>OW028731.1:1295000-1970000 GCA_932294345.1 Pandemis cinnamomeana | reverse complement strand
TAGAGGCGCTAGTGTCGCGTGAGGTCCAATAACATTCACTTTGTTTGTACTGGTTTTGTCAGGCTTCCTGACATAAATTATATTTTTTTTCATTTGCCTGTTGAAAAGTGATCTCCTTCGTGAAATTATCGCAAATATGGATTATTTGGCGATGAATGTGAACGCTTTGAAAGCGGAATTAAGAAAAAGAGGCGCAAAAATAAGCGGCCTCAAAGTTAACATTAAAGATAGTTATTTATAATTAATAAACTTAATGAAATTCAAGATTTAAAACTTTGTTTCGGCGCTGATCTTATGAGTCGCCTTTGACAGCTATACCTCAGGACCTTAGTCAACAGTGGCGCCAACTGGTGAGGAAAGAAACGATAGTCCCCATTGGCTTTAGGTTCAAGTTAAGGCATCTCAATAAAGAAGTCTGGCGTATGGGTGACGTCTCTTGTATTTGATATGGCGGGGAAAAGGTTAAACGTCAAATTGAATTAGTATTCAGTGATTCTGCCAGAATCAGATTTTCTCGAGTGTTCCGCTGTCATCAGTTAGATTTACAATCACGTAAACCTAAATCCCATTCCGCAGAGTTCATTTTGCAACGCAGCTATTTCAGCGACATCTGTTGTGCAATGGCAAAAGTAAGACAACTGTAATTTTCAGATCTTTCGGCTACTTCACGCTAGATGGTGTTTACATACCTGTACAGTCAACTTTAGGCAATATTACGTGGGTGGAAAGTTCAAATTATAATACCGATTCAGAGCTTACCGAGCCGCTTCGATTGTCATTCCACTTACGCACACAAACTAACAGCAATGCAAACGCAACACTCTCACTCCGATAGACAATTACTTGCACGCTATTAGTCCGCGCGTCGTGATCGTGTCCGCCCACATGCGGTAAGGGAAGGGTGCGTGGATCGCATCCAGAGTCGTCAAGTATGGTGTCCTAAAATATTTATTTACTTACATATGAAAGGTGAGTCCTCTATTTTTCATATCTGAATGGCTTCTACACCACTTCACACAACACGATGGCTTTTTTTTCTAATGATAACGTCACGATAACGGCTCGAGCGTCCCGGCCGAACTAATTCGCCGCGCGGTACATATTTTAAGCCCCGCCCCCTGCGGTTCACTTTGCGTGGAGTGTTTTTTCGGGCTTAGTTACGCTTCTTGACTTATTATTATTGGTAGAGCGTGAGCGACTTATAGCACTTCTTCTATCTCTTTTTTCTGTGGTCACATAACCTTTGTCCTAAAATAATGCATTATAATATTAAACTTAAGCTAAGTAGGTACCCAAAACATACAACACTCTAGACTCCAGGCAAACTGACTTGACAGCTGAAAATGCTGCCAGATACAGAAAATCAAAATAGTGACTGGCTAAGTCGATATAATTCTGTCGTTAAAACAAGTAACAAAGAAATATAATAATAATTACACCCCAACAACGTTGCAAGGCGGCTAGCAACCCATCACTAAATTTAATTCCTTCGTCCACCTTTACGCCCGCAATCTTGCTAAACGTGGCCTTCTTGCCACCTTAGGCTCTGTCAACCCCGTAAGGGATAAAGACGTGATTTGTGTATGCATGTATGTATGTCAACAACGTTACGAAAGATTAGCAATCACTGTACTAATAGCACATAAGCTTGTACCTATCTAAAATGATTTTATTAGGTTAGGTTATTCTTCCATGCTGGTCTGTTGCTTCTCTTCCCGCGCAGATGGTAAAAGCCCATCGAGGGAATGGGCGAGTCTTAGGAATCATGTTATAGGCGACGCGGCTAGCAACCCATCACTATTTTGATTTCCCATTCCACCTATGCGCCCTTAATCATGGTAAACGCGGCCTTAGGGTTCTGTTACCTTAGGCTCCGTCTTAAGTAGATAAAGACGTGATATATGTATGTAGGTTACTATTTTCTGGTTCCTGTTAAATTATAACTTCAGAAAAGTTTGACAATCAATTCTAGAGTCACGAGTCACTCTGAACAAAGTAGGTATAGATTGTACGGTCAAGTGCAATAGACTACAGGCCCACGTACAAAAAATGTGGGTCATATGAACCACCAGGTGACGTATATAGGACGATATAAGAGCATAAAATAATAAGATTCAACACTATGCCGTCACTTGTAAGCTGTCCAACTGGGTGCTGGTGAGAATTCAAAAGTGCTAGATAATGTTTTGGAACCGAAGCCGTATTGTTTCAAATCACCCCCCGGACCACGGAAAAAGAGGGGGTTGCAACCCTCGATTTTGTCCCCTTGTCGCACAATTTTTGTACGGCGTTGCGGAATAATGGATTAGAAGCTGTATTGAAACAGTATGAAACTGATGCCGTACAGAAACAAATGACCAAATTTACCTTCGAAATTGTCAGAAAATCAAAAGAAAATATCGACTTTGTGGCTCACCATTTTTTTACGGCACTGCGCGCTTTCTTATTGTTTTTCATGGATCTATCGATGGTAAAAATGCCGTACATGATCATATGACCAAAATGTACTCACTCTACCTGCACTTTTGAATTCTCACCAGCACCCAGTTGGACAGCTTACAAGTGACGGCATAGTGTTGAATCTTATTATTTTATGCGCTTATATCGTCCTATATACGTCACCTGGTGGTTCATATGACCCACATTTTTTGTACGTGGGCCTGTAGTCTACAAGTATCGATACGATCTTCTCAAAAATATGTCCCACGACCATTGACGTACAATAAACAACTAGACTCCCAGTCACGCTCAAAAACTGTCCGAAGCAAAAGTCTGAACGACGCGTCTATTGTTCAGAGTTTTGGTTCAGTTGTGTTTCGACCGCGCTTTGATAACAATGTATATGTCTCTTTCGCACCGTAATCTTACTATTGAGAACAAAAGAGACAGGCAGGTTTCCAGCGCGTGGCGTCGTGTCATTACTTCTCACGATCCTACGCCATTGATATTAAACATTACTGCCACGAAATAAGGTGTCAATTTGAACGAATATGTTAATGTTATCTGTCTAAGTCGTTGTGTCGACACACACAACACATAGACAAAGCAACTCGGACGTTTCTTGAGGAACCTTTGTTAGCGACTGAGAGTCTAGTTGTTTATTGTAAGTCAATACCCACGACCTTATTACGCCGGTGTAAGAGCGTGTGGTACTTGTTTTCGAGACGTTGACTAGATTTATATTATTACACTTGTACGTCTAGCACGAAAGCGTACAAAAGTCGTTTTCGGGTGGTAGGGCCTTGTGCAAGGTCCGTCCGGATCGCTACCACCATCTTACTCGCTAATCCTGCCGCTAAGTAGCAGTGCTTGCACTGCTGTGTTCCGGTGTGGAGAGTAAGACAGCCGGGGAAATTACGGGCACAAGAGGCATTGCATCTTAGTCCTCTAGGTTGGCAACGCATCTGCAATCCCTCCGGGGTTGCGGGTGTCTATGGGCAGTGGTGATCACTTACCATCAGGTGACCCACTTGCTCGTTTGCCTTCCTATTCATATTACAAAAAAAAAAGTCGCGTCGCGCGCGAGTCAGATTGCCCGTCTTTTCCTTACTATTCGTTTTAGAAAGATATGGGTAATCGAAGACGACCGGATAGCCTAGTGGTTAGTGACCCTGACTATGAAGCTAGAGGTCCTGGCTTCGAATCCCGGTAGGGGCAGACAGTTGTATGATGAATACGAATGTTTGTGCCCGAGCCACGGATGTTGTATGTATTTAATTGTGTATTTATCTACATTATATATGTTTATCCGTTGCCTGGTACCCATAGTACAAGCTTTGCTTAGTTTGGGGCTGGGTCAATTGGCATTGTTCATTTTTTTTAAGCTGTGCTTTTAACACCTTTATTTGATAAAATGGACTATTTCAAACAACTAATTTGAATATTATGCTTTTACGTAGCTTTGTTAATTAATAATAAATATTTTTTCGCTGTTTGATAATTCGTGAATTTAGACAGAATCCCAATCGCCTTCGTTCGGCTGGCTATAAAAAAAACGGCTTTGTCTATGGTTTTGTCGATTTGACAGTGACACGTGACAGTTGCCATAGCTAAACTTTTTTTTTTCATTTTTGTGGCAAACATTCGATGCTGGATTCTGTCTAAAAACCGGGTCGTTCGGTAAACAAAGGTTCAAAGTACTTTTACAAAAATATCCTCAATCATAAAGTATTTTTGAAATCGGGCAAGATAAATCGGATAATTGATGGTTTTCCTCGAAATGGTTTTCGAATTGGAGCATACTAAAAAAAATGAACAATGCCAATTGGTGTAATTTGTCCCAAGATAATTATTTTATTTTTTTATCTATCTCGCGCGTGCGACTTTCGTATGCTTTCGTGCTAAGCATATTGACTGTACTCTAAGCACAGCACGTGTGTCGTGTTACACCGGCTGCGTCCACGCCGGGTTCAGCTCTTGCCGAACAGCTCCTCGTCGGCGTGGGCGTCGCTGCTGTCGCGCACCTCCTGCACCAGCTCCGCCAGCTCCGCCGCCCCGTAGCCCAGCAGCTGTTCAAGGTCGCACACGAACTTGTATACGAAGCTGTAACAATAATAGTACATTACTGTCTAGGCCAGGAAGTAGGAAATTGCTAGCTGAGTATCTATTGGTTTGAACGGACGAGCTTGCGAGCCCGTTTAATAATACGATGCTATTCTGGCCGAGGCAAGTATAGTGCTTTTCTCCAAGATCGAAAAAGAAAACAACAACAAAAATAAATGGAAATGTAATTGACATAAATTGTTATTTATTTTTTCTTTGCCGCCTTTTTCTATCAATGGCAATTTCTAAATGTCTATGAAAATTAGAACACATAGAAAAATCCGAAAAGTAAAGCTATGGCCGGGAATCGAACCCGGATCCTCGTCATTCCGTGACGCGTGCTATACCCCTACACCACCCATAGCAGGTTGGTAGCCTCCGAATTTTTCTACCCGTTACTAACTGTCACGTGACCTTTGTTGCTATGCGAATTTTTTGTCGCTAAGCGTCATCTGTTTGAATGATGTGTCTGTACGACACAATTACAAACTCCCGTGGAACATCTACTGCTCACCAGGGACGAGAGAAGGCGCTGCTTTTCAAATGATAGGTACTATCAAATGAATCAAGAAACAACTTTTTAATCTTGGATAGTCTATGGCACTTCGGACTCAACTACACGTAATGATTATTATACAAACGGGTCGACTATAATAATTTCAAAATTAGAACTTCGTTACTTCGATTGAGAGTCGGGAGCGCTTAGTGGAACGCACCCAATATAATGTTGGAAATATCTGGCAAATTTGCTGCCATTTGAACACACTAACTTTTTTCTTCGTGAAATGAACCAGCGTGAATGAAGCTTAGGAGGCTGTTACTATATTATAAAATAACTCTGAGCGCTATGCCGTCATTTCTGAACGGTACAGATTTTTTCTCATACATTCCGGCACCACCACTTTAAAGCGGCACTAGGTTTTTCGACATTTATTTTTAATAGAGCAGCTATAAAAACGCCGTAAATTAATAATTAGTCGTAATTCCCCACTTGTAACTGAGAAATTCCATAAATGTACCGCTCAGAAATGACGGCATAGCGCTCCGAGTTATTTTATGATATAGTAACAGCCTTCCTTCCATATCGGTCTGGGAGAGAAAGAAAAAACATAGAATGTACCAGTTGCTTCGCTTCCCGCGCAGATGGTAATGCCCATCGAGCGAATAGACGAAAATCTTAGAAATCATGTTATAGGCGATGCGGCTAGCAAGCCACCACTATTTCGATTCCACTCTCCACCTCTACGCCCTCAGTGTCTTGCTAAACGTGGCCTGTAGATATTGTTACCTTAGGCTCTGTCTACCCCGTAAGGGTTAAAGACGTGCGCGTGTGTGTGTGTGTGTGTGTGTGTGTGTGTGTGCGTGTGAGTGTGTAGGTGTGTGTGTGTGTAGGTGTGTGTGTGTAGGGGTGTGTGTGTGTAGGTGTGTGTGTAGGTGTGTGTGTGTGTGTGTAGGGTAGGTGTGTGTGTGTAGGTGTGTGTGTGTGTGCAAGTGTGTGTGTAGGTGTGTGTAGGTGTGTGTGTGTAGGTGTGTGTGTAGGTGTGTGAGTAGGTGTGTGTGTAGGTGTGTGTGTATGCCTGTGTGCAAGTGTGTGTGTAGGTGTGTGTGTAGGTGTGTGTAGGTGTGTGTGGGTGTGTGTAGGTGTGTGAGTAGGTGTGTGTGTAGGTGTGTGTGTATGTGTGTGTGCAAGTGTGTGTGTAGGTGTGTGTGTGTGTAGGTGTGTGTGTAGGTGTGTGTGTATGTGTGTGTGTAGGTGTGTGTGTAGGTGTGTGTGTGTGTGTAGGTGTGTGTGTAGGTGTGTGTAGGTGTGTGTGTGTGTGTGTGTAGGTGTGTGTGTAGGAGTGTGTGTATGTGTGTGTGTAGGTGTGTGTGAAGGTGTGTGTGTAGGTGTGTGCGTTGTGTGTGTGTGTGTGTATAGTGCACTCACCGCTTGCCGGCCACCTTGGCGATCATGTCGCCGTCGTAGTAGTAGCGCAGCGCGCGCGACAGCTTCTCGTAGTTCATGGCCGGCTTGTGCTTGCGCGCGCCCCATAGCCGCGCCACTCGCTCTGGCTCCAGCAACTTGAACTCGCCCTCGGTGCCTGCCGTGTTGGACAATTTGAGCTGACTAGCACCAGTAATGGAAACTTCCCTTATATGGATAAGTTTGCCTTTGTGCATATATTTAACACACACACACACACACAAGTCACGTCTTTATCCCTTACGGGGTAGACAGAGCCTAAGGTAACAGGTACCTACAGGCCACATTTAGCACGATTGTGGGCGTATAGGTGGAAAATGGAATCAAAATAGTGATGGGTTGCTAGCCTCATCGCCTATAACATGATTCCTATTATAATCGCCCATTCCCTCGATGGGCTTTTACCATCTGCGCGGGTAGAGAAGCAACTGGTACATTCTATGTTTTTTCTTTGCTCCCAGACCAGCATGGAAGAACATATATTTAAGGTTATCCTAAACCCTTCTATTTCCCGCCGTCCTACTCGCCGGCGCCGTCCGCCCGGCCGTTATTTAAATTAGGCGCGAACGTGTATGACGTGAGAACCCCGAGCGCCGAGCCCCGCGCCCCACGCCCCGCGTACCGCGGTCGCCTGCGTTGGCGCGTGCCGCGGTGTGGCAGTTGAGTTGTGAGCGACCGAGCTTGCTCCGCGCGCATTGTTTTTATCTCGATTACCTACCTATTTGTTAACTTCCTAGTTTAGATCTTTGAAACTTAATTAATACTCAACTAACAAATTGTTATAACTTGTGAATGTGCGTGTGTTGTGCCAATAAATAGTTATACAGAAAACCGCCTTTTATTCCGCGCCGCGTTCACAATATACATAGTACATTGTTGTAGAGGCTGGAAAGTGAGCAATAGATGGACGAGTGAGTTCGAGGGCCGAGCCGCAGGTGAGGCCCTTGAAG
This sequence comes from Pandemis cinnamomeana, assembly GCA_932294345.1. Taxonomy (NCBI): domain Eukaryota; kingdom Metazoa; phylum Arthropoda; class Insecta; order Lepidoptera; family Tortricidae; genus Pandemis; species Pandemis cinnamomeana. Next base: position 1,962,545 of record OW028731.1, on the reverse strand, counting down.
AGAGACGAGTCCATCTATTGCACTTTTGGCCGAGACATTACATAGTGCTTTTCACGACTACTGCGAGAAAATAAAAAAACATTACGCCAGACGTGGCTGTATGGACCTAGTTTCTTTTGCCTCTCCCTGATGGGATAAACCTTTAAAAAAAAATATGAAGCACACGACGTGTTCTGATTGGTCGATTTTATGTAATAGCATCACAAATTGTGTTCTGATTGGTTGAATCAGAGATCAGCATGCCGATGTGATTGGAGGTCTTTGAAACTGTCCAACAATGTGTTATTGTTGGCCTGTTTGAATTCATAGTGTTGCTGTTGGACTTGATATAATAAAACTCTTCAGATCAAAACACTTCTTTTATTTATTTGCTTCTATGATACAGATTCATTTATTTACTTTTAAGACCTCGTGTCTCTACTTATTAGCTCTTATATCCAATCTGACGTTTCTCTGTAGGGATGTACCAATCCAATAGTGATGCGAACTCTACAATCCCTTTCTTTCTTTATAAATTAAAGAACAGTATTCAACTAATCAACCATTACAAAATTAAACAGATTATTAATAAGAAACATTCTTAAACATGTAGCATTGCTCTAGGGAATCAGCCGCCTCACCAGTAACTTACTTGCTATGTTAGCCAGGTTTACCTAACTGCTCTTATGCATGATAACAACAATAACACAACTTATCTAAGTAACTATAAATCAATCATCTATCAATTTCAACAAGCCTTGGCATCATTGAGAATGTAAGTGTTACAACTCAATACATACAGAGTATGTCCTACGGCTAAATGAAAATACAGCTTTAAGACTCTATAGTGTAGGGACACAGTGCAGTGTCAGCTCATATACAAGTGCAGCCGCACTACAATATGAGCTGACGTGGCAGAGAGCACCTCCCGGGCGCGCTAGCTAAGCCGCCCGTAACGCCAGTAGTCTCTCGCCCGCCATTGTTAATTAACGTAAACTCATAAATCCAGCTCATATATTGTGGCATAATTTTCAGCCCAATTATTGTATTTTCTCTCGTGTACATTGTGTAAATTGTGTGTCTTGGTGAATATTATAACAGTTCAGTACACTCAGTGTTTACTTCAGCTCATCCCCCATCAGCAACCTAGTGACCCGCAGCGTCAGCATATAGAGAATAACTAACAACTCTACAGTGGTGACCCTCGACATCTGGACAAAACGCAACCTTCGAAGACTCACAAGACGAAGACACAGTCGCAGCAAGCCAGACAACCGCACCGCACTGTAGTACACCACTAGCATGTTGCTATATCTCCATGCCTGGTGTCTACAGCATGCAAACCCTTCTCCCACTACTGATACCCGCTCCGACAAGGACCCGGCTAGCAGGGAGCAACAACGCTCGCCGACGAGGCTCTGAGCACCTGGCACTTGCAAGCGCCCACATGACGCATAGACTGTACAGCATTCCGCACCGACTTCCGGTCTAAAAAGGGGGCTGATGTAGCGAACTAATGTGACGTTTTTGGCGAGGGACTACTCCCTCCTAGCAAGGCCACGTGGAAGAACATGCCACGTGTTGCGCTAGGAGGTCGGCGGAGGGTGGCCCAGCAGCGCTCCTGGCAGAGTCGTGACACGGAAGGCTCCAGGGAACCTGCTCCGAGGCCAGCATCGGACTCAGCATCGGACGCGGCATCTGCGGGGCTGCCGCAGTCAGCGGATACCCCAGGCGGAGCCGACGCAGCAACCACGGCGAATTTTAACTTAGTTTTTCGTACCCTAGCGAGCAAACCTGCCGCTACACAGGGGAACAAGAACAAGTCCGAGTCGCGTGTCGTAGTGCAAAGTAAAAGTAAATGCTGAGTTGGGACCATTTCGTGACAATTATTTGTATTGTTTTAATTGTGTTTATTTTATTTGATGTTCTGTGACTGCCATAAATCAACTTTTTTCTTTCTTTCAAGTGAGCAACAGTGACACAAAATTTTTAGTGCATTAAATTTCATAGGTAGCAACTGATATCACGCAGCCGCGCCACGCCAACGTTTGCGACGTCAGCGAATAGCGCACCTGCGTGATATGAGAGTCGAATGACCGTAAAGCTAGCGTTACACTTAAGGCTAAGCTATGTTCGTGTAATTAAATTAAGGATCCCGCAAGAGAGATCGATTGTATTTTTTTTTATTTCTCTTCTTTTTTTATAAGGGGGGGAGTACTGTAGGGACACAGTGCAGTGTCAGCTCATATACAAGTGCAGCCGCACTACAATATGAGCTGACGTGGCAGAGAGCACCTCCCGGGCGCGCTAGCTAAGCCGCCCGTAACGCCAGTAGTCTCTCGCCCGCCATTGTTAATTAACGTAAACTCATAAATCCAGCTCATATATTGTGGCATAATTTTCAGCCCAATTATTGTATTTTCTCTCGTGTACATTGTGTAAATTGTGTGTCTTGGTGAATATTATAACAGTTCAGTACACTCAGTGTTTACTTCAGCTCATCCCCCATCAGCAACCTAGTGACCCGCAGCGTCAGCATATAGAGAATAACTAACAACTCTACAATAGTCTCTATAATGAGACCCAGAACAAAATCTTTATACTTGGCAGGCACTTGCCTTTGCCGCTTAGGTACAGTCTTAGTCAGGGTTAAGGAGTCAGTTAAGTTACCCCTATCAGTTGTCAAATCCGGTGTCAATTCTTGCTCTGTTAGAGTGTCCTCTTGCATTCTTGTCTGACCATTTTGCGGTGTAGTGTTAGAGCTGTTAAACCTACTGAGATCCCTCACTCTCACGGGCTGGAAGTGGGACGAGTTTCTCCTCACTATCTTTCCTTCTGGAGACTGAGCTGCTACCGAATTTCCACTCTTCCAGATTACTGTATGTTCTGTTGGAGAAAATGGTGTACTTAATTTGTTCTCTTTTCTTTGTCTCACCAAAACCTTGTCACCAGGCTGGATCTCAGAAATTTTAACATGCCTCTTTTTATCAGTATACATCTTGGATCCATACTTTTTTAACTTGTCCATATCTCGCATCTCTTCATCTGCTAAGTCGACATTCTGTGCCAGTTCCGGAATTTTAGTCCTAACATTTCTTCCTCTGAAAACGTTTCCAGGAGCCAGACCAGTAGTGCTATGTGGAGTGGAACGATATGCAGACAAGTAGGTCATTAATTCTCTTTTCCAGTCTTGCTTTAAACCTTGTGCAATTCGCAATCTCCTTAACACATTCCTGTTTTGCCTTTCCACTTCGCCATTAGCTTGAGGCCATAAGGGGGTAGTATGTCTCAGTTTTATTCCATATGTTTTAAGGAACTCAGTGAATCTTTTGTCAATGAACGCTGGCCCATTATCACACACAATTTCTTCCATTATGCCTTCTCTGCATATTATCTTCTCCAATGTCTTAATGGTTACATCTGCAGTCTGCTGTTTCAGGACTTTCACCTCAAAGTACCTGCTGTAATAGTCGACAATAAAAAAGAGGTAATGCCCCGAAGGCAACGGGCCTAGAAAGTCAATTGCAACCAGCTGCCATACCCTCTGGGGCAATTCAGTAGCAACCATAGGTTCTGGAGGAGCACCTTTCTCCACCAATCGGCAACCTTCACATGTGTCACACCAGTACTCAATATCTCCATCCATACCTTTCCACCATACTTTGCTTCTTAATTTAGCCTTCATAGAATTAGCAGCCAGATGTCCTTCATGACCAATTTCTAGTATTCTTGGTACCACTTGTCTAGGTATTATTAGTCTAGTCCCTCTGAGAACAATCTCATTTACAACACACAGCTCACTTTTAATTACTTCATATTTTCTTAGCTCCTTTGTCCAAATATCTTTTTCTATTGCTTCTTTTAATTTTATCAACTCTTCATCCTTTAAAGTAGCTTCTTGTACTTCTTCAGTAGTAATAGCTTTCACACTTGTATCAATCAGAGCCAGCAAAAATTTGTCTTCTTCATCTTCAGTACTTTTCAAAGATGTGTTACTAGTATCCAGCAGCCTGGACGCTGCATCAGCGATATTGCTCTTGCCCGGTTTGTATATGACCTTGAATGTGAAAGGTTGAAGTCTTAAAACCCATCTTTGGATACGGGCACTAGGGTTGGAGTTTGGTGAGTAGATAACTTCCAAAGGCTTATGATCAGATATGATCTTGAATTGCTTACCTATCAAGTACATATACAAACTTTCACAGGCCCACACAATAGCTAGAGCCTCTTTTTCGGTTTGTGAGTATCTTTGCTCCGTTGAAGACAAAGCTTTGCTGATATACTTTATGACAATGGGCTGTTTTTCGCCTTTTATGTTGTGATGTTGTATTAAAACGGCCGCTATTCCTACAGGACTGGCGTCTGTGACCAGAGTAGTTTCCGCTTCTTTGTCATAAAACCCCAAGGCTGGAGCTGATACTATCAGCTTTTTCAGCTCTTGGAAAGCATCCTCGTGTGCCTCAGTCCATTGGAAGTCTGTGTCCTTTTTTGTGAGATTTCGCAGAGGTTCAGTAATTGTACTAAAATTAGGTATGAACCTAGCAGAAAAATTTACAAGTCCTAGGAAACTTCTTACTTCTGCCTTATTCTGCGGTGCTCTGAAGTCTTGTACCACCTGTTTATTAGTGACAGTTGGTTTTATTCCACTAGCTGAAATGTGGTGCCCCAGGAAAGTGATTTCTGTAACTCCAAATGAACATTTTTTTTCATTAAGGGTTAAGCCTGCCTGGTAAAGACGGTCTAGTACCTGTCGAAGCCTCAAATCATGTTGTTCTCTTGTTTGTCCTCCAATGCGTATGTCATCTTGGCTATTGGCAACCCCTTCTATTCCTTGCAACAGATGGGCGATTACACGCTGAAACATCTCTGATGCACAACGTATACCAAAAAACAATCGTTTGTACCTGAATAACCCCAAGCTGCAACTAAAAACTGTTATACTCCTGGACTCCTCATCCAGCTCCAGCTGGTGGTAACCAGACTTCAAGTCAATGGTAGAAAAGTATTTACAATTATTTAGGTCTGCTAATAACTCCTCGAATGTTGGTAAAGGGACACGCTCTCTCATTACCGCCTCATTTGCCTTCCTCATGTCAACCACTAAACGGTACTGGCCTTCTTCCTTTTTTTTTGACTATGTGTGAAGGGGACACACAAGGGGTTGGTCCTGTAACAGGTTCGATAATGTCATTAGCAAGTAGTTCTTCAACAAGTTTTTGTTCTGTGTCTCTTACATTAAATGGCTGTCGCCTAACAGGTTGCGCAACCAATTTAATATTTGGATCAATGGGAATGCTCAATTTAAATTTTTTCAGTTTACCAATACCCTTGAATATGTTTGGATATTCTTTCATAACAGTATCTTTGGTGATAGGATTTAATGTTACCAGATTAATCTCAGAAGGTCCCACTCTTAACAAACCAAGCCGCTCAGATGTTTGTTTGCTCAAAAGGGAAGGGCCACAACCATTAAAAACCAAAATGTCAGAAGTAATTTCTAAGTTACTATCCGGAGAAAATAAGGTAGCTTTGAAGCACCCTAGCTGAGATATTTCTGCACCCCCATAGGTGTAGTATTTCTGATGATTGTCAACAGATAATTTACAGGACAAACCGGTCTTCAACAATTTCTTGAAAGTGTGTTTATCTATAATGTTGATAGAAGCACCAGAGTCTATAATAAAGCTGCAACTCACTAGGTTATTTATTCTCACTTTAAATTTTCTATCATTGTCACTCAAGTTTATTTTAAAAACAGAGTTTATTGATTTTTCAACACTATTTTCACACTCACTATCATTGTCTGATGACTCAGAGGAGTCTGAATCAGATTCCACTATGTATCTAATAGTTTTCTTCTTCTTTTTCCCAGCATCCTGCTTATTTTTAAATAATACTTTTGTTTTGCAACACTTGGCAAAGTGCCCTTTTATGCCACATTTATTGCATTTTTCATTCATGGCTCCGCACTCAGTGCTTTTAGCCATGTGACCTCTGCGGCCACATCTGTAGCACTCCGAGCTATATACTTTGTTTACCTCTAGATTTTCCGGTTCTTGCTTAACGCTCAGACCACACACTTGCTTTTCCATCTCGTAGAGTCTTGACATGTCCAACGCTTTATTCAATGTTAATTCTTTACCTTTTCTTAAGAATTTTCGCTTCAAGTCAATGTCTGTGCACTTTTCGATCATTTGGCCCTTTAAAGCCTCTTCAATGTTCGCGAATTCGCAATATCTAGCTTGTTTGCGTAACCTCAAAACGAACTTTTCCATTGATTCTTGGTCTTCCTTTTGCATATTCCTGAATTTTTGTCTTTCGAAATTGACATTAACTTCTGGATCTAAATAAGAATCTAATCTCTTGATACACTTGTCGTAAAGGGTGGCGCCTTCCACCTCTACATCTTGGATACCTTCGTAAATTTCTTGCACTTCTGCGCCTGCTTGGTGCAGTAACCTTGACACCTTTTGCTTATCGTTGAGCCCTATCTGGCTATCAATATAATATTGAAAATTTCTTTTCCACACACGCCACCTCTCCGGTATAGTGTTAGCATCTTCGTATGGGTCAAATTTAGGACCCGATGTCCCGACTCCATATTGTTCGGCCATGTTTTCCTTTTTCCTTTCATATGATAATTGCGTGATTTCTTCCGCCTCGTCGCCAATAATGTTGCTGTTGGACTTGATATAATAAAACTCTTCAGATCAAAACACTTCTTTTATTTATTTGCTTCTATGATACAGATTCATTTATTTACTTTTAAGACCTCGTGTCTCTACTTATTAAACTCGTCGCAACATAAAAGGCCCGTTTTGACAGTTCACGCCTATGAAGTTCTCTATTTTTTACCGATCGAAATGTTCTGAAGGTAATTACATTATTCATTGATGGGTACCGCCCACTCGGCTAAGTGCTGTGCATAACGATTTTTTCATATTGTCCACAGACTAATAATAATCGGTTAAAGAAAAAAATAAATCGATCAAGATATTTTTTTAAGGCCGACTCGCACTTGGCCGGTTTTATTTATTTAAATACTAGTGTTCATCAATCAATTAATTACTGAATTTCACCAGCTGTGTAGTAATCTTTACTGAAAATTATGAGCTTGGAGCTCCAAGCCGTAAAGATTTCACATCGAATGCGAAGAAACTTTTTTCCCCGACCTGTTAGGTAGGTATCTGAAGAAATGATTGGATGAAGGTAGTATGTCAACTTTACTCCAATGCACTTTACAATATATATTCAAATCGATCAAGTACTCATGCAAACTTAAATCGATTTATCGTGAGTATCGAGTACCGAGTCGTATGGTTACATCACTAGTTACGTCGCAAAGACAAATGTCAAAACGGGCCTTTTATTTTGCGACGAGTTTAGCTCTTATATCCAATCTGACGTTTCTCTGTAGGGATGTACCAATCCAATAGTGATGCGAACTCTACACATAGTTGGCCTGTTCATTCAACCTACAAGTATACATTGTTTTGGGGCCCCATTACTGACCATCTTTTGCCACATTTCCGAGCAGTGGCGTGAAATAGTACATTGTTGTAGAGGCTGGAAAGTGAGCAATAGATGGACGAGTGAGTTCGAGGGCCGAGCCGCAGGTGAGGCCCTCGAAGAGAGACGAGTCCATCTATTGCACTTTTGGCCGAGACATTACATAGTGCTTTTCACGACTACTGCGAGGAAATAAAAAACATTACGCCAGACGTGGCTGTATGAAACTAGATTCCTTTGCCTCTCCCTGATGGGATACACCTTAAAAAAATTAATATGAAGCACACGACGTGTTCTGATTGGTCAATTTTGTGTAATAGCATCACAAATTGTGTTCTGATTGGTGGAATCAGGGATCAGCATGCCGATGTGATTGGAGGTATTTGAAACTGTCCAACAATGTTATTGTTGGCCTGTTTGAATTCATAGTTGGCCTGTTCATTCAACCTACAACTATACTTTGTTTTGGGGCCCCATTACTGACCATCTTTTGCCACATTTCCGAGCAGTGGCGTGAAAAGGTATTTTTTTGTTATTTGTCTCTGCTTATTTATATTTGTATAATAAAGCATTTACTTACTTACTTCTTAATTTAAAGTTGATACGGTTTAAAATTGATTGTTGTAAAATAAATGACACCTTAGCGTCTTTTAAATAAGAGTTATTGTGCATTACTGGGTCCATGTTCATACCTGGCGTCACCCTACACAGGTGTCTCATTGAAATCGATCAGTATGGGAATGTCTAAAACTATAAGACATACGAAAATCTGTTCTTAGGAGCCATGCCATCGATTTTAATAACAAGAAAAACTGCATTCATACATTTAAAAAAAAACCTGTACTCGGCTCGGGAATCGAACCCGGCTGTTTTGAAGAAAGAAAACTTACACTATTTCTATTTAAATATCGACTGTGTAGGTCTTAAGCAGTAAATGGCTCTATGAAACATGATGTCTAAAATGAATAAAATGCATTGTTTTCACATACTTTAATTTATTTTAGTAGGTGTTCGAAGTGACCACCGTTACAATATTCATGCGTCGTGTGTCGTGCATGCGTCATTCATGTCTCGTGCTTTTATCGTATGTTGTGCACGCGTCATTCATATCTCGTGCATTTGTCGTGTGTCGTGCACGCGTCATTCATGTCTCGTGCATTTGTCGTGTGTCATGCACGCATCATTCATGTCTCGTGCATTTGTCATACGTCGTGTGTCGTGCATGCGTCATTCATGTCTCGTGCATTTGTCGTATGTTGTGCACGCGTCATTCATGTCTCGTGCATTTGTCGTGTGTCACGTGTCAAGCGTGGGTCGTGCATTGCGTGTGCCACGTGTCCGGCCGCTCACCGTGCCAGCGTATGGCGTGCAGGTGCTCGGCGCTAGTCAGCAGCTCCAGCAGGAACTGCCACAGCTGCACCTGGCCGTTGTTGCCTGCGCGTGTGTGCGCGAACGCGGACGCCTCCTCCTCCGTGTATGTGTGCACCACTTGCTATCGACCGCAGATACGTAGGGGGCGTTCAAGTATTACGTAAAGCAATTGGCATTGTTCATTTTTTTTAGTATGCTCCAATTCGAAAACCATTTCGAGGAAAACCATCAATTATCCGATTTATCTTGTCCGATTTCAAAAATACTTTATGATTGCAGATATTTTTGTAAAAGTACTTTGAACTTTCCGAACGACCCGGTTTTTAGACAGAATCCAGCATCGAATGTTTGCCACAAAAATGAAAAAAAAAGTTTAGCTATGGCAACTGTCACGTGTCACAGTCAAATCGACAAAACCATAGACAAAGCCGTTTTTTTTTATATCCAGCCGAACGAAGGCAATTGGGATTCTGTCTAAATTCACGAATTATCAAACAGCGAAAAAATATTTATTATTAATTAACAAAGCTACGTAAAAGCATAATATTCAAATTAGTTGCTTGAAATAGTCCATTTTATCAAATGAAGGTGTTAAAAGCACAGCTTAAAAAAATGAACAATGCCAATTAGGGGGGGGGGGGGGGGGGGGGCGTAAATTACGATGCGTTCATGCATCTCGAAACTAACTATGCAATAATCCTACTATCCTAGTAATATTATAAGCGCGAAAGTTTGTAAGTATGCGTGGATGGATGGATGTTTGTTACTCTTTCACGCCAGAACGGCTGGACAGACCTGGATAAAATTTGGAACATAGATTGATTATAGTCTGGAATAACACAAAGGGTACTTTTTATCTCGGAAAATTGTGTAATTCTTGCGGTATGCAGACGAAGTTGCGGGCTACAGCTAATCTATACTAATATTACAAAGAGGAAAGATTTGTACCTATTTTTGTATGTTTGTAATGAATAGGCTCAAAAAGTACTGGGCCGATCTGGATGAAATTTGGAACATATGTAGATTATAGTCTGGAATAACACATAGGCTACTTTTTATCCCGGAAAATTGCGTGATTCCCGCGGGATAGCGACAAACGAATTCTATGCAAACGAAGTTGCGGGCAACAGCTAATCCTCAATATTTTGAGCTTTACTCGCCATTTTAGGTCGTTTTTTGATCGCAGACTGAGACAGCTCCAAAGGGTCCTTCGGTGGAGACTGCGACGGGTTCTGCACCACGGCTGCATACGGAGAAGACAATTTCATCATCATCATCATCATCATCATCATCATGTTCATCATAATCATCTCCATCACGTTCATCATAATCATCGTCAGTTTCACCGTAAGCATCACCACGTTCATCATAATCAGCACCATGACGTGCATAATGTGATAGTGTACAGAAAGCGTTATATTAGCGGTCCCGCTCCCACCTACGCTTGTCTCCCTCTCTCAGCCAATATGGCGTCTAAAATAGTGTTCTGCAAATTGTTGTGCATAATAAAATACCATTAATAAATTGGCAAGGTTTTATTTCAAACATAACAACAATCACCATAAGCATCACCACCTTCATCATTATCACCATCACGTGCATAATAATCAGCACCATGACGTGCATAATAATCGTCATAATTAGCACCATCAGGTTCCTCGTAATCATTACCATCATGATAATCTTAATTATCACCAACACGATCATATTAATCAGTAACGATCATCATTGTCAGTCTCATCATCACTATCAGAGTCGAATTAATCGTCACTATCAGAGTCGTAACCATCGTCATCACGATCATAATTAATATTTTCATAATCAGAATCAAGTTCATCATTATAATCTTCGACGTAACCATCGTCAAAACTATCATAATCCATGTCTTCATCACTATCATCCTCTTCACGTTCAACAGAACCAACACTATAACGTTCATCGGAAGAATCATCACTATCGTCATCGGAAGAATCATAATTCTCACGTTCATCAGTTTCATCCTCACGTTCATCGTGAACGTGAGGATGAAACTGACGAGTTTCATCCTCACGTTCATCAGTTTCATCCTCACGTTCATCAGTTTCATCCTCACGTTCATCAGTTTCATCCTCACGTTCATCAGTTTCATCCTCACGTTCATCACAATCGTCGTAATTTTCACCATCACGTTCATCATCAATTCGGAACTCACCGATGAATTTACATTTCCTTAACAATTCGAAATGCGTCCAGAACAAGTCTCCCGGGTCGGATGGTACTTTTTCTCTGGAACAAGCGTTAACATAGCATTTTATGCACCAGTCGAGGGGTCAAAAAAGGCGAGTGGTGTGGATTAAAGCACTCGTTTGACCTTATTACGAAACTCACCTTCGTTTCGTTTCATAAACCCAAACTCATGTTTTAATGCCCTTCATTATAATACACACAAACTACTATTGAACTCCTTGCACTCATGGCTCGGAAATGTAGGCAGAGGTATACCCACTTGAAGTCCTGGTTGGTGAGGTTGCAGAGCGTCCACCCGCTGATGTGCCAGTCAGACAGCTTGACGCCGGCCAGGTTGAACTGCCGCACCGCCCACTGGATCCACAGCTTCACGTGCTGCACCGACCTGAGAACATACGGTCATGTTACAAGCTTGCCCTGCCTACCGCTGCCTTCCGCACGCCACTGATCCTAGCAGTGCTGTCCACTAACCAGTCTGCGGGGTCCACGCCTACCGCTGCTATCTACACGCCACTGACCTAGCAGTGCTGTTTACTGACCAGTTCGTGGGATCCGTGCCTATCTCTGCCTACTACACGCCACTGCGGGCCCGCGCGCGCGGCGCTGCCTACCGCTGCCTGCCGCACGCCACTGACCAGTCGGCGGGGTCCACGCCTACCGCTGCTATCTACACGCCACTGACCTAGCAGTGCTGTTTACTGACCAGTTCGTGGGATCCGTGCCTATCTCTGCCTACTACACGCCACTGCGGGCACGCTGGCGCGGCTGTGGTGCTTGATGGCGGCCGCGGGCCCGCGCACGCGGCGCTGCCTACCGCTGCCTGCCGCACGCCACTGACCAGTCGGCGGGGTCTGCGGGCACGCTGGCGCGGCTGTGGTGCTGCTTGAAGGCGGCGTCCACGACCCACTTGACGGCGGCCGCGTGCTCCGCCGCGCACTCGGGAGCCTCCTCCACGCTCTCCTCCAGCTCTGGCTCGGGTTCCATGCCTGATCGAAATAATAGTACATTACTGTCTAGGCCGGGAAGCAGGCGATTGCTGGCCGAGTATTGGTTTGAACGGACGAGCTTGCGTCACCATTATCACTATCACTATCACTACATAGTATAAAATAAAGTCGCTTTCTCTGTCCCTGTGTCCCTATGTATGCTTATATCTTCAAAACTACACAACGGATTTTGATGCGGTTCTTTTTAATAGATAGAGCGATTCAAGAGGAAGGTTTATAAGTATAATACATGCATAATATACCGTGTGAAGCCGGGGCGGGTCGCTAGTTTACAAATAAAAAAAAGTCTGCGCCAGGGTCCCCATGTCGCTGGCGGCATTACCCCTTTGGACCGCAAGGGATAGATACACGAAGGTCCCCTGAGGCGTCGATCAACCGGGACGACAGGGCCTTTACAAATACTCTCATGTCGGCTGACCAAGGCCCCAAAGTCTCGACCGCAAGCGCCGCAAACTCATAATCCTTTAGTAAGGAGTACTTGCGGCGCTTGAGGATTTGGGCCTGATCAGCTGCAGCGCCGGCATGCAAGCTGGTTGCCTGGACGTGGGACACACCAGGGCCCTGCCTAGCTTCCACGACACCAGAGCAGGGTTGATAAAAATCATGATTATTATAAAAAAATCATAATAATCCGATTAATTTGATTTAAATCGGATTTATTTGAATAAAATCAGATTTTTTTAATTTTTTCATTTTATTAACTCCTTATTACAGCGTTTACACCCCGCTTTGTTAAACTTGCCGGAAGCGATCTTTTTTTCATCGAAATAAACCCACACAGCATCTTTTTTTCTTCCAGACATCTTTTTGTTGTATTCACTCTTTCACTAGTCAATTACGAATGACCGGGCGAAAAGCGAAATGCGTCTCGTGTTTTAGTTTCGGGGAATCCTGGAACCGTTTTGGTACCATGCGTCACGTACTATAGTTTCGGGGTTTCCCCGAAACTGTTACGCTATCACTCGCTTGCACATGTGTGCGTGCCGTAGTGGTCCGGGGAATTCCCTAAACAATTTTGGGCCGATTTGGTTGTAGTAAAAATTTAATGATTTAAATCAATGATTTTTTTTGAAAAAATCCATTGATTAAAATCACGATTTAAATCACTGATTTAAATCATGTCAACCCTGCACCAGAGTGGCCCCGTCTGGCCGCTTGCCATCGTCCCTGGCCATGCCAGCTGGCTCCAAAGGAAGGCACTGACGCGGCAGCAAGCGCCCGACGTACCAGGGGACCGATTTTTGAAAGCACATGTGTGAAAATACCACTCGAAAGTGGTGAAAAATTGTGCTGAATTTTAAATACGAGCAGCTTACAAGATACTTACGGCTCTCATTAATCTTGTTAACTAGTCGAAACTTTGATTAGAGCTGTAGATTTGGAGATATAAACCGATTTATACCACTTTCGAGTGGTATTTTCACACATGTGCTTTCAAAAATCGGGCCCCAGGTACGTCGGGCGCTTGCTGCCGCGTCAGTGCCTTCCATTGGAGCCAGCTGGCATGGCCAGGGACGATGGCAAGCGGCCAGACGGGGCCACTCTGGTGCAGGGTTGACATGACTTGACATGGTTAATCGTGCCGTGAGGGAACATACGGCCGGCACTCCTGACACGTGAAAGGCCGTATGTTTGTCCGGGTGGAATCTTGCGACTTAATTGTCATTTCACTTCACTTCCTTTCCTTCTATTCAATTTTTCTATTGTCTGTGATGTGGTTGTCTATGCTTATTGTTTTTTTTTTTTTCCTTTTTAAAGGCAAAGGGCTTTGTGCCCGGGCAACCACATCCAATTATATTTTATTATGTTTAATGTTTAGTGTCTATTTCTCACCGTTTATTTTTTTTTTTTTTAATGCGTAAACCTTTGGTGAATTTATTTAAAACAGCAAAAGAAAACAATAAAGAACAGTCAAAACTTAAAAATAACTTAAACCTAGCTAAAACTATTATTAAAGATAAAAAATTTCTCCCAAATCGCCGCCAATGGGGAGGGTGCCCAGAAGGCTGGCAGCATTGCCACGTTGTATGGCAATGCTTATTCGCTGAGCGAAATATTGGCCAGCCCTCTGGTCACGGGAGGCCTCTATAAGGCGCGCCGAGATATCTTTATAGACACGGCGCGCGCTTGGCCCCCATGGCCCCAGAGTTTCGACTCCAAACGCCTCGAAAATATAGCTGCCTCCAAGCGAGCTATACTTTCGGCGTTTGAAGTCCTCCGCTGAGGCCGCAGCAGAGCCAGCAACATTTTGGGTCCTTGAAAGATGGGTCGGAGCAAGAGTATCAACGCACGTTGCATCCCAAACTAAGGGCCGACCCATCCGCCAAGGAACCAGTGTCAGACCGTCGGGCCTCTTGCCATCGTCTCTTGCCAAGCCGTTAGGTTCCAGAACGGCTGGCACTTTAACGCTGACGAGGGCCCTACGGATGACATCGTTGAGGCTGGCATGGCGTGGTATACGCCCCGCGCTTCTGCTGCAAGATAGGCCGTGGTGCCCGTAGCTATCGGTCATTTTCCCACATTGGCAGCGATGAGGGACGTTGGTTGGTGTCCCTACCCTAAGACTGGTGGCGAGGCGAAAGGTGGTATTATCCAACAGGGTACCTACAGTTGGTGAGGGTAGGGCTTGAAGCCAGAGGCCTGACTCCCACTCCGCAGTAGCAAGGAGACGAGCGCGTTCTGTCGGACTAGATGCCGTATTTAAAAGATTGTTTCGAACCAATTGGCAGAGCGGCTCGTCCCACTGCCTCTGCGAGCAGGGATTGTCAGGCACAGCAGTTCCTGGGCAAGCTAAAAGCCATACATTTTTGGCCTCGGAACAGTGCGCAACCTCCAGGACTCCTAATGAAGGAGCTAAAATTTTACCTATAAGTGGCTGCGCACTGTGCACGGAGGACAAAAAAGCAGGCAAAGAAACACTTGAAATTTTTCGGATGCCCAGGCCACCATGCCTTATAGGAAGGCTAGCCTGGGTCCATGATTTATCTTCGAAAGGGATGTTAAGAATGCATGATAGTGTCTCTTCGATTAGTTGGTCCAACTGAAGCATCAAAGTGGGATATTTCCAAAAATGACAACCACGAAGTACATAAGTGAATTTAGGTACGAAGAGACAGTGCCGAATGATACTATACGCGGTATGCATATTAATTTTAAGCAAACGGTCTGAAACGGATGAAAAATTTTGAATTTTAGATTTAACGTACTCTTCAAACGACTGATCCAAGATTGGGCATCCGAGTAGGTGAAGCGTTTTACTATCCAAAATCCTTATACCCGGAGCCATACTCTTAAACCGGTCTATTATTGATATTTTATCAAGACAGGAATCCGAAACAAAAAGTTCGCATTTTGAAAAATTTAGAGAAAGGCCTATATTTCTGAGATTGGTGGTTAGGTTTTGCAAATCCTCAAAAACGACATCTGCTTCGCCTCCAAGGGTGCCGTCATCAAGGTACCATACATTTTACCATAGGTTTATTTATTTGCACACATCAGCGAAGAAATTCAATGGTGTGTGTTAAGTTCCCAATCCGCACTGGGCGCGCGTGGGAACTATAGCCCAAACCCTCCAATACACGGAGGAGGCCTATGCCGTGAGGCACGCCGAATTACGCGACAATTAAATAATAATAATAAAATAAAAACAACAACAACATACTTACTGAAATTGTAGCGAATTCGAAATAAAAAAAGGCTATAATTATAATAATAATTTATTTAATGTAACCACCCTATGGTCCCAACGGGAGACCAGCGCTGGCTGTAAGGCCAGCAAATGCTGAGTTGGGACCATTTTGTGACAATTTATTTTTTTATAATTTATTTTTTTGTTTAAGTTATTTTATTTGATGTTTTGTGATTGTCATAAATAAACTTTTTTCTTTCTTTCTTTCTTTTTTTCAATTTTGAAGCAGTTATCTTCATCCGATTGAGCTGAAATTTTGCATACTTGTGTAAGTCAGATGACAATACAATAACCTGGTAGTAGAATTCTCATGGTCCTTCCAGGACCGTCTCCGCAGGAGGGAACTCTTCGGTTAGTCCGATTGACTTGAAATTTGGTTCACATATGTAGGACGGATGACAATGCAAGTACAGTCAACAAAAAGTAGTCAGCAAAAAAGCTTGTATCTAAAATTAAATGTTTAGGTTAGGTTATTTTTTTATTTAGAGTTTGATTATTCCATTAATGCGTGGGGGTTGACATTTTAAATTTATTTATAGGTATGTATGTATGTATTAGTGATGTAACGAATGTCATTTTTTAAACATTCGCGAGTGCGAATGCGAATGCAAATGTCGGCTACTGACATTCGCGGATGCGAATGCGAATGTAGAAGTGTTCAATTTCTTTTATTAAAAAAACAATTATTAAGCTTCATTGCCTAAAGTAAAATAACGAATAAATAATACCAAAAGATAAAGTGTAGACTGTTAATGTGCTTATGAGGTTAAGTTACTTTTTCTAGCATAAAAAACATAAGAAATTAATGGGGTTTTTGATTTTATTAACTTACCATTATCTTCAAATTGTTTTTTTCTGATATTCATATTCGCAAAACATTCGCAGAAATTTTGCGGATGCGAATGCAAATACGAATATCCAAAAACATGCGAATATCCGCGAATGCGAATGCGAATAAATAATAATAATAATAATATCTTCTTGGGACAAATTACACCAATTGACCCAGCCCCAAACTAAGCAAAGCTTGTGCTATGGGTACCAGGCAACGGATAAACATACTTATATAATGTAGATAAACACATACATAAATACATACAACATCCATGACTCGGGCACAAACATTCGTATTCATCATACAACTGTCTGCCCCTACCGGGATTCGAACCCAGGACCTCTAGCTTCATAGTCAGGGTCACTAACCACTAGGCTATCCGGCCGTCAGATATTATCCTTACTTAATATTATAAAAGCGAAAGTAACTTTGTCTGTCTGTTACCTTTTCACGCTTAAACCGCTGGGCCGATTTAGTTGAAATTTGGTATACAGATAGTTTGAGTCCCAGGAAAGGGCATAGGATAGTTTCTATCCCGGATAACCTTACCTACCTTATCTATACTAATATTATAAAGAGGAAAGATTTGTACCTATTTTTGTATGTTTGTAATGAATAGGCTCAAAAAGTACTGGGCCGATCTGGATGAAATTTGGAACATAGATAGATTATAGTCTGGAATAACACATAGGCTACTTTTTATCCCGGAAAATTGCGTGATTCCCGCGGGATAGCGATAAACGAATTCTACGCAGACGAAGTTGCGGGCAACTGCTAGTACCTTATACAATGTAGGCATCCACTAAGGAAGGATTTTTGGAAATTCCCACGGGATAAGGAAAAAACGGGAATTATATATTCGATTCCGAGTGACGCTATCCTAGTAACTATAATAACTAGACTCTTCAAATTTGATACAAAAGTAGGTGATTACAAAACTAAGAAACTAATTTTAGGATTATTGGAAATTCCCACGGGATAAGGAAAAAAACCGGTCAAGTGCGAGTCGGACTCGCGCACCGAGGGTTCCGTATCATTATCTATAAATATCTAAAACCAGTGTAAGCAGAGCCCTGTTCCAAAGCAAAATGTACGCAGTGTGGGGTTACTTTATATTGGTCACTGCTATATACAGACATACATACACATTTACGGTTTTCGCAATTATTCTTTAATCTGTGCTATAAGACCTACCTTCATACCAAATTTCAAGATTCTGCGTTCACGGGAACTACCTTGTAGGTTTTGATTCCCTTGAGAGTTGAAAATTTGCGGAAATTTGCGGCATAAACGGCTGTATCTTTTGATTGCGTTGGCTTAGAAGTTTGATTTTTTCACAGCTTCAAGGGACAGTAGACCTGAGTAATTGATATAAATTTCAGCTTCATACCTCCACGCGTTCCTGAGAAAAAGGGTCTTGACAGACGGACGGACGGACAACAAAGTGATCCTATAAGGGTTCCGTTTTTTCCTTTTGAGGTACGGAACCCTAAAAAACGGGATTTATCTACGCGGACGAAGTCGCGGGCATAAGCTAGTAGGTATGTATGTATGTATGTATACTGACTGGGTCCGGGCAGCGCCACCAACTCCTCATCCGGCTTGAGAACGTCCAGTATGTTGATCTTCCGCTCCGCGCTCCTCACTTGCACGTTCACTTGGACCACGCCTTCGCCGCGGATGCACTGCTCAACGAGCGTCTTGTGGTTTTCAAGCTACAATATCAAACAAGATCTTGTTGACAACAAGTTTGTCATTTTTAACACAAGCTTTTTGTATGTATGTATGTATAACTCTTTATTGTACATAAAACACAAGAAAAAGATGAATACAGGACAACACACATGCACAAAGGCGAACTTATCCCTAAAAGGGATCTCTTCCAGTTAACCTTTGAACGATTGACAGGACATGAGTATTAAGCAAGAGTAGACACACAGAAAAAGTAAAAGAACCGATCGAAACCTAAAATAATCCTAAATGTCTAAATTTTAAATAATGTAAGATATAATAATAAACTACACATAATAGATAAATACGATAAACAAATACACAATAAATAAAATATACTACATAATATATAAATATATATATATACATACACACACAAGTTTTTTTGCTGACTGTAAAAAAAAACTACACAATGTACTGAAATTGTAGCGAAACGGAAACGGAATAAAAATGGCGCTACATTACTTAAAACAGAAATGTATTACACTAATACTTTGTTTATTCAGTTTTGATAAAATTGAACGTTACAATGTACCAGGGAAACTGTTTAGTTCCTGGGGCCCGATTTTTGAAAGCACCACACCAGCACCAGCACTAGCACATGTGAAAATACCACTCGAAAGCGGTGAAAAATTGTGCTGAATTTAAAATACGAGTAGCTTAGAAGATACTTACGGCTCTCATTAATCTTGTGAGCTAGTGAAAACTTTGATTAGAGCTGTAGTTTTGGAGATATAAGCTGATTTATGCCACTTTGTACTTTCAAAAATCGGGGCTCTGGTTCAAGCAGATCTCTCTGCCCTCAAGTTCTAAAACAAAACCCGAAGAAAATCGAACGAGTGTTCCATTTATAAAACTTGAGCACGAACACGAACCAGCCAGTCCGTATACCTATAATACCTAACCTATAGTCTTTCCAATCATTTATTTTCTCGGTGACAGCTCCAGTAGAATGTAACTGCGCTTTTTACGCAAAAATTAACTTTTAAATGCCGAGGTATAAAAAATATGACGACTGCCTAATTTTGTTCCTTGATCCCATATAATATGCATCTAAGACAAATTGAGTCCATACCTATATATGCAGTAATCTCTTTTTAAAGTAGGATAAACAATAAACGTTTCAATAAAGTTACATTCTAAGGGAATGCAAATAGTGATGTTATGATTGAAATATCGATATTGTATGTATTGAACTAGATGTGTTCCTGCGACTTTGTACGCGTTGTAATTTTTTACCGGGATAAAAAATAGCCCATGTTACTCAGGAATAATGTAGCATTCTAATGGTGAAATATTTTTTGTTTGTCCAGTAGTTTTTAGTTTATTCATTACAAAACATACTGTCATTCGGTCATTTTGCATGCTTAGTAATAAATTAGCATTCAAGTCGGTTGTTTTATTGGCTCCATAGCTGAATACTTCTCAACTACTCGTATATATATAAAATTGGATCGATATCGTATCTACTAGTCACTTCTTAGGTCACAACACCAACACTATAACTATCAAACTACATCTGTCATCGAGAAAATAAATGATTGGAAAGACTATAACAGTACCAACCATCTTAGCGTCCTGCAACCAGAACGTGTAGTCGGTGAGGTCGACCCCGAGCCGGCGCTCCAGCATGGCGCGCAGCTTGGACAGCCTGGTGCGGATGTCCATGAGCTGCACTATCACCTCCTCTGCAGCAGAAGGGAATACAATTGGCATTGTTAATTTTTTTAAGCTGTGCTTTTAACACCTTTATTTGATACTAGCCTTCCGTCCGCAGCTTCGCCAGCGATAAATTAATTTTCCCGTAGGAAAAGGTATTTTGCCGCGGTAAAAAGTAGCCTATGTCACTCAGTGATAATGTAGCTTTCTAACGGCAAAAGAATTTTTGAAATCGGTCCAGTAGTTTCGGAGCCTATTCAATGCAAACAAACAAACAATCAAATTTTTCCTCTTATTAGTATATAGAAAATAGACTATTTCAAGCAACTAATTTGAATATTATGCTTTTACGTAGCTTTGTTAATTAATAATAAATATTTTTTCGCTGTTTGATAATTCGTGAATTTAGACAGAATCCCAATCGCCTTCGTTCGGCTGGCTATAAAAAAAAACCGGTCAAGTGCGAGTCGGACTCGCGCACCGAGGGTTCCGTATCATTATCTATAAATATCTAAAACCAGTGTAAGCAGAGCCCTGTTCCAAAGCAAAATGTACGCAGTGTGGGGTTACTTTATATTGGTCACTGCTATATACAGACATACATACACATTTACGGTTTTCGCAATTATTCTTTAATCTGTGCTATAAGACCTACCTTCATACCAAATTTCAAGATTCTGCGTTCACGGGAACTACCTTGTAGGTTTTGATTCCCTTGAGAGTTGAAAATTTGCGGAAATTTGCGGCATAAACGGCTGTATCTTTTGATTGCGTTGGCTTAGAAGTTTGATTTTTTCACAGCTTCAAGGGACAGTAGACCTGAGTAATTGATATAAATTTCAGCTTCATACCTCCACGCGTTCCTGAGAAAAAGGGTCTTGACAGACGGACGGACGGACGGACAGACGGACAACAAAGTGATCCTATAAGGGTTCCGTTTTTTCCTTTTGAGGTACGGAACCCTAAAAATGAACAATGCCAATTACAACAAGCCAAGTTATTATGAAAGATTCCATCTTGAATTATGCTTGTATTCATCAACTGTTTGTCAGTAAAATATTACAAGTGTACTGTAAAAGATATAGCAAAAAATTGGAAGCCTTTACAGGGCGGAGACAATGCTAGAAAATCCCCAAATGTAATACCAAATAATTGAAGGGGTATTGGTGGAAAAAGGAATCAAAATTGTGATGGGTTGCTAGCTGCATCGCCTATTGCAGGGGTGGCCAACGGGTCGATCGCGCCTGTTAGTCCAGTCGATCGCGGCAAGGCAAAAAATATAAATATGTGGACCAGACTGCGCAACGTAATCACCAACTGCTGATTTAAGGTTTCATGAAGTATGTAATTGGTAGATCGCACAAGGTTTCGTTAGTAAACAGGAGATCTTGGGTCTAATCAAGTTGGCCACCCCTGGCCTATTGATTCCTGTTTTCGCCCATTCCCTCGATGGGCTTTTACCATCTGCTCGGGAAGAGAAGCAACCAGTGGCGAAGCTACCAAGGGACTAGGCGGGGCCGTGCCCCGGGCCCTCAAGCTCAGGGGGCCCTCGAATCCTTACCAGAAAATCTCAATCTATTATTATTAAAACGTAACCAGTTTAGATAGTACTGGGGCCCCATTTTTTTATTTGCACCAGTGCCCTTGGTTACCTAGCTACGCCACTGGAAGCAACTGGTAAATTCTAAGTTTTTTCTTTATTCCCAGACCAGCATATACAATGCAAGTTAAATAAAGTCTCAAGAACCTACCACTGGAATCATTGCTCTGCATGGTATCATCATCGTCTGGAGTGTCGGAGAACACGGCCAACGGAGCCTGAAGGATCTCAACTCCTGTCTGCATCAGCCCTGGAATATATAACATAGCCATTTTATTCCGAATTCGCTACAATTTCAGTAAGTATGTTGTGGTTGTTTTTTTTTGTTTATTATTAAATTATCGCGTAATTCGGCGTGCCTCATGGCATAGGCCTCCTCCGTGTATTGGAGGGTTTGGGCTATAGTTCCCACGCGCGCCCAGTGCGGATTGGGAACTTAACACAGCCCTGGAATATAACAGTACACAAATAAGTACATACATACGTAAGTCAGGTCTTTATCCCTTCCGGTGTACAGTGCCTAAGTTAACAATACCTAAAGCAGGGGTTCCCAAACTAATTCATTACGCGCCCCCTCTCTAAAAAGGTAAAACTCTGTGCCCCCCCTATTTCAGCCGTCAGCTGTTAGGTATAAACACAAGGATTTTGTTAATAAGGTTCTATAAGGTCTTGTATCATACCCCATGCCCCCCTTTGCAGGTCACTGCGCCCCCCTAGGGTGGCGCGCCCCCCACTTTGAAAATCACTGACCTAAAGGCAAGTAACTATAATGTCTGGGGCCCATGGCAAATTCGTTAGATGGGGCTCCTTCCTCAATATAAAGAAGTGCATCAGCGTCCCTTCTGTGCTGTAATGCAAGCCAGTTGGGGGCCCCATAGAGCTAGGGCCCCGTGGCATTTTGCCACCCTATAGTTAACTGCCTAAAGACCACGTTTAGTATGATTGTGGCTGTATAGGTGTAAAGGAGAATTAAAATATGATGTAATGTGATGGATTACGGAATTAATTACTTTTAAGAGGCAAATTATTATGAACCAACATATAAAAAAGAGAATTTCGTAACCGTTCCGTTGTTCTGTAACTGTGCAAAATAATGTACTTTCAAAGTTTTTCTTTTGTTTTGAAAACATTTCAACGTAATTTAGCCACAACTTGGTAACTACGTAATATTTGTCCTAAGTTAATGTAAAGCCATTTGTAGCGAATAAGTTTCTTACCTAAATCCGATTCAGTAACGTACTGAGGCATTCCTGTGAGGGGATCTGAACCATCAACAGTGGCTGAGGCTTCGTCAAAGGCATTTTCAACGCTTTCCATTTTAATACTTCGAGCATTTAAAAGATCGTTCAAATCTGTAACCTCCATCTGTTTTCAAGACCACTTTCGCGAAATCAGTACGGTGTACCAAGCGCCGTTAACGAAACTTCTCGAAAAATTTCAAAATCTCCAAATAGGAAAAGGAAATTGCTAGAATTGTTCGTATCTCTTAGTAGTCTGTGAATTGTTCACTTCCGTCTGCCTACAAATCGCGTGCACCAAAACAAGGAACCACAGACATTTGACAGCTCGTCTATAGTCAACCGTCAGACCGTCACAGAGTAGATTAAAATTTAAGCGTTTAGGAATCAAGTGAAAAAAAAATCTGATGTTACTTTGTAATATGGCAAGGTTGGCTACTTTGAAAATCAGTGGCGTTCCACTTCAAACAGTATTAGCGCGCGCCATCTATTGCGCAATAGATAGTACAGTGTAACTTTTAGCTTTCTACTCGTCAATAGATGGCAGGAGCACGCACTTTTTTTAAAACAAATTAATTTTGTCTATGGTTGCTTCAAATCATATTTGTTTTGTTATGTTGGTCAAAGCTTAATTTAATCATATTTTACTTAAAATGAGAATAGATAGCTCCTGCCATCTATTGGCTAATAGGAATTTAATAGGCAGTCAGAGCAAAACTCTGAACATTCTATTTGACGATAGATGACACTAAAATTAATAAACGAAATAATTAATTAGCAATAGGTTTTAAATATCAATTTAATAATAGCTAATGATGTACAAGCCGCATTTAAATAAAACATTAAGTCGATAAATAATGACTAGGTAGTTTACGCAAAATGCACAACATGACTAACGAATGCGTAGGTACTTTAGTTCATCATATTAATGACACCGAATCTAAGGATTTTCGTACCAACTCAATAATTAGGCACGTCAGGAATAAATTAAATTATAATAAATTTGAGATCGTAGGTATTTATTTCGCATAGAAAATTGGTTCAGTTGTGACATATATTACGAACCTACGAGATTTTCTTTAAATAATAATTGTATTTTTCAGTAGGTAACGAGAACAGCGAATGTCTGTCCGTCTGTCACCACGCTGTATCTCATGAACCGTGATAGATGACAGTTAAAATTTTCACAGATGATCATTTCTGTTGTCGCTATAACTACAAACACTATTACCTAACAGTGTAGGTACACCCCCTTGCAAAAAAATCGGGCACATGGTTTTTCAGATTTTTAGGCATTAAAGCATAGAAAGTAAGCTTTTATGTACATAAAATACTAGCCTTCAGTCCGCAGCTTCGCCCGCGATACATTAATTTTCCCGTAGGAAAAGGTATTTTCCCGCGGTAAAAAGTAGCTTATGTCACTCAGTGATAATATATATGTAGCTTTCTAACGGCAAAAGAATTTTTGAAATCGGTCCAGTAGTTTCGGAGCCTATTCAATGCAAACAAACAAACAAACAATCAAATTTTTCCTCTTTATTATATTAGTATAGACAAAAAGCATGGGTCCCCGTTTTTTCCGCCAGGGGGCGTATTTTCATGTCCGTCTGTCTATATGTATAAATCCTACTAATATTATAAACGAGAAAGTTTGTAAGTATGGATGGATGGATGTTTGTTACTCTTTCACGCCAGAACGGGTGGACAGATCTGGGGCCTGATTTTTGGAAAGCACATGTATGAAAATACCACTCGAAAGTGGTATAAATCTGTTTATATCTTCAAAACTACAGCTCTAATCAAATTTTTGACTAGGTCACAAGATTAATGAGAGCCCTAAGTATTTTCTAAGCTACTCGTATCTCAAATTCAGCACAATTTTTCACCACTTTCGAGTGGTGTTTTCACACATGTGCTTTCCAAAAATCAGGCCCCAGGATGAAATTTGGAACACAGATAGGTATGGAATAACACATAGGCTACATTTTATCCCGGAAAATTGCGTAATTCCTGCGGGATAGCGATAAACGAAATTCTATGCAGACAAAGTTGCGGGCAACAGCTAATAACCAATATAAAATGACCTCGCACTGCCATACATTTCGCTTAGGAGCAGGGCTCTGCTATCACTGTATTTTATATTAAAACACAACCGCAGGAAAACACACGACTCGGCAACATGGCGGACTACAGGTAAAATTTGCCTTAGGTACCAAACACAATCCTATTTCCTACTAATATCATAAACGCGAAAGTTTGTAAGTATGGATGTTTGTTACTCTTTCACGTAAAAACTAATTAATGGATTTGGATAGAACTTGGAACGGAGATAGCTGACACCCTAAATTAACACATAGGCTATTTTTTATCCCGGAAAATGGCATAGTTCCCCCGGGATAGCGTAAACTAATTTTTTGCAGACGAAGTCGCGAGCAGCATCTAGTAAATGATGCAATGAGTCATGAAAATTAGTTTAATCTATTTGCTGTTTACCGAGCTTGTTACAAGGAAGGAAAATTAACTAACCAACGTCAAAATGTGCCGCGCGACTCGGACTTGTCCAGCCGGGTTCCGTAGGGAATAAAACCCACACAATAATAAGAAAAGAAAAGAAAAGAAAAGAAAAGAAAATTTATTTTGCAAATTGGCCGCCAAGGGCTCTTTTACATGTCTTTTTGAAACTACCAGCACATTCGGAAAGACCATCATTGCCAAGAAGAATGCGCCGCAAGAAACTTGGCAGAAAGTCATTTTTTCCAATAAAAATACCAGTAAGAATACTTAAATTCTACTTACATTAAATACATTTATATAAGGGATGTATAAGGTCCCCGAGCCTTAAATTATATTAATCTATAAATAGTAGATGTCGCACCTTTAGAACGAAACTGACCTAACTCAAAAAATCGTCAAAATGAGTTAGCACCACAGATCGACTCAAAATTACATATTGCATCAAGTCTTTAATCAGAAACTGACCCAATGACGCTAGAACAGCATGGACGACATATATCGGTCTCTTTCTTGCTCGCGGAATTCATCCCACGCGACGTAACGGCAACGCCATATTTAGTAATAATACCATAGCTGTACGCGAACCACGTTGATCTGCCGCTAAAAAAGTGATTCATTCGTGATTAGGTCGAAATCACTCCGAAAAGTAAGGTAAGAATTAAGTCTGAATTATATAACAAAAGGGCCTCGTTTTGTGTTAAGTCATTACTCTTCCAAGATTTTTGATAGTGTTCTTGACTTATTGCGATTTATGACACTTTGTTAATAAATATTACTGGCTTGTTTTTGACTCAATCAGTGTTGAGTCATTGTTCTAATAAACTTTTCACACGATTTCACGTACAATTAAGAATTAGACCTGTATTGTATTTTCACAGCTACGGTTTACACTGACCTTTTATTACATAAGTCGTTTGTATTCTAACAAATAAACTAACTTCTTATTTTTAGGTCAATAGTTTAGTTTGTTGCACTATAGTTGGACAAAGGTAACAGGATGAAAAGAATGACTTTAACTATCTTAGTAAACCCGCGGAAGAAAAAAAAGACGACAGTGATGAAGTTCAGACGATACAACAGGTATTTAATGAATTCCTTATAAAATTATATTATTATTCACAAAATAACTAAATAAATATCTTGGGACAAAACTAAGCAAAGTTTGTACTATGGGTACCAGGCAACGGATAAACATACTTATATCGATAAATATAAATACTTTTTATTCGTATTTTTCATACAATCTGCCCCGGCTGGGGATCGAACCCGGGACCTCAAGCTTCACAGTCAGGTTCTCTAACCACTAGGCCAGGTGTCTGCAAAAATAACGTAAGCTCTATTGTCTGAGTGCTTATATTATGACTGTCTAGTATACCTACAATGAATTACTTACGTATATAAATGCATTTACATATTACTCGTCGAAATCTGTGTTTATTATATTGCTATGACACATGAGCGTATGCTAATTTTTACTAGATTGTGCAAAAAGATGGTGAAATGCTAGTTGTGAATTAACGCATGCGTGCACAGATTGGGTTTAACGAATTCTACTTACTTGCTGCTTGTTTGTAACTAATATTGGGTAGTACAATGCTTTGTGGTGGTTTTGCTGGTTTTGAGTTTTGGTATTTGTGTGTACTTGCAGGATACAATAAATAATAATGAAAACACTTCACTAAATTCATCGTTTCTTGAAAATACTCCAGATCGTGAAATACTGAAGACTTCTAGCCGTGTTAATATGATTGAAATGGATCGCAGGACGGTGTTGACTCCACAAAATGTTATAGCCGAAGAATCTGATACAACCGTGAAGCATTAGCGTGTCTTTGTATTCATCCAGCAACAGCTCGTCATCATCATCAAGTTCCAACTCGAACGCAAGTTTTAAAATTGCTGCTACGAGTGCGAACAGTAATAATCATGATACTATATCCCAAACTGTAAGTACCCACATTAAGGCACCGGCACCGTGCGCCAGTTCATGTCATAGGTTGGCTTAGGAATTCTTAATCTCTTATCACATATCACCTGTTAACCAATTTGAAAGCGATCCCGATCTGAGTGATGACGACCCTACATATACCGAAAATGTTAAAACTTGTCCACCTTTAAGCGAAGTGGTTAACTCACCATCAACAAGCACCATTGACATGGAATGGCAACCGTCAGAGAGTGGCTACAACGAGGCTATTAGAGCAAACGAAGGGCCTAGGAAACGTCCACGTAATCATGAAAAATGGAAGCAGAATATTATTAAAACCTTGAGAAATTTTGGACAAGCTTGCACGTCCCAGTCAAAGTAAAAAAAGAAGTTCCTGCTTGTAGTATGAAACAACCTTGTACTTGTCACTACCGGAGAAACCAGCTCTTTTTATTATGTGTCGAAATTAAACTGATTAAACTTCACTATGGCTGTGTTAACGAAAAGAACGAAACAAAGTGACTAATAACAGTGATGCTGAGGACCTGGGTGCATATGGAAATGTTTATTGTTACTATTGGGATTAGAGACAAGCTAGAAGAGGTGCAAATGAAATAGGTTCGTGTGTGTTAGATTATTTAAAACAGGTAAATGAAAGGTCTGCAAATAAACCAATAGATGTTACTTTTTATTCAGACAACTGTGCCGGCAAAAATAAAAACAAATATATATGTATGTACGCTTAGGCGTTGTCACAATTCACGAACATAAAAAGTATAACGCCTATGTTTTGCATTAGGGGATACACTCAGAATGAGGGTGACAATCTGCATTCACTGATAGAAAAGGAGATTAAAACAAATAAAAAATCATGTCCAATGCACACGCATACATAAATCACCTCTTTATCCCTTACGGGGTAGACGGAGCCTAAGGTAACAAGATCTACAGGCCACGTTTAGCAAGATTGTGAACGTGTAGGAGGAAAAGTAGTCGCATCGCCTATAATATGATTCCTATGATTTTCGCCCATTCCCTCGATGGGCTTTTACCATCTGCGTGGGAAGAGAAGCAACTGGTAAACTCTATGTTTTTTCTTTACTCCCAGACCAGCATGGAAGCTCATGAGCTCACGAGTATATTGCTCTGATAAAGAGTGCTAAGAAAAATAGGCCTCCGTTTAGAATCTAAGAACTTAGTTATGACCGTGTCTTGAACTTGAAAACTCTGAAAAAGCAGTGGGGTTACAATTTCAACGAAGACGATTGCCGTGTTCAGGTCTTACGGAATAACATCAAGGTGTTGCGATGTGTTAAAACTGAACCCTTTACGTTATTCTATAAAAACTCATACACTCAGGATAGATTTATGAGTATCAACATGAGGAACAATCGTAAGAAAGTGCCAGGTATTGAGCATATAACAATAAATAAACAGTACCAGGCAAAACTACCGCTAACCGAAAACAAGAAAAAAGGTTTGAATGAACTTTTACGAAAAAAAATTACACCCCATTATTACGTCGATTACTTTAAAAATATTCTTTAGGTAACACAATCATGAAAACCACTCTATTTCATTTCAGTTTTAGAAGACTACTTTATTTTTGTTAAGAGATACCTAGTTTTGTGTTGATTTCAGTTTATTTTTAAGTTTTTTCTTTGATATGTTATAAAAAACAAATTTTATTACCATGTGCAATTCAATAAATAATAAGTAACAGTCTTTAATTTTATTGAATCTGTTCTTCCAAATTGACCTTACTTTTAATGACACAAAATTGTTTCTTAAGAAAAACGACTTAAACCACATTTGGTCAAACAGTTTGCTATGTTACATAATACAAAAATGACTTGATTCGCATTAAGTCAAATAAGTAGAAAAAAGTTCAATCATAAAGTGACCTTATAATGACTTGATTTAAAAAAAGTTTTTTTTTTAGTACTGAATTTACAAATATACACAATTTCTCATGTGAACTAATAAGTTTAATAATTAAACTATACTTTGCAATTTAAAATTGCTCCGTACCTTATTTGGTCCTGGCAATAAAGGTAGTTGAACATTACACTTACGGTATTTCAAAACTTTAAACACGTTTTCCCAAAAAGTTGCGTTTTTGGTTTAGGTCGGTTTCGTTCTAAAGGTGCGATGTATTAAGTCTCTACTGGTCAAAAAAAAAAAAAAAAAATAGTAAGTTCAGTGGAGGTGTAAAACGCCTCCACCGTCAAATAAACTAATTGGAGATGTCTCCAATAATCATAATAATCATAATAGTCGTTTCGGCAAACGGTTTAATAGCGAAGAGCCTTGACCATCACCTTAAAAGGCTCTCGCTAGGTAGTTGGGTCAAGGGCCAGATACAGAAGGCGGTACTCCTGGACACGGCTCGGATAGTCAGGAGGTTCCTCTCTGTCGCCCTGACCACCGGTAGCTTAGGCCTCGCCTCGCTGCCGGCGGCACCCTAGGTTAGGTTTGTATAATGTTTTTATATTTTGTATTAATATTGTTTTATTACTTTTTATATGAATATTGTAAAAACCTAACTTGAGATAAAAATAAATATACAGAAATAATAATATCCTGGGACAATTGACACCAATTGACCTAGCCCCAAACTAAGCAAAGCTTGTAATATGGGCACTAGACAACGGATAAACATACTTATATAGATAAATACATACTTAAATACATATTAAACATCCAAGACTCGAGAACAAACATTCGTATTTTCATACAAATATCTGCCCCGACCGATCGAACCCGGGACCTCAAGCTTCATAGTCAGGTTCTCTAACCACTGGGCCATCCGGTCTTCAACATTTACGTGAAAGGTAGGTAATTTTCTCATTAAAAGAAACTATTCCAAAACAAACTAATACGCACTAGAAAGAAAAAAATGCATTTTTTTAGTGAATCTGAAGTACACTAACATTTTTTCTGAATATAGGTAGACCTACTAAACTGGTATTTCCATGCTGGTCTGGGAGCAAAGAAAAAACATAGAATGTACCAGTTGCTTCTCTACCCGCGCAGATGGTAAAAGCCCATCTAGGGAACAGGCGAAATCATAGGAATCATGTTATAGGCGATGAGGCTAGCAACCCATCACTATTTTGATTCCATTTTCCACCTATACGCCCACATCTTGCTAAATGTGGCCTGTAGGTACCTGCTACCTTAGGGTCTGTCTACCCCGTAAGGGATAAAGACGTAATTTGTGTATTTGTGTATGTATGTACTAAACTTGCTGCTCGTGTGAGACAGCGCCGTTTAAATGCAACGGACGATTTGTCGCACACGTACTTAACGCAAATTTTAGACTTATATAGTTTTCTCATGGGTCCCATTGTCAGAACTGGACCAAATTGAAATGTGACCACACGGTAAGCGCCCGCTTTCAAATAAAAAAAGAATCATTAAAATCGCTTCGCCCAGTCGAAAGTTATGAGGTAACAAACCTCCTCCTTTTTTTGAAGTCGGTTAAAAATGAGTGTTCAATACAAGCATTTTTTACCCGACCACGGCAAAGCCAAAGGAGGGTTATGCTTTTGACAGGCTATGTATGTATATCTCCCTCATAGCTCCAAAACGACTTATCAGAACTAGACGAATGAGGTACCTATCGTTAGAAGCAGGGTTGTTACGGATGCAAAAATTTAGACATCCGGGGATGCAGATGCGGATGTGGATTTAATGCGGATGTGATGCGGATGCGGATGCGAATTTTGGGATTTTAAAAAGAAAATTATTCAAATTTTAAGTGCATAAATAGCTGAAATTATTTAATCATATTTTTAGAACAAAATTACACAACTTCTCAGCTTCCAACCTGTTTCTTAGTGGATTACCCAGCACCACTAAATAGTTGTTCGCTGGGAACTCTGGCTGGTGGAGGTGATAAATATCTGCATGCTAACTTGGAGTGAATTTTAAATTCACAGCGGTTAACTTTCCACCAATTGGCATTGTTCATTTTTTTTAGTATGCTCCAATTCGAAAACCATCATTTATCCCATTTATCTTGTCCGATTTCAAAAATACTTTATGATTGCAGATATTTTTGTAAAAGTACTTTTGTTAGAACCTGCTTACCCAGGTAATAACCACTGCTTTAAACTGGGGCTCGCTCCTCTTCAAAGTAAACTCGGACGACGTGTTTCAAGTAATTTACTGTATTTGTACAAGTTAATAGGGCACAAGACTTATTTTCTAACATATATGCAAATAAGATCTCCACTCTTCGCCATCTCTCCCAAGAATGCCCCTGGTTCAGACCTCCTTTTTCCACCTCCAACAAACCGCTTTTCTTTCCGTTCAAATCCCTGCTCTGGGATTGGTTTACGTCATTCACCTGATGACGTGAACCAATCGCAGATGCAGATTTTCCCGCCAACTAAATAACGGTCTTAAATCAAAAAGTGTTGCCATTAACAAATAAATAATATCGACTTTATGCTAAACGTTTCATATTATAGAATTGAAGTCAATAACATGAGGCTTTAAAACAAATAATTTAAATATAATTCGATAAAATATCTCAAACCCTAACAATCGACCGTCCTGACAACGTGTGCGTCCTCGCGCACGCCACCAGGTGGAACCCTAACAATCGGAATCTGAACCAGTTGCACAATATTCACTTTGGAATACCTGAATATGGCAATAATTATGCTCTCAAAATACATGAAAAATCATAACGATTAATGTGATTATTATAATAGCTTATCAAAATGCCCATCAAACAGCATAGAAAAATACGTACACAAAGTAATATTTTAACAATACGTACAATACAACACAATACGCAAAACAATAAAGAATTTATAGTTGAAAATTATCTGGTATGGTACCATATTGCATTCAAGAAACAAATATACTTAACAGTAGCACAGTCAGTATCAGTAAGTCCCATTTTCTATCGTTTTGCGCATTTTAAAACTAAGTACCTAATTCAAAACTCAGTATAAGAGTAACGCAGTCTAATTTATAATTTTAAGTCAGCTAATTATATTTTTCTATCTTGATTGCATAAACAATACAGCAAAATCTTTAAATTAATTATGATACAAGGAAAACAGTTTATTTTATGAGAATAAATGAGCAGCCGAATAATAATGCTATAGTTACTAAGCACATTACTCAAGAATATAAACTTAAGTTATCTGAAGTTAGATACCAATCTGAAGTTATACAATTTGAGAGGATACGGTTACCACAACAAACGGCAGTGAAAAATGACAATCAATTTTCATATTTCAATAGAACATCTTATGTATGTATGTATGTATAATTCTTTATTGTACATAAAATACATGAAAAAGATTAATACAGGAAAACACAAATGCACAGAGGCGGACTTATCCCTACTGGGATTTCTTCCAGTTAACTTACGTACATAAATAATAAAATCATAACTTTAACGATAGCCTTTTTTCTTTATGTATAACATTAGTAGCGTTAAAAATGATGCCGATCGATTAAGCATCACTTTCATGGTAAGCCCAAACGATCGATTAATTTGGGTCACCAACTCTATTTAGGTTTACGAACGATCGATTATCGAAAAACCTTTATTTCTGCCCGTGCCCGAGATCGATTATCGGGCACGCCTCTCTGCTGCCAACACGAGACGATCGATAATACTCGTATGGGTAGAGGAAGGCAGGCGCTCAACTGATGCTATTCGACAAGCCAGAGTCGATCGATTCGCTCTGCTTGATCTGTAACAACATTTAACTTTCTATAGCAATTAGCCTCTAAGACAGGTAATATCATTTATAGGAAGATTTGAAGTGCCTAACTTAATTAAGTTCAATATGAAGTGGTCTCCTCGTCATTGCTATCACTACTGTCGGGGTTATCATCTTCGACTTGCAAAGCCGTCAGATGTATCCACGGCTTCATGCGATCAGCCGCTACTGTCGTCGGGCGTCTACTCTCTGTACCTATTAGTCCCGGTATGGGTGCCACCTTGTATCGGTCCCTGCCTAAAACCTTTGTGACACGATACGGTCCTACGAATGAAGGCATTAGTTTTTTGCTTTGACCATTGTTGTTGAAACAAGTTTTTGTTATTTTTACTAGATCACCTTCACTATATGTATGAGCTGGTTTCCTATCCTTGTCATAACTGATTTTCTGTTTCTCTTGCTCACTATCTATCCTAGCCTTAACTTCCTCGCGTATACTAGACACATCAGTGCTTTCACACGTACCTATAGTAGCCTCATCTAACATGGGGTTTACTTCCCCATTCATGCCCATCCCAAACATTACCTCTGAAGGAGTCTTTCCTATGGTCTTCTGGATGGTATTGTTGAGACCCCACTGAATCTTTCCTAGGTGGCTATCCCAACTCTTTTCACCGTGTTTAGTACATAATGCTCTCAACGAGTCGAGAATTGTGCGGTTGTACCGCTCAACTTGGCCGTTAGACCGGGGACTAGCCACAGCGTTAAGAACGTGCCTCACGCCCTTATCTAAACAAAACCTCTTAAACGTTTGCGACGTGAAACAGCTACCACGATCGCTTATAATGCGGTCAGGATTTCTGAAAGTACTAAAAATGTCTTCTAGTGACCTAATAACGTTCTGCGTGTTAGTATTCCTGACGGGCTTAAGAAAACAGAACTTTGTAAAACCATCTACCACCACAAACAGATGCGTATAACCGCTACTTGACTTAACAAAAGGTCCGAGGTGGTCCACATGTAGTGTATGGAATGGCTTTTCTACTTTTACGATGGGGTGAAGGAGACCTTCGCGAGCGCTTGTATTGTTTTTGCCATAAGCGCATTCAATACAAGCACTTACGTATTTTTTTACGAACCTGGACATTTTGGGGAACCAATAGTGCTTCCTTATCCTTTCCAAAGTTTTTTCGAGCCCAAAGTGTCCAATTTCGTCATGATTAAGGCGACATAATTGCCACCTCGCCCCCTTGGGCACGACCCATCTAATCTCGTTCTCGTCACCATCAATAACGCGGAATAGTTTGTTGTCTTTGAGGGTGTAGTTTTCTTTAATATAACGAAGACCCTTTTCGTCGAGTTTACTACTCAGTATATCACATATCCTACGCAACTCTGAGTCACCTAGCTGGAGTGTATGCAGCCAATCCTCACCTCTTATCGACATAACTGCTGGATATTGCTCCACGGGCAACTCCGAAGACTCAACGACTGGATTACGGGACAACGCGTCAACATGACTCATCTTAGCCCCGGCGCGGTACTCAATAGAGCAATCGAATTCTTGTAGTGTCAACCACCAGCGAGCTATCCGTGGTATAAGGTCTCTTTTGGAAAACGTAGACCGCAGCGCGCTACAGTCAGTAACAATTTTGAATTTCATTCCTAGAAG
Organism: Pandemis cinnamomeana; assembly: GCA_932294345.1. Classification (NCBI taxonomy): domain Eukaryota; kingdom Metazoa; phylum Arthropoda; class Insecta; order Lepidoptera; family Tortricidae; genus Pandemis; species Pandemis cinnamomeana. Next base: position 1,927,896 of record OW028731.1, on the reverse strand, counting down.
GTAAATCCTAAACTTACGGAGCGAACAAACGACAGCTAGAGTTTCTAACTCGTAGGAGTGAAAATTCTTCTCCTCAGGCGAGGTCTGCCGGCTGTAATACGCCACGGGACGAAGGGAATCACTCCCTGATGATCGCTGCAGCAGTATACCTCCAACACCTAATCTGCTTGCATCGGTGTGCAACTCAAATTCGGCTGTAGGATCGTAGATCACTAGAATGGGCCTATCGACCAGTTTCCCTTTTAAAGTCTCGAATGCACTTTCCTGAGCGTCAGCCCACTCCCATGCTGCATCCTTCTTAAGCAATTTACTAAGAGGAGACGATATCTGCGCAAAGTCGTGTATAAATTTGCGGAAATAACTAGCTAGACCTAAGAATTGGCGGACGTTATGGACGTTTTCAGGTCTAGGAAATCTAGTCACACTCAGAATTTTACTCTCTCCAGGTCTCACTCCACTAGCACTAATCTCGTAACCTAGGTAAGCTATTTTACTGCGCAAGAATTCACATTTTGACAGATTTAACGTGAGATTCGCCTTTTCGATCATCTGCAAAACCTCCTCGAGTCGCTCTAAACACTCTTTAGAATCCTTTCCGAAGATTAAAATATCGTCAATATATGCCGTTGCCTTACTGAAACGAGCGGAACCTAAAATAGTGTTGATCATCCGTTGGAACACGGCAGGAGCATTCGCCAAACCGAACGGCATACGGTTGAACTCGTACTGGCCGTCCGGTGTCACAAAAGAAGTTAGATGTCTACTCCGCTCCGAGATGGGCACCTGGTAGTAGCCTGATGCAAGATCGAGTGTTATGTAGCAAGATTGCCCAGCGAGACGGGCTATTTCGTCTTCAATGACGGGCATTGGGTACCTCTCTTTTACAGTCACAGAATTGAGCATACGAAAGTCAACACACATTCTAGACGACCCGTCTTTCTTTCGGACAAGTAAGATGGGACTAGCGTAATCTGAGACAGACTCCCTGACTATACCAGCATCGAGCATTTCCCCTACCATAGAGCGCACTTTCTTTCGTTCAAAATGAGACAGCCTGTACGGGCGATAAACAACCGGCCGCTGACTATTCAACTCTATGTTCATCTCCGTAATATTAGTACATCCTAATTCCTTTAGAGAAGATGCGAAGCAGTGTCGGTACTTATCTAACATCGCTAACAAAGTCCGCTTGTCGTCCTCTGATGCAGCCTCACCGACCTGTACCCGACTCTTATCGATCATTGGAGCAGAAAGAGATTCATTAGGAGTATCCGTAACAATCCTACTGACGACATCGACACGTTCAGCACGACAAAAGACGAGCTTGGACGGAATGCGACAGGATTCCGAGCAAGGGACAACAAGTACGTTGACACGACCGCTAACCGAACGATAAACCCCACCGCCAATAAAATACTGATCGTTAGGTTTTCCTGCTACACAATTCTTGACCAGCACATTGCCATCAAACATAGACGTCGTCTCCACTCGAACAGATGCTGCACCAAAAATCTCTACAGTATTAGCTGGCGAGAATCTCAATAAAGTTTCGCTATCGTCGCTCACTTCTGGAAGGGGTAATTCGTTGCCTATACAATAAAATTGCAATTTGTTCACGTCCTTGTAAACAGAGATATGTGGCTGTTCCGTAAATGACTGCCCAATGAGTACAGGCACTTCCAACAAATGATCGCTGACAACCTTACACGAAACCATGGCATTTACACCATCGACGCTCACATTAACCGTCAAAGCTCCTAGCGACCGAACTATTTCATTGCCAAACCCTTTCATAAGCGATGGTAGGCTGTCATGGGGCACTCCTAAACCCTCAGCGGCGGATGCGCTTATTAAGGTAACGTCGCTTCCGAAATCTATGAAAGCCCTAAATGGAATACCGTTCAATTGTATATCCTTTATAAATTTCGAACTCTGATAGGTAACCAAGTCTTTATTTACATAATCGATCCGCATAGTTTTCCCGACTGCGGCAGTGATATTGTTTGATTTATCACCGGACCTACTATAGCACTTATCGGCAGTATGACCTATTTTACTGCACTGTGTGCATTTCAACAGCGGCTTAGGACAGTGTAAGAAACTGTGACCTTTTTCTTTACAATTGAAACAGCCCATTGATTGAGCTGGTCTAACACCTGACTTTACATTGTGAACGTTAGCATTGTTAAAGTTCTTATTCCTAATTTGGGATCGGTCCCCGTTGCTGAACTGGCTAGAGTCTTTATTACTAAGTAAATATTGCAACAATTGGTCGGGTTGGGAGCAGCGTAGTGCTAAAGCACCTAACCTGAGTGCCCTATCGCTGAGACCGTGTATTATACAATCCACAGCATGTATACCTTCGATTTCACATTGATTCACAAGACTTAACTTCTCATAGTAATACACTTCAATAGGTTCATTAAATTTGCTCTTTCTTTTAATCATGTCTTCCAAGGTCTGGCCATAGTTCTGCTCGGATGGAAACGCATTAATCAACTTTTGTTGCCATTCTGGCCAGGTAAAAAGAATGGTGTTAAGACTTTCATACCACGTCTTGGCCAGACCTTGCAATTTTTGCATAGCAAAGTGAATGGTGGTTCGTTCATCCCACCCATATACCAAAGCGCACTCGTTGACCTTTTTTAGCCAGATATCGATCCGCTGATTTTTAGTAGAAGGGTCAAACTCAGGTAATATATTTTTATGATCTATCTTTTGAACAGGTTGCAGAGTGCCTCTAGTTACGGGTGGTGATGTCAAACCATCTTTCAATTGTTTAATAACGTCAAACAAATCGCGTCTAGAAAAGGAAGGACTACGTGACCTTTCGGCATGCCTCGCGTCGACACGCCCCGCTGCAGGCTGGTCGGCTGGTCTGCTGCGCCGCGAGCCCCTGGAGGCGCTGCGGCGTTGGCGGCTGCGTGACCGTCGCTCGTTGCTGGTCCGCGAAGCACGGCGTTCTTCGGCGTCCCGTAGTCGCTCTCGCTCGAGCTGTAGCTCTCGTTCCAGCAGCAGGAGGCGTTCCCGTCCAGGATCCGGATCAGGCAAAAACCCTCTTGAACTAGACGGCCGCAGTCTGCTACGACTTCGTGTGGCAGTGCGGGGCTCCCTACGACTAGGGGTCGAGAGCCTTCGCCGTTCTGCACTCCTGTCCATCGCCTGAAACTCGACACGAAAATATTTTTTTGTTATAGTTATAGGAATATCATAAATAATCACCCACACGGAATATGTAAGATTGAAATCTACCCGCGCATATAATGATGTCAGTGAAGTCAGATGTAGAGAAGATGAAGCTTTAATTGGATCAACACGAAATTCGCTATGTTAATCAAATAATTTACAAAAACAAGAATTCACAACTTTTTAACAAAGCTTTATTAATACCTACAAAAATATTCGGAAAGAGGGTAGAAAAAGATTAAATATTATTGTTCAGGTGACACAGCATAGCGAAATATACAACCAAATATCAAACACCAGCAAATTATTTCACAGAATACCAATACCTACACAAATTTTCACGGCTAAGGAAAAGTGAACAACGAGATAAAACATTTTTTTATTGGTACATAGGTTTTCAAGAAATATAGGGTAGGAATTAACTGAATAGACACTAATTTTACTAACAAAAAAATATATTAATTTTTGGACTATACGGCAATTTTAAAATTAATTTAACATGGCTTCTTAATGGTCTTAACATTAAGACAATAATTATAACCAACCAGCCCCGTAGCAGTATTCGTCACCAATGGTTATTATTACATACACACACATATCACGTCTATATCCCTTACGGGGTAGACAGAACCCATGGTGGCAAGACTTAAAGGCCACGGTTAGCACAATTAAAAACGCGTAATATTAACCGTTATTCATTAAATATCAAATTGGGCGTGTACTTACGTTTTTAGTTTGTTTGTCACTTCTGAGATGTTAGAACCTGCTTACCCAGGTAATAACCACTGCTTTAAACTGGGGCTCGCTCCTCTTCAAAGTAAACTCGGACGACGTGTTTCAAGTAATTTACTGTATTTGTACAAGTTAATAGGGCACAAGACTTATTTTCTAACATATATGCAAATAAGATCTCCACTCTTCGCCATCTCTCCCAAGAATGCCCCTGGTTCAGACCTCCTTTTTCCACCTCCAACAAACCGCTTTTCTTTCCGTTCAAATCCCTGCTCTGGGATTGGTTTACGTCATTCACCTGATGACGTGAACCAATCGCAGATGCAGATTTTCCCGCCAACTAAATAACGGTCTTAAATCAAAAAGTGTTGCCATTAACAAATAAATAATATCGACTTTATGCTAAACGTTTCATATTATAGAATTGAAGTCAATAACATGAGGCTTTAAAACAAATAATTTAAATATAATTCGATAAAATATCTCAAACCCTAACACTTTGAACCTTTGTTTGACCGAACGACCCGGTTTTTAGACAGAATCCAGCATCGAATGTTTGCCACAAAAATGAAAACTGTCACGTGTCCCTGTCAAATCGACAAAAAGCCGTTTTTTTATAGCCAGCCGAACGAAGGCGATTGGGATTCTGTCTAAATTCACGAATTATCAAACAGCGAAAACATATTTATTATTAATTAACAAAGCTACGTAAAAGCATAATATTCAAATAAGTTGCTGGAAATAGTCCATTTTATCAAATAAAGGTGTTAAAAGCACAGCTTAAAAAAAATGAACAATGCCAATTAAGTGGATTTTCATCTAAATCCAGTCTTGTTTTGTCACTTGTTGATGTGAATCTGCATCCGTACAAACTCCACATTGATTGATGCGGATGTGAATGCGCACGCAGATGTCTGAATTAATGCGAATATTCCGCATTTACGGATGCGTATGTCAATATTCGTAACACCCCTGGTTAGAAGCGTCTCGTCCGCTGGTGGCTCTTATAAACCGACGTAAGTGCTAAATGGTTCACCTCACTTTTCGCAAGATCTCTAAAAACATTATAATAACAAGCTTGTACCTAAATCGAATTATGAACAGTAACCTCATAATTTAAGCAAGCTTGGAGTGGACTAGCTTTTGTGAAGTACCAAAAAAATTGTGCTACCTAGCTAAAATATCAGAAATTAATAGTACATTACACGCCGTGGAGAAATAAAGAATGTCTCAGTTCGTAGGAACGCGCGCGAGCTCAGCGAGGGCAATAAACGTACGACTTGAGGCTTTCTTTATCACCGCCGTGTGTACGCCATTTTACGTCTTCCCCTGGCTAGGAAGGGGAAATTTCCGCTCGCGTAGCGGCCGGTAAATTGCTACTTTACGGCCCGGAGCTACTTAACTAAAACGCGTTTAAGCTGTGTTTACATTGGCAATCTACTTAATCTTATCTCCTCTTTAGACACTTTAGGAGTAGCGGCTAGTGACCCGCCCCAGCTTCCATGGATAGATTTAGACAAACATTATAAAACATAAAAAATTAAGTGGTTAATTCGAATTAAAAGTCATTAATTCAAATTAAAAGTTATTCATTCAAATTAAAAGTGGTTAATTCAAATTAAAAGTTGTTAATTCAAATTAAAAGTTATTCATTCAAATTAAAAGTGGTTAATCCAAATTAAAAGTTGTTAATTCAAATTAAGTGGTTAATCCAAATTAAAAGTTGTTAATTCAAATTAAAAGTGGTTAATTCATATTAAAAGTTGTTGATTCAAATTAAAAATGGTTAATTCATACTAGAAGTTGTTAATTCAAATTAAAAGTGGTTAATTCATATTAAAAGTGGTTAATTCAAATTAAAAGTTATTACTTCAAATTAAAAGTGGTTAATTCAAATTAAAAGTTATTACTTCAAATTAAAAGTCATTAAATAAAATTAAAAGTTATTCATCCAAATTAAAAGTGTTTAATTCAAATTAAAAGTTGTTAATTCAACATTACACATAAACGGAAAAGTTGAACGGGAAAGTTGTTAATTCAAATTAAAAGTTATTACCTTCCTCAGTGTTGGCTCACTAAGCGTTATGATCTAGTTTTAATTGATTCAGAAGTTTACCTTCTAACAGTGGACAATGAATAAAATTTGGTGCCGTGTATTCTTTTGCACAGTATGGGAAACCTTACGTAAGTACATATACCTAGTTTTTATATGAACGAAATTCTGCGTAGTGAATAATTCCATTAAAAACATAAATATGAACATAGGTACAATATAACTTGGCTGACAGTTTCGTATTTGCGGCTTTTGCTGTGGAGACCCTGGGACCGCGTGGACCCGAAACAATTTTTTTTTTTAAACTTAAAGAAATATATATCAAAAAAAACCACAGGTGACCATAAAGCTGGCTCTTTCCTCGGGCAACGCATAGGCATCGCTATCCAACGAGGAAACGTAGCCAGCATTTTGGGCACCTTACCCCATGGCAACGATCTGGGCGATATTTGTAAATACATATAGCTATTTAGGATTAAATTAAGGTAGTTTAAGGTTTTTTTGTATCAACTTTTAACTTGTAAATATGTTTGTTTGAATAAAATAGTGCTTGTAATATGAAATGATAGCCAAGTTCCGAGGGAGGGTTGCTGCTGGGTCGATTAAGCGGCGCGAGTGTGCGTGAGTCCCTTCTGTGGGCTCTCTCGGAGTGCGAGCCCTTGGTTTTTTAACTGACTTCAAAAAAGGTGGAGGTTCTAAATCGTTTTTAGGGTTTCGTACCTCAAAAGGGAAAAACGGAACCCTTATAGGATCACTTTGTTGTCCGTCTGTCTGTCCGTCCGTCCGTCCGTCTGTCAAGACCCTTTTTCTCAGGAACGCGTGGAGGTATGAAGCTGAAATTTATATCAATTACTCAGGTCTTTTTTTCTCAAACATGCTCGGAAATGTATGCGTTAATGTCCCGATATGAGGACATGAAGTTTCTCGTTTATGGCTCCCTACATTACTTCTTGGCTTAGGCCACAAAAGTTAGTATGAAAATCCATTTTTGTCCGCTGCTCTAATTTTTTAAATTTCTATACTAAAATTAAATTGGCAAAGGAAAAAATTACATACAGCCAACCACCACCACAATCTGTAACTAAAGCATAATTGCGACATAAAAAAAACAAATCTATGGTAATATATTTATGTGCGGTTAAACATGGTGCTCAAATAGCTGGATCAAATTAGTACATTTAAAAAATAAAAAAGGTGGCAAATCGAAAATCTTTTTTTCTGCTTATGCGTATTTCGTAGTGATTGTTATTATAATTTAACAGAAATAAAAATGACTTCTAGTGATGAAAGTGACGGGGAACTTATGAACTGTACTCCGCCTCATTTAAAAGAGGAGGCAAATTTAGCTATGCAAAATATGCTACTGGAAAAAAGTAAAGAGATTTTTCCCTATAATAAACTATGATTTACTTGATTGTCTAGTAGTTATTTTAATTTTAATATTTCCTCACATTGTTTGAGAAAAGCACTATACAAGCTTTGGCCGGAACAGGGATTGCAGGACTCGTTCTATCTGGCCTCGTCTTCGACTCGGCCACCTACCCCAAACTCGTCCAGCAATCCCTTACTTCACGGCCTCTGCAGTAATGTACTATTTTTTCGACAGTCGACGTCTTAATGATCGAGGAACTGCAGCTCTTTTATTTTTATTCCCTACTAGCTGTTGCCCGCGACTTCGTCCGCGTGTGTTTTTTGTGATATTTTATGGCGATTCTCGATATTAAAAATTATTATTATTATTATGACTATTAACTTCGTCACGTGAACCACTATAGCAGGGGTCGGCAAGTAGTTTTAGGTGGGGTCCGGATACTGTAGGAAAAATTTAACGAGGTCCAGAAAAAAACATTATTTTAATTAATAAAGGTATACGCCTATCTATGTATTAATTGATACTTGGTATAAAATACATTACAATATTTCGCGGTCCGAGATTCGACCTTTCGCGGTCCGCAAACGGACCGCGGTCCGCCTGTTGCTGACCATTGCACTATAGTGTACGAATCTATACTTTTAAAACTCATGAAAATAATAATTTGTGATACGGAATCTTGAAAACAAAAACAGGTGTAAATGTAAACTGGTTATAGTCTTTCCAATCATTTATTTTCTCGATGACAGCTCCCGTAGAATGTAACTGCGCTTTTTACGCAAAAATTAACTTTTAAATGCGAGGTATAAATAATATGGTACATACTAGAGATGGGCCGAGTACTCGTTTGATACTCGGTACTCTGCGTACTCGGCGGGTTTTTTGATACTCGTACTCGGCCGAATAACTCGGTTATTAGATAACGAGTAACGAGTATACATACTTTGTTTAAGAAAAGCAATATATTTAGGTAGATATAATTAAAACAATTGTTAATCAAAAAGTATTTATTAGTAATTTAGGAATTCTTTCAAAATCTAAAACAATCAAGTGACTAGTGTTGAATTTCATGTGTACACCCCACATTAGAACCTTGCTTGTCTGTGGCAGCTCTCCCGATACTCTCTATTATTTAATCTGTCCCGGACTCTTGTTCTTACTTGTCAAAATTCCCCACGACTGCAATGGTGCATCCGTAGATTGGTTTATAATTGTTAATAAGAAATCCATATCGATCTTGCTTGTTTAATATCATTTTTGACTCACAATGTTGATGTATATTGGTGAAGCAATATAGAGTTCTTCATTGGCTGGATTTGTGGTTGTTTTAGTTTTCGACACCTATAACCCTAAAAGTATATCGCACGGCGACGCGGCCCACAGCGCAGATTCTCTCGCCAACAGGTTAGAGTGCCCAGAAATCCCAGACGCCGTGTGATTGCTCAACAAATAACCAAGAAGGTAACACACGATTTTTTTGAGGTTATAAGTTTGCACATCCCCTCGTGCAAACACGCGTCGATACCCAAATCCAGCCACAACATAAAGATGATGCCGAAGATGGATACGACGAATATCCCCGTCGAGAAACTAGAAGGCATAAATAATTATGTGAACTGGAAGTTTGCTATGCAAATGTTGCTGACTCTGGATGGAATGTGGAAGTGCATCGACGGCACCAATACCGATGACACTACAGACAGCCGCGCCCTAGCTCGCATTTGCCTCGCTATTAAGCCTACTCTCTATCAATATGTGCGTGACGCGAAGACTGCAAAAGAAGCCTGGCAGAAGTTAGCGAGCACATTTGAACCGAAGGGTTTATACAGGAAGGTTTTATTACTCAGACAACTTCACAATACTGAATACAAACAGTACAGCGGAATGTCAGAATATATTGAGGCGGTAATGCGGCTAGTGCAGCAACTGGCGGATATCGGTAAAATCATTGAAGACGATGAGGTTGCGGAGATCCTGCTAAGCGGCCTATCACAAGAGTTTGACAACCTAGTATCCGGTTTGGAGACAGCCTGTCTGACAAGCAAGCTTACAAGCGAACTAGTCCGGACGCGCCTGCTACAGGAGGAGCATCGGCGCAATGGCGAAGAAGGCTCAACGGCATATTATGTCAATAAGAAGAAGAAGAATCCATTATTCTGCAGCTTTTGCAAGAGGACTGGCCACACCGTCAAGAAATGCTTCAAGAAGAAGAGGGAAGATCAGAAGGGACCGCATTCCATGTTTGCTTCGGCTAATGCGGCGTCCAGTCAAGACTCCCAGGACTTCATCCTTGATAGTGGCTCAACGTCACACATGACCTCGGTTAGGGACCTCTTTAGCGAGACTGCAGGTAAAAATTCTATTGTATATATAGCCAATGGTCATAAGCTAGCTAGTAATATTACTGGTAAAATTCCTCTTTCTTCTAACATATGCCTAAATAATGTTCTCCATGTGCCAGATCTTACTAGTAATTTATTGTCAGTAGGACAAATTGCTGACAGGGGATATTCTGTCATTTTTAAAAAGGATCAATGTCAAATATTTCAAGACTGTAAAGTCACTGGCAACCTAATTTTAACTGCTAGGAAAGATAAAGGTTTATACAAAGTGAAGGTGCAAGGACGGCCTGTCTTTGAGGAGGAGCCTCTCAAGCCCATGCAACGGCAAGGGACAGAGAAGGCTCATGCAGCGTTAGATGTGTCCATGGACACATGGCACAAGCGTCTTGGCCATTTATCAGAGGAAGGTATGCGAACTTTGGGTGATGGGAAACATTGCATGAATTTTCATTTTAAGGAACAACAGCAGGAAGGCATGCGTGGTAGCTGCGTGTCGTGCTTGACGGGAAAGATGCCTACAGCACCTTATCCTACTGTCAGCTCCAGTCGCACTACTCAACCACTTCAAATCATACACTCTGATGTCATCGGCCCAATGCAAGTACGCTCATGGGGCGGAGCACGCTACTTGCTCACCTTCACAGACAATTTTACCCGAAAAACATGGGGATACCTTATGAAGAATAAATCTGAGGTGAGTTCTCATTTTATTCATTTTAAAAGCCTAGTTGAAAAACAAAAGGGACTGCCAATAAAAGTGCTTCGTACAGATAATGGTACCGAGTATGTTAATCATACACTCAGTAGTTATCTTCAGAAGCATGGTATCATTCACCAAACCACTGTGCCCTACTGTAGTGCTCAAAATGGCCTTGCAGAAAGGGCAGGCAAGACTATTTTTGATAAAGCAAGGGCTATGTTACAGGAATCTGGCCTTTGTAATCGCTTCTGGGGAGAGAGCGTTATGTGCGCAATTTATTTGAAAAATAGATCTCCTACCAGAGCTTTGTCAGGTGGCATTCCTGAACGCTTATGGTCTGAGTCTGAAATAGATATCAGCCATTTACGCGTCTTTGGCTGTCTTGCTTATGCTTTAATTCCTAGTCAAAAACGTCGAAAGCTCGATCCAAAATCGAAAGCATATATATTTATAGGTTATGGTGAAAATTGCAAAGGATACCGTTTGTCTGATCCTACCAATCCTCGTAATGTAATACTTTCAAGGACAGTTACTTTTATAGAGGATAAGTTTCCTGAAAGACATAAAAGATGTAAGCCAAGTTGTGGGGATAATTTTTATTTTTATGATATTGACAATTCAAATAATGGCAATAATTCAAATTTTAATGAATCTAGTCAAGAAACTATTTTAAATAATGATTTAATTTTAAATAATGAATCGAATTTGAATAATGAATTGAATTTGAATAATGAAGCCAATTTTAATGATGAACATGACAAATCCAATAAATCTTGCATAACAAATCCTCATACAATTTCAGATGCAGAGTCGCCAACTACGCCTGCGTGGTCGCCACTGTCTGAAAATTACTGTACTGGCGATGAAGGTGCTGATGACGTTTATGGTGATGAAGATTACGTGCCAGAGGGCACTGTGTCTTCGCTTCCTACGTCATCACTTGATGGTTATGATAAAGGTAATGGAGCATGTGTCCCCCTGGATGCGGAAGCTTCTGTCCCGGAGTCTGCTGCACCTGATAAAGAGTCGATGTCGTCGGCTGTTCCCGACACATTTAGCTCGCGCCCTGTACGTCGTACGAGAGGTATTGTTCCTTGCAGATTTAATGATTATGATTTGTCTATGTTGTCTATGATGGCTGATGGTTCGTTAGATGAACCGTCGTCATATGAGGAAGCTGTCAATTCCTCAGATAAAGACAGCTGGTATGAGGCGATGAGAAGTGAGTATGACTCTATGATCAAAAATAAAGTTTGGACGCTAGTTGATCGGCCCAAAAACGAAAATATCGTTAAATGTAAATGGGTCTTTAAAAAGAAGCTAGATAATTCAGGTAAAATTTCTAAATTTAAAGCTAGACTGGTTGCTCGTGGCTTTAGTCAAAAAGAGGGGATTGACTACACTGATACTTTTTCACCAGTGGTAAGGCACAGCACTTTGAGAATATTATTTTCTTTAGCAACAGAATTAGAATTAGAAATTGATCATATTGATGTTATGACCGCTTTCTTAAATGGTGATCTTGATGAAAAAATCTTCATGGAACAACCATCAGGTTTTAAAAGTAATGACAAAGTTTGTTTACTTAATAAAAGCATTTATGGCCTGAAACAGGCAAGTAGAGTGTGGAATGCAAAAATTCATTCAGTATTGTCACAAAATAATTATGTTCAAAGTAAATGTGAACCTTGCATTTATGTTAAGAAAACTAAGTCAGAACATATAATTATAGGTCTCTATGTCGATGACTTTTATATCTTTCATAACAACTGTATTAAAAATGTTCTAAAAATGTTACAAGATAATTTTGAAATCCGTCATTTAGGAAAGGTACAAAATTGTTTAGGTATGAATATTAATAGATATACTGGTGTTACTACATTAGACCAATCTGCATATATAAAGCGTTTGTTAATTAAGTACAATATGTCTGATTGTAAAGCTGTTTCCACACCACTGCCTGTAAATACTAAACTTGAAAAATCTGTAAATGAATGTATAAGCGATGATGCCTATAAATATAGACAGTTATTGGGCAGTTTGATGTATTTAAGTGTTTGCACAAGACCTGATATATCATTTGCATGCAGCCAGTTAAGCATGTTTAATAATTGTTTTGATGAAAGTCACTGGCGCGCTGCGAAACGTGTTCTGCGTTACTTGGCAGGTACAATCAATTACGGACTGTACTTCACTAAGAGCAATAGTTTTGATATCAATGCTTACACAGACGCAGACTGGGCAAACGATATATCAGACCGCAGATCTTACACTGGGTTTGTCATAAAATTAGGTAATAATGTTATCAACTGGGAGTCCAGAAAGCAGCGTTGTATTGCTCTATCAAGCTGTGAATCAGAGTATATCTCTATTGCTGAAGTGTGCAAAGACATTTGCTTTGTTAAAAGTTTCATTTCTGAAATTATAGACAAAACTTGTAATGTAATTGTATACAATGACAGTCAAAGCGCACAAAAGTTGCTTCTTATTAAAGATCACTCCCATAAGAGAACTAAACACATAGACCTAAGATACCACTTTATTAAAGATCTAGTCCAAAAGAAATACCTAAGTGTTAAATATTTGCAAACAGATCACATGGTGGCAGATGTACTCACAAAGCCATTATGTGCTCAGAAACATAAAAACTTTGTGAAGGCATTGAATCTTGAACCGTTAAGCTTTGAATAGTGTATAATTGTAATGTCATTATGTTAAGTTAATTATGCATCATTTTATTTCAATTGTCTACTTTGTGCATGTTATATTGAGCTATTAGGCTTTAGTTTTGAAACTCTACCATACTTGTTCGCCTGTTATTGTGTAATGTATGCTTATGTAGAGTATGTAGAGCTATGTTTGCGATTTGCAGTCTCAGGATTAATGTAATCTAATGTGAGGCGTAAGGAGGAGTGTTGAATTTCATGTGTACACCCCACATTAGAACCTTGCTTGTCTGTGGCAGCTCTCCCGATACTCTCTATTATTTAATCTGTCCCGGACTCTTGTTCTTACTTGTCAAAATTCCCCACGACTGCAATGGTGCATCCGTAGATTGGTTTATAATTGTTAATAAGAAATCCATATCGATCTTGCTTGTTTAATATCATTTTTGACTCACAATGTTGATGTATATTGGTGAAGCAATATAGAGTTCTTCATTGGCTGGATTTGTGGTTGTTTTAGTTTTCGACACCTATAACCCTAAAAGTATATCGCACGGCGACGCGGCCCACAGCGCAGATTCTCTCGCCAACAACTAGTAGTTGAAAGGCGTGGGCGGGGTGAGGGGTGTATCAACGGCTCAACGCGAGCCGACGTCTTGACCGGCGCAAACCTGTTTGTACTTGTTTACGCGCACGAAATGCGAATTTGATTGAACCGAGTTACTCGGCCGAGTACTCGGTTGAAAAAAAATTGAGCCGAGTAAAACTCGGTACTCGTTACTCGGCGCATCTCTAGTACATACATACATACATACATCACGTCTTTATCCCTTACGGGGTAGACAGAGCCTAAGGTAACAAAACCTTAAGGCCACGTTCAGCATGCTTATATAAGGGCGGATAGGTGGAAAGGGAAATCAAAATAGTGATGGGTTGCTAGCCGCATCGCCTATAACATGATTCTAAGACTTTCGCCCATTCCCTCGATGGGCTTTTACCATCTGCGCGGGAAGAGAAGCAACTGGTAAATTCTATGTTTTTTCTTTACTTCCAGACCAGCATGAAAGACAAAAAAAATAAAAAATATGACGACTGCCTAATTTTGTTCCTTGATCTATACTATACATATAAAATTCAAAGTCCTGACTGACTGACTGACTTAACTATACATCAACGCACAGCCCAAACCACTGGACTTAAGAGACTTGAAATTTTGCACATAGATACCTTATACAATGTAGGCCACTAAGGAAGGATTTTCGGAAATTACCACGGGATAAGGAAAAAACGGGAATTATATATTCGATTGCGAGTGACGCTATCTCAGTAACTATAATAACTAGACTTCAAATTTGATATAAAAGTAGGTGATTACAAAACTAAGAAACTAATTTCAGAATTTTTGGAAATTCCCACGGGATAAAGAAAAAAACGGGATTTACATATTCAGTTTAACGAAATCCTATAAACTATAATTACTAGACTTCAAATTTAGCATAGAAGTAGGTGATTATAATAACAAAATGTTTTAATGATTTTTGGAAATTCCCACGGGATAAGGAAAAAACAGAATTTATATATTCAGTTCTACGCGATCGATTTTTCGTTTTACTGCTCGTATAAAACTGAAATTTGGCCTTCAAGTTCCCTTGGGGAGTGCAGGGGAGCACTAAAAAAGGATTTCCCGAAATTCCTACGGGAACGGGAAAAACGGGACTTTTCGTTTTACTGGTTGCAGAAAGCTGAAATTCGGCATGTAGGTTGCTTCGGGAGTGTAGAGGAGCATTAAGAGAGTACCTACTTTCCAAAATTACCACGGGAACGGAAAAAAACAGGATTTTTCGTTATACTGGTCGTAGGAAGCTGAAATTTGGCATTATGGGATAATTTTCCAAAATTATTTTTCTTCGTTCCCGTAAGAATTTCGGGAAATGCTCTATTTGGCGAAATTCCTACGGGAACGGGAAAAACGAGAAGCGGGGGAAAGATGAAATTTGTCACGTAAGTTTATTCGGGAGTGTAGGGGAACACTAAGAAAGGATTTTCCGAAACGCCCACAGGGACGGGAAAAAACAGGATTTTACATTTCCAGACGAAACAGCGGAAGAAAATTACGTATCATGTATTTCATCACTTAAAAAACAAAACTATGCGAGTATTGACACTTCTTTCAGCATTTAATGGCCAAGGTTAGCGTATTTTAAGGAAATAAAACTAAAATCTTAGTGAAAACAATAGTTTTAAACATGTTTTGGACTAACTTTCTTACGGCTCCATGTGCCTTATTTAAAACTTATTATTTCTGTGTAAATACCATGAACTGCGTAAAATCTACATAATATGTTATTCATCATCCACTTTTACACTAATTAAATGCACATTTAGACACCAAAAGACAGTATTACTTACCAAATGTATTTAACTTTGCGCACTTTAAATTCACAACACAGGAGAAAAAACAAATATGGCGTAATGGCGTACTTGCGAAATAACTCGTGATTTATTAAACCGCGAAATACGCACGATATCACTCAGTGTGCACTTAATTATATTATAATCTATTTTCTAAAACAAACCACGTCCTATTTGTGTATCAATTGTTTTCTTGCTGTTAAAAAATAGCAATTTTGGATAGTTTAGACTAACTTCCGGTTCGGCCAATTCCGAGAGAATTTTAAAAAACTAGATTACCTAGATTACAACTTTTAGGCTTAAAATAAGTATTTCTCACAATGCAAATATTATGTCGTAAATACGTAAATGCATATTTTCGCCTATTTAAGAAACATAAGACAGATTTATATCGATGCAATTTTGAAATTTAATCTCACAGTAGTGCAGCCATTTCCGTCATTTCGAATCACTATAGTTCTTCCAATCATTAAGTTTCTCGATGACAGCTCCCGTAGAATGTAACTGCGCTTTTTACGCAAAAAATAACTTTTAAATACGAGGTATAAAAAATATGACAACTGCCTAATTTTGTTCCTTGATCTCATATAATATTCATCTAAGACAAATTGAGTCCATATATGCATTGATATTTTTTTAAAGTGCGATAAACAATAAACGTTTTCATAAAGTTACATTCTATGGGATTACAATTACAATGATTAATCCCATAGAATGTAACTTTATGAAAATGTTTATTGTTTATCGCACTTTAAAAAAATATCACTGCATATATGGACTCAATTTGTCTTAGATGAATATTATACGAGATCAAGGAACAAAATTAGGCAGTTGTCATATTTTTTATACCTCGCATTTAAAAGTTAATTTTTGCGTAAAAAGCGCAGTTACATTCTACGGGAGCTGTCATCGAGAAACTTAATGATTGGAAGAACTATACAGAGTATAAAATAAAGTCGCTTTCTCTGTCCCTATGTCCCTATGTATGCTTATATCTTCAAAACTACATAACGGATTTTGATGCGGTTTTTTTAATAGATAGAGTGATTCAAGTCGAGAGGAAGGTTTTTATGTATAATTCTACGCAGACGAAGTAGCGGGCAGAAGCTAGTAAGGAATGATTTTGTTTTTTACGGAACGCATTTTGAATGTAGGCAAATATAAATTGACCTTTCGTCTTTCATTCATATTAATCACTTGTTTTAATAATTCGTACTTTAAATAAGTCGTATGTTTATTAGATACGTTTTTCAGAACAAAAGTTTACTTTCCCCTTAAATGCAACAGATGACGCCACGGGTAATGAACTTGCTCTTTTCATACAAAAATTATGATTTTTCCTCTTTCGTTTGCCGATTGGCATGGTTAATTTTTTCAAACTGTGCTTTTAACACCTTTATTTGATAAAATGGACTATTTCAAGCAACTAATTTGAATATTATGCTTTTACGTAGTTTTGTTAATTAATAATAAATATTTTTTCGCTGTTTGATAATTCGTGAATTTAGACAGAATCCCAATAGCCTTCGTTCGGCTGGCAATAAAAAAAACGGCTTTGTCTATGGTTTTGTCGATTTGACAGTGACACGTGACAGTTGCCATAGCTAAACTTTTTTTTTTCATTTTTGTGGCAAACATTCGATGCTGGATTCTGTCTAAAAACCGGGTCGTTCGGTCAAACAAAGGTTCAAAGTACTTTTACAAAAATATCTGCAATCATAGATGGTTTTCCTCGAAATGGTTTTCGAATTGGAGCATACTAAAAAAAATGAATAATGCCACTTTCATATTACTTGAAACAACTAAACATAAGCACTTGTGAGAAAACTTTTACATATTCCTATTAGGCGCTAACTGTGACCACAGACAATTGTCATAGACAAAGAATACTAGAGATAAGAAAATGAATCCACTTTAGTGTTGCTACAGATAATAAATTATTAATCTTCAAGCATTTACCTTTCGTGAGTCGGAACTCACAACAGTATGAAGTTAATTAATTTTAAACACAAAACCCTCTTTTTTGGCGTCTCTGGGTGAGATTTAAAAAAATGCTAAAACAGGTATTTCTTTATTTTTATTTTTATTACTAAATATTTATTCTGAGTTTCATGATTCTAGAACAATCTAATTTTCTTTTTTCATACAAACTTTAACCCCCTTTTCACCCCCTTCTTCCAAAAAAATCCAAAATTTCTGTAGCCTAGATCCTGTCCTATTCTGAATTTATTGAAATTGATTTGTACAACATTTCAACAATATCCGTTCAGTAGTTTTTGCGTGATGCTCAGTCAAACAAACAAACAAAAATTTTAAAAATGGTTTTAATATGTTCAGTTACCGATTTTAAGTCACCCTGGTCGGTTTTTTTTTAAATCTTCAATGTACAGATTTTTGTGTCTCAACGTTTTTTTTATTATATGTATAGATTATTAATTGGAAATAATATTTTAAATGCTCGATATGACATTTGTGAAATTTAACGGCCGATAAGCTCTGTTGCCTAGAACTAGCTTGTAATAAAAAAAAAACTTACGTCAATGTCAACATTGTCAAAAAATAATACCGCGGTCGCGGTTGTGTTTATTTGCGTTTGCGGGTAATCAGTATTAGCAGTGTGTTTTTAATAATATTTCAACGACCTCAGCACAACCTCCGGACTTTCGATATTGCAGCACATCTCTTCGACCTTTGCACGATATTTGGACTACGATTTCAGCTACTATCGACGACTTGGGCACTGCTTCTTGGACGTTTTTCTGCTTTACGACGACCCCCGCCTTGACTTTTGGACAGATTTTTTTAATGCTGAGGCTTCGCTATTCATCACAAAATGAGCGAATTTGTACGAGCGGATTCAAGAAATTTGCCACACATGGATATGTTCTTATCGGAATATTTCCACACAAACGATAAGCACAATGTTGCTGAAATAAGAGGTGTGAAGACACTCATGTACGTACTGGTGAATTTCACAAACATTCTGATGCATATAATAATTATGATTCCAAATATTTAACATGTACATACATAGTGTATTGTTGTACATCAAATTAAATCAAAATCATTTAAATTTGGTTACAAATAAGCCTGTGCCCAGCAGTGGGACATAAATAGGCAGATGATGTAAAAGATCTTGTGTTATAATGTTTTCCATTGCATTTTAGGTCATCAAGAGGTGGTTATGTTGATAACGCAGTAGGTTATGTGGAAATTAAGAGGGAACACTGAATGCTTTGTCAGGGCCAAAGTTGTTCCGGAGCACAAAATAAGGATGAAATATTATCTTGTAACTATTCACTTAAAAGATGTGAATAGTAATATAATTGATGCAACATGTGATGGTTGTCCTGCATCAGCTGGTAAATACTTACACTATAGAGTAAATATTTATGGTTAATGAAGATTATATTTTCATTGATTTGTTTTGCTTTCAGGTGGATGTAAACACACATTGGTGGTGTTATATTGGTTACAAAAAAAATCTACAGAACCATCATCTAACTAATCATAGAATGTTATTGGGCTAAACCACGATTAGCCAGTGAGGGAACACAGCCAATATCCTATAAGGAAATTTTTCTATCCAAGAAAAGAGGAATAGAACTAGGACCGCAATCCCTCCGGGGTTGCGGGTGCCTATGGGCAGTGGTGACCCACTTGCTTGTTTGCCTTCCTATTCATATAAAAAAAAAGGACCAAGAGAAACCGGAGAAACTCGATGCATTTTATGAAGAATGTAAAAAAATAAAATTTGGGAACTGATTTTGTAATTTTTACCGGATCATGATAATGGTTCAACAAAATGGTGTATATTTGACATGATACTTGATATTACAAGTAAAACTTGTAGTCATAGTTTTGAAAATGTTTAAAGTAATGTGTCTGTAACTCAATTTGTGATGGTGATTTTTTTCATATCTATCACATCAGGTTTCATTGGATAGGTCTTTCAAAAAGATTTTTGTTAAAAAGTGTGTTTTTATAACAATAAGGACTAATTTGTACATTTTAAAATAAAACAAAGCAAAAATTATTGTATTTTTATTATGTCACCTTGCTAATTGACTAAACCATATGCTATTATAACTGCTTCGTCCACATATCTGTCATGGTTATGGTTTATAACCGAGTGAGGCTTCAAAAACGCAAATTCCCTCAATCTCCTTATCACATGTTCCACATGTATCCTCAAGCTCACAATAATTTTGGTTTGGATCACCTCCTTTTTGGTTGGCGTTTCCTGTGAGGAAACACTTGGAGGCCAAGAAGTTTCACGTGTTTCTGTGACAGGAGAGTTTCTATGCCTTTGAAGCCTCGATCGGCTAAAACCACAGCCGCCTGGAGGAAGAATATCGACAACGCCACTACATTCAGTAATAATAATAATAATAATAGCTTTGTCAGAAATCCTTCCTCCATAACCCTTTGAAATATAACATATGAAGCCATTTACCATCAGGTGACCCACTAGTTCGTCTGTCTGGCCTCTCTAACATAAAAAAAAAAACATGCAATCAAGTATTTTAATGTATTGCATGATTTATACTGGGACCATGTCCTTGATTGCATAACAGGATCTGAGGCTTTTTCAATCTGGATCTCAAAACAGTCAAGTACGCATTGAACGTTAGCAAATCACACTTTAAAAACAGGGGGCAATGTTTTTTTAATTGTGATGGATTCTGGCAGGTAAATAAACATTTGTAGATAAGTTGCCAGATGAGGTATACAAATTCTTAACAACTCTTGCAATGTCACTTGACTTCAATGAAACTTATTCTTTGTAATGTGCCATTTTGTTTTAATTTAAATAAGGCGAAGGCGAAGGGGGGTCGAAAATGGCCTGAACTGCTTCGAGAAAAGGATGGTACGGCCGTGCCCCCAGATTTGACGTACACATGCAATTTTACGCATATAGGTGGCGCGCGTCTCTCGTTCACATGCCGCTTCTAATATACCTGGGTATTTATTTCTTATGAAATTTCAAAATTTTAGATATTGAATATTATTGAATATACCATGCGATGATTTCGCCAATGTCAAGGTAATAAATACAGTATTCAAAAATCTTGTGACAAAAATGTCGGCAACGTTGTACGGTAGAACATGGTCATAAGCTATTCGCTTCTCATCTTACTTACAAGATGGACGGACAGGGCGAAACTAAAAGGATTTTGTTACTTTGACTACAGACCCTGAAATGAAATAAATTCAGTACATAAGTAATAATATTTATTTTACATAATTTTATTAGTAGTACATGATTACTTACAACTTATGTTAGATAAATAATCTGTAACAACATAAATGAAATCAAATAAAATCAATCACTTCACTATCACTACATAGTATAAAACAAAGTCGCTTTCTCTGTCCCTGTCCCTATGTATCCAAAACTACATAACGGATTTTGATGCGGTTTTTTTTAATAGATAGAGTGATTCAAGAGGAAGGTTGTTATGTATAATTCTACGCAGACGAAGTCGCGGGCAGAAGCTAGTATTTTATAAAAAAGAAATTACATTTACTTAAACAAAATCACAATACAATTCCTACATCCAAATCAAATGAAATTCCGTTGCAAATGAAATCATAAAGCAAAGATAAAATAAAGCCTAACTAAATTGAAATAAAGTAAAATTATGATAAAAATTAAAAACTAAACTACACTAATATCACATTAAATTACATTTGCTTTAGAATCTTGATTCTCTACAAACCTAAGGTCCCAGCCCTTCTCCCCTTGCACAACAAATTGGCCTACCATCGTTCTCCCGAGAATGAGATGCGACATAAAAAAAACTGTGCGGCTTGCTCCCCTCAGTTCGGACTGAAGAAAGATCGTGAATGAAATTGTTGCCTTGCGCGCCACAGATATTACAGTGCAGACAAGGAGCGCACGAACATAAAGAACGGTTAAACCTAAATGAAAGAAAAACTGCAATGGTGCAATCTACCCCACGCACCCAAGGGTCTCCTCGGCGGTGCGCAGCAGGATGTTCGTGTAACGGTTGCAGTAGTCGTTCGCACAGAGTCCCGGATGCAACCCGTCCATCCGCGCATGCAACGCGGAGCAAAACGCGGTCCAATCTACCCCACGCACCCGGAACGGTGCAGAAGATGCACCCGAGCGGTCGCCGACTGACCCCGCCACTCCATCCGAACAGACACCGAAGGTAATCATCTGGTGGTCGCTCAGGCTGGCGCCCTCGCGCACCGTCCAGTCACAAATGTTATCACTGAAGAAGAAGGTCGGCGGCCTGTCCGGGAGGTTGTGCAGGACGAGATCTCTGCTAAGGATGAGGCCCTCCATCTGAGTCCTCCTATACTCCGTGTCTGGACCCTTTCCCGAGTACTGCCTCCTATCGCAGTGCCACATAGGTGAGTGCGCGTTGCTATCAACGCCTATGAGAATAGGACTGCCCGAAAGCCGTTGAAGCACTGACTCCAAGTGCGCTATGTGGCGACCGGTATCATGGCTGTATTGGAAGTATGCAGACACTACATGCAGACTGATGCCCCCGTGCGCAACGTGGACCACCGTGCAATACTCGTTGCTCAGGTGATGCAGTAACGTGGCCGCAACTGAGCGGTTCAGTACGACGATACCAGCCTTAGAGGGTTTGCGCCACACTGCATAATGCCGGGCCGACTATTGCACTGCTCTTGGACTAGTACTAAGTCGAGTCGGTGCGAACTCGCGATGACCGGCAACTCTGCGGTGGCAGCCTCCGAACCCTGTAGGTTTAGCTGTCCGAACGACAAAGTGGCGGCGCCCGTAGCGACTGCTATCGGTACAGCGTCAAGCTAGCCGCCTGCTGATCGGCGTGAAGCCGGGCCGGACAGCTAGCCGACGCCGTACTATGGCTATCGGCATCGGTTCTGCGGAAACGCTTGCAAGTGGCGCAGCACTGCCGCTCCGATTTGCAGTCCGTCGCCCGGTGCCCCGTCTCGCCACACCTGCCACACGTGACCTGTGACCTGCGTCGCCCTGCAGTATTTTTCGGGGTGACCGTACTGCTGGCACTTGTTGCAGCACGTCGACCGGATGTGGTCGCAGACCTCTGCTTCGTCCCAGCCCACGTACACTCTCCCCAGAGCTACCAACTTGTCCCGGGCTGCCTTGCTGCACTCCAGGACCACCAGGTACTTAGGTCCCACCGCTTTCTGTACACCGAACTTGCACTCGGCCCGGAAACGGGTCAAGGGCCAGTCGGCGTCGTCCGCGAGGTTAACTCGATGCAACTCGTCCAGTATCTGGTCTCCAGTCAGCTGGGCGCGCAGGTATCTCAAGGCTACCCGGGGGAGACGCGTCTTCGGCTCAGCAATCCGCAGTCCCGGCGGTACGGCGGCTCGCAGTTTCTGGGCGGACTCCTCCGATGCAGTCCTTACGACCACACCCGAATTACCCACCTTCCTCACTTGCGTCACCTTTATGCCGCTCGTACCCGGCACCACGGCGATCTGCAGTACCTTCTTAGTTTCCTCGGAAGTCTTAATGTCTTCACTCGCGGGGTAAAATATGACTGCCGGACCCTGTTGCTGCACCCGCAGCGCGGGCGTGCCTCTGGGCATCTTCAGAGTCGAAGCGTACGTCGGGCCGGTGGGGGGGGGGCGGTTGCTGGGGGTCCGTCGGAGCTGCGGCGAAGCGCACAGCGGCGTCAAGCTCCGCCGTCGCGCACTTCAGCTTGGTGGCACTCACCTCGTGCTCTACCTCACCGAGCCTGAGCGCCAGCTGCGCCACGATCGCCACAATATCTTGTCCGTGGGATGCTATTCCAGTCTTGTCCGCGATGTTCAGCTTGTTGGACGCGTTGGCGATGGCTGATATGCCACGCACCGCCGCGTGCACCGCGTCGATAAGCGCGGCCTTATCGAGGTGTCGGGCCCCAAGCTCGGGCGGCTCCGGCGCGCGGCCCGCGTCGGGAGTCGCCAAGGTAGCAGTCGCCACCGACGGGGGGGGCGCGGGCGAGGGGGCCGATGTCAGGATGCCACCGATTGGTGGCGCTGCGGCTCTGACGGAGGCCCTCTGCTCGATCCTCCTGCGGACGGCATCCTGCACCTCCTCCGGCGATCCCAACGGGCGCTTATTGCTAACCGGCGCCTCTGGCGGGGGGTACCACACATCCGGGGGGGGGGGGGGGGGGGGCAAACGGAACGCGCGGAGTGAAGCCGGCCTCGCGGCCCAGGTCCCTTAGCACGTCTAATTCGGCCTCTCTCGCAGCCATCTCCGCCAGATTCAGGCGTTGTTCGGCGCTTCTCTCATCGTCGTCCATGCCTGAGGGGGGGAGGGGGGTGACCCCCAACCACTTTCTCGGTCGGGCTCTAACCGGTCGTGCAACAACAAAATAATTCTACAAAATAATCCTACGTCAGCTGTCAACCGTCAGCCGTCAGCTGTCACCTGTCAGCTGTCATCTGTCAGTGGCAGCTGTCAATAACAACCGTCAGTGTCAATGTCAAAATCAATGTCACTGTCAAATGTCAATCGGGAGGCGGGTGTCAGCTGTCAACTGGCAACCGAAACCCGCAACAGGTAGAAGGCGCCCTCGAGTTTCGAGAAGCTTCGAGAAGTGCGTGGCAGCCTACCCTCAAAAACCCCGTGGCACCTACCCTCAAACCGCGTGTATTCAACGTAATTTGCGGAATACAGCGCCAAGGGCCACCACACGGTCAACAAGAAGAAAGCGCGGTAAGAAAGCGAGTACCTAGCTGCTGCCGCCGGCTAAGTCCGAGGTATGACGGCTAGCGTCCCTCCGGACTTATGCGTGTATTCAACGCAATTTGCGGAATACAGCGCCAAGGGGCCACAACACGGTCAGTAACGCAGTAGAAAACACAGAAAGAAAGCGAAGAAAGCGAGTACTTAGCTGCTGTCGCCGGCTAAGTCCGAGGTATGACGGCTAGCGTCCCTCTAGACTTACAGATTCCAGGACACACAGTAAACACTAAACACTACTTTAAAAAACACTAAAAACACGAACACAGAAAGACAAAATGCAATAAGGCAAAGCAAGCGTAGCGTGCAAAAATAATATATCTAACAATATTATGAGAGCGCGCGCACGGCACGTCCGATCGCTTCCGCAGTCGGCCGCACACGGCGGCCGTAGATAGGGACATTCCCTCCACCTCCCATCGTCCTACCTGCCTCACGGCATACGGACGGAATCACGGGAGCTGCGCGCAGTACTTGCTCGAGGCTCTTTCCCACACGCAGTGTGTTGACTCCCTACAAAAACCTACGGTCCCAGCCCCTCTCCCCTTGCGGGGCGGACTATCCTACTATCGTGACCCCCCAAATGGGATGTGACATCACAGAAACATTGCTGTGCGGCCATCGAAACCTATCACTGCTGTGAACCTAAATCAAGTGATACCCTCTTGCTGTGCCAAGAGTGCGCGAACTTGCGCAGCGTTGCGAAGTTATGGGCGTCGCTCACTAGATCCGCGTAGTAGACCGGACCGCTCTCTGCTCTCACCAAGGCGTCCAGCATTTCCGTACGCTCGTCCGCGTACAAACTACATTCCCAGAGGGCGTGGTCTCGGCTTTCCTCATCTTCGCCACACGGGCAGACTGCAGACTCGCACAGGCCTAACTTGTGTAGGCGCTGCCTGAAGCAGCCATGTCCGGTGAGCACTTGGGACACCACGTAGTCCGGCTCGACCCAATCCTGCACAAGCCTTACCGCCACGTCTGGGAAGAAGCTGCGCAAATCACGTCCGCTGTCACTGGCCTGCCATCGCTCCTGCCACTGGGCAACGACGTCCGACCTGACGTCCGACTTCAGCTTCCTGCGCTCCCTGGGAGCCAACTGGTCCCCCTCCTCGGCGACCCGACCCGCACGAACGACCTCCAGATCGGCAGGCAGAACCCCGGCTAGCACTGGTAGTGCCGCCGTACTGCACGATCTGTACGCCTTCGTCAACAGTATAAGCGCCGGCCGCTGCGTGCGAAGCAACGCGCGTTTCACCACGAAGGCGGATGAGCGGTGGTACCCTACCGCCGCAGCGTACGTTAAAAGTGCCACATACGTGCCTGAGTACAGGACGCGCAGAGACCGGTACTTGATGCCCCACCTGGTTGCGGAAACCCGCGACATCTTGCCGAAGCAGTTGGAGGCCCTTTCCCCGACACAAGCAGCATGCGGCAGGTAGGACCCAGCATCGTCCAGAGTGACACCGAGCACCGTCGCCTGGGTGACGCTCCTGATCGACGCGCCCTCAAGTTTGATGGTCGGCGATCGCTTAAACTTACCCCTGTACGTCATGGTCAAGGACTTCCCAGGTGAGAAGCCCAGCCTGTTGCGAGCTCCCCATTCGGATATGCCCTTGAGCACGACGTCAGCCTTTCGTTCAATATCCGCGCGTGAGGACGCCTCGATCACGATCGTCACATCGTCAGCGTAGGCGATCAGGTGCACCCCTTCGGGTTTCGGCAGCAGCAGGAGATCGTCGAGGAGGATATTCCATAATGTGGGCCCCAGAACTGAACCCTGTGGACATCCCATGGTGCATTCCTTAACGGCGGACCGATTGCCCACGTAAAAAGTAACACGCCTGTTGGTGAAGTAGCTGGCCAAGATCTGGTACAGGTTTCGCGGGGGGCCGCTCTGCCTTACCTTCAGCAGGATCATTGGCCACCATGCGTTGTCGAATGCACCCGAAATGTCCAGAAAGATCAGCTGCACGTAAGGCGCCGCACTGTCCTTGGCAATTTCGTTCAGTCGGCGAAGTGCCGTGACCGTCGATCGACCGCGGACAAAACCGTGCTGCGCGCCAGAGATGCCACGTTGCAGACAGGGGGTGCAGGAGACCAAAACGCGTTCCAACACCTTTCCTAAAACCGGCAACAAGGTGATAGGTCTGTACGCCTTCGGGTCGTTCAGCGGCCTACCGTTGCCCTTTAGCAGAACGACGAGTCAGCCAGATTTCCAAATGTCCGGAAATACTCCCTCAGCGATGCATTTGGAGAACATTGTCAGCATTTCGTCCGACGAGGCCTTCCAGGCCCATTTGACAATTCGGGCACTCACACCGTCCATGCCTGGAGTCGTGTTCGGGAGGGAGCGAATGATCCGCTCAACTGTCAAATAATTGCGATAAGATATAAACTCACGACCAGAGCGACTGCGAATTAAGTGCGTTGCTTGAACTGATCTATCAGTTGCGTATTTGCTTTGTGGTACTGAATGTCCTAAAAGAGGGAGCCACCTGCGGCAGCGGCGTGAGGCGTGATTTCCTTATTCATGACAGATCTAAATCGAACCGAAAATGGCTGCCTCGCGAGGCGGCTCGCTCTGTCAGTAGCAGGCTATTAGTGTTTTCTTACATTAATATGGTGTTAGTAGAGTTAGCGCAGAACGGTGAGGGACGCGGCGACGTATCGGTATCAGCTAGATGCGCTGGATCAATTTCTTCTAGTACTGGAGTTGACGGACGACGCGACGTTGCACTCCTGAAAAGGCAAAAAGAAACTGTCAAAAATGCAACTTTTAATTGGCATTGTTCATTTTTTTTAGTATGCTCCAATTCGAAAACCATTTCGAGGAAAACCATCAATTATCCGATTTATCTTGTCCGATTTCAAACATAATTTATGATTACAGATATTTTTGTAAAAGTACTTTTAACCTTTGTTTGACATAACGACCCGGTTTTTAGACAGAATCCAGCATTGAATGTTTGCCACAAAAATGGAAAAAAAAGTTTTACTATGGGAACTGTCACCTGTCACGATAAAACCATAGACAAAGCCGTTTTTTTTTTAAATGGCTGAACGAAGGCGATTGGGATTCTGTCTAAATTCACGAACTATCAAACAGCGAAAAAAAAATTATTATTAATTAACAAAGCTACCTAAAAGCATGATATTCAAATCAGTTGCCATAAATAGTCCATTTTATCAAATAAAGGTGTTAAAAGCACAGCTTAAAAAAATGAACAATGCCAATTTGTATTAGTAGTTTTTCTTAGACTGCGCTATTCGTTGACTGTACTCGTAATTGCATTGTTTTTATTGCATTGCATTTAAATTTGTCGTTCGGAAGTCGGTCGGCGTCCTTTTTGGCAGATATCAGGTTTTCTAATTCCGTTCTGATTTCTAGTACTGAATCGTCCTTAATTTTCTTTCTCAGCTCATATACCAGTTCTTCTGGGAACTTCTCCAGTATAAGAAATCGAAGGTAACTGTGAGTGGTATCTTCACCCAAAGAGCTTAGCACTAACGAACAAAAAATTTTACCTTGCTACTCCGCTACTCAAGTAAGTATAGCAATAATAGAAGAGAAAAAAATAATAATATAAAACCACTAGTGTAAACACACCCTTATGTTACATAGTTATTGGTTAATGTATGCAACACATCACTTCAGAGAAATAATTGAACTTCAAAATTATAATATAGTACCTACTATACTACAGTAGTCATCTGCATGAGATGTACCAACATAATTTAACTGTCATTTCTATATCAATTTTATTTCATTTTCAAGTGTATATTTACTAAACATCTATAAAGCACCGAATAACTGATAGTTAGATTGAATGAGATTTGATTATGATTAAATAAAATCCGTAGTCAGCAGTGACAGGCATTAATTAACTGCAACAGTGGTTCAAAATGAAGTCCCAATGGCGCAGAGCGTTATCTCCATACTAGCTCAATTTTTTAAATATAAGGCTTTATTTATAGTTGTCGCTTCAACTAAGTACTAAGTTCATATACCTTCTCTGTGTCAACTCAACTCGGCAGAATGTAAGTAAACAAAACATTCTTGTTTGAAAATACAATACACAAATCACGTCTTTATCCTTTAAGGGGTAGACAGAGCCCACGGTGACAAGCTCTACAGGCAACATTAAGCAAGATGTGAGTCTCTTTCAACTTGATGTCTTATATAACAAGATTCCCTCGACTGTATATGTTTAAATATTATTTGAAATTTTGTAGTCACCATTGAGGTTACAATACAATACAATACAAATACTCTTTATTGAACACCACAAATCAGTACAAAACAATACAGAAACAAAGAACAAAGTAGACAATAGGCGGTCTTATCGCTTAATAGCGGTCTCTTCCAGACAACCAATATTTCTTGTAAATAAGTTACTTCCCGAATAAAAAATATATTATTTGTGGTATCGTGTCGTGAGAAATCTATTTAATAAATTGATGCATTGCCTTGCACTTGGTTTTGAGTTCCCAAGTGATTAATAATTTATGATCGAGTTAATGGCTTATTCTTTGTGTGAATGTGGCATGGACGAGGGCTCACTGGACCACATCTTCTTCCACTGTTCCAAAATTGTTACTCCCCTTTCTGACCTCCTTCCACCCAAAATCCCTCGCGCTGTTAACCTAAATTTCCTTCTTACACTAGCACACACCTCCTTTATAACTGTACTATGTAAATTTATAAAAATTAACAAATTATATTTGTAGGTAGTCTAACAATTTATGTATGTGTTGTTTATTTTAGATTCTCATCAGAGTACCGCACGCTGAAGCTACCGAACAACGGCTGAATAAAAACAAGTAGTGTCTTCTTCAACCTCGACATTGGCAGAATCATCGACAGTATCGATGGAGCTAGATTTTTATAAATTGAATTGAATTGAATGGCTTATTCGTTTATTACACTCTCATCAAGTTGAATCGGCACAGGCATAACAGAGATATTGACACAGAATTTAAAATAAGAACATTGTGGAACGTTAATTATACGAAACATTGTACTTATGTCATATTTGAACCCCATATCGCTCATCGCGATAGGTAATCTAACAAGAGTCCCTAAACGAATATGAGATTCATCTACTCACAGTTGTTATTCTTCTGAAATGCCTCAGATCCTAGCGAGATCGGCGAAATTCGTGCTGTATCGTGGCTCTCTGGCTATCTCTGGTGGTCAATGCAGGCCTAGAGGACAATCCAAGTAACTTAAGTACGACATCATTTACCAGACAACACCTTTACGATCACCCGATGTATCGTTGTAATCGCTGTTCATAAAAATCCAATCATATAAGGTTCTTATGGGAACTCGACCGCGTGTCTCAGTACTTACCCATGTTGGTGGCGTAATATAGGAAATCGTGTAATTCGGCTCATTTTAACTATTATAATATCTTCTTGACACATTTTTAAACTTGTTTATCACAAATTATATGCGAAATATGCTCACCTCGAGATAATTTTCAGCTTACAAACTTAGTTTGTGTCCCGTTCGATCAAAACGGCGTGGCGAGTACGATGTACGCGGAGTGCAGGTACCTACGAGACCGAGTCTTGTGCCTTATTCCGCTAGGCGTAAAATATTTCTTCCATTATTTTATTCTAGTCCTTACATCAATACAAATAGAGTCCATTTACTCTATTTCTCACTCTTACAAATTGTGTACTTTTTAAAGTTAACCTCTTATTTTAAATACGACTATTTATACATCAGTATAGCATAATTAATGCATGAATTAATCACGATGAAATCACTCTGAAAATCAACTATAGACCTTAAAATGACAAATTGCTTCTAAACACTAAAGGGGTTATTCATAAACGCTCTGTAGGCCTCTGCTAACTTAGCAATCGTTTGTCCTTATCTGTCACTTTGACATTTACCTTTCACAGATAAGGACAAACGATTGGTAAGTTTGCAGAAGCCTATAGAGCGTTTATGAATAAGAGGGTTAATCCGATCCGGTCCGCCATTTTCCGACGTTCGTCATCCAATTGGTTCGTGCGTTTGCCGCGTAAATTTTGATTTACAATCCATTATCGTAAATCATACGTTAATCTTATGAAATATTATCATAAACATCATTAAAATTAATATCTTAAAGAATCATAGTGAAATCTATACATCACTATTTTGATTTCCCTTTCTACCTATACGCCCTTAATCATGCTAAACGTGGCCTTAAGGTTTTGTTACCTTAGGCACTGTCTACCCCGTAAGGGATAAAGACGTGATTAGTGTGTATGTGTATGTATGTAAAATGTAAATTTAGAAAATTAACCTCCCCCCCACACATTAAAGAATAATTCAATTTTTTACCAAAAATGCCTCGCATCACTTTGGTAAACACCAGATATTCTTCAACTGCTTAACCGACTTTTACCAAACATGACTAAGTACCACCGCAAGGAAACTGGCTTTCGAATGAACAAACCGCATCGAAATCGTTCCATTCGTTTGAGAGCTACGATGCCACATACACACAGACACACAGATGATGTCAAACTTATAACACCCCTTTTTTGCGTCGGGGTTAACATCCGGATTTGCGATATGCATCATTATTTCGTGATATGGATCGCGATATGCATGGATCACACGACAATATTGACCCGTCTAATTCATGCGAATCACATTTCTCTTACTAACCTGTGGGCGTATTACCTAACTTGCTCGCAATCGCCATCGCGTTCATTTTGACAGTTCATGTATGAATGTGACAGCTATCTGATTCCGATGCCAATTGTCAGCCCATACATGAACTGTCAAAATGAACACGATGGCGATTGCGAGCGAGTTAGGTAAGCCTACTGGTTCTAGGCTATTAGATGGAATTATGGAATGATTTGATGAAAGAGATGTAACACTGGGGGGCGATTTTTGAAAGCAAATGTGTGAAATACCACTCGAAAGTGGTGAAAAATTGCGCTGAATTTGAAATACGAGTAGCATAAAAGACATCACAGCTCTCATTAATCTTGTGAACTAGTCAAAACTTTGATTAGAGCTGTAGTTTTGGAGATATAAGCTGATTTATACCACTTTCGAGTTGTGCTTTCAAAAATCGGGCCCCTGCATGTCTAGCACGAGAGCGCACAGGAGTCTCGTCGCGCGCGAGATAGATTAGCTGTCTTTTTCTGACTGTTCGTACTAGAAAGAGACGGGTAGTCTAACTCGCGCGCGTTCTCGTGCTAGACGGGCTGAGCGCGTTATTACTCTCTGGCCCCATACTCTGTCTCGCTTACACTAATGGTATTAACATGCGAGTAAGAGGGTCAGTATGTTACAAACTTCGACTTTCGGAATACCCCTGCCAGATCAAGTGAATGGTGCCTTTCATTATCTCCAGATTATATACGTCCCACTGCTGGGTAAAGGCCTCCACTCAGAATGAGAGAGATTGAGCTTAATTCCCACCCGGGCCCAATGAGGATTGGGAGCTTCACAGACACTATTGAATTGCTTCACATGTGTGCAAGTTTCCTTACGATGTTTTCCTTCACCGAAAAGCCTAATTAGGGTCTATGGGTCTTATTCACATTTAATTCCATTTTTTAATAAAAAATCGCGATGCGCATTAGGTTAGGGTGAAAAGAGATTCAAAAGAAACAATACCAAATTCATTATTCTATATTCAACAAGAATTACACAATTCATTTGCACCTACCTTCCATTTTAAATTAATTTATTGCTTAAAAAGTTAACCCTATAAAAACAATGAAACATGGCTCAGATACGTCAGCATTAGAGATGCGGTATATAGATTCCACCGAATAGGTACTAACGTTCGGCCAAATGTTCGGCTCCGCTCTTACCGAACCGAATATTCGGCCGAATTATTCGGGTCAACTCAATGCCCTTATTACCCGTTAGAAAACATGTTTGTACAGGTTCGCGCGCGAGCTGAAAGTTTGGTATTCCTCAATAGCTCTCTTAAATTATAAGTACATTAAGACGATAACGACCAAAATAGCCATCAGCTAGCAACTTTTAAACTCCAGTAAAAAGAGTCATACCTATTAATAATTATATTAAAAGAAAACACAATGCGTTTGCGTTTTTAACATATTATATAAGAGTAAAATTAAACATACAATAGACTGCAACCACCATAAAATTAAATAGTTACGGAAAAAAATAAATTATAATTTCAACCTTATTTCAAAGCTCATAAAACAGCTATTTACACAAATTGCAATACAGTAGTCGCAGATTGAACATAATTCATACATTCACCATGTAACTTGCATACCTCGGTGGCCTAGCGGTCAAAGATAATTTTGAAATCCGTCATTTAGGAAAGGTACAAAATTGTTTAGGTATGAATATTAATAGATATACTGGTGTTACTACATTAGACCAATCTGCATATATAAAGCGTTTGTTAATTAAGTACAATATGTCTGATTGTAAAGCTGTTTCCACACCACTGCCTGTAAATACTAAACTTGAAAAATCTGTAAATGAATGTATAAGCGATGATGCCTATAAATATAGACAGTTATTGGGCAGTTTGATGTATTTAAGTGTTTGCACAAGACCTGATATATCATTTGCATGCAGCCAGTTAAGCATGTTTAATAATTGTTTTGATGAAAGTCACTGGCGCGCTGCGAAACGTGTTCTGCGTTACTTGGCAGGTACAATCAATTACGGACTGTACTTCACTAAGAGCAATAGTTTTGATATCAATGCTTACACAGACGCAGACTGGGCAAACGATATATCAGACCGCAGATCTTACACTGGGTTTGTCATAAAATTAGGTAATAATGTTATCAACTGGGAGTCCAGAAAGCAGCGTTGTATTGCTCTATCAAGCTGTGAATCAGAGTATATCTCTATTGCTGAAGTGTGCAAAGACATTTGCTTTGTTAAAAGTTTCATTTCTGAAATTATAGACAAAACTTGTAATGTAATTGTATACAATGACAGTCAAAGCGCACAAAAGTTGCTTCTTATTAAAGATCACTCCCATAAGAGAACTAAACACATAGACCTAAGATACCACTTTATTAAAGATCTAGTCCAAAAGAAATACCTAAGTGTTAAATATTTGCAAACAGATCACATGGTGGCAGATGTACTCACAAAGCCATTATGTGCTCAGAAACATAAAAACTTTGTGAAGGCATTGAATCTTGAACCGTTAAGCTTTGAATAGTGTATAATTGTAATGTCATTATGTTAAGTTAATTATGCATCATTTTATTTCAATTGTCTACTTTGTGCATGTTATATTGAGCTATTAGGCTTTAGTTTTGAAACTCTACCATACTTGTTCGCCTGTTATTGTGTAATGTATGCTTATGTAGAGTATGTAGAGCTATGTTTGCGATTTGCAGTCTCAGGATTAATGTAATCTAATGTGAGGCGTAAGGAGGAGTGTTGAATTTCATGTGTACACCCCACATTAGAACCTTGCTTGTCTGTGGCAGCTCTCCCGATACTCTCTATTATTTAATCTGTCCCGGACTCTTGTTCTTACTTGTCAAAATTCCCCACGACTGCAATGGTGCATCCGTAGATTGGTTTATAATTGTTAATAAGAAATCCATATCGATCTTGCTTGTTTAATATCATTTTTGACTCACAATGTTGATGTATATTGGTGAAGCAATATAGAGTTCTTCATTGGCTGGATTTGTGGTTGTTTTAGTTTTCGACACCTATAACCCTAAAAGTATATCGCACGGCGACGCGGCCCACAGCGCAGATTCTCTCGCCAACAACTAGTAGTTGAAAGGCGTGGGCGGGGTGAGGGGTGTATCAACGGCTCAACGCGAGCCGACGTCTTGACCGGCGCAAACCTGTTTGTACTTGTTTACGCGCACGAAATGCGAATTTGATTGAACCGAGTTACTCGGCCGAGTACTCGGTTGAAAAAAAATTGAGCCGAGTAAAACTCGGTACTCGTTACTCGGCGCATCTCTAGTACATACATACATACATACATCACGTCTTTATCCCTTACGGGGTAGACAGAGCCTAAGGTAACAAAACCTTAAGGCCACGTTCAGCATGCTTATATAAGGGCGGATAGGTGGAAAGGGAAATCAAAATAGTGATGGGTTGCTAGCCGCATCGCCTATAACATGATTCTAAGACTTTCGCCCATTCCCTCGATGGGCTTTTACCATCTGCGCGGGAAGAGAAGCAACTGGTAAATTCTATGTTTTTTCTTTACTTCCAGACCAGCATGAAAGACAAAAAAAATAAAAAATATGACGACTGCCTAATTTTGTTCCTTGATCTATACTATACATATAAAATTCAAAGTCCTGACTGACTGACTGACTTAACTATACATCAACGCACAGCCCAAACCACTGGACTTAAGAGACTTGAAATTTTGCACATAGATACCTTATACAATGTAGGCCACTAAGGAAGGATTTTCGGAAATTACCACGGGATAAGGAAAAAACGGGAATTATATATTCGATTGCGAGTGACGCTATCTCAGTAACTATAATAACTAGACTTCAAATTTGATATAAAAGTAGGTGATTACAAAACTAAGAAACTAATTTCAGAATTTTTGGAAATTCCCACGGGATAAAGAAAAAAACGGGATTTACATATTCAGTTTAACGAAATCCTATAAACTATAATTACTAGACTTCAAATTTAGCATAGAAGTAGGTGATTATAATAACAAAATGTTTTAATGATTTTTGGAAATTCCCACGGGATAAGGAAAAAACAGAATTTATATATTCAGTTCTACGCGATCGATTTTTCGTTTTACTGCTCGTATAAAACTGAAATTTGGCCTTCAAGTTCCCTTGGGGAGTGCAGGGGAGCACTAAAAAAGGATTTCCCGAAATTCCTACGGGAACGGGAAAAACGGGACTTTTCGTTTTACTGGTTGCAGAAAGCTGAAATTCGGCATGTAGGTTGCTTCGGGAGTGTAGAGGAGCATTAAGAGAGTACCTACTTTCCAAAATTACCACGGGAACGGAAAAAAACAGGATTTTTCGTTATACTGGTCGTAGGAAGCTGAAATTTGGCATTATGGGATAATTTTCCAAAATTATTTTTCTTCGTTCCCGTAAGAATTTCGGGAAATGCTCTATTTGGCGAAATTCCTACGGGAACGGGAAAAACGAGAAGCGGGGGAAAGATGAAATTTGTCACGTAAGTTAATTCGGGAGTGTAGGGGAACACTAAGAAAGGATTTTCCGAAACGCCCACAGGGACGGGAAAAAACAGGATTTTACATTTCCAGACGAAACAGCGGAAGAAAATTACGTATCATGTATTTCATCACTTAAAAAACAAAACTATGCGAGTATTGACACTTCTTTCAGCATTTAATGGCCAAGGTTAGCGTATTTTAAGGAAATAAAACTAAAATCTTAGTGAAAACAATAGTTTTAAACATGTTTTGGACTAACTTTCTTACGGCTCCATGTGCCTTATTTAAAACTTATTATTTCTGTGTAAATACCATGAACTGCGTAAAATCTACATAATATGTTATTCATCATCCACTTTTACACTAATTAAATGCACATTTAGACACCAAAAGACAGTATTACTTACCAAATGTATTTAACTTTGCGCACTTTAAATTCACAACACAGGAGAAAAAACAAATATGGCGTAATGGCGTACTTGCGAAATAACTCGTGATTTATTAAACCGCGAAATACGCACGATATCACTCAGTGTGCACTTAATTATATTATAATCTATTTTCTAAAACAAACCACGTCCTATTTGTGTATCAATTGTTTTCTTGCTGTTAAAAAATAGCAATTTTGGATAGTTTAGACTAACTTCCGGTTCGGCCAATTCCGAGAGAATTTTAAAAAACTAGATTACCTAGATTACAACTTTTAGGCTTAAAATAAGTATTTCTCACAATGCAAATATTATGTCGTAAATACGTAAATGCATATTTTCGCCTATTTAAGAAACATAAGACAGATTTATATCGATGCAATTTTGAAATTTAATCTCACAGTAGTGCAGCCATTTCCGTCATTTCGAATCACTATAGTTCTTCCAATCATTAAGTTTCTCGATGACAGCTCCCGTAGAATGTAACTGCGCTTTTTACGCAAAAAATAACTTTTAAATACGAGGTATAAAAAATATGACAACTGCCTAATTTTGTTCCTTGATCTCATATAATATTCATCTAAGACAAATTGAGTCCATATATGCATTGATATTTTTTTAAAGTGCGATAAACAATAAACGTTTTCATAAAGTTACATTCTATGGGATTACAATTACAATGATTAATCCCATAGAATGTAACTTTATGAAAATGTTTATTGTTTATCGCACTTTAAAAAAATATCACTGCATATATGGACTCAATTTGTCTTAGATGAATATTATACGAGATCAAGGAACAAAATTAGGCAGTTGTCATATTTTTTATACCTCGCATTTAAAAGTTAATTTTTGCGTAAAAAGCGCAGTTACATTCTACGGGAGCTGTCATCGAGAAACTTAATGATTGGAAGAACTATACAGAGTATAAAATAAAGTCGCTTTCTCTGTCCCTATGTCCCTATGTATGCTTATATCTTCAAAACTACATAACGGATTTTGATGCGGTTTTTTTAATAGATAGAGTGATTCAAGTCGAGAGGAAGGTTTTTATGTATAATTCTACGCAGACGAAGTAGCGGGCAGAAGCTAGTAAGGAATGATTTTGTTTTTTACGGAACGCATTTTGAATGTAGGCAAATATAAATTGACCTTTCGTCTTTCATTCATATTAATCACTTGTTTTAATAATTCGTACTTTAAATAAGTCGTATGTTTATTAGATACGTTTTTCAGAACAAAAGTTTACTTTCCCCTTAAATGCAACAGATGACGCCACGGGTAATGAACTTGCTCTTTTCATACAAAAATTATGATTTTTCCTCTTTCGTTTGCCGATTGGCATGGTTAATTTTTTCAAACTGTGCTTTTAACACCTTTATTTGATAAAATGGACTATTTCAAGCAACTAATTTGAATATTATGCTTTTACGTAGTTTTGTTAATTAATAATAAATATTTTTTCGCTGTTTGATAATTCGTGAATTTAGACAGAATCCCAATAGCCTTCGTTCGGCTGGCAATAAAAAAAACGGCTTTGTCTATGGTTTTGTCGATTTGACAGTGACACGTGACAGTTGCCATAGCTAAACTTTTTTTTTTCATTTTTGTGGCAAACATTCGATGCTGGATTCTGTCTAAAAACCGGGTCGTTCGGTCAAACAAAGGTTCAAAGTACTTTTACAAAAATATCTGCAATCATAGATGGTTTTCCTCGAAATGGTTTTCGAATTGGAGCATACTAAAAAAAATGAATAATGCCACTTTCATATTACTTGAAACAACTAAACATAAGCACTTGTGAGAAAACTTTTACATATTCCTATTAGGCGCTAACTGTGACCACAGACAATTGTCATAGACAAAGAATACTAGAGATAAGAAAATGAATCCACTTTAGTGTTGCTACAGATAATAAATTATTAATCTTCAAGCATTTACCTTTCGTGAGTCGGAACTCACAACAGTATGAAGTTAATTAATTTTAAACACAAAACCCTCTTTTTTGGCGTCTCTGGGTGAGATTTAAAAAAATGCTAAAACAGGTATTTCTTTATTTTTATTTTTATTACTAAATATTTATTCTGAGTTTCATGATTCTAGAACAATCTAATTTTCTTTTTTCATACAAACTTTAACCCCCTTTTCACCCCCTTCTTCCAAAAAAATCCAAAATTTCTGTAGCCTAGATCCTGTCCTATTCTGAATTTATTGAAATTGATTTGTACAACATTTCAACAATATCCGTTCAGTAGTTTTTGCGTGATGCTCAGTCAAACAAACAAACAAAAATTTTAAAAATGGTTTTAATATGTTCAGTTACCGATTTTAAGTCACCCTGGTCGGTTTTTTTTTAAATCTTCAATGTACAGATTTTTGTGTCTCAACGTTTTTTTAATTATATGTATAGATTATTAATTGGAAATAATATTTTAAATGCTCGATATGACATTTGTGAAATTTAACGGCCGATAAGCTCTGTTGCCTAGAACTAGCTTGTAATAAAAAAAAAACTTACGTCAATGTCAACATTGTCAAAAAATAATACCGCGGTCGCGGTTGTGTTTATTTGCGTTTGCGGGTAATCAGTATTAGCAGTGTGTTTTTAATAATATTTCAACGACCTCAGCACAACCTCCGGACTTTCGATATTGCAGCACATCTCTTCGACCTTTGCACGATATTTGGACTACGATTTCAGCTACTATCGACGACTTGGGCACTGCTTCTTGGACGTTTTTCTGCTTTACGACGACCCCCGCCTTGACTTTTGGACAGATTTTTTTAATGCTGAGGCTTCGCTATTCATCACAAAATGAGCGAATTTGTACGAGCGGATTCAAGAAATTTGCCACACATGGATATGTTCTTATCGGAATATTTCCACACAAACGATAAGCACAATGTTGCTGAAATAAGAGGTGTGAAGACACTCATGTACGTACTGGTGAATTTCACAAACATTCTGATGCATATAATAATTATGATTCCAAATATTTAACATGTACATACATAGTGTATTGTTGTACATCAAATTAAATCAAAATCATTTAAATTTGGTTACAAATAAGCCTGTGCCCAGCAGTGGGACATAAATAGGCAGATGATGTAAAAGATCTTGTGTTATAATGTTTTCCATTGCATTTTAGGTCATCAAGAGGTGGTTATGTTGATAACGCAGTAGGTTATGTGGAAATTAAGAGGGAACACTGAATGCTTTGTCAGGGCCAAAGTTGTTCCGGAGCACAAAATAAGGATGAAATATTATCTTGTAACTATTCACTTAAAAGATGTGAATAGTAATATAATTGATGCAACATGTGATGGTTGTCCTGCATCAGCTGGTAAATACTTACACTATAGAGTAAATATTTATGGTTAATGAAGATTATATTTTCATTGATTTGTTTTGCTTTCAGGTGGATGTAAACACACATTGGTGGTGTTATATTGGTTACAAAAAAAATCTACAGAACCATCATCTAACTAATCATAGAATGTTATTGGGCTAAACCACGATTAGCCAGTGAGGGAACACAGCCAATATCCTATAAGGAAATTTTTCTATCCAAGAAAAGAGGAATAGAACTAGGACCGCAATCCCTCCGGGGTTGCGGGTGCCTATGGGCAGTGGTGACCCACTTGCTTGTTTGCCTTCCTATTCATATAAAAAAAAAGGACCAAGAGAAACCGGAGAAACTCGATGCATTTTATGAAGAATGTAAAAAAATAAAATTTGGGAACTGATTTTGTAATTTTTACCGGATCATGATAATGGTTCAACAAAATGGTGTATATTTGACATGATACTTGATATTACAAGTAAAACTTGTAGTCATAGTTTTGAAAATGTTTAAAGTAATGTGTCTGTAACTCAATTTGTGATGGTGATTTTTTTCATATCTATCACATCAGGTTTCATTGGATAGGTCTTTCAAAAAGATTTTTGTTAAAAAGTGTGTTTTTATAACAATAAGGACTAATTTGTACATTTTAAAATAAAACAAAGCAAAAATTATTGTATTTTTATTATGTCACCTTGCTAATTGACTAAACCATATGCTATTATAACTGCTTCGTCCACATATCTGTCATGGTTATGGTTTATAACCGAGTGAGGCTTCAAAAACGCAAATTCCCTCAATCTCCTTATCACATGTTCCACATGTATCCTCAAGCTCACAATAATTTTGGTTTGGATCACCTCCTTTTTGGTTGGCGTTTCCTGTGAGGAAACACTTGGAGGCCAAGAAGTTTCACGTGTTTCTGTGACAGGAGAGTTTCTATGCCTTTGAAGCCTCGATCGGCTAAAACCACAGCCGCCTGGAGGAAGAATATCGACAACGCCACTACATTCAGTAATAATAATAATAATAATAGCTTTGTCAGAAATCCTTCCTCCATAACCCTTTGAAATATAACATATGAAGCCATTTACCATCAGGTGACCCACTAGTTCGTCTGTCTGGCCTCTCTAACATAAAAAAAAAAACATGCAATCAAGTATTTTAATGTATTGCATGATTTATACTGGGACCATGTCCTTGATTGCATAACAGGATCTGAGGCTTTTTCAATCTGGATCTCAAAACAGTCAAGTACGCATTGAACGTTAGCAAATCACACTTTAAAAACAGGGGGCAATGTTTTTTTAATTGTGATGGATTCTGGCAGGTAAATAAACATTTGTAGATAAGTTGCCAGATGAGGTATACAAATTCTTAACAACTCTTGCAATGTCACTTGACTTCAATGAAACTTATTCTTTGTAATGTGCCATTTTGTTTTAATTTAAATAAGGCGAAGGCGAAGGGGGGTCGAAAATGGCCTGAACTGCTTCGAGAAAAGGATGGTACGGCCGTGCCCCCAGATTTGACGTACACATGCAATTTTACGCATATAGGTGGCGCGCGTCTCTCGTTCACATGCCGCTTCTAATATACCTGGGTATTTATTTCTTATGAAATTTCAAAATTTTAGATATTGAATATTATTGAATATACCATGCGATGATTTCGCCAATGTCAAGGTAATAAATACAGTATTCAAAAATCTTGTGACAAAAATGTCGGCAACGTTGTACGGTAGAACATGGTCATAAGCTATTCGCTTCTCATCTTACTTACAAGATGGACGGACAGGGCGAAACTAAAAGGATTTTGTTACTTTGACTACAGACCCTGAAATGAAATAAATTCAGTACATAAGTAATAATATTTATTTTACATAATTTTATTA
This sequence comes from Pandemis cinnamomeana, assembly GCA_932294345.1. Lineage (NCBI taxonomy): Eukaryota > Metazoa > Arthropoda > Insecta > Lepidoptera > Tortricidae > Pandemis > Pandemis cinnamomeana. The sequence goes on along the minus strand of OW028731.1, from coordinate 1,886,883 downwards.
GTAGTACATGATTACTTACAACTTATGTTAGATAAATAATCTGTAACAACATAAATGAAATCAAATAAAATCAATCACTTCACTATCACTACATAGTATAAAACAAAGTCGCTTTCTCTGTCCCTGTCCCTATGTATCCAAAACTACATAACGGATTTTGATGCGGTTTTTTTTAATAGATAGAGTGATTCAAGAGGAAGGTTGTTATGTATAATTCTACGCAGACGAAGTCGCGGGCAGAAGCTAGTATTTTATAAAAAAGAAATTACATTTACTTAAACAAAATCACAATACAATTCCTACATCCAAATCAAATGAAATTCCGTTGCAAATGAAATCATAAAGCAAAGATAAAATAAAGCCTAACTAAATTGAAATAAAGTAAAATTATGATAAAAATTAAAAACTAAACTACACTAATATCACATTAAATTACATTTGCTTTAGAATCTTGATTCTCTACAAACCTAAGGTCCCAGCCCTTCTCCCCTTGCACAACAAATTGGCCTACCATCGTTCTCCCGAGAATGAGATGCGACATAAAAAAAACTGTGCGGCTTGCTCCCCTCAGTTCGGACTGAAGAAAGATCGTGAATGAAATTGTTGCCTTGCGCGCCACAGATATTACAGTGCAGACAAGGAGCGCACGAACATAAAGAACGGTTAAACCTAAATGAAAGAAAAACTGCAATGGTGCAATCTACCCCACGCACCCAAGGGTCTCCTCGGCGGTGCGCAGCAGGATGTTCGTGTAACGGTTGCAGTAGTCGTTCGCACAGAGTCCCGGATGCAACCCGTCCATCCGCGCATGCAACGCGGAGCAAAACGCGGTCCAATCTACCCCACGCACCCGGAACGGTGCAGAAGATGCACCCGAGCGGTCGCCGACTGACCCCGCCACTCCATCCGAACAGACACCGAAGGTAATCATCTGGTGGTCGCTCAGGCTGGCGCCCTCGCGCACCGTCCAGTCACAAATGTTATCACTGAAGAAGAAGGTCGGCGGCCTGTCCGGGAGGTTGTGCAGGACGAGATCTCTGCTAAGGATGAGGCCCTCCATCTGAGTCCTCCTATACTCCGTGTCTGGACCCTTTCCCGAGTACTGCCTCCTATCGCAGTGCCACATAGGTGAGTGCGCGTTGCTATCAACGCCTATGAGAATAGGACTGCCCGAAAGCCGTTGAAGCACTGACTCCAAGTGCGCTATGTGGCGACCGGTATCATGGCTGTATTGGAAGTATGCAGACACTACATGCAGACTGATGCCCCCGTGCGCAACGTGGACCACCGTGCAATACTCGTTGCTCAGGTGATGCAGTAACGTGGCCGCAACTGAGCGGTTCAGTACGACGATACCAGCCTTAGAGGGTTTGCGCCACACTGCATAATGCCGGGCCGACTATTGCACTGCTCTTGGACTAGTACTAAGTCGAGTCGGTGCGAACTCGCGATGACCGGCAACTCTGCGGTGGCAGCCTCCGAACCCTGTAGGTTTAGCTGTCCGAACGACAAAGTGGCGGCGCCCGTAGCGACTGCTATCGGTACAGCGTCAAGCTAGCCGCCTGCTGATCGGCGTGAAGCCGGGCCGGACAGCTAGCCGACGCCGTACTATGGCTATCGGCATCGGTTCTGCGGAAACGCTTGCAAGTGGCGCAGCACTGCCGCTCCGATTTGCAGTCCGTCGCCCGGTGCCCCGTCTCGCCACACCTGCCACACGTGACCTGTGACCTGCGTCGCCCTGCAGTATTTTTCGGGGTGACCGTACTGCTGGCACTTGTTGCAGCACGTCGACCGGATGTGGTCGCAGACCTCTGCTTCGTCCCAGCCCACGTACACTCTCCCCAGAGCTACCAACTTGTCCCGGGCTGCCTTGCTGCACTCCAGGACCACCAGGTACTTAGGTCCCACCGCTTTCTGTACACCGAACTTGCACTCGGCCCGGAAACGGGTCAAGGGCCAGTCGGCGTCGTCCGCGAGGTTAACTCGATGCAACTCGTCCAGTATCTGGTCTCCAGTCAGCTGGGCGCGCAGGTATCTCAAGGCTACCCGGGGGAGACGCGTCTTCGGCTCAGCAATCCGCAGTCCCGGCGGTACGGCGGCTCGCAGTTTCTGGGCGGACTCCTCCGATGCAGTCCTTACGACCACACCCGAATTACCCACCTTCCTCACTTGCGTCACCTTTATGCCGCTCGTACCCGGCACCACGGCGCTCTGCAGTACCTTCTTAGTTTCCTCGGAAGTCTTAATGTCTTCACTCGCGGGGTAAAATATGACTGCCGGACCCTGTTGCTGCACCCGCAGCGCGGGCGTGCCTCTGGGCATCTTCAGAGTCGAAGCGTACGTCGGGCCGGTGGGGGGGGGGCGGTTGCTGGGGGTCCGTCGGAGCTGCGGCGAAGCGCACAGCGGCGTCAAGCTCCGCCGTCGCGCACTTCAGCTTGGTGGCACTCACCTCGTGCTCTACCTCACCGAGCCTGAGCGCCAGCTGCGCCACGATCGCCACAATATCTTGTCCGTGGGATGCTATTCCAGTCTTGTCCGCGATGTTCAGCTTGTTGGACGCGTTGGCGATGGCTGATATGCCACGCACCGCCGCGTGCACCGCGTCGATAAGCGCGGCCTTATCGAGGTGTCGGGCCCCAAGCTCGGGCGGCTCCGGCGCGCGGCCCGCGTCGGGAGTCGCCAAGGTAGCAGTCGCCACCGACGGGGGGGGCGCGGGCGAGGGGGCCGATGTCAGGATGCCACCGATTGGTGGCGCTGCGGCTCTGACGGAGGCCCTCTGCTCGATCCTCCTGCGGACGGCATCCTGCACCTCCTCCGGCGATCCCAACGGGCGCTTATTGCTAACCGGCGCCTCTGGCGGGGGGTACCACACATCCGGGGGGGGGGGGGGGGGGGGCAAACGGAACGCGCGGAGTGAAGCCGGCCTCGCGGCCCAGGTCCCTTAGCACGTCTAATTCGGCCTCTCTCGCAGCCATCTCCGCCAGATTCAGGCGTTGTTCGGCGCTTCTCTCATCGTCGTCCATGCCTGAGGGGGGGAGGGGGGTGACCCCCAACCACTTTCTCGGTCGGGCTCTAACCGGTCGTGCAACAACAAAATAATTCTACAAAATAATCCTACGTCAGCTGTCAACCGTCAGCCGTCAGCTGTCACCTGTCAGCTGTCATCTGTCAGTGGCAGCTGTCAATAACAACCGTCAGTGTCAATGTCAAAATCAATGTCACTGTCAAATGTCAATCGGGAGGCGGGTGTCAGCTGTCAACTGGCAACCGAAACCCGCAACAGGTAGAAGGCGCCCTCGAGTTTCGAGAAGCTTCGAGAAGTGCGTGGCAGCCTACCCTCAAAAACCCCGTGGCACCTACCCTCAAACCGCGTGTATTCAACGTAATTTGCGGAATACAGCGCCAAGGGCCACCACACGGTCAACAAGAAGAAAGCGCGGTAAGAAAGCGAGTACCTAGCTGCTGCCGCCGGCTAAGTCCGAGGTATGACGGCTAGCGTCCCTCCGGACTTATGCGTGTATTCAACGCAATTTGCGGAATACAGCGCCAAGGGGCCACAACACGGTCAGTAACGCAGTAGAAAACACAGAAAGAAAGCGAAGAAAGCGAGTACTTAGCTGCTGTCGCCGGCTAAGTCCGAGGTATGACGGCTAGCGTCCCTCTAGACTTACAGATTCCAGGACACACAGTAAACACTAAACACTACTTTAAAAAACACTAAAAACACGAACACAGAAAGACAAAATGCAATAAGGCAAAGCAAGCGTAGCGTGCAAAAATAATATATCTAACAATATTATGAGAGCGCGCGCACGGCACGTCCGATCGCTTCCGCAGTCGGCCGCACACGGCGGCCGTAGATAGGGACATTCCCTCCACCTCCCATCGTCCTACCTGCCTCACGGCATACGGACGGAATCACGGGAGCTGCGCGCAGTACTTGCTCGAGGCTCTTTCCCACACGCAGTGTGTTGACTCCCTACAAAAACCTACGGTCCCAGCCCCTCTCCCCTTGCGGGGCGGACTATCCTACTATCGTGACCCCCCAAATGGGATGTGACATCACAGAAACATTGCTGTGCGGCCATCGAAACCTATCACTGCTGTGAACCTAAATCAAGTGATACCCTCTTGCTGTGCCAAGAGTGCGCGAACTTGCGCAGCGTTGCGAAGTTATGGGCGTCGCTCACTAGATCCGCGTAGTAGACCGGACCGCTCTCTGCTCTCACCAAGGCGTCCAGCATTTCCGTACGCTCGTCCGCGTACAAACTACATTCCCAGAGGGCGTGGTCTCGGCTTTCCTCATCTTCGCCACACGGGCAGACTGCAGACTCGCACAGGCCTAACTTGTGTAGGCGCTGCCTGAAGCAGCCATGTCCGGTGAGCACTTGGGACACCACGTAGTCCGGCTCGACCCAATCCTGCACAAGCCTTACCGCCACGTCTGGGAAGAAGCTGCGCAAATCACGTCCGCTGTCACTGGCCTGCCATCGCTCCTGCCACTGGGCAACGACGTCCGACCTGACGTCCGACTTCAGCTTCCTGCGCTCCCTGGGAGCCAACTGGTCCCCCTCCTCGGCGACCCGACCCGCACGAACGACCTCCAGATCGGCAGGCAGAACCCCGGCTAGCACTGGTAGTGCCGCCGTACTGCACGATCTGTACGCCTTCGTCAACAGTATAAGCGCCGGCCGCTGCGTGCGAAGCAACGCGCGTTTCACCACGAAGGCGGATGAGCGGTGGTACCCTACCGCCGCAGCGTACGTTAAAAGTGCCACATACGTGCCTGAGTACAGGACGCGCAGAGACCGGTACTTGATGCCCCACCTGGTTGCGGAAACCCGCGACATCTTGCCGAAGCAGTTGGAGGCCCTTTCCCCGACACAAGCAGCATGCGGCAGGTAGGACCCAGCATCGTCCAGAGTGACACCGAGCACCGTCGCCTGGGTGACGCTCCTGATCGACGCGCCCTCAAGTTTGATGGTCGGCGATCGCTTAAACTTACCCCTGTACGTCATGGTCAAGGACTTCCCAGGTGAGAAGCCCAGCCTGTTGCGAGCTCCCCATTCGGATATGCCCTTGAGCACGACGTCAGCCTTTCGTTCAATATCCGCGCGTGAGGACGCCTCGATCACGATCGTCACATCGTCAGCGTAGGCGATCAGGTGCACCCCTTCGGGTTTCGGCAGCAGCAGGAGATCGTCGAGGAGGATATTCCATAATGTGGGCCCCAGAACTGAACCCTGTGGACATCCCATGGTGCATTCCTTAACGGCGGACCGATTGCCCACGTAAAAAGTAACACGCCTGTTGGTGAAGTAGCTGGCCAAGATCTGGTACAGGTTTCGCGGGGGGCCGCTCTGCCTTACCTTCAGCAGGATCATTGGCCACCATGCGTTGTCGAATGCACCCGAAATGTCCAGAAAGATCAGCTGCACGTAAGGCGCCGCACTGTCCTTGGCAATTTCGTTCAGTCGGCGAAGTGCCGTGACCGTCGATCGACCGCGGACAAAACCGTGCTGCGCGCCAGAGATGCCACGTTGCAGACAGGGGGTGCAGGAGACCAAAACGCGTTCCAACACCTTTCCTAAAACCGGCAACAAGGTGATAGGTCTGTACGCCTTCGGGTCGTTCAGCGGCCTACCGTTGCCCTTTAGCAGAACGACGAGTCAGCCAGATTTCCAAATGTCCGGAAATACTCCCTCAGCGATGCATTTGGAGAACATTGTCAGCATTTCGTCCGACGAGGCCTTCCAGGCCCATTTGACAATTCGGGCACTCACACCGTCCATGCCTGGAGTCGTGTTCGGGAGGGAGCGAATGATCCGCTCAACTGTCAAATAATTGCGATAAGATATAAACTCACGACCAGAGCGACTGCGAATTAAGTGCGTTGCTTGAACTGATCTATCAGTTGCGTATTTGCTTTGTGGTACTGAATGTCCTAAAAGAGGGAGCCACCTGCGGCAGCGGCGTGAGGCGTGATTTCCTTATTCATGACAGATCTAAATCGAACCGAAAATGGCTGCCTCGCGAGGCGGCTCGCTCTGTCAGTAGCAGGCTATTAGTGTTTTCTTACATTAATATGGTGTTAGTAGAGTTAGCGCAGAACGGTGAGGGACGCGGCGACGTATCGGTATCAGCTAGATGCGCTGGATCAATTTCTTCTAGTACTGGAGTTGACGGACGACGCGACGTTGCACTCCTGAAAAGGCAAAAAGAAACTGTCAAAAATGCAACTTTTAATTGGCATTGTTCATTTTTTTTAGTATGCTCCAATTCGAAAACCATTTCGAGGAAAACCATCAATTATCCGATTTATCTTGTCCGATTTCAAACATAATTTATGATTACAGATATTTTTGTAAAAGTACTTTTAACCTTTGTTTGACATAACGACCCGGTTTTTAGACAGAATCCAGCATTGAATGTTTGCCACAAAAATGGAAAAAAAAGTTTTACTATGGGAACTGTCACCTGTCACGATAAAACCATAGACAAAGCCGTTTTTTTTTTAAATGGCTGAACGAAGGCGATTGGGATTCTGTCTAAATTCACGAACTATCAAACAGCGAAAAAAAAATTATTATTAATTAACAAAGCTACCTAAAAGCATGATATTCAAATCAGTTGCCATAAATAGTCCATTTTATCAAATAAAGGTGTTAAAAGCACAGCTTAAAAAAATGAACAATGCCAATTTGTATTAGTAGTTTTTCTTAGACTGCGCTATTCGTTGACTGTACTCGTAATTGCATTGTTTTTATTGCATTGCATTTAAATTTGTCGTTCGGAAGTCGGTCGGCGTCCTTTTTGGCAGATATCAGGTTTTCTAATTCCGTTCTGATTTCTAGTACTGAATCGTCCTTAATTTTCTTTCTCAGCTCATATACCAGTTCTTCTGGGAACTTCTCCAGTATAAGAAATCGAAGGTAACTGTGAGTGGTATCTTCACCCAAAGAGCTTAGCACTAACGAACAAAAAATTTTACCTTGCTACTCCGCTACTCAAGTAAGTATAGCAATAATAGAAGAGAAAAAAATAATAATATAAAACCACTAGTGTAAACACACCCTTATGTTACATAGTTATTGGTTAATGTATGCAACACATCACTTCAGAGAAATAATTGAACTTCAAAATTATAATATAGTACCTACTATACTACAGTAGTCATCTGCATGAGATGTACCAACATAATTTAACTGTCATTTCTATATCAATTTTATTTCATTTTCAAGTGTATATTTACTAAACATCTATAAAGCACCGAATAACTGATAGTTAGATTGAATGAGATTTGATTATGATTAAATAAAATCCGTAGTCAGCAGTGACAGGCATTAATTAACTGCAACAGTGGTTCAAAATGAAGTCCCAATGGCGCAGAGCGTTATCTCCATACTAGCTCAATTTTTTAAATATAAGGCTTTATTTATAGTTGTCGCTTCAACTAAGTACTAAGTTCATATACCTTCTCTGTGTCAACTCAACTCGGCAGAATGTAAGTAAACAAAACATTCTTGTTTGAAAATACAATACACAAATCACGTCTTTATCCTTTAAGGGGTAGACAGAGCCCACGGTGACAAGCTCTACAGGCAACATTAAGCAAGATGTGAGTCTCTTTCAACTTGATGTCTTATATAACAAGATTCCCTCGACTGTATATGTTTAAATATTATTTGAAATTTTGTAGTCACCATTGAGGTTACAATACAATACAATACAAATACTCTTTATTGAACACCACAAATCAGTACAAAACAATACAGAAACAAAGAACAAAGTAGACAATAGGCGGTCTTATCGCTTAATAGCGGTCTCTTCCAGACAACCAATATTTCTTGTAAATAAGTTACTTCCCGAATAAAAAATATATTATTTGTGGTATCGTGTCGTGAGAAATCTATTTAATAAATTGATGCATTGCCTTGCACTTGGTTTTGAGTTCCCAAGTGATTAATAATTTATGATCGAGTTAATGGCTTATTCTTTGTGTGAATGTGGCATGGACGAGGGCTCACTGGACCACATCTTCTTCCACTGTTCCAAAATTGTTACTCCCCTTTCTGACCTCCTTCCACCCAAAATCCCTCGCGCTGTTAACCTAAATTTCCTTCTTACACTAGCACACACCTCCTTTATAACTGTACTATGTAAATTTATAAAAATTAACAAATTATATTTGTAGGTAGTCTAACAATTTATGTATGTGTTGTTTATTTTAGATTCTCATCAGAGTACCGCACGCTGAAGCTACCGAACAACGGCTGAATAAAAACAAGTAGTGTCTTCTTCAACCTCGACATTGGCAGAATCATCGACAGTATCGATGGAGCTAGATTTTTATAAATTGAATTGAATTGAATGGCTTATTCGTTTATTACACTCTCATCAAGTTGAATCGGCACAGGCATAACAGAGATATTGACACAGAATTTAAAATAAGAACATTGTGGAACGTTAATTATACGAAACATTGTACTTATGTCATATTTGAACCCCATATCGCTCATCGCGATAGGTAATCTAACAAGAGTCCCTAAACGAATATGAGATTCATCTACTCACAGTTGTTATTCTTCTGAAATGCCTCAGATCCTAGCGAGATCGGCGAAATTCGTGCTGTATCGTGGCTCTCTGGCTATCTCTGGTGGTCAATGCAGGCCTAGAGGACAATCCAAGTAACTTAAGTACGACATCATTTACCAGACAACACCTTTACGATCACCCGATGTATCGTTGTAATCGCTGTTCATAAAAATCCAATCATATAAGGTTCTTATGGGAACTCGACCGCGTGTCTCAGTACTTACCCATGTTGGTGGCGTAATATAGGAAATCGTGTAATTCGGCTCATTTTAACTATTATAATATCTTCTTGACACATTTTTAAACTTGTTTATCACAAATTATATGCGAAATATGCTCACCTCGAGATAATTTTCAGCTTACAAACTTAGTTTGTGTCCCGTTCGATCAAAACGGCGTGGCGAGTACGATGTACGCGGAGTGCAGGTACCTACGAGACCGAGTCTTGTGCCTTATTCCGCTAGGCGTAAAATATTTCTTCCATTATTTTATTCTAGTCCTTACATCAATACAAATAGAGTCCATTTACTCTATTTCTCACTCTTACAAATTGTGTACTTTTTAAAGTTAACCTCTTATTTTAAATACGACTATTTATACATCAGTATAGCATAATTAATGCATGAATTAATCACGATGAAATCACTCTGAAAATCAACTATAGACCTTAAAATGACAAATTGCTTCTAAACACTAAAGGGGTTATTCATAAACGCTCTGTAGGCCTCTGCTAACTTAGCAATCGTTTGTCCTTATCTGTCACTTTGACATTTACCTTTCACAGATAAGGACAAACGATTGGTAAGTTTGCAGAAGCCTATAGAGCGTTTATGAATAAGAGGGTTAATCCGATCCGGTCCGCCATTTTCCGACGTTCGTCATCCAATTGGTTCGTGCGTTTGCCGCGTAAATTTTGATTTACAATCCATTATCGTAAATCATACGTTAATCTTATGAAATATTATCATAAACATCATTAAAATTAATATCTTAAAGAATCATAGTGAAATCTATACATCACTATTTTGATTTCCCTTTCTACCTATACGCCCTTAATCATGCTAAACGTGGCCTTAAGGTTTTGTTACCTTAGGCACTGTCTACCCCGTAAGGGATAAAGACGTGATTAGTGTGTATGTGTATGTATGTAAAATGTAAATTTAGAAAATTAACCTCCCCCCCACACATTAAAGAATAATTCAATTTTTTACCAAAAATGCCTCGCATCACTTTGGTAAACACCAGATATTCTTCAACTGCTTAACCGACTTTTACCAAACATGACTAAGTACCACCGCAAGGAAACTGGCTTTCGAATGAACAAACCGCATCGAAATCGTTCCATTCGTTTGAGAGCTACGATGCCACATACACACAGACACACAGATGATGTCAAACTTATAACACCCCTTTTTTGCGTCGGGGTTAACATCCGGATTTGCGATATGCATCATTATTTCGTGATATGGATCGCGATATGCATGGATCACACGACAATATTGACCCGTCTAATTCATGCGAATCACATTTCTCTTACTAACCTGTGGGCGTATTACCTAACTTGCTCGCAATCGCCATCGCGTTCATTTTGACAGTTCATGTATGAATGTGACAGCTATCTGATTCCGATGCCAATTGTCAGCCCATACATGAACTGTCAAAATGAACACGATGGCGATTGCGAGCGAGTTAGGTAAGCCTACTGGTTCTAGGCTATTAGATGGAATTATGGAATGATTTGATGAAAGAGATGTAACACTGGGGGGCGATTTTTGAAAGCAAATGTGTGAAATACCACTCGAAAGTGGTGAAAAATTGCGCTGAATTTGAAATACGAGTAGCATAAAAGACATCACAGCTCTCATTAATCTTGTGAACTAGTCAAAACTTTGATTAGAGCTGTAGTTTTGGAGATATAAGCTGATTTATACCACTTTCGAGTTGTGCTTTCAAAAATCGGGCCCCTGCATGTCTAGCACGAGAGCGCACAGGAGTCTCGTCGCGCGCGAGATAGATTAGCTGTCTTTTTCTGACTGTTCGTACTAGAAAGAGACGGGTAGTCTAACTCGCGCGCGTTCTCGTGCTAGACGGGCTGAGCGCGTTATTACTCTCTGGCCCCATACTCTGTCTCGCTTACACTAATGGTATTAACATGCGAGTAAGAGGGTCAGTATGTTACAAACTTCGACTTTCGGAATACCCCTGCCAGATCAAGTGAATGGTGCCTTTCATTATCTCCAGATTATATACGTCCCACTGCTGGGTAAAGGCCTCCACTCAGAATGAGAGAGATTGAGCTTAATTCCCACCCGGGCCCAATGAGGATTGGGAGCTTCACAGACACTATTGAATTGCTTCACATGTGTGCAAGTTTCCTTACGATGTTTTCCTTCACCGAAAAGCCTAATTAGGGTCTATGGGTCTTATTCACATTTAATTCCATTTTTTAATAAAAAATCGCGATGCGCATTAGGTTAGGGTGAAAAGAGATTCAAAAGAAACAATACCAAATTCATTATTCTATATTCAACAAGAATTACACAATTCATTTGCACCTACCTTCCATTTTAAATTAATTTATTGCTTAAAAAGTTAACCCTATAAAAACAATGAAACATGGCTCAGATACGTCAGCATTAGAGATGCGGTATATAGATTCCACCGAATAGGTACTAACGTTCGGCCAAATGTTCGGCTCCGCTCTTACCGAACCGAATATTCGGCCGAATTATTCGGGTCAACTCAATGCCCTTATTACCCGTTAGAAAACATGTTTGTACAGGTTCGCGCGCGAGCTGAAAGTTTGGTATTCCTCAATAGCTCTCTTAAATTATAAGTACATTAAGACGATAACGACCAAAATAGCCATCAGCTAGCAACTTTTAAACTCCAGTAAAAAGAGTCATACCTATTAATAATTATATTAAAAGAAAACACAATGCGTTTGCGTTTTTAACATATTATATAAGAGTAAAATTAAACATACAATAGACTGCAACCACCATAAAATTAAATAGTTACGGAAAAAAATAAATTATAATTTCAACCTTATTTCAAAGCTCATAAAACAGCTATTTACACAAATTGCAATACAGTAGTCGCAGATTGAACATAATTCATACATTCACCATGTAACTTGCATACCTCGGTGGCCTAGCGGTCAAAGACAGGTCGAAGATTTGACTTCTGCTTTAGTGAACCGGGTTCGTATCCGAAGAAAACGGAATATAAAATAGTAATAATAAAATGACATTTTTGGATGTTATTTCGATGGCCGTGCTGGTTGTGAGGAATATTGGTTTGGAATTGGAATCTCAGACTTGTTGAGAAATAATAATATAACATCGTCGCATCAGTGAGATGGTAACTACTCTTCGCTAGTAATAATAGTTCAATGCGTGGGATTGCATAAATTTGAAGATTCAAGGTCGAAGGAAGCTTCGATTCGGTTCTCTCGCTTACACTGGGGATGACAATATCCAATGTAAGATTAGGTAAAATATTTTTAGGACAGTCTAAATAAAAAAAATACTTTTACATTATTTTTGTAGAAGTAACTGAAACCGGAGATATTGCATTTTCAGCCTTTGAGTGTGACACGATACCGGCGGGGATTATTTTCATTTAATTTGTAATTATTTTTTACTTAATTTATTATAAACTAACTTAAATAGTTGTAACTTTCTTCATTGTTATTTTATAGTTAGTTGTTGTTTATTCAATAAACAGGTAATTTACAGTGACATTGCTCATTCATCTTGTTGCTAAAAAATCTGTACTTAGGGGGTAGATTTTATGATCGAACTCACTCACACATTCACATGTCATAGATTCTACTTAACGTTCATGTCGATACTCAACACGCATAGACGTGTGCGTGGCTGTGCTAACCGCATTATTTTGCTGTGTGTACATATCTTTTACTAGCTGTTGCCCGCGACTTCGTCCGCGTGTGTTTTTGTGATACTTACGGCTTTTCTCGATACCAAAATTATTATTATTATTATGACTATTAACTTCGTCACGTGAACCATTGAAAGTGTGTACGAAACTATACTTTTAGAATTACGTCATGAAAATAATAATTTGCGACACGGAATCTTGAAAAAAAAACAGGTGTGAACTGGTTAATGACTCATCACATTTATTTATACCTTATTTTACAAAATAGTTTAATTTATAGTTTTGTTTATAGTTTCTTTATTCAAAAAAAGCTAAGTACAGTTTTAGTTACCTACATCACTATTAATTTCGCCGAACTATGACGCTTATTGGCGAATACTGCGCTCACTTTAACGATATTTGTACCCTCTGATTAATTAAAAAAAATATATATTCTAATCAAATAATAGGTACATAAATGTTTACCTGTTTTTACCTTACGACTAACAATTCATTTACTAATCCGTTTTAATTAATATTTTGCGACTCAATTTTTTCTAGCAGAAGTTTTTTTATTTATTTTCTTGGTTTAAGTAGGTAGCTACAGATTATTAACACTTATTATCTTTATCTACAAATTAATTACCTACAGAGGCCTTACCATAACGTCGTAATGCGATTCAGTTAAGGTTCGCTCGCTGTCAGATTCATACTAAATGCACAAACTTTTTTCACAATAAAATTCTGACATGTTCGTAGCGCAGACGTAAACGTGCCTTTTGATTTTGATTTTTTTAGGCAAAGATATTAAGAGCATACAGCCAAGCGTTCCACGCCGCCCTCATAATATATCAGGTTTTCAAATAAGAGTGCGTTCAAAAACCGAACGCGTTGTGAATAATAGCACATAAATAAAAACAAAGTAACGGTATTGCATATTGAACTTTAGGAGTTAAGTAAAGAACACAATTTAGGACGCCAATTTAGGTTGATTTAGGTTTGACGAAAATGTCTTCGTTGAAAAATACCTGTACAGCATGTAATTATTTTATTAATGTTTTTTCACAATTGACACAGTTTTCCGGCTTTATGTCTTATGTACATTCGTATCTATCTATTTTCATTAGTATTATTTTGTTTGTAATTATTACCAACTACTTATACCGAGGAAAGCTGATTTTCTTGAGTTCCGCTATTTTGTGCGTAATCACCTCAAAAATTAAATTTCAAGGAAACTGAGAAATTATATTTACTTGTATTAAATTGGAAGTATTATTTAGCAATTTTAAAAGGTTACACTTCATTGGTTTTTATTGTATAGGTGTATGAAGTTAATTAATTTTAAACACAAAACCCTCTTTTTTGCGCCTCTGGGTGAGATTTAAAAAAAATGCTAAAATAGGTATTTCCTTATTTTTATTACTAAGTATTTATCCTGAGTTTCATGATTCTAGAACAATCTAATTTTATTTTTTCATACAAACTTTAACCCCCCTTTTCACCCCCTTTTTCCAAAAAATTCCAAAATTTCTGTAGCCTATATCCTATTCTGAATTTATTGAAATAGATTTGTGAACATTTCAACAATATCCGTTCAGTAGTTTTTACGTGATGCTCAGTCAAACAAACAAACAAACAAACAAACAAAAATTTTAAAAATTGTTTTATTATGTTCAGTTACCGATTTTAAGTCACCCTGGTCGCTTTTTTTTTTTTAATCTTCAATGTACAGATTTTTTGGTCTCAACGATTTTATTATATGTATAGATTACAAACAAATTTCAATATATAAAATAATGTCAAATGATTCAATTTATGACTGTAAAAATAAAGATATTAACAACAATAGTACATTTCGCGACTCCATCCAGTAGCGTAGCTAGGTAACCAAGGGCCCTGGTGCAAATAAAAAAATGGGGCCCCACTACTATCTAAAGAAAGAAAGAAAGAAAGAAAGAAGACATTTATTCCTTTTTGCAAGACACACAAATATAAGGTAATACACACAGTTTTATAGAAAATAAACAAGGTATAACAAAAAAAGAAAACATAGACATGAAAAATAGATCATCAGCGTTGTGTGTCTTCGCAAAAGTGAAACGGTCGCTGGCTCAGCATTACGCTGAGGTGTTAGACACCTGCAGCACTGATTTTCAGCCAGAACCGTCTATGACTCACGGAACGATACACAGATAAACTATACTACATAATTCATAAACCTTTACGTAAACAATGCAATACTTAGATAGAACCCGACTTATGTGTAACTAAAGAAATACATAAATTAATTAAATAGTTTACAATAAACAAAAATAAAAAGGAGGGAAAACTAAATTGTTCAAAAACAACAGGTTGGCATATCAAAGTGCAAAGTGCTGGAGGATTATTGGAAGGATTTTTGGAGCGTCAATAAGTGATCCTTCAGCTTGCGCTTGAAGGTGTAACTACTTGACGATCCTTGGATAGGGGGAGGAATATCATTCCAGCACTTGGACGCCGCAAACTTGAAACTGCCTCGAAATGCCGCAGTCCGATGCTTAGGTATGAGAACCATTGCGCTCCTGCGCTCACTCCTTGACCAAACCATCTTGTTAAAGAGGTATGATGGGGTCTCGTGACGTCTCACACCGAACAGCAAAGTGGCTAGGTGCATGCGCCTGCGCGCAGGCATGTTCAGCAAGTTGGCGGCGTTCAGGTATGGGGTGATATGGGAGCGGGGAGGGACGCGGAAACAGAAACGAGCACATGCGTTTTGCACTCGCTGTAAAAGCCTCTTAGAACGACCAAGAATGCAACCGCCATAAATAACGTCACAATAGTTTAATCTGGACAATATAAGCGATTCACAAAGGTCAACACGCAAATCGACACTAAGGTAATCGCGTATATTGTACAGAATCTTGAGGCGGTAGAAGCAGTTACTCACAACTTTCAGTATGTGGTTCTCAAAGTTCAGCTTGCCGTCCATTAGGAGGCCAAGGTTATTGGCTTCTACCACCCGCTCTATTGGTTCACCCATAACGGCAACATTCCCGGTAGCCAGAGCAGCAAGAGTATTACGAATTTGATGCCTCGACCCAAAAACGATATACTTCGACTTGCGGGGATTGAGGACCAAACAGTTCTTCTCCGACCAAGCCGAAATACGATCTAGATCTGCATTGATGGCGTCCACAGCTAAAGACGTCTCTGATGGCGCGCAGGAGATATACAGTTGCAGATCGTCCGCGTAAAGATGGTATCCACTGCTCTTTATACTGTTGACAATATCAGAACTGTACAATATAAAGAGCAGAGGTCCAAGTATTGAACCCTGCGGCACTCCCCGTGTCACAGGGCAAAGAGAGGACCGCAGAGCACCACCATCCATCCCACGCAATACGACTGTCTGCGCACGGTCAGTCAAATAACTGCTAAACCATCTTATCGCCGTGGCATCAAATCCGTAATAAGACATCTTAGATAATAGCAAGGGGATACTAATACAATCAAAAGCCCTGGAGAAATCTAAATCTAAACTGGTTACGTTTTAATAATAATAGTTCGATCGAGGTTTTCCGGTAAGGATTCGAAGGCCCTCTGAGCTTGAAGGCCCCGGGGCACTGCCCCGCCTAGTCCCTAGGTAGCTACGCCACTGACTCCATCACTAAATAGTATAAAACAAAGCCGCTTTCCGCTGTCTGTCCCTATGTATGCTTAGATCTTTACTACGCAACGGATTTTGATGCAGTTTTTTTTAATAGAGTGATTCAAGAGGGAGAAGCCAGTATTCAATAAATGTTACTAATCCATCACGCTTTCATTACGTCACATACATATCTATTCAAAAAGCCGGCAAAGTAAGTCCCATTTTGCCCCAAAATTATATTGTTTAGTCCAGTTGCGTTTGCCAGAAATTTTACAGTAATCAATGGAAAATTCGAAATGTTGGTGAGGTTAGTTTGCTATTAATTAAAAAAAAACTATTTCAAAAATAAAACGCTTTATGACGAACCTAAATAAATAAAAAAGGATAACTTTACGTTGCTACTCCGCGATATAGTTCTGGTCTCCAGTCCATTATGGTTGCCTGGTAGGCTGGCGGAGTAGCAAAGTAAAGTTATCCGTTTATTTTTTGACATGGACCTCCGCAAAGTAATGCCTGTATCTATACAGATTTAACGTAAATTCATTCGGAATATACATTTTATGGGACAAAACAAAGATCGACTAGGACTCCCGCACAGAGGGTTCTGTACAATAAAATTTTAAACGTTTATAATTTCGTTTACTTTATCAAAAGCAAAAAAAAAAGATTGAAATCATACGTTAGGTATTTAGAAGTTATTTTTTTTAAATTACGCAAGTAGCATTGGCAGTAAATACATCTGTATTAAAAAGGTAAAAAAACTGAGATATACCATCCTAGCCTTCAAGGCTGGCGCAATAGCGACGGTGTCCAGATGTGACGGTTACTTACCCATTAGGTGTCCCACTTGCTCGTTTAGGTGTAAGTGATTGAAATCCTAACTGACAGCGAAACATGCGAGAAAACCGGATTCTGGCAGAATGGTGCTACTCGAACTGACTGACTTTTTCTTTTTTCTATGTGAGAGACTGTACAAAAAAAACTTGACCTCACTATATCGCGGAGTAGCATACATACATACATACATACATACCTTCACGCCTCTTTCCCACAGGGGTAGGCAGAGACTACTTTGTTCCACTTGCTACGATCCTGACATACTTCTTTCGCTTCATCCACATTCATCAATCTCTTCATACATGCTCGTCGGTTTCGGGTACTCCTGACCTGATCTTTTTCCAAAACTTCTCCTATTTGGTCTCGAAACGTCCGTCTAGGCCTTCCCCTCCTAACGTTACCATTCACACTCCCCATAGAGATCTGTTTAGTTAATCTACTTTCATCCATCCGCTCTACGTGACCAAACCAACTAAGCATACTTTTTTCTATCCTAGTCACTATATCCTCTTTCACACCAGCACGCTCCCTTATCACACTATTCCTTATTCTATCTTTCAGTGATACACCTTCCATACTTCTTAACGCTCTCATTTCTACTGCATTTATTCTACTTTCATGCTTCTTTTGCCATACCCAATTCTCGCTACCGTACATTAATGTAGGAACGAGCACCCCTCTGTGAACAGCCAGACGCGCCTTCTTTGACACCTTCTCACTGCTCACAAAGGCGCGCAGCGCCCCATTTACCATGTTTCCTGCATTCACTCTTCTTTCAATATCACTTTCACACTTCCCATCTTTCGTAAACGCCGAACCCAAAAAGTAGCAAAAGTCCATTTAGTTGGACCTCCGCAAAGTAACGCCTGGCCATACACAGTATGCGAATGGGTGGGTCAACTATTTCTTGTTATTCCCATCGGCAAGGGGAGAAAAATAGTACAGTTTGTTACAAGAAATGTTGTGATAGTGACACATTATACTAACATGCTCAGTAGAAGTCAAATAAAAGAGCCAGAACAGTTACATAATGAAGGTCCTTAAAACACAAGTGTGGTTTTATGAAACGAGCCTCGGCGAGTTTCAAAATAAGATCACACTAGTTTTTTGAGGCCTAATTATGTACAGTTGCATGCATTATTTTATCTACACACACATCACAAGTATCTGAGATGGGTTCAGAAGCAGTAGGGAAATGACCAGCATTATTACAACCAATTATACTAGGTACTGTCGACTCCGTAAGGGATAAAGACATGATTTATATAAGTACTTTTTTGTCTGTGGTAGTGGGTAAAGTATAGATTTTTTTAAGGGTGGTCATTTCTACGGTTTCTTAATGCGTTTTAGAGCACTAATAATACAATTATGTCCATATATAAAGTACATGTTTGACAAATTCTAAAACCATGACTTACAGTTTAAATAGTGACAGAGAAGAACGTAACCATAGCAAAGAGTGACAAGAAAAAGTTGATCCAATTACTACACATTGACATTTGTGGCTCAACCTGTCAATTCATTTTATTGAAGCTGTATTCCATATTCCATAGCACAATACTACTTCCGCTCCCCGCCGGAATCAGTTTTACTTTTGAATATCCCGACGTGTTTCACCGCTTTAGGCGCTATTTTCACATACTTGGGACTGTCTTTCTTCGCTGGCACCAGCAGTATATCCTTGGGGCTGCTGAACACCGCGGCAGCTGTGGGCCTCATCTGTGTAAAGTCAGTTTTGACAGTAACATTTTCAACTATCACTATTTTGGACGCGTTGCCCAGTTTAGACGTCTCATTCGATTTTCGACCGGAGGCACCTAGTATACATTTGATTTTGTCCGACAGACTGCGAATACCTTTCATATCACTTACAGATTCGGCATTATGTTTAAAATATTTAGTAGCGACACCTTCCATTGCCGTGTCTTGTTTCCGTTTGTTAACATCACTTGTGCCAGCTTTTAAATTCACTTCCACTTTTGCATTTTGAATGCTATCATTTTTGTTGGTAACTTTGTAGTTGCGCGCTTTCGGTGTCTCCGGTGCTATCCGTCCGTCCTTGTCCTTCGTGAGGATCATGCAGTTCAGTTTGCCGTGCTTCATGGCGGACATCTTGTTGGCTATGGCCATGGAGAGGGGCGGGATGTTGTACTCCTGGAGCAGGGAGTCGACGGAGGAGCCCGAGTGGTTGGCGACAGACGGCTCGGCGCCGTACCCGACCAGCATCTCGGCTATCTTCAGGAACTGATCGGGCACTGTTGTACGGTTGCCAGTGTCTGAAAGATGAAACAAGACAATTGGCATTGTTCATTTTTTTTAAGCTGTGCTTTTAACACCTTTATTTGATAAAATGGACTATTTCAAGCAACTAATTTGAATATTATGCTTTTACGTAACTTTGTTAATTAATAATAAATATTTTTTCGCTGTTTGATAATTAGTGAATTTAGACAGAATCCCAATCGCCTTCGTTCGGCTGGCTATAAAAAAAACGGCTTTGTCTATGGTTTTGTCGATTTGACAGTGACACGTGACAGTTGCCATAGCTAAACTTTTTTTTTCATTTTTGTGGCAAACATTCGATGCTGGATTCTGTCTAAAAACCGGGTCGTTCGGTCAAACAAAGGTACAAAGTACTTTTACAAAAATATCTGCAATCATAAAGTATTTTTGAAATCGGACAAGATAAATCGGATAAATGATGGTTTTCGAATCGGAGCATACTAAAAAAAATGAACAATGCCAATTGGGATTGTCTATTTTTTTACAATGTATAGTAAATCGAAAACCATTTCGAGATAAATGCTTTTTAAATCGTTTTCTGTATTTACTTTATTTTATTTTGCTATAATGAATTTATTACATGAAAAATAAGCAATGACTTTCATTTGATATTCCCAGACATGACGTAGACGGTCCAAAATGTACTTTATTTGCAAAGGTTACAAATTCTATGCTATTTACGCGTGTATTATACTACGGAGTTCAATTTGGACCCGCAATCTGACATTTCATTCATCTTATGACAGATGACAAGCAAATGGGCAATCTTGTTACTGTCATTCTTGTTTTTTCCACTGTTCACTTTCATATTGTTGTATTATAGTTTAGATTTAGAAGCACTTTCGGTAGATAATTAGGCAACAGTGTAACCGCACAGCGATGTGCTTCGCTCACATGAAAGATTTTCCGCTAAATATTTTAATGGAGAGCGAAAATATTACGTTTTTCGGTTTACTTTCGCCTACTGAGTTTGCTGTCTTATCTCCGGGTCCTGTTTTGTCTCGATAATACCTGGTATGTGTTTATGGACCTTTCTGCTTCGCGCAGAATGTTATGGTATGTGTAACGATTGTGAAAATATAAAATTCATAGGAGAAGATCGCGTAAATCTTCCTGTGTTATTGTTGAATCATGTTGACATTGATACTAATGACAGTTTGCCAACTTCACCACAGATAGAAAAGACGTTAATGGCGGCGCTTCACATACGTTTTATGATCAATTTGTCCAATAAGCAGATGTGTGACACCGGCAATGGAAACTCTGACGTCATCAACCAAAATACTTTCAATAATTAATAGTGAAAAAAATACCGAGTTATATGAGAAAACATTGAAATTGGTTTCTTATAATTGACTATTCTGCACAAAAAAAATATAAAAAGGATAGGTATTTTTTTTTAGACAATCCCAATTGAGGTAACGCCATTTTTACCCGACTACGGCAAAGCCAAAAAAAGGTTATGATTTGGATAGGTTATGTGTGAATGTACCAGTTGCCTGTTGCTATGTTAAACACCTGCAGCACTAATTTTTAGCCAGAACCGTCTGTGACTCACGAAACGATACACAGATAAAATATTTATTTATTTTATTATACGACATAATCTATAAACTTTTACGTAAACAATGCAATACATAGATAGAACCCGACTTATGTGTAACTAAAGAAATACATAAATTAATTAAATAGTTTACAATAAACAAAAAATAAAAAGGGAGGGAAAACTAAATTGTTCAAAAACAACAGGTCGGCATATCAAAGTACAAAGTGCTGGAGGACTATTGTAAGGATTTTTTGAGCGTCAATAAGTGATCCTACAGCTTGCGCTTGAAGGTGTAACTACTTGACGATCCTTGGATAGGGGGGGGGGGAATATCATTCCAGCACTTGGACGCCGCAAACTTGAAACTGCCTCGAAATGCCGCAGTCCGATGCTTAGGTACGAGAACCGTTGCGCTCCTGCGCTCACTCCTTGACCAAACCATCTTGTTAAAGAGGTATGATGGGGTCTCGTGACGTCTCACACCCAACAGCAAAGGGGCCGTCTACCCCGTAAGGGATAAAGACGTGATATATGTATGTATATATAGATGGACCTTTATCATCTGCGCGGGAAGAGGAGCAACTGGTAAATTCTCAGTTATTTCTTTACTCCCAGACCGGCACGGGAGAAATAATTGGCATTGTTCATTTTTTTAAGCTGTGCTTTTAACACCTTTATTTGATAAAATGGACTATTTCAAGCAACTAATTTGAATAGTATGCTTTTACGTAGCTTTGTTAATTAATAATAAATATTTTTTCGCTCTTTGATAATTCGTGAATTTAGACAGAATCCCAATAGACTACAGGCCCACGTACAAAAAATGTGGGTCATATGAACCACCAGGTGACGTATATAGGACGATATAAGAGCATAAAATAATAAGATTCAACACTATGCCGTCACTTGTAAGCTGTCCAACTGGGTGCTGGTGAGAATTCAAAAGTGCAGGTAGAGTGAGTACATTTTGGTCATATGATCATGTACGGCATTTTTACCATCGATAGATCCATGAAAAACAATAAGAAAGCGCGCAGTGCCGTAAAAAAATGGTGAGCCACAAAGTCGATATTTTCTTTTGATTTTCTGACAATTTCGAGGGTAAATTTGGTCATTTGATTCTGTACGGCATCAGTTTCATACTGTTTCAATACAGCTTCTAATCCATTATTCCGCAACGCCGTACAAAAATTGTGCGACAAGGGGACAAAATCGAGGGTTGCAACCCCCTCTTTTTCCGTGGTCCGGGGGGTGATTTGAAACAGTACGGCTTCGGTTCCAAAACATTATCTAGCACTCAAAAGTACTATTACAAATAATGCCGTCAAAAAATTATTGTTCATTTGAATGATTATCTTAATTTCATGGTATACTTGATTTATAAAGCTGTAAAATCATTTGACTCTGTACGGCAACTTTTTTTTTAACATGATATTGTAAAATACAACTGTTATATAGTAGTGCGGTTCAAAAGAAACTGTTCTAAAAAAAATTATAGAGAAATACAAAAACTGAATTTGCAAAAGTTTAAATATTCATAGATTAATAGAACATAGCAATTTTCTAAATTTTTCCCTTGTTTTATATAGTATTAAGATAAATAAATTAGGAAAAAATTATGCCGTACATTTTAATGCAGACCATTTTTTTCATACATTTCGTTCTATGGGTTCGTTCCTTGAGTGTTTTTTCCCTACAAACCTTTGGACCAACGAAAATGTACGGCATGTAAAAAAATATTATCTATGCATAAAATAGTTCCAAAATAAATTAATTTCATGTTGTGTCAAATCACCCCCCGGACCACGGAAAAAGAGGGGGTTGCAACCCTCGATTTTGTCCCCTTGTCGCACAATTTTTGTACGGCGTTGCGGAATAATGGATTAGAAGCTGTATTGAAACAGTATGAAACTGATGCCGTACAGTCTCAAATGACCAAATTTACCCTCGAAATTGTCAGAAAATCAAAAGAAAATATCGACTTTGTGGCTCACCATTTTTTTACGGCACTGCGCGCTTTCTTATTATTTTTCATGGATCTATCGATGGTAAAAATGCCGTACATGATCATATGACCAAAATGTACTCACTCTACCTGCACTTTTGAATTCTCACCAGCACCCAGTTGGACAGCTTACAAGTGACGGCATAGTGTTGAATCTTATTATTTTATGCTCTTATATCGTCCTATATACGTCACCTGGTGGTTCATATGACCCACATTTTTTGTACGTGGGCCTGTAGTCTACAATCGCCTTCGTTCGGCTGGCTATAAAAAAAACGGCTTTGTCTATGGTTTTGTCGATTTGACAGTGACACGTGACAGTTGCCATAGCTAAACTTTTTTTTTTTTCATTTTTGTGGCAAACATTCGATGCTGGATTCTGTCTAAAAACCGGGTCGTTCGGTCAAACAAAGGTTCAAAGTACTTTTACAATAATATCTGGAATCATAAAGTATTTTTGAAATCGGACAAGATAAATCGGATAAATGATGGTTTTCCTCGAAATGGTTTTCGAATTGGAGCATACTAAAAAAAATGAACAATGCCAATTCAATTTAACGGCAAAGTGGGTCAGATCAGGCGGCGACGCGGCGGGTACCTTTGGCGTGCTGGCAGGCGGCGGCGACGGCGCGGAGCAGCGCGGTGCCCCCGCAGGCCGGCGACGCCGCGTCCACGCGCCGCGCGCCCCGCGCCGCCAGCAGCGCCGCGCCCGCCGCGCGCCCGCCGCCCGCGCACACCATCAGCGGGGACAGCCCTGCCAACGACAACTAGCTTATTGCAACTGCTGAATGAAGTGTACGTAGTGATAGTGAGCCAGTAAGTAAGCGTAAGTAGTAAGTAAGTAGTGGGTTAGTAAGTAACTGTACGTAGTAAGTAAGTGCACGTAGTAAGTAAGTGTAGGTAGTTAGTAAGTAAGTAGTGAGTTAGTAAGTAACTGTACGTAGTAAGTAAGTGTAAGTAGTGAGTTAGTAAGTAAGTGTAAATAATGAGTTAGTAAGTAAATGGAAACGTATTAATAACAGAACACGAACTTAAAAAATAGCACTTTAATTATCTCGTCATCTGTATGGCGTTTTTAAGACAATAGACAATATTCTTATCTTTTTTATTTTTAAAAATAGAAACATAAAGGAGTAAATCCTACTAATATTATAAATGTGAAAGTTTGTGAGAATTTTGGATGTTTGTTACTCTTTCACGCCAGAACGGCTGGACAGATCTGGATGAAATTTGGAACATAGATAGATTATAGTCTGGAATAACACATAGGCTACTTTTTATCCCGGAAAATTGCGTAATTCGTGCGGGATAGCGATAAACGAATTCTATGCAGACGTAATAATTGTATAGTCCTTTTTATTAATAAATTATCGCGTAATTCGGCGTGGCTCATGGCATAGGCCTCCTCCATTTATTGGAGGGTTTGGGCTAGAATTCCCATGCGAGCCCCGTGCGGATTGGAAACTTCACACACACCATTACATTGCCTCGCAGATGTGTGCAGGTTTCCTCGCAATGTTTTCCTTGACCAAAAAGCTCGTGCCAAATTTAATTTTGCGTTTCGTATTTTTAAACAAGTTACTCGTCCAGCAATCGGCTACTTCCCAGCCCTCGGCATTAATCTACTATTTCACTTCATAAACTTTTAGGGAAGTGGTTGCGTGGAGGTAAAATGAAATACTTTAATCTTCTAAACTATGTATTATAAACGTAAGATTGTATAACTAAATTACAATGTTCACAGTGAGCACCGCTAACTTAAGGCTGGGGCATGTACGTCCTCCAGTAAGCTCCGCGAATGACTACTTTTAATGTGGGCCCGTTGGCCCAAGTACAAACTGCTTAGCTCATATTCCAGTGCGAATGTACTGAGATATGAGCTGACCCGGCGTAAGGCCACAAAGTGTGTCCCTACAAACTCGTAATAATACACACCTCGTTCATCAAACAGCACGGCTATCTTGTCGTGCAAACAAGCCGCTAGCTCCTTGTCGGACATGTTCTCGTACTCGGGCTTCCACCGGTCCGGGTCGAGCTGCAACACCTGCCTGCAACATGACACGAACAACCTTCACACAGAGATCAGCAAGGGCGCCCTTAAGAATATTAACTGGCATCATCACAGGCCATAATACTCTAAACAGGCACTTGAGCATTATAGGTATAACAAGCGACCCCTCCTGCCCGCACTGCGGGAAGGAGGAGACGAGCAAGCACGTCCTCACGGAGTGCGTCATGTACGCGGCAGCGCGGCGCGAAGCATTCGGGAGCGACGTACTGGAGGAGGACGAACTTAGTGACATCCAACTAAAAGATGTCCTTATGTTCGGCAGGAAGACACGAAGATTCGGGGAGAGTTGCGGTGTGGGAGCGCTGCTGGGACAGTAACCGGCGGCCTCAGCCAAGGGGAACTGGGCTGAATGATCGCCATAGAGGATCGACAGCCCGCCTGATCCAGCCAGGCGTCCCCACATCATCATCATCATCAAGGGCGTCGCCAGCCGATGGCGCAGGGGGGGGGGGCAAGTTGATTTTACCTACTACAATTCATACTTTTCTCATTCCCTATGACTAGTCTAGGACTTTGGTTGCATTATATTTGGCAACTTTTTTAGAATCTCTAGGGGGGGTGGGCAGCTGCCCCTCCCTGCCCCCCCTTGGCGATGCCCTTGGAGATCAGTGAAAGCTGGGAAACCTAGACTTCACTACATAGTATAAAATAAAGTCGCTTTCTCTGTCCCTATGTCCCTATGTATGCTTATATCTTCAAAACTACACAACGGATTTTTTTAATAGATAGAGTGATTCAAGAGGAAGGTTTTTATGTATAACTAGCGACCCGCCCCGGCTTCGCACGGTATATTATGCATGTATTATACACATAAACCTTCCTCTTGAATCACTCTATCTATTAAAACAAACCGCATCAAAATCCGTTGCGTAGTTTTAAAGATTTAAGCATACATACGGACACGGGGACAGAAAAAGCGACTTTATTTTATACTATGTAGTGAAGTTCGTCTTTGTGCATATATTAATGTTATTTTTATTTTTTTTGTGAATTGTATCTGTTTCTTTATATTTGTACAATAAAGCATTTACTTACTTACTTACTCCCAGACCAGCATGGAAAAAGGTCTCACTGTAAAAGTACTCACCTGGGGTGTTGGTCGCAGTGCTCGAGCAGC
Source organism: Pandemis cinnamomeana (assembly GCA_932294345.1). Lineage (NCBI taxonomy): Eukaryota > Metazoa > Arthropoda > Insecta > Lepidoptera > Tortricidae > Pandemis > Pandemis cinnamomeana. The sequence continues at coordinate 1,860,919 of OW028731.1, read as the reverse complement.
GCCTGCAGGGGCGCGGCGTCGGCGGCGTCGGCGGCGAGGTGCAGCGCCGTGTGCGCCGCGTCGCCCAGCAGCGGGTCGGCGCCGCGGCGCAGCAGCTCGCGCGTGCACTCCACCGACGCGTTGTGGATCGACATCTGGAGCGCCGTCTGCGCAGCGTTACGATATAGTCAGCGTGAGGTGCACCAAGTTAACGATACATACATACATACATATATCACGTCTATATCCCTTACGGCGCCTTTGTGAGCAGTGAGAAGGTGTCGAAGAAGGCGCGTCTGGCTGTTCACAGAGGGGTGCTTGTTCCAACATTAATGTACGGTAGCGAGACTTGGGTATGGCAAAAGAAGCATGAAAGTAGAATAAATGCAGTAGAAATGAGAGCGTTAAGAAGTATGGAAGGTGTATCACTGAAAGATAGAATAAGGAATAGTGTGATAAGGGAACGAGCTGGTGTGAAAGAGGATATAGTGACTGGGATAGAAAAAAGTATGCTTAGTTGGTTTGGTCACGTAGAGCGGATGGATGAAAGTAGACTAACTAAACAGATCTATTGGGGAGTGTGAATGGTAACGTTGAAAGGGGAAGGCCTAGAAGGACGTTTCGAGACCAAATAGGAGACGTTTTGGAAAAAGGTCAGGTCAAGAGTACCCGAAACCGACGTGCATGTATGAAGAGATTGATGACTGTGGATGAAGCGAAAGAAGTATGTCAGGATCGTAGCAAGTGGAACAAAGTAGTCTCTGCCTACCCCTGTGGGAAAGAGGCGTGACGGTATGTATGTATGTATTCCTTACGGGGTAGACAGAGCCTAAGGTAACAAAACCTCAAGGCCACGTTTAGCATGATTAAGGGCGTAAGAGCTGTAAAGGGAAATCAAAATAGTGATGGGTTGCTAAGTTAACGATAACCGGCGAATTTCAAATATCATCGGCTATGTACCGTATAAATCATGTAACATACATACATACAGGCACGTCTCTTTCCCACAGGGGTAGGCAGAGACTACTTTGCTCCACTTGCTACGAACCTGACATACTTCTTTCGCTTCATCCACACTCATCAATCTCTTCATACATACTCTACCTTTTCCCAAAACGTCTCCTATTTGGTCTCGGAACGTCCGAGGCCTTCACCTCCCAACGTAACCATTCACACTCACCCTATAGATCTGTTTAGTTAGTCTACTTTCATCCATCCGCTCTACGTGACCAAACCAACTAAGCATACTTTTTTCTATCCTAGTCACTACATCCTCAAAAAATCATAAAAACCATGTAAGCCCGTCTTTAAAAACGATTCGGTTGATAATGTACAATACGCAAAATGTACACTACACGCAAAATTTGCAAACAGTTAAATGTACATACGCAAAATCTACATCATGACAAACGTACAGTAGGTACGCAGATTGTACAAACAATTAAATGTACATATGATAATTGTACATTACCTATGCAAAATGTACTCCACGAGATTGTGGCAAAATGTACAAAGTTAGAATGAGCAACACGTGAATTGTACATAACAGAAATTACCCTACCCTACCGATTCTCATACAAGAAAAAATCCCTGCTGCTTACTGTACACTTGTACTTGTACATTTTACGTTTTGTACGTTTGGCGATTGAGCATTTTGCTTTTGTCACATTTTGCGGATTGTGCATTTTATATTGAACAATTTCGCGAAATGTGTATTTTTCTTTTTACACATTTTGCGTTATATGCTTTCAGCGTAAGTACAGTTTGCACAATTTGCGTACCGTGTACATTTTACATTTTTTAAAATTCTAAACTAATTCTAGGAACGAAGCTTATCAGCCATTAAATCTATCTTTTTAACATACTTTAATTTAAATAAACTTTCCTAGTTTTAGTACCTAATCTATACTAATATTATAAAGAGGAAAGATTTGATTGTTTGTTTGTTTGAATTGAATAGGCTCCGAAACTACTGGACCGATTTCAAAAATTCTTTTGCCGTTAGAAAGCTACATTATCACTGAGTAACATAGGCTACTACTTTTTACCGCGGGAAAATACCTTTTCCTACGGGAAAATTAATTTATCGCGGGCGAAGCTGCGGACGGAAGGCTAGTATAGTAATAAAAAAAAAACTCACAAATGTCATAGGTATCGAAAAATATTTCTAATTAAAAATAGGAAATAAAAATAAAGGAGCTGCAGTTCCTCGATTATTAATGCGTCGACCGATTGGAACCTCTACAAAAAACTTAATTTAGCCAATTGGCATTGTTCATTTTTTTTAGTATGCTCCAATTCGAAAACCATTTCGAGGAAAACCATCAATTATCCGATTTATCTTGTCCGATTTCAAAAATACTTTATGATTACAGATATTTTTGTAAAAGTACTTTTAACCTTTGTTTGACATAACGACCCGGTTTTTAGACAGAATCCAGCATTGAATGTTTGCCACAAAAATGGAAAAAAAAGTTTTACTATGGGAACTGTCACCTGTCACGACAAAACCATAGACAAAGCCGTTTTTTTTTTAATGGATGAACGAAGGCGATTGGGATTCTGTCTAAATTCACGAACTATCAAACAGCGAAACAAAAATTATTATTAATTAACAAAGCTACGTAAAAGCATGATATTCAAATTAGTTGCTTGAAATAGTCCATTTTATCAAAGAAAGGTGTTAAAAGCACAGCTTAAAAAAAATGAACAATGCCAATTGACGCCTTTTAATTCGCTATTACGCATAACAAGGAAAATGACTACAGAAATATCGCAACTTTCCCGTACCCTTATCGCTTGCTCGTAACGGTCATTTTACAGTGGCTCAGTCGCACTTGGCCACACACGTAAGCCCTTGACAATAAGGGCGAGTATTGAACGCCTGCGTCGCACTCGGGGCACCCCCTCGGGTAAAACCCCGAGATAGCGATTATATGTATTACGTTGCCACAGTATAAACCCAGTATGTTATCTCCGTGGCTAATTTTGCCTGCCTCTCATACATCCACGCTGCTGCTGCAAACTGCCATGCTGGTCTGAGACTGGGAGCAAAGAAAAAACATAGAATGTACCAGTTGCTCCTCTTCCCGCGCAGACGGTAAAAGCCCATCGAGGGAATGGGCGAAAATCATAAGAATCTTGCTATAGGCGATGCGGCTAGCAACCCCTCACTATTTTGATTCCATTTTCCATTTATACGCCCACAATCTTGCTAAACGTGGTCTGTAGGTTTTGTCTCACTCTCAACTATTCATGGTCCGATTGACTTGAAATTTGGTTCACATATGTAGGACGGATGAAAACTCAAGTACAGTCTACAAAAAGTACAGTCAGCAAAAAAGCTTGTATCTAAAATGACATTTTTAAGTTAGGTTAGGTTATTTTTCGTATTTTAAAAACAGAAACGTGTAGCGTTCAACAAAATGTCATCTGCCTAGCTCTTATCCTTCCGAGTAAATTGCCTGTGAAACAGACAGTAAGGTACCCAATTCTATTTATACATACATACATAAATCACGTCTTACGGGGTAGACAGAGCCTAAAGTAACAAAACCTTAAGGCCACGTTCAGCATGATTGTGGGCGTGTGGGAAAGGGGCATCAAAATAGTGATGGGTTGCTAGTCGCATCGCCTAAAACATGATTCCCAAGATTTTCACCCATTTCCTCGATGGGCTTTTACCATCGGCGCGGGAAGAGAAGCAACTGGTACATTCTATGTTTTTTCTTTACTCACAGACCAGCATGGCATGTTTATACCTATATAAAAAAAACCGGTCAAGTGCGAGTCGGACTCGCGCACCGAGGGTTCCGTATCATTATCTATAAATATCTAAAACCAGTGTAAGCAGAGCCCTGTTCCAAAGCAAAATGTACGCAGTGTGGGGTTACTTTATATTGGTCACTGCTATATACAGACATACATACACATTTACGGTTTTCGCAATTATTCTTTAATCTGTGCTATAAGACCTACCTTCATACCAAATTTCAAGATTCTGCGTTCACGGGAACTACCTTGTAGGTTTTGATTCCCTTGAGAGTTGAAAATTTGCGGAAATTTGCGGCATAAACGGCTGTATCTTTTGATTGCGTTGGCTTAGAAGTTTGATTTTTTCACAGCTTCAAGGGACAGTAGACCTGAGTAATTGATATAAATTTCAGCTTCATACCTCCACGCGTTCCTGAGAAAAAGGGTCTTGACAGACGGACGGACGGACAGACAGACGGACAACAAAGTGATCCTATAAGCCTTAGTATAAGGGTTCCGTTTTTTCCTTTTGAGGCACGGAACCCTAAAAAGACAAACGAACTTTACTAGGGGAATCCCCTAAGTGCTATTGCGTTGCCAGACGTATTACGACATCGTAGACCGAGAGCTGGTTGGCATTTTAGAGTAGCCGTAAAAACCAGTAAAATATTTCCTTTACCTAATCTAATCTGATGACTCTAAATTAGCAGTTCTTGTATTTTGGTCTAGGTTTAGTCGATTACTTTGGGGAATCTAGGAACCAGCTCATACGATTAGGGTTGATAAAATTCATGATCTTTTTAAAACTACGCATTTTCGATCAGGCTCACGTGACCTGACGCGAGTTTAAAAATTTTTACCCGTCCCAAAAAGTGAACAACGCCGCTAAAGAAGTCTTCACTTCAAAAATCATAACAAACAATTTTTTTACTTTCTCGTCTTTTTTATTAATCAATTAGTAAGTTCAGTTTGCCGTCTATGTCGGGGAAGTCCCTAGAATATTTTTGGCTGATTCGGTTGCAGCAAAAATTTATTGACTTAAAAAAAATGGTTTAAATCATATCAACCCTGCTTACGATTCCATGAAACTTGTTATTTACAGGTTTTCGAGGGCAAATAGCCTCCAGCTAAATAAGTCCGAGTTTATCCATAGATATCACAAAGGAAGTAGATATTTTAAGACATTCTTCTATCTTTACAAATTAAGTCTCTGTGAAATATTTCATTTTATAATACACGCTGTACTTGCATTTTCATCTGTCTTACATATTTGTGTACCAAATTTCAAGTCAATCGGACCAACCGTTGAAGAGCTCTCTCCTGCGGAGGCGATCCTGGCTGGTACACCAGAACTCCACTACCAGTTTATTGTATTGTCATCCGACTTACACAAGTATGCAAAATTTCAGCTCAATCGGTTGAAGATATCTGCTTCAAAATTGAGTTACAAGATTCCACCCGGACAAACATACATACATACATACGTTGCAAGTTAAACAAAAGCTTGTAAAGCATTGCCTCTGTCCTTTACACAGTTTTGCCAATGTCAAAGTACAAGACACACAGTCGGCCGAATAAGTGACCTATCACTTTTCATCCAACTTCCTGTCAAATGATCGCTAAAGTCGTACAAGTTTCAACGCTACCTAAAATACCTATTCAAAAATGTCTACCAGCTCTTGGTGCAAGTATACTGTAAGGCCATGCCCCCCCCCCCCCCCCACCGCGACCCAACCCCCCGCCTCGATCGCGCATGCGCGTTGATTTCTTCGCATCGTTAAAGTAGTGCAATGGATATTTATGATGCGTATTCAATTAAAGCTCATAAAAGCATGGTAGCATATTGGTTCAATCTTTGGACTCTCAGGCAGAGGGTCGTGGGTTCGAAGCTTGGAGCCCTGACTCGCGCCTCTGAGTTATTCGGAATTTTGATGTGCGAAATCTCATTTGAAATTTAATTTTGAAAATCTATGGGAATTTCCAAGTATCACATTATGACGACCGGATGGCCCAGGTGGTTAGAGAACCTGACTATGAAGCTTGAGGTCTCGCCTATAACATGATTCCAATGATTTCGCCCATTCCCTCGATGGGCTTTTACCATCTGCGCGGGATGAGAAGCAACTGGTACATCCTATGTTTTTTTCCTTGCTCCCAGACCTGCATGGAAGTACTTAAACTTAACTATATAACTTAAAAATAAATCCTACTAATATTATAAACGCGAAAGTCTGCAAGTATGGATGGATGTTTGTTACTTTCACGTAAAAACTACATAATGGATTTGGATAAAATTCGGAACGGAAAGAAAGAAAGAAAGAAAGAAAGAACGGCACAGTTCCCGCGGGATAGCGATAAACAAATATTTTAGCGACTAAGTCGCGGGCAGCAAGACAGTTGTTCATATTAGAGAGAGAGAGAAACATTTATTTACACACATTCGATACACGTAGATATATAATAGGAAGAAATACAATCATTGACTTACAATAAACAACTAGACTCTTAGTCGCTAACAAAGGTTCCTCAAGAAACGTCCGAGTTGCTTTTTCTATGTGTTGTGTGTGTCAACACATCGACTTAGACAGATAACATTAACATATTCGTTCAAATTGACACCTTATTTCGTAACAGTAATGTTTAATATCAATGGCGTAGTATCGTGAGAAGTAATGACACGACGCCACGCGCTGGAAACCTGCCTGTCTCTTTTGCTCTCAATAGTAAGATTACGGTGCGAAAGAGACACATTGTGGTCAAAGCGCGGTCGAAACATGAACCAAAACTCTGCACAATAGACGCGTCGTTCAGACTTTTGCTTCGGACAGTTTCTGAGCGTGATTGGGAGTCTAGTTGTTTATTGTACGTCAATGAATACAATATAATAACAATGAATACGCACCATATTGTCGGCGGGCTCCGCGCCCTCCACCGGCCTGTCCACGGAGTCGTGCCGCGCGAGCAGCGCCAGGCACTGCCGCCGCACAAGCTCCACGTCGCTGTTCAGCACCGCCATGTGCAGCGGGCTGCAACGCAACCACGCGTCTAAGGGAGCGGCTCCGCTGAGGCGGAGACGAGCGGAGCGGAGACGAGACGTATGGGGATCGACCAATCATATTGCAGAGCGGAGACGCGATGTGGATTTCATGTAATATGATTGGTCGATCCCCACACGTCTCCTCTCCGCTCCGCTCGTCTCCGCCTCAGTGGAGCCGCGCCCTAATACACTACAAGCCCATGGACAAAAAACATGTGAAATGAACCAGCGTGAACGAAGCTTAGAAGGCTGTTACTGTATCATAAAATAACTCTGAGCGCTATGCCGTCATTTCTGAGCTATGTATTTATGGAATTTCTCAGGTACAAGATTAATTACGACTAATTATTAATTTACGGCGTTTTTATAGCTTACCAGCTGTTGCCCGCGACTTCGTCTGCGCAGAATTCGCTTATCGCTATCCCGCGGGAACTATGCAATTTTTCGGGACAGAAACTATCCTATGTCCTTCCTCGGGACTCAAACTATCTATATACCAAATTTCAACTAAATCGGTCGAACGGTTTAAGCGTGAAAAGGTAACAGACAGACAGACAGAGTTACTTTCACATTTATAATATTAGTAGGGATAGTAGGGATAGATGATTAAAAATAAATGTCGAAAAACCTAGTGCCACTTCAAAGCGGTGGTGCCGGAAGTTAGTGCAATTTTTTTTTCAATGTATGAGAAAAAATCTGTACCGCTCAGAAATGACGGCATAGCGCTCAGAGTTATTTTATGATACAGTAACAGCCTTCTAAGCTTCATTCACGCTGGTTCATTTCACATGTTTTTTTTGTCCATAGGCTTGTAGTCTATAAGGGACCTTGCTGGCTAGCGATATGTCCGGCGAATCGCTGAGCAAATCACCGGACATATCGCTAGTGCGTAAGGGCCCTAACCCCTAACACCTTAATTATTATGCATACATAAATCACGTCTTTATCCCTTACGGGGTAGACAAAGCCCAACCCAAGGCAACAAGACCACGTTTAGCATGATTGCGGGCGTATAGGTGGAAACAGGAATCAAAATAGTGATGGGTTGTTAGCCGCTGTTGCCTGCGACTCCGTTGGCGCAGAATCGCTATTGGCGGGAATTATGCAATTTTCCGTGATAAAAACTATCCTATGTCCTTTCAAACTCAAACTATCTGTGTACCAAATATCAACTAAAAAGATCCAGCGTTTTAAGCGCGAAAAGGTAACAAACAGACAGACAGATAGACAGTTACTTTCACATTTATAATATTAGTAGGGATTAGGGGCTGCCAATGTAAAGAAATTAGCAGGATTTTTCTAGCAAGTCCTAACTGCGAAATTTTGTGAAGATGGATGTTTAAATTTCTAAACGACACTGAAATTTGGAACACATTGTAGAATCCGAAAAGTAAAGCTATTGCCGGGAATCGAACCCGGATCCTCGTCATTCCGTGACGCGTGCTTACCCCTACACCACCCATAGCAGGTGCGTGAGCCTTCGAATTTTTCTATGTGTTACTAGCTGTCACGTGACTTGGTTACTATGCGAATTTTTGACGCCAAGCGTCATCTGTTTGAATGATGTGTCTGTACGACACAATTACAAACTCCCGTGGAACATCTTTTGCTCACCAGGGACGAGAGAAGGCGCTGTTATTCAAATGATAGGTACTATCAAATGAATCAAGAATTTTTACAATCAAGAAATTAAATTTCTAAACGACACTGAAAATTAGAACATAAAAAAATCCGAAGAGTAAAGCTGGATGTTTGTTTCTCCTTCACACGCCTCTCCTTTGTAAGATTTCTTATCTCACATTAGCTGAACCTGACGTTATGTTAACTGATAAAGCTACAAATTATCTGATAACAATTCCGAAGCACCCGGCTGCCAACAAAGAGTTCCATGAAATATTATAAAATTTCTCAGAAAAGAATGAGTCTGCATGACCGTGACCACGAAATATGAGGACAATTGTTTATCAAATACTAGCTTCTGCCCGCGACTTCGTCTGCGTAGAATTATACATAAAAACCTTCCTCTTGAATCACTCTATATATATTAAAAAAAACCGCATCAAAATCCGTTGTGTAGTTTTGAAGATATAAGCATACATAGGGACATAGGGACAGAGAAAGCGACTTTATTTTATACTATGTAGTGAGTAGTGATAGTGATTCCTTGGCATTAGAACTTCATAAGAGTATGAGGGTTTGAATATAACACTGAGCAGATCTATATGGGGAGTATGAATGGTAACATTGGGAAAGAAGTATGTCAGGATCGTAGCAAGTGGAACAAAGTGGTCTCTGCCTACCCCTGTGGGAAAGAGGCGTGACGGTATGTATGTATGTGTTATTGTTAAGCTGGTTCTGTTTGTAGTTCTTTTTTCCATAACTAATCTGTTTTACTTTGACTAGTAGACACTTTATACATCTCTACTATTTATAGATTAATATAATTTAAGGCTCGGGGATCTTATGCATCACTTTTAAAATGTATTTAATTTAAGTAGAATTTAAGTATTCTTACTGTATTTCATTTTGAAAAAAAGACTTTCTGCCAAGTTTCTTGCGGCGCATTCTTCTTGGCAATGATGGTCTTTCCGAATGCGCTGGTAGTTTTAAAAAATACATGTAAAAGAGCCCTTGGCGGCCAATTTGCAATATAAAATTTACATTTTTATTTATATCTGGGTCAAAAATTGTGAGTCAAATTTGATCCACTTCATATGGTCAGATTGACTTTAAATTTGGTACACTAATATAGGACAGATAACAATGCAAGTACAGTCGGCGCAAAAAGCTTGTATTGAATTTTAAATTATAAATTTTAAAACCCCCCACGCATTTATTGAGTAATCAAAAACCCTACTAATATTATTAAAAAAATGTTATAGGCGATGTGGCTAGCAACACATCACTAGTTTGATTCCCTTTTCCATCCATACACCCACAATAACGCTAAAAGTGGTCTTTAGGTCTTGTTACCTTAGGCTCTGTCTACCCCGTAAGGGATAGACATGATTTATGTATGTATGTACGTATGTACTATTATTATTATTTTTCTCCTAATTTATCTGTTTGCTTGAGGGCAAAGGCCTCCCCCAACCTCTTCCACTCTCCTCTGTTTTGTGCTTCGTCTCATCCACATCATTAATTAATGAAAAACAAAATATACTCACAGGAAACCGTGCTCGTCCCGTTTCAAACACATTTTAAAGTCCACTAACGCCTGATGATTCAGCAGTTTCCTACGTTCTTCGTTTGTGACATTCCTCAGGATACTCGCTGTTGCTAAGTGAAAGTCATCTTTAGGTTTAACAGGTACCATTATATTGGTCCCGTCGTACACTCTTATATTTACATTGGAGTATATCTGATCCAGCGCACGTAGCTTTTCCGCTGCTTTATGCGGCTCGGCTAAGTCAGGTACGGAACCAGATATCGAAGACATGCTTGTGATGCTTCCATTAGAGATAATACTGTCTTCGTCTACAAAAGTCTTTATGTCCATTAATTCTGTAGCTTTCTCTTTCTGTTCACTCTGTTCAACTTTAACTTCTTTTTTTATGTCCTCGTTCTTTATAATATCTCCTATGTTGATGATACACTTTTTAACCCCGGGCCTATAAAGGGGGCTGGTACTAACATCTTTGATGACATACGGAGTCAGCTGCTGCCTTCGTATCCTCTTGCGTTGCTTTTGTCTTCCGTATACATCTAAGCTCGTCTCCAAGGTCTGGCACGTACTGTCTACGCATTCTCTCTTGATACAAAAATCCATGTCGGTCTGAGTGGAGGTGGTGCAATACTCTGTTCGTCTTTTAAGCAACGCCAGAATGCCGCGCACTCTGGTTTTCTCGTCGAACGCTGACCCTAAAGCGGCCAGGACTGTATGATAATTGTCCTGGCCAATAAGAGCACAGATGTCATCAGACGTCGTTTCGACACAGACGCCTCTCGCTGTACACTTCGCGACGGTCCGACACGTTTTGAGCGTCTTATTCACTTTGTTCACTATCAGTACCTGCTGGGACTCCCCCTGCAGAAAGTCACAGTTCGGTGACTTGTAAATAACATCTTCGTCAGTTTGTTTGACAAGTAAACATTTTGGCTTCCTTATAATTATAGGTTTTAATACGACCTTTTTAGAACTTGACATGTTGTTCAATTAAAATAGAGGAGCACAAAATTTTCCTGTCACGACGCGTAAAAATCTACGCTAATTTCATTGATACGTCTACTTAATTAACACATAAATCTCACTGGTTTACTATTTCACTCTACACTTCAGTTAATTCATTGCGTGATACATGTACAACACTAACATTTTGGGTTTATAATGTTTCTTAGCGCAATATGTACAATAACACATGACATAAGCGTACGGTCGGGGTATCCCCCATAGTAGAATTTCTCGTGGCCTCAAGGGACACGCCATGGCGTATCAATTCACGCAATATGCGGTTCAGCAGAACGGATTAATTAATAAACCAAGTCTAGGACAACTGTAACATTTTAGATAAAAATATTATAAAATAACAAAGCTCCAACATTGAGTGTAGTTGACATTGTCATTCTTCTTTCATGAGTTTCTACATTTTTTTTGTTTCATTATCATTACTCTTATTTTACTCATGATAGTTAAAAGTAGGAAATAAAAAGTCCTGTACTTAAATAAAAGAGGAACAAATCTGTTAACATTTTATTCATTGAAATGATTGAAGTTTATTTAAAAACTAGCCTGGCTTTGTTATCTCACCGTAAACAGAAACGGTTCGGTTTTGACATTTGTGACAGGGGAAACGAGAGTGGGGTAGTGTTGTCAACTGATTATTTCAGAAAATAGCTAAACATTTACAATTTAATTGAAATTCCGTTTTAATGACTATACTTGTTTTAATGATGCCTGTTCAAATTTTTATGATATTTGACTAATGTTCCCTAAAATTTCGAATGCCAAACGGCAAATCATAGCTGTACTATTTTAATAATTCATATGATCTTGTATATCCTACCTGTGATTACGAAATAAATGTATTTGTATTTGTATTTGTATTTGAAAAAGTAGCCAGTTTGTGAGGAAAGAGCAGCTGAACTGAAGTAGCTGAACGTATTAAATAACTGAAAAAACAATAAGATGAATGTATGAAATCCTTAATGGTAGTTGCCCATTTAGTCCCACATTACCGTAGACTTAGCGAGAAATTTTTATGTTGGCAACACTCGGCCAAAAGAAACGTAGCAGCTGTGTAGGTCAAGGTTATTTAGAATTACAACAGGCAAAGGAAACAAAGTCCATACATTATGTTAATACAAGTCATTCACAAGATTAGAATGTAATTGAAGATGGCGAGTTTCGTTTAACTTATGACTGGCAGAGTTTTTAAAAATATTACAATAAAAATATAACCAAAACATTACTACACCAGAATTTCTTCAAAAGTAGCTATACCAAACAATTCGATAGGACAAACTTAGTGGACTAAAGTTTTAGATACAAGCTTTTTCGCTAATTGTACTTTTTGTTAACTGTACTTGCATCATCATCCGTCCTACATATGTCAACCAAATTTCAAGTCAATCGGACCAACCGTTGAAGAGTTCCCTCCTGCTGAGCCGGTCCTGGAAGGACCAACAGAATTCTTCTACCAGATTATTGTATTGTCATCTGACTTACACAAGTATGCAGAATTTCAGCTCCATCGGATGAAGATATCTGCTTCACAATTGAGTCGCAAGGTTCCACCCGGACAAACATACATAGATACGTTGCAAGTTAATATAAAGCTTTTAAAGAAAACACCCTCATTTTTTATTGTATACGTATTGCATGCTATTTCCACTCAGAATCACGAGCTTTTGTACGAGAGAAAAGATTTCCCGTAAGTTTCATACGTTTTTGTACTTTTTCTTTTCGTTACGCCGTACCAAGTACCCATATGAAAACTAGTAACAAAATTGTAAAAAAAGTTTGGGACAATTTTTTGATCCATTAAGATTTAAAGAGACTGACCGACGGACTTGACAATTTGTTCATGGTTAATTAATTTAGTCTACCATTTTTTTTTGTTATTACTTTCCAATGTATCTTTATAATGTTTTTTAACAGATTTAAAGAGATTTTTAGAAAAAAAATGAGAATCAGTTTAGTGGTAACATTGAAAAAAAAATCCCAGTTGTTAACATTGGTAAAAAATTGGTGGGAATAACCGGAAATCGAAAGGTATGAGTGTCATGAGACGTCTCTCTCAACTTCTATTAAGCACTGCGAGTTAGCGGTATGGCGTGGTACAACATATGACCTTTTAATTTCGGAGGTGTAATGCGACCTTTTTGTCTAATCTAACACGAGGGATTCCCCGCTGTCTCATTGCCAGGCGGAAATTCTAAATTCGTTTCGTTCCGCTCTCACTAATGTTCATCGATATGCGAGCGAGGGAGACGGTATGATACCAATTTCAGATTAGGTAGCCCTAAGAAATGGATCCTGGGTGGGTATTGTTTTTTTTTTTTATATTTTATTGTTATTGATCCTCGCTATTTAGTTTCCGCAACTTGCTTTGGCGCAGAACTCGTAGTAATTTAATAAAATCCGGCCAAGGGCGAGTTTGACTCGCGCACCGAGGGATCCGTACAAATTGGGCAAATGAAAAGAAATCCAGTGTTAGTAAAACCTTGCTCCTATAGTTGTTCCAATCATTTATTTTCTCGATGACAGATGTAGTTCTATATAGTTATAGTGTTGTGATCTAATAAGTGATCAGTAGATACGATATCGATCCAATTTTATACATATACGAGTAGTTGAGAAGTATTCAGCTATGGAGCCAATAAAATTTATTACTAAGCATGCAAAATGGCCGAATGGACATACTATAGGGGTGCGAGTCGGGTTACCTCCGCGTGTGATCAAGAGCTGTGGTTCGTTTTTGGATCCGTCCGAGGGGAAGTGCAGTGCTTGTTCCGGTGCACCCTGGGCACCAGTTAATGATTTCCTGGCGATCTCCGAGGGATATCATTATCCGTTGGCTAAGAGCCCGACAGGAGGGGGGAAGGGTCTTATGACCATGTTCTACCGTACAACGTTGCCGACATTTTTGTCACAAGATTTTTGAATACTGTATTTATTACCTTGACATTGGCGAAATCATCGCATGGTTCGATGGGGCCATATTAGAAAAGAAGAAGACATACTATAAGCAAAATGTGGGCAACGTGAGTTTATACATCCTACTCTACTAGGTACTAACTACTAATATGATAAACGCGAAAGTTTGTATGTATGGATGTTTGTTACTCTTTCACGCCAGAACGGCTGGACAGATCTGGATGAAATTTGGAACATAGATAGATTATAGTCTGGAATAACACATAGGCTACTTTTTATCCCGGAAAATTGCGTAATTCCTGCGGGATAGCGATAAACGAATTCTATGCAGACGAAGTTGCGGGCAACAGCTAGTACATACATACGTTGCAAGTTCATATAAAGCTTGTAACTTGTAAAAACAACAATAACTGTTAGAAATAAACATAGTATGTGTTGTCCACAGTACGCAAAAATACCGTCTAGCTAGGGCACGTGGTCTCGTACCCCGCCCCCCCTTTAAATACGCCCCTGACAGCGGTCCATGGATATGGACCTAATAAAATTCTGAAAATGGTTCAGGCAGTGGCGGACTAACAGGGGGGCGGAAGGGGCGGCCCGCCCCGGGCCCCCGGTCTTTGGGGGGCCCCAAATGCCTCCGCGTTCTCCTGATCAAATCCTAAACAAGACTTTAAAAATGTGCTTGTAGTTAGTACCTAATGTCATCAATATCAAAACACTACAGCCATCTAGAATTTTTACGCAGTACTAATGTTCTTTTAACTTTGCTGAACGCGTCCAATACGCTGAGGGAGGGGATTCCGCTCTCTGTGTACGGACAAAACTACATATTTTTTTAAGCTGGGGGGCCTCATTTAGTTTTGTCGCTCCGGGCCTCTGACGGGCTTAGTCCGCCACTGGGTTCAGGACCGCAAAAAATTCAAGAAACACTGACCTTAAGTAGTAAACTCTCTAATAGCTAGGGAGCTGGCGAGCAAAATTTCTATATGATTAGCACACAAGGCAGACGTTATTAATAGTAATATGTATGCCCTAAGGAACATCAAGGACCCGGTCTGCCACCATGGTGGCGCTGCGTTGTAAATTTACAGCGTTTCAAAAATGTAAAAAAAAAAAGTGTGCTATATTATGTGCACACGTCTGCCTCTGGGCCTGATGATTACAGTCATCCTAAAAACACAAAAAATCGAAAAGGCAGACATCCAGGGCTCTGACTTTTGTAGTATTAAATTTTTTAATTTATTTTTATGATTTAAAAAAATGTATATGAAATGCACACTTGGCAGACTTGAATTGTTCGATCAAAAACAATGAGAAGAACCACGGAAAAATAGTCTGCCATCATGGTGGTGCTGCGTTGTAAATTTACAGCGTTTCAAAAATGTTAAAAAAAAAAGGTGTGCTATATTATGCGCACACGTCTGCCTCTTGGACTGATGTTTGAATTCCTTATGAAAACAAAGAAAATCGATGAGGCAGACGTTTAGGCCTCTGATATTCCAAAGGCAGACCATTTGATTTTTTTTTCTGAATTGAATTGATTTTTTCTGGTTGGCATTGAGAAAAAATATGATTGCATAGATTTCAGCTCCAGAAGTTTAGTCGTTGCCGTGCTTTTAGAGAATAATAATTAAACAAAATTGTATAAATAAAACTAAAAAATAACAATAATCCCATGCAATAGGTACACACGGCAATATTATCAGGTAAGCACCTACGCACGCTCGCGCCGTATCTATCCTGCTTACCGAATAGCTTTGCTGTATGCCTGCTGTCCCTTAATTCCGTGAATTTCAAACAGTTACACAGGTGAAAATCAGCGAGCAAAGTGTCTGCCACATTTTTTTTCGAATCCACGGAGTCATAGTGAATCGAATGGGCGCAATGAGAACCGTGTGCAAATGACTTAGTAGAGCTTTTTTTTTTAACACTTTTAAGACTCCGTCCCATGATAATGCAGAGTCCTGAATGTCTGCCTCTTCGATTTTCTTCGTTTTCAAGATGATTGTGACCAATGAACTCCAGAGGCAGACATGTGCAAATGACTTAATACCCCCATTTTTTTAAGCAACTTCAATCCGCTGTAACGCGAAAACGCAGCGACATAGGACCTTAATTGATTGAACCAAATCGATTCGTAATGATTTAAACTGCACTCCACCTCAACGTGAAACGTGTGCAAATCATATACCGAAATGCTCGCCAGCTCCCTAACTAAAGGTGATAAATGAAACGCAACACTCGAATAAATGTAAATTTTTACTATTAAAACAGTACAAAATTAGCTGTAATTTACAGTACATTATTTTACATACTAAGGCACTACTTATTTCACTACATTTACTTACGGACTATAAAGAAAATACATCGGTGGGTTACAGTCGCAGTCTTTTGAATCGATACAGTCTTAAGTATAGCCATACAGCCAATTGAAGGGCCGTAAGATTAGATTAAATCATCCGACCATACTACCAGGCCCACACTGAGTAATTCCCATCTTCCAACCTAGCAATCCCACCCACGTTGGATATTGGGATGTCACAGTGCCATCTCCCAACCTGCCCCAGGTTGGATAGTGGGAACAAAATTTATTATTTATTTTTCTTCCCATCTTCCAACCTGTACTGAATAGGGTACAGTCACAAGTAATTGTATATAGTCAAGTAGTTGGTATGTTTATACGTGTATATTTAACTAGGTTTGTACATTTGTCTGTATCTAGATTTGTCCGGCGATAGCGTTTTTTTATATATGTATTATCTCCTAGCACAATCAAAAACCAAAGTACCCAATCGTCACGCATTAGCTCTTGTTTCAAGAGTGATATATTTTTTGTTTGTGACTGTACTGTGCAGGTTGCAAGATGGGAAGAAAAAATAATAACAAATTTTGTTCCCACTATCCGACCCGAGGGAGGTTGGAAGATGGCACTGTGATTTCCCAACATCCAACCTGGGTGGGATTGCTAGGTTGGAAGATGGGAATCACTCCACACTTTACAAACGCGACAATTAGCATTGATCATTTTTTTTAGTATGCTCCAATTCGAAAACCATTTCGAGGAAAACCATCATTTATCCGATTTCAAAAATACTTTATGATTGCAGATATTTTTGTAAAAGTACTTTGAACCTTTGTTTGACCGAACGACCCGGTTTTTAGACAGAATCCAGCATCGAATGTTTGCCACAAAAATGAAAAAAAAAAAGTTTAGCTATGGCAACTGTCATGTGTCACTGTCAAATCAACAAAACCATAGACAAAGCCGTTTTTTTTTATAGCCAGCCGAACGAAGGCGATTGGGATTCTGTCTAAATTCACGAATTATGAAACAGCGAAAAAATATTTATTATTAATTAACAAAGCTACGTAAAAGCATAATATTAAAATTAGTTGCTTGAAATAGTCCATTTTATCAAATAAAGGTGTTAAAAGCACAGCTTAAAAAAAATGAACTATGCCAATTGTCGGTGACACATGAACAGTTCTATTTACATAGTACGCATTGCAATTCGAATTGTCCGTCACCGACAATAGTCGACTGAAATAGGGGATTCTCTGAAACACTTGCTTGAAATGCAAACATAACTTGAGCCCATTCTCTCGTAGTCAACTCGCACGACCAACAACATAAGACTCCCTGACTCCATATAATGCACGTCTGAGAACGGGTCATATTATAATTGCTAGGCTCTTTTAGATAGCACACTCCAGATAATGACGTGTTATCAAAAGCAATGAAAATGGGTCGATTTCCTTAAGTCTTCTACTTAACGAATTCGACCAGTTTTCATTCTTATAGGCCGTTGAAAAACGGCTTAAACCGGTTTAAACGAGGGTTTACATTTAAGTAGTAGTTGCAAGTTAAGTAAAAGCTGGTTACATCTGCAACGACACGAGCCGCCGAAAAAGAGAAACCGGTCAATTGCGAGTCGGACTCACGCACCGATGGCTCCGAACAAATTCGTCAAGTGACTGTATTAACCAGTGTTAGCTGAGCTCTGCTTCTAAGCAAAATGTAGGAAGTGTAAGGTGATTTTACTTAAATAGACAGACAACGAAGTTATGTATAACGAAAAAGTTGTTATGTTAAAACTAATTGCGTTTTTGAAAGGAAAATGAAGCTCCAGGACGCAAACATCTTTTGACAAAGAAAGATGTAAACTGAAAGTCTTATTAGCGTTTGTTGTTGCTTTTTCATTTAAACTCATAATTTTTAATTTCATTTGTTCCAGATTGCACTTATAATGGGTGCATGTCGGAGACAGGAACTCCATAATGTGCAGTTTCATTACTTAGAAGTTTACGAAAATAAAATATTAGCAACACTTCACTTCACTTTTGCGAAGACACACAACGCTGATGATCTATTTTTTATGTCGTATGTTTTTTTTTTTGTTTTACCTTGTTTGTTGTTACCTTGTCGGGTTTTCCTTCCTGACGCTATAACTCCAGAACGCAGGAACCGATTTCCACGGTTTTGCATTCGTTGGAAAGGTCTCGGGCTCCGTGAGGTTTATAGCAAAGAAAATTCAGGAAAAATTGCATAGTTCCCGCGGGATAGCGAGAAGCGAATTCTGCGCAAACGAAGTCGCGGGCAACAGCTAGTTTTCTATAAAATTGTGTATTGTAAGCGCTATCCGTACCTGGCTACCTAGCTAGCGGTAGGGTAGGCGAGCGGACACACAGTCATCGCCTGGCCTGGCATTGACATCGTGGCGCTTGCGGCAGACGGACGTCTCCAGAATCTTTCTTTATCAAGGTCACGTGAGCCATATCTAATCTTTTGCCTATTGTGATTAGTGGTAGAAAAATAAGTAATCGCTGTAATAGTTATGATCCTTACAGTATATTATCTTATATTTGTGTGTCTTGCAAAAAGGAATAAATTTCTTCTTTCTTTCTATAAAATAAAATAAAAAAAGACCGCAGAGAAGCATCCATGCTGGCCACTGCTGGAGTGGCGCGCGTAGTGGGTCGGACACGGAGGATGGGGCTGGAAGTCGCCCTGCACAAATCCGAGGCCATCTGCTTCCATGGGCCTCGGAGGGCACCCCCAGCAAATGCCTCCATAGTCGTGGGCGGAGTCTCCATCGGCGTCGGGAAGACGCCGAAGTACCTCGGACTCGTCCTCGACAGCCGATGGAACTTTGAGGAGAGAGGAGGAGTTGGCACCGCGTCGGCACTTAGTCGGGTTCTCCCGAACGTGGGCGGGCCGAAAGCAGGCTGCCGCCGACTGTACATGGGGGTAGTGCGGTCAATGGCCCTATATGGGGCACCCATTTGGGTGGATCCGCCTGAAATAAGACCCACCTGCGGCAACCGCAAAGGGTCACGGCGGTAAGGGCAACAAGGGCGTACCGCACCACCTCGTTGGAGGCGGCCTGCGTAATGGCGGGCACCCCACCGTGGGAGCTACTGCCGAAGTGCTGGCCCAAGTGTACCACCGGGTTGCAGCGGCCCGCAACAGAGGTGAACAACCGTGCCCGGAGGAGATAAGGCGATGGAGAGAAGTCTCTCGCCAAACTCTTCCGGAAGTGGCTGGAGGCTCTGTAACGCCCGAGTGCTGGTCATTGGACCATATCGGGTATTCAAGGATGGGTTGAACAAAGTGGGGCGTGGTCTCCTTCCACCTAGCGCAGGTACTGTCGGGGCACGGATGCTTCGGCAAGTACCTGTGCAGGGTCGCGAGGAGAGAGGCTACGCCAAGGCGCAGCACACACTGCAATCGTGTCCCGCGTTTGCCGAACAACGGGTCCGCCTAGCGGCCATTGTTGGGAGCGATCTTTCGAAAATATAGGGAAAATTTTTTTTCTTGTAGAAGTACTTTATTGTTGCATAGTCGGACAGAGCCCGACCGGGAAGGTGGTTGGGGGTCAACGCCCTAGCTTAGCCTAGCTAGCCAACGCCTAGCTTTGGCCTGGCCAATTATTGCTCGGTCTATCAGGCGGAAATGGTGGCGCTGGTCAGGGCGACTGAGCTCTCCCTTCTGTCTGACTCCCCGACGGTCATATTAAGCGACTCGCGCTCCTCCCTGCAGGCCGTCGCTGACCCCGGGAGCCTGAACCCCCTGGCCGCCGAAGTGAGGGGCAACATTGCCTCGGCTGCCGAGCGGGGCAAACCCATCTCCCTCCACTGGGTGAAGGCGCATGTGGGTATTGTGGGGAACGAAAGGGCGGACGAGCTCGCTAAGGGCGCAGCCCTCAACTGTAAGCGAGCTCCCGCCTACGATAAGTTCCCCATATCCCACGCACATCAAGGTCCTGAGGCGGACAAAGGGCAGGACTCGGGACATCTCCAACATAATATTGGAGGTCGACCCGAGGACCTGGGACCGCCTCAGAGACAGGAGGGTGCGGCTGGGGTACCAGGTGCTGCTGGCGAAGGACCACTCACCGGTTATCCAGTGCTACCGGTGCCTGGGCTTCGGACACTTCGCGGGGGGTTGCTCGGTGGAGCGGGTCTGCGGGCGATGCGCGGGCAGCCACAATACAAAGACCTGCGCAAACAGGGAGGCACCACCAAGATGCTCAAACTGCTCCGGGATGGGCCGGCCGGCCGGGCAAACCGACCACCCCGCCTACAGCCCTGAGTGCCCGGAATGGCAGAAGTGGGATCGCATAGCGCGGTCCCACGTGCGTTACTGCTAAGGGCACCCAGGCTACCGCAACAGACCCTGGAGGACGTAACAGGGACTCTCACCTCCGCTTCATGCAGGCCAATATAGGTAGAGGCCACGCCGCTACCAAGGAGTGCCTGCGCGAGGCGGAGAGGAGAGGCATCCAGGTACTGTTCCTCCAGGAACCATACGTGGGATCGGGGTCGGCAGTGCGCTGCCCACACAGAACGGTCCAGGACACGAGAGGCCCGGGCCCCGTCAAGTCGGCCATCGTTGTCCTGGACCCGAACGCGGTGCTGGTGGTCGACCCTGACCTCACATCGAAGAACGTGGCGGTCGCAAAGGTCACCCTGGGGGGGCGCAGCCTTGTCCTTGTGGGGGTGTACCTCGAGGGTACTGTAGATATAACCGAACAGGTTAGGGGACTCCGGGCGGTGCTGGGCCGAACGGGCGGCGGGGATGTCATCCTGGCGGGTGATGTCAACGCAGCCAGCCACTGGTGGGGATGCCCGACCGAGGACAGGCGGGGGGCCGAGCTGGTGGACCTTATGTCCCAGCACGACCTCCACGTTCTGAACCAAGGTAGCGTCCCCACCTTCCACACACTCAGAGGCGAGAGATTCTACAGAGGGCTAGCGGCCTAGCAGAGGGCCTCCGTCAGAGCCGCAGCGCCACCAATCGGTGGTATCCTGACATCGGCCCCCTCGCCCGCGCCCCCCCCCGTCGACGGCGACTGCTACCTTGGCGACTCCCGACGCGAGCCGCGCGCCGGAACCGCCCGAGCTTGGGGCCCGACACCTCGATAAGGCCGCCCTTATCGACGCGGTGCACGCGGCGGTGCGTGGCATATCAGCCATCGCCAACGCGTCGAACAAATTGAACATCGCGGACAAGACCGGCATAGCGTCCCACGGACAGGACATTGTGGCGATCGTGGCGCAGCTGGCGCTCAGGCTCGGTGAGGTGGAGCACGAGGTGAGTGCCACCAAACTGAAGTGCGCGACGGCGGAGCTTGACGCCGCTGTGCGCTTCGCCGCGGCTCCGACGGACCCCCAGCAACCGCCCCCCCCCCCCCCCCACCGGCCCGACGTACGCTTCGACTCTAAAGATGCCCAGAGGCACGCCCGCGCTGCGGGTGCAGCAACAGGGTCCGGCAGTCATTTTTTACCCCGCGAGTGAAGATATTAAGACCTCCGAGGAAACTAAGAAGGTACTGCAGAGCGCCGTGGTGCCGGGTACGAGCGGCATAAAGGTGACGCAAGTAAGGAAGGTGGGTAATTCGGGTGTGGTCGTAAGGACTGCATCGGAGGAGTCCGCCCAGAAGCTGCGAGCCGCCGTACCGCCGGGACTGCGGATTGCTGAGCCGAGGACGCGTCTCCCCCGGGTAGCCTTGCGATACTTGCGCGCCCAGCTGACCGGAGACCAGATACTGGACGAGTTGCATCGGGTTAACCTTGCGGACGACGCCGACTGGCCCTTGACCCGTTTCCGGGCCGAATGCAAGTTCGGTGTACAGAAAGCCGTGGGACCTAAGTACCTGGTGGTCCTGGAGTGCAGCAAGGCAGCCCGGGACAAGTTGGTAGCTCTGGGGAGAGTGTACGTGGGCTGGGACGAAGCAGAGGTCTGCGACCACATCCGGTCAACGTGCTGCAACACGTGCCAGCAGTACGGTCAAGTACTGCAGGGCGACGCAGGTCACGTGTGGCAGGTGTGGCGAGACGGGGCACCGGGCGACGGACTGCAAGTCGGAGCGGCAGTGCTGCGCCACTTGCAAGCGTTTCCGCAGAACCGATGCCGATAGCCATAGTACGGCGTCGGCTAGCTGTCCGGCCCGGCTTCACGCCGATCAGCAGGCGGCTAGCTTGACGCTGTACCGATAGCAGTCGCTACGGGCGCCGCCACTTTGTCGTTCGGACAGCTAAACCTACAGGGTTCGGAGGCTGCCACCGCAGAGTTGCCGGTCATCGCGAGTTCGCACCGACTCGACTTAGTACTAGTCCAAGAGCAGTGCAATAGTCGGCCCGGCATTATGCAGTGTGGCGCAAACCCTAAGGCTGGTATAGTCGTACTGAACCGCTCAGTTGCGGCCACGTTACTGCATCACCTGAGCAACGAGCATTGCACGGTGGTCCACGTTGCGCACGGGGGCATCAGTCTGCATGTAGTGTCTGCATACTTCCAGTACAGCCATGATATCGGTCGCCACATAGCGCACTTGGAGTCAGTGCTTCAACGGCTTTCGGGCAGCCCTATTCTCATAGGCGTTGATAGCAACGCGCACTCACCTATGTGGCACTGCGATAGGAGGCAGTACTCAGGAAGGGGTCCAGACACGGAGTATAGGAGGACTCAGATGGAAGGACTCATCCTTAGCAGAGATCTCGTCCTGCACAACCTCCTCCTCGTAATCCTCGGAAACGCAGCTTCATGACGACCTTCGCGCCCTTCGGGGGAAATATAAGGAAGCCATGAGGCAGGCGGAGGTGAACTTCTTCCGGTAGCTTGCTGACTCAGGTAACGATGACCCTTGGGGCCTTGCGTACAGGGAGGCGTGTGGACGCTGGCGCCCGCCGCCTAACATCATCAACGGCACCAGACTCGCTGGAGGGGATACTCAAACTGCCGAGGAAACTATGGCGGGCCTGCTACAGTCGTTGTATCCGGATGACCAACCGAGCGGCGATGCCACCTACCACCGGTCAGTCCGTGTAGCGGCGGCTTTCGCGCCTTCGGGTCGCGATATGCCGGCTGCCGACAGGGAGACAGTTGAGCGGATCATTCGCTCCCTCCCGAACACGGCTCCAGGCATGGACGGTGTGACCGCCCGTATCGTCAAGTGGGCCTGGAAAGCTTCGTCGGACGAAATATTGACAATGTTCTCAAAATGCATCAATGAGGGAGTATTTCCGGACATTTGGAAATCTGGCCGACTCGTCGTTCTGCCAAAGGGCAACGGTAGGCCGCTGAACGACCCGAAGGCGTACAGACCTATCACCCTGTTGCCGGTTCTAGGAAAGGTACTGGATCGCGTTTTGGTCTCCTGCGCCCCGTCTGCAACGTAGCATCTCTGACGCGCATCACGGTTTTGTCCGCGGTCGATCGACAGTCACGGCGCTTCGCCGATTGATCGAGTTAGCCAAGAACAGTGCGGCGCCTTACGTGCAACTGATCTTTTTGGACATCTCGGGTGCATTTGACAACGCATGGTGGCCAATGATTCTACTCAAGGTAAGGCAGAGCGGGCCCCCGCGAAACCTGTACCAGATCTTGGCCAGTTATTTCACGAACAGGCGTGTCACTTTTTACGTGGGCAATCGGTCCGCCGTCAAGGAATGCGCCATGGGATGTCCACAGGGTTCAGTTCTGGGGCCCACATTATGGAATATCCTCCTCGACGATCTCTTGCTGCTGCCGAAGCCCGAAGGGGTGCACCTGATCACCTACGCCGACGACGTAACGATCGTGATCGAGACGTCCTCACGCGCGGACATCGAACGGAAAACTGACGCCATGTTAAAGGGCATATCCGAATGGGGAGCTCGCAACCGGCTGGGTTTCTCACCTGGAAAGTCCTTGACCGTTTATTTCGTAACGCTGCACAAGTTTGCGCACTCCTGGCACAACAAGAGGACAACCTTTGAAGACTAGTTTAGCTCACCAGTGATGAGATTAGCTAGCCGCACAGTAACGTTCCTGTTATGTCACACCCCATTTGGGGGGTCACGATAGTAGGTTAGTCCGCCCCGCAAGGGGAGAAGGGCTGGGACGGTAGGTTTTGTAGGGAGTCAACACACTGCGCGTGGGAAAGAGCCTCGAGCAAGTACCGCGTGCATCCCGTGATGCCGTGAGGCAGGCAGGACGATGGGAGGTAGAGGGATCTGACCTGTTCGTGGCAATCCTCCAGTGGGACTGTCCGAGTTGTGGTCGCGTCTTTCGAAACGCAATTGGGTTGGGTGACAAGCGGCGCGCCCACCCAAGCGAAGGTAATGAGGGGGTCGCTCCTGGCGTGACGAAGCGCAGGAGGCGATTTTGACGCAAACCAAAGCGAAGCACACCTTGTGTTTCAACAGAGTGGCTGCGGGAACGTGGAAATCCTGAACGGCCTTCCAGAGGCGTTTGGACGTACTTTGGATGCGGAAGAAGGCTTCCTACCAGGAGTTTGCTTAAGAACGTCTCTTAGGGGGAAGTTTCTTCTGATTCTGTCCCGGGTTGAGGAACGCGTTGTCGTAGCAACTTAAATTGAGCCAATTCGTCCACTTGGATCGGTGCCTGTCGCTGATGAGCATCCTGCAGCGATTACATGTTGCTTTTGCACAATGGAAGTGGAATTTAGAATCACTATGCTCGCCTGCATAACCGCTTGCTACCCAATACCCCGGTGTATTCCAGGAGATGTTTGATTCCGGCTGTGACACCAGTTGTTTGATACAGGTTGTTTAGTCCCGGCATCAGTTGCCAGCGGATTAGCTCTACTGGGCTGCAGCTAAGATATTTTTAACCACTTAATCTTAAGACATACGTTGATCAGCCAAACCACGCTCAACTAGACCTTTGTTTTTTTTCTAGTCCTTAAAATACTTTAAAATAGCCTATGCTAACTTTTCCAACTACCCACGCATCAAATTGTGTGACTTCATAATTTACATTTAGCACTTAAAATAAGTATTGTAGTAATAGTTTTATATCAATTTGTTCGGTCTGCCAGCAATAAAGTGGATAGAAGTAAATCTAAATTTTTATTTATCTCTTTACCACCTTAAATTCTTAAACATTTCAGGGGGACGGTGAACCGAGTCCGTGTGAGCTTCCGGCCAACACCATGCAGGCGAGGGCGGCGCAGGGGCCGGCTCTCGAGCCGCGACCCTGTTTCTCAGAACCACGTAGAGCAGTGGTTCCTAACCTGGGGGTAATTACCCACGCAGGGGTAACACGGAGATTCTAGGGGGGTAACACGGGATGGCACGAAATAGTATTAAAATAGCAATAAACAAAATAATAGTACGGTAAACGGTAGCACGGCGCGCTCATGCGCGCGGCTTTTCTTACTTTACTTACTAGTTAACTAAACGTGCGATTTTGTTACATAATAAACATATTTTCGTTCGAATTTGTGTGGTTTTAATTATTTTAAATTAGCTAGGGGTAAACTCAATTCCCATACTTGTTCACAGGGGTAGTGACATTGAAAAGGTTAGGAACCACTGACGTAGAGGAATAAAAATGCAATGAATACCGAATACTTAGTTCTGCGGTCCCTATGAGCGTTGAAAAAAATCATCAAGTCAGGGATCGGCAACTAATTTAAAGCAAGGTCCGGAAACCGTAGGAAAATTTTAACAAGCACCAGAAAAAACAAATATACCTCATCTAAGTATTGTTTCATACTTGGTATACATTACAATATTTGGCGGTCCCAGGTTCGACCTTTCGCGGTGCGCCTGTTGCCCTAAGAACTCAAATCAAGAGATACAATCATTAAAAAAAGTGTTGCCTTAGGCTCTGTCTACCCCATAAGGGATAAAGACGTAACTTGTGTTTCCATAGAAATTGCCGTGCTCCCTTATCTTAGAAACGTGAACTTCGGAACGAAGGTAGCTCATATATCACAACTAATGAAATCAGAATATAAATCACAACTTTTTATATCTGTCTGCCTATGTAAGTAACCATTATAAAGTGACCTAACACTGCCTACACTTTGCTTAGGAGCCAGGCTCTGCTAACAGTAGATTATCCACTTGCCGAATTTGTACCGAACCCCCGATGCAAAGATGTACGCTTACAGATCGGCAAACCCATTTTCAACGCTACCAATTACGGATTGGATGGTAATTTGGTAAACATAATATGTTAAATTACGTTCCTATACCAACGCATACCAAAACATAAAATCATTAAATTAAATACCTACGGTAGTTCTTATATCTGTAAAATGTGTACAAAATATACATTACATTAACAGTCTGAGGGTGGGTGGTTTCGATGATATTATGTTGATGTTGAAACCTGTTGCACAAATGACCTAACACTACTAAACAATCAATGATCGAGTTTGTGCAATGTTGCTACTTTAGACTCGTAAAAATGTAACTTGTAGCTTCGAGAAACATTATGTCAATTTGACAGTGTGGTTTGACAGCTGCGAGGGGAAGAGCATTGCTTGGTCCGGTGCACCCTGGGCACCGGTTAATGATTTCCTGGCAGATCCTGACGGATATCATTATCTGTTGGACAAGAGCCCGACAGGGGAGAGGGGTCTTTTGACCGTGTTACCGTACAACATTGCCGACATTTTTGTCACAAGATTTTTTAATACTGTATTTATTACTTCGACATTGGCGAAGTCAACGCATCGATCGATGGGGTCATATTAAAAAAAGAAGAAGAACACAGTATGGTTTGCAACAACCACTCTAGTTTGACAGGTAGATAGGTAACTTTGCCGTAACAAAATATACGGCTAGCCGTATCTGTAAATTTTTCTAAAACCGGTTTGAAATTTCTCTGAACATAACTTTAGATCAGGTTTGTTTGTTTTACTTTACAATAACCATAAAAATTTTAGCTTCCACAAAATTTTGATAAACAGTTTACCATAGCAATTTTCATACTCATAGATCAATGAATATGCTATATAATACACCGCCTTGCAAAAAAACGGGCACCCATGGTTTTTGTATTTTATCTGCATAAAAGCTTACTTTCTAGCCTTGTTTTTTTGCAAGGAGGTATCTAGGAATCGACACATCTCTCGCATAGTATCCGCCTATTTAAGTCGCTGCAAAAGCAGTCAATGCACTGAAACAGGAATCAAACGTTGAAAAACGTCTAAAATTGGGACTATTTAAGAATCTTATCATTTACAATCATCATTTAGACTTAATTCAACTACTTTACTATCACGACCAGGCCCCGCCTGACCTTCGCGAAGACCTGCATCACATTCACCATCTATTTGATTCATTCTACAACTATCACTTACATCATCCTCTATAAAAGCATCTTCACACGAAGTGTCTTCACCTATATCTTTATTCTCACCATCTTCACACGTGTCACCTGCTCGATCAACTTCATCACCTAAATCACCTACATTATTTATAGAATTCTGATTCGATAGCATGGAAGAAAGAGTCCTAATATACGCCTCCATATTGGAAGCTAAAGCAGTCATGATTTGGTTTTCGACAGTCAACACGCTGGCGTCTAGAACATTCCCTTCCGGTTCCAGTCTTATGCTGGACTTCAAGAGATTAGCTAGTATAGGGTTGGCGCGCAGTGTTTCATCTCTGTCTTGTATATTGGCACTGTAGTTTTCCTTCTCTATCCTATCGGGTTTATCTCGGTTGTGTACCCGTTTGTGAAGTATGAATACGTCCGGGTCTTTGAAGCATTTCGAGCATTCTTGGCATTGGTATGTTTCTTCTCTGTGCTCGTCCGGCTTGCATCGGAGCAGGAGTTCTATCTCGGAGAGGGAGCTGCCAGAAGGACTGGGATCCGTCTCCGATAAAGATTGTTGACCTGAAATCAGTTCGAAAATAATAAAAATATGGATCGCTACCACCATCTTACTCGCTAATCCTGCCGCTAAGTAGCAGTGCTTGCACTGCTGTGTTCCGGTGTGGAGAGTAAGACAGCCGGGGAAATTACGGGCACAAGAGGCATTTCATCTTAGTCCTCTAGGTTGGCAACGCATCTGCAATCCCTCCGGGGTTGCGGGTGTCTATGGGCAGTGGTGATCACTTACCATCAGGTGACCCACTTGCTCGTTTGCCTTCCTATTCATATAAAAAAAAAAAAAAAATGTAAGTAGACCTGTTTCGTTGAAGTTAGCGGTACTGGATCAAGTATGTGGGTAAATGCTTTATTGCACACTAGCAGTTGCCCGCAACTTCGTCTGCGTAGAATTCGTTTATCGCTATCCCGCGGGAATCACGCAATTTTCCGGGATAAAAAGTAGCCTATGTGTTATTCCAGACTATAATCTATCTATGTTCCAAATTTCATCCAGATCGGCCCAGTACTTTTTGAGCCTATTCATTACAAACATACAAACATACAAAAATAGGTACAAATCTTTCCTCTTTATAATATTAGTATAGATAGACTAGCGTTGCCCGCTAAGCGTCATCTGTTTGAATGATGTGTCTATACGACACAATTACAAACTCCCAAACCAGGGACGAGAGAAGGCGCTGTTTTGAATGATAGGTACTATCAAATGAATCCAGAATGTTTATTTCTAAACGATAAAAACAATCAAGAAATAAACATTCTTGATTCATTGCTCCTCTCGTAAAGCGCCCTGTAAACGATCAAATTTTTTGTCAAATTTTACGTGTTTGTCAAATTATTTGTTAGTGTACAGCTGTGTTTGAGGCGTTTGTCAAACAATCTACGTGTTTCATGCGTTTGATGAAAATCTGGATTGATGTCGAGTTTGACAAACAGGTTTGAACGTGAACGACGGTGTTTGTCAAACAAGATCTCGGTAGAAGAAGTTTGACAAACAAATTTGTCAAGCAAATTTGACCGTCTAACAGGGCGCTTTAACAAATTCGTTTGATATTTGGTTTCATCGTTTAAGCTTATGTTTGATGAAAACGTGAAGTTTGACAAACAAATTTGATCGTTTACAGGGCGCTTTATAAGAGTGCGATTTAGGGTAAGGTCAGGTCATGTGCCATTAAATACTTTTTTAAATATGATGAGAATTGCTCAATCCCCAACGTGCACGCATTGTGGCAAGGTTGAAGATTTAATACATTTTTTGATGGAGTGTGAAATGATGAAGGATAATAGAGAGAGGTACCTGGCTGATGTGAGCCTGGTTAATGGAGCAGTTAACACAACATTAAGTTTTCCGGAATCAAAAAACGCGGTACGAATATACAGGTTTGTGAAATACTCCTTTGCTGCCAGAGAATCTGGTAGTGGGCAGGGGAGTGTTGGATGAATCTGACCCAAGAGACATCCAATGAGGCTGGCATAGTCACACAAGTGCACTTAAGCCTCGTAAAAATATTAGATTAAAAAAAACCGGTCAAGTGCGAGTCGGACTCGCGCACCGAGGGTTCCGTATCATTATCTATAAATATATAAAACCAGTGTAAGCAGAGCCCTGCTCCAAAGCAAAATGTACGCAGTGTGGGGTTACTTTATATTGGTCACTGCTATATACAGACATACATACACATTTACGGTTTTCGCAATTATTCTTTAATCTGTGCTATAAGACCTACCTTCATACCAAATTTCAAGATTCTGCGTTCACGGGAACTACCTTGTAGGTTTTGATTCCCTTGAGAGTTGAAAATTTGCGGAAATTTGCGGCAGAAACGGCTGTATCTTTTGATTGCGTTGGCTTAGAAGTTTGATTTTTTCACAGCTTCAAGGGACAGTAGACCTGAGTAATTGATATAAAATTCAGCTTCATACCTCCACGCGTTACTGAGAAAAAGGGTCGTGACAGACGGACAGACGGACAACAAAGTGATCCTATAAGGGTTCCGTTTTTTCCTTTTGAGGTACGGAACCCTAAAAATAATGATAATAAGAGTGCGAGACATGCAGTTGGACTCACCGTTGCTGGCGGCGGGCTCGGCGGCGCCGGCGGCCTGCATCGCCATCATGGTCTGCACGTATATAGCTTGCGCCATCTGAGTGCGAGACATGCAGTTGGACTCACCGTTGCTGGCGGCGGGCTCGGCGGCGCCGGCGGCCTGCATCGCCATCATGGTCTGCACGTATATAGCTTGCGCCATCTGAGTGCGAGACATGCAGTTGGACTCACCGTTGCTGGCGGCGGGCTCGGCGGCGCCGGCGGCCTGCATCGCCATCATGGTCTGCACGTATATAGCTTGCGCCATCTGAGTGCGAGACATGCAGTTGGACTCACCGTTGCTGGCGGCGGGCTCGGCGGCGCCGGCGGCCTGCATCGCCATCATGGTCTGCACGTATATAGCTTGCGCCATCTGAGTGCGAGACATGCAGTTGGACTCACCGTTGCTGGCGGCGGGCTCGGCGGCGCCGGCGGCCTGCATCGCCATCATGGTCTGCACGTATATAGCTTGCGCCATCTGCTGCTGCATCTAGCCAACAAAACGATAACAATAAGTTTATGACAACTATAACCTAACCTAAAATAGTACATTTCGATGCTAGGGAGGCGTTCAAGTATTACGTAAGCGCTTGAGGGGGGCGGGGGGGTCTTTGCTTTGCTTATTTTTGATGACATGGGGGGAGGGGGGATCGATATGGTGATTACGTCAGCAACTTCGATTCGAACTGCTGCTCACAAATCAATAAAAAACAGAATCCATTAAAAGAAAAATGCATATAGGTACCAATGATTACGTAAGCATGGGAGGGGGGGGTAAGAGGTTTGCTTACTTTTGCTGACAAGGGGTAGGGGGGGGGGGGGTAAATAATTGTAAAAAATCTGCTTACGTAATACTTGAATGGCCCCTAGTGCGGAAAGTATGCCATTACATTATGTGTATAGAAATATTTAAATTGAATAAATACAAAAAACTACTGCTGCATTTAGAACCTTAAAAGCCATGCTTGCTGTTGGAAAAACGCCTACACTTTGACAGGCGTTTCGGCAGCTATTCCCACGCTAGTCCGTTCCATTCAGACACCTTAATAAGAACTGTTTTTTGGAATTCAATTATTAAAAAATAATGATGAAGAGGCGAGTAATAATAAAATATAAAATCTAATAGATTTTTAGTTTTATTACGTCTTGGTACAAACTAGCATTATAATAACTCTTCGGTAAGTAGTCGTGAATTGGAACAAGTACAAATAAAATAAAATAGAAAGTAAATCGCACTAGGGCGCAAAAACAAACGTTTCGTACGCAAAACAACCAAAAAAAGGGCACTTTTTGAGCTACTGTCGAAAAAAAAAAGTTTTAAGCACAGGCTTTTTTTGCTGACTGTACTCATTGTCATTCGTCCTACATTATGTGTACCAAATTTCAAGTAAATCAGACAAACTGTTAAAGAGTTCCATCCAGCGGAGACGGTCCTGGGCAGGTCAACAGAATTCCGCTACCTGACTTACACAAGTATGCAAAATCTCAGCTCAATCGAGTGAAGATATCTGCTTCAAAATTGACCCGCAAGATTCCACCCGGACACATTAAATCTTGTAAATACATTGCAAGTTATATTTCCGGACAGATACAATCTTTTTTTTTTTATATGAATAGGAAGGCAAACGAGCAAGTGGGTCACCTGATGGTAAGTGATCACCACTGCCCATAGACACCCGCAACCCCGGAGGGATTGCAGATGCGTTGCCAACCTAGAGGACTAAGATGAAATGCCTCTTGTGCCCGTAATTTCCCCGGCTGTTTTACTCTCCACACTGGAACACAGCAGTGCAAGCACTGCTACTTAGCGGCAGGATTACCGAGTAAGGTGGTGGTAGCGATCCGGACGGACCTTGCACAAGGCCCTACCACCCGTAAAAATCTAGGGCTCTTCAAGGCTAGAGTGAATAGGCTATTGAACCAGTGAGTTACACCTTTCGCCTCATCTGCACCTTCCACCAAGTGAGATAGAGGTCAATCACTGGTCAGTGTATTTGTCAGCTTGAAGTGCTTTCCACTGGCGTTCGTGTCGCCACAGTGTATGTGTTTTTTGTGTTTAGTTTTATAATTTTACCTGGGTCCCACTGAAAAACAGCGCTGCGGCTTGCCGCAACATTATGCTGAGTGGGGTCCACTTTACACCATATCGGTACTATTCCTTTGTATATTGTATTTGTCCTTGTTTTATGTCTACGTGTATCGAATGTGTGTAAATAAATGTTTCTCTCTCTCTCTCTCTCAGTTCGTAGTAAAAAAAAAAAACCGGTCAAGTGCGAGTCGGACTCGCGCACCGAGGGTTCCGTATCATTATCTATAAATATCTAAAACCAGTGTAAGCAGAGCCCTGTTCCAAAGCAAAATGTACGCAGTGTGGGGTTACTTTATATTGGTCACTGCTATATACAGACATACATACACATTTACGGTTTTCGCAATTATTCTTTAATCTGTGCTATAAGACCTACCTTCATACCAAATTTCAAGATTCTGCGTTCACGGGAACTACCTTGTAGGTTTTGATTCCCTTGAGAGTTGAAAATTTGCGGAAATTTGCGGCATAAACGGCTGTATCTTTTGATTGCGTTGGCTTAGAAGTTTGATTTTTTCACAGCTTCAAGGGACAGTAGACCTGAGTAATTGATATAAATTTCAGCTTCATACCTCCACGCGTTCCTGAGAAAAAGGGTCTTGACAGACGGACGGACGGACGGACAACAAAGTGATCCTATAAGGGTTCCGTTTTTTCCTTTTGAGGTACGGAACCCTAAAAATAATGTAAAAGGTGAAATACCACAGGGTCAACGAGGGTCTGCGAGCTGGGCCACGGGGCGGCGCGGCGCGGCTGCGGGCCCGGCTCCGCCGCCGGCAGGTTCTGCGAGGGCACCGCGTCCTTCCGGAGCGTCCGCCATTGCCCTGTTACACATTGCTCACTTTACATATAGAACAAGCACTTTTTAAATTAAATTTGTTTATCTCCGGTAACTATCACCCATATAAAGTACGTAAAAGAAATCATAATAATAATCAGCATCCTACCTACTTCCAACTAATCCTACTATCCCACACACACACACACACACACACACACACACACACACACACACACACACACACACACACACACACACACACACACACACACACACACACACACACACACACACACACACACACACACACACACACACACACACACACACACACACACACACACAAATCACGTCTTCATCCCTTACGGGGTAGACAGAGCCTAAGGTAACAGATACCTACAGGCCACATTAGCAAGATTGTGGGCGTATAGGTAAAAAATAAAGGCGTAGAGGTGGAATGTGGAATCAAAATAGTGACGGGTTGCTAGCCACATCGCCTATGACATGATTCCTATAATTTTCGCCCATTCCCTCGATGGATTTTTACCATTTGTGCGGGTAGAGAAGCAACTGGTACATTTTATGTTTTTTCTTTGCTTCCAGACCAGCGTGGAAGACAGCGTAAGCTTAACGGCACGGCAGTATTGGCGTAAGTAAGACGGTGGCCATCCACCATGCACCAGCATGGAGAAGATGGATATAGAACAAGCACTTTTTAAATTTAATTTGTTTATCTCCGGTAACTATCACCCATATAAATTACAAACAAAATACTTCCACGCTGGTCTGGGAGCAAAGGAAAAACATAGAATGTACCAGTTGCTTCTCTACCCGCGCAGATGGTAAAAGGCCATCAATGGAATGGGCGATTATAATAGGAATCATGTTATAGGCGATGAGGCTAGCAACCCATCACTATTTTGATTCGTTTTTCCACCTATACGCCCACAATCTTGCTAAATGTGGCCTGTAGGTACCTGTTACCTTAGGCTCTGTCTACCCCGTAAGGGACGAAGACGTGATTTGTGTGTGTGTGTGTGTGTAAATTACAAAAATTACATACATACATACAATAAATCATAATAATAATCAGCATCCTACCTACTTCCAATTTCCTACTAATCCTACTATCCTACTAATATTATAAACGAGAAAATTTGTAAGTATGCCGGATGTTTGTTACTCTTTCACGCCTGAACGGCTGGATAGAATAAATAGAAATAAGCTTTAGTGACCTGTAATGCCTGTTACATACATACATACACATACACAAATCACGTCTTTATCCCTTACGGGGTAGACAGAGCCTAAGGTAACAAGACCTACAGGCCACAATTAGCAAGACACCGAAGGCGTAGAGGTAGAAAGTGGAACCAAAATAGTGATGAGTTGCTAGCCACATCGCCTATAACATGATTCCTATCATTTTCGCTCATTCCCTCGATGGATTTTTACCATTTGCGCGGGAAGAGAAGCAACTGGTATATTCTATGTTTTTTCTTTGCTCCCAGACCAGCGTGGAATGGCTGTTACCAAGAATACATTTCATTTTAGGCCGGAGTGCTAAGATAGAATACCGCGTGTGCCAGTAATTTCACCAGCTGTACTCTCCACGCGGAATAGTAGGAGCGCAAGCATTGCTCATACGTCCATCGATTGTATAAAAAAATGGTCCTACTACAATTAGATGTGTTTGATGTAAATTAGAACCAGAAAGAAGTCATTTCGTCATCTGTCGCTTTGCAGCGAACCTTCCTTACCTTTGCCTAGTTAGATTTTAAGTTAGTTTTAATCAAGTTGGAGACTGAAAACCAGCATGCTTGCTGAGTCTCCTCTCCTATTTACCTAATACTTGTATGTGCCTAATGCTTTGATTTAATTTAATCTTTCACTTAATGTTTTATTTTATTTTGTAAATTCGATTATGGATGCAAGTCTGGAATAAAAACATTTCATTTCATTTCATTTCCATTTTCATTTCATTTCATTTCATTTCATTTCATTTCATTTCATTTCATTTCATTTCATTTCATTTCATTTCATTTCATTTCATTTCATTTCATTTCATTTCATTTCATTTCATTTGATAATGTATGTTTTTTATGTATTGGTAAATAAAAATTTATTTTATTTATTTATTGTTGCTTAGCGGCAGGATTACTAATTGCGTAAACGTGTAAAGATCTATTAACACCTTGAAAGTTCGAATGTATCCAGATACCGCATGGCGACTTTACCTCACAACCTTATTTAGCAACTATTAGTAACGTAAATGCTATGAAAACACGAAATAACGCTACAAATAACAGCACACACCTATTCAACACTAATTACAATATCACCAAATATTATTTTTTAATTTTAAATAACTTACTGCTTGAAGCATCTCCGAAACGTGCGGCTCAAAATCCGCCATTACGAATTTGTTTATTGTACCTCCATTTTTTTTCAATCATAGTCTACCCGCATCATGTTTTTTTTTATGGCCTGGCTGCAGAGACTTGAGCCAATCTACTTAGTGGGTTGCCAATGGTTTACATAAAAGTCAAATAAATATTTCAGATACTAGCTGACCCGGCGAACTTTGTTCCGCCTTAAATTTGAAAAAATCCAGTGGTTTGGGCTGTGCTATCCCGCGGGAACTATGCAATTTTCCGGGATAAAAACTATCCTATGTCCTTTCCCGGGACTCAAACTATCTGTATACCAAATTTCAACTAAATCGGCCCAGCGGTTTAAGCGTGAAAAGGTAACAGACAGACAGACAGACAGAGTTACTTTCGCATTTATAATATTAGTAAGGATGAGACGTAGACATGCTACATTTGATTCCATATGATGCGTAATTAACCATGAATCATTTACAACTATTTAATAAATACATACATACGGGGTAGACGGAGCCTAAGGTAAGAACCTTAAGGCCACATTTAGCATGATTCAGGGTGTATAGCTGCAAAAGGGAAATCAAAATAGTAATGGGTTGCTAGCATCACCTATAACATGATTCCTAAGACTTTCGCCCATTCCCTCAATGGGCTTTTACCATCTGCGTGGGAAGAGAAGCAACTGGTAAATTCAATGTTTTTTTCTTTACTCCCAGACCAGCAAGGAAGAAATTTAATAAATACAACTTATAATTACCCAAGAAATATAAAAGTTTATTGAAAAAGGTGTACGCACACAAAATGTATGTGCACATGGCATTGAGTGTTCATTCACCAATGTGCTACCAATGTATGGCTTGTCTTACACATGGTGGCAATGTCTGCATCACAAGTTAAAAAAGAAAAAAAAAAAAAAACAACCAAAAAAAAAAAACATCACAACACAAAAACAAAAAGATTAATTAGTGGTAAATGGTTCGGCGTCAGCAAATGCTGCCGGTGCCGGCTCGCACGAGCGACACTTCAGCACTGTTTTTCAGCCGGAACACAGCCTGCTGCTAAATGGTGGATAATAGTCACAGGGCGAACATCCCAAAGCCATATGCTTGGTCACACCGCATTCACAGTATAAGAGTCATCAGTATGAGTAGGAGTCATCAAAATGATATTTCATTTGAATTGGCTACATCAACCACGGTTGTTTTTTAAAATTCCATTCTTCTTGGAACTCTTACATGTGGCATTAGCTATCAGTAGGGTAAAATTATTCTCGAGTTTACTCGAACTTTCCCTGACCAAAGACAAACTTGCTAGACCAGTGGCATTCAGCCTTTTTTTTAAACGGGCCTTCAACACGTTTTAGTCATAGTGTCGCGGGCCACAAGCAAAAATTATTTGGGGGCAGGTTGTAGAGGTAGGTAACTCTAGGCAGGCCAAGCACAAAGGCGGGGCGGGCCGCATGTGGCCCGTTAGACCTAGACCCTAGACCATTTAAACATGCAAAAATCACGTCTTTATCCCTTACAAGATAGAGAGCCTGAGGTAACAAGACCTACAGGGCACATTTAGCAAGACCATTATAAACCAAACCATTATGCTTAAAAGGCTGAAATTTGGACTGAAGCTCTCTTGTATCGTAAATTCTAAAACCAGAATACACTGTTTATTATTTTACAAGTTCCAAGCTGCAATATAACTTGTTTTGTACACAGTATGCAAAAAAAACACTGACAGAGTTATCAACATCCAGGCAAAAACCCTTAAAACCTTTAATTGTGTGTATAACATACTCATGGAAATAAGACACATAATTTCCATGGAATAGGGAAATCTACACATGGGACAAAGCCATAGGCATGAGGTAGGTAAGTATTTCACAGACAGTGCATAATGTCTGCATAGAAAGGTCACTAAGAATAAAGTGTACAATGGTATAAGAATGTGATAAGTGTTACCTGTCCAGTTATGCAATGAGGTTACAATACAATTTTTATAGATTTGATACAGGATTGCAAGTTTAACATAAAACAAATTGTCTTACCATACAAGTAAAGGTTTTCTAGTGAAATTCAGTATCTAGTCTGCTATTACAGTATTGTAAGCCTGTATTAAAGTCTCGGGCAAAGGTATAAGAGAAAAAAATAGTAACATAATCACATTTCGGGTACTCGAAGACGCCGAAGACAAACAGTTAGGTATGTGACGTTAGAGTAGTTTGCTGGCTTACCCTTATTTTTCCCGACGCTGGTGATTGTGTAATCCTCTGGCTTGAAGTGCAGACTGCACACTTTAGAGTACTTCGTATAGGGTTTGCCTCTTTTAAGCACACGATTCCACAATTTAGCCAGCTCCTCGTCTCGAGGGAATTGATGGAACGATACATTCTTGGCTTTACCGGCCATCGAAGTACAGCGCGGCACCGTGCAATAATATGGCATTTTGTTGCTAGCTGGAACCACGCCGCGGTGTACTTATTATCATAGCTATGTTACGCTCGTATTATTGTTTCGTTGCAGTTAAAATATTTATAAAAACAAACAAAACTTCGCGCATAAACACCAAGCGCCGACATGATCAAAATAAAGAAAAAATATTAGTGTTACCAGTGCATAAAACTAGTGTACAAACTACTGCTTAGTTTGTCTCTGGATTTTCAGTCGGTTTGGACCACAGATAACTAATGTGTGGGTCTCCTAATTTTCTTAGACAGACGTAATGACTCTAGTTCTGATTCAAGTAACCTGGGCGACCGAGCAAAGCTTGGTATTCACAAAACTCTGCAAAGCATTGATACAAATATAAACTAAAGCTACGTTAAAAATAATAATTGACTAAAAATAAAACTGCAACACACGTTTTCTTGGAGATGTGACCGAGCTAAATCAATTTTTTATCCCCAAATCTTCTCTTTCATATAGCAAATTTTATCAGAATCATTTGAATCGTGGCCATGATCTCCGTAATAAAAAAAAAGCTTCTGCAGTTTTGGTGTGTTTAAGCTTAGTTGTTGACAAAGTGCGAATTGCTATGATGGTGGCCAATAGCCCAATATCATGCAGGGTATAGCATGGAAAGAAGAAGAAGTAAACTGTACAGACTGAGCCAACGTACTAAGATGTCCTTATTAGTTTTAAATAATAAGTGAGCTGCTAGCGTTTGTTGGGCCGCTCTGATACTTAGGAGACAACTCCAAAATGAAAAACTCGAAGTACAGTCCATTAGCTCTTAGAATAAGAATAGAAGTAGGCAGGATATGAACTCCAATTATAAGGTTAGCATACAATTTAATATTATATTGTAAGTGATGTGAATGAAGGAAAAACGTCGTGAAATAGCATAGTACAAACTGGCAGATGGCGCTAGCTACTCAACACAATGGTATAACAGCTCTTTCATCTAAAATCGCATATGAAAATTGTAGTGTAGTTAGTCTGTGGCGTCTGTGGGTATTTTTTGTACTTTATCTTTATGGCCAGAATGGAGATTGCACGTGAACTTGAAATGCTTAAAGTGTTTTGATTGAAACATGCCATGTGTGCTATTTCCAGAATAAAATTGGTGTTATTAATAAAATATTTTTTAATTGTATATTAGAAAACATTTTTTTTATAAAATGCACAATATTCAAGTGGCTGAATATTTTTCTCTTAGTCTTCTTTTCTTCGGTTCCTTGAGTAAGAACGTTTTGCCTATGGTATTGCCGGAGCCATTTTTCTGAAAAAAGTGGTGATACATGTCAAAAATTTCAAGTAAAGTAACTATAATTTTCAAGGCTGCAGGCAGTGTGATGACTGCGATTTCTACAAAAGCGATAACGATTGCAACAAATCGGTTTTAGCGACACACTGGTACCGCCATTTGATGTGAAGTATTTTATTTGCGGGCGGCATTTCACGTTGCTGCCAGAGTTCGATAACAACAAAGGCAGACGGCAGCGCTATGGGTTATTACTGCACCGTGCCTCAGTGCACATCGCTCGCCGGGAAGACGAAAAACGTAAAGTTCCACCGGTTCCCGCGCGACACCACCATGGCAGACAAGTGGAACGTGATCCTGAAACGCGGGAAGCCCTACACAAAGTACTCCAAAGTGTGCAGCCTCCACTTCACGCAGTCAGATTACAACGTCACAAACATGGGTAAGGACACAAGTAAAACTATATTTGGGTTTTTCCACGTCTGGTTAGCGCGTCGCGTTTGTTATTCACCAGTTTTCTCTGGAATGAGTCATCACTAATGTCCATTTTA
This sequence comes from Pandemis cinnamomeana, assembly GCA_932294345.1. NCBI lineage: Eukaryota > Metazoa > Arthropoda > Insecta > Lepidoptera > Tortricidae > Pandemis > Pandemis cinnamomeana. The sequence goes on along the minus strand of OW028731.1, from coordinate 1,821,330 downwards.
TTTGTTTTAATAATGTAATCTTCCTTCTGTCCGGCGAGGCTGTTATTTTTAACATTTGTGTTTTTTGTGTGATAGGATGCTGATTGGGATTTGCGGTTTTTGCGTTATGCAATGGGAATGACAATGGAGTCGCTATCTCATCTCGCGCTGACCTTTAACAGTTGTGATTATCAGAATTACTCTCAAATCTTGCTGTTGTTAAGCTTATAGTTATTTTATCAATACACACTTTTAAATGCTAATTTATGCTTGGTATGTTATTGAACGAGACATATAGCGTTTTGTAAGAACATTTTTTGCGCACAAAAAAACAAATTTCATGAAGTAATGTTATTAGCGATTGTAATGTGACTGTTGTTGTATTATGATTGACACTGACATTGGACACTTTAACTCCAATGGTAACATAAAAATAAAAACAAATTGCCGAAATATGTGTATACATTTTGAATGACAGTGCTCAGAATTGAAGTTTTTTTGTTGTTTTGGTTATTGTTACTACAACGTTTGCAAGTTACTGTTTAAAACGAATAACAAAACAAGCTTCTGGATAAGTACAGATAGTATGTTAGAATCACCAATAAAATGGCAGGGATATATAAATTTAATTGTCACTATCAGACACATGGTTTGGATTAGCTGTTTGTTTTAAACATGAGAATAATAAAGCCTTTTATTTTCTAAATACAATAGTTTTGGTATATAGTTCTAGCAAATTTCGAGTTATTAGTAGTTCCTTAGTTAAGTCAGTTCAGTCTCGGGTCGTCAGCCATTGACATAAGAAGCATAAACAGCTGAAATAAATACATTATTATTATTATTAAGTTATTTGTGTTTGTATTAGTATCCACAGATTTGGACTCCTCTTTGGGAGTAGGCCTCCTCCAGCTTGTTCCATGGCTGCCTGTCTTCCGCCTCCGGCTGTCTCCACTATATCATCCATCCACCTTTTATAGGGTCTGCCGATTCTTCTTTTCCCAATGGGACCTTTCCATTTTGTTACTGTTGTCATGTATGTAAGATTTCCTATTTGTGTATGAGAGTCATGATAAAGATGTAAATATCCAATATTAGTCAGAGGAAACTAATTTAAAAATGTTCACCAGTGGCATCATGGGGAATCCCATCTTTGTATTTTCCTCATGCTTATCAGATGCCTGACCGCAGATCAACTATATTTGAATATTTGTACAATATTAAAATATGCTTAAAACTTGACCAATTTTCTTTTTTAATTAATTAATTAAAAAATAAACTTATTGTATAACCTTTTTGCTGACTACTTTTTGTACTTAGATGGATCAACTTTTTCTAGTCACTCGCTACTGTGGTTTTGTTCTCTGTGGTCACTGTAAACTATATGTTTATAGCTTCGAAATTTAAACTATATGCAACATTACTGGAGAGTTTAGCGCTACAGTAATGTTTTTTTTTTTAATTTTGGACTGACCGGCAACAATTAACTTCCTGTTCTGATATGTAGTGAACAATGACGACTTTAACAGACGTTTTTGAGAAAATGATATGAACTACATGCAAGGCTCAGGATTATAGGCGGTGCAGGTACAAATGGTGGTGTGTGTAGGTTACCTGGTATGGGTGATGCAGCAGTATAGCACGCATCACGGAATGATGAGGATCCGGGTTCGATTCCTGGCCATAGTGTTACTTTTCGGATTTTTCTGTGTTCTAATTTTCAGTGGTGTTAACAAATTTTATAAAACGTCGAAAAAAGTAGTCTGGAGAAATTTAGCTTTCACCGAAATCATTGGGTTTTTCAGGACAATGGAAAACCCTGAGTAAGGATGCGGTGCCCTCCCAGAACCTGCCGAAACTGAACCCTGACGGCACCGTTATGGTCATCCGCAAGAGCCGCACCCTCAAGTACAAGGATGGCAAGAAGGAGGAGCCCATGTGAGTTAATACCCGGGGTAAAAGGGGGTAAAAGGGGGTCTCCAGTCGATGATCAAGAGGGGGGGGGGGAGGCGTTGTAGAGTTACCCTTATTGCAGAGAACTTGGACATACTCTGTTGTGCTCTGTAGGCTTAGCTAACTCGCTCGCAATCGCCTTCGTGTTCATTTTGACAGTTCATATATGAATGTGACAGCTAGCTGATTCCGATGCCAATTGTCAGCCCACATGTGAACTGTCAAAATGAACACGATGGCGATTGCGAGCGAATCCTACTAATAATATAAACGCGAAAGTTGGTAAGTATGGATGGATGGATGGATGGATGGATGGATGGATGGATGGATGGATGGATGGATGGATCTGTATGAAATTAAGAACATAGATGGAATGTATTCTGGAATAACACATAGGCTACTTTTTATTTCGGAAAATTGCACATTTCCTGCGGGATAGCGATAAACGAATTCAATGCAAAAGGATGTTGCGGGCAACAGCTAGTTCAGAAATAATTAATCCCGCAGGAATTGCGCAATGTTCCGGGATAAAGAGTAGCCTATGTGTTATTCCAGACTATAATCTATGTTTCAATTTTCATCCAGATCTGTCCAGCCGTTCTGGCGTGAAAGAGTAACAAACATACAAACATCCATCCATACTTCCAAACTTTCGCGTTTATAATATTAGTAGGATGTTGGGGTAGGAATTTGATCCACTTCCAATCGTTGGATTGACTTGAGATTTTGCATACTTATGTAAGTCGGGGGACAATACAGTAATCTGGTGGTGTGATTCTGGTGGCCCGGCCAGGACCGTCTCCGCAGGAGTCCGTGGAGTATTAAACCAGCTTATTTGTTTGCAGCGACAAAACTGAGAAATGGTCGCCGCTGTCTGCGCTCGCGCACGGCGCCCCAGAGCCAGCAGTCGACAATGAGAACAGCGTAAGTTACAACTTTTTCTATTTATAACATTGACATACAATAAACAACTAGACTCCCTATCACGCTCAGAAACTGTCCGAAGCAAAAGTCTGAACGACGCGTCTATTGTTCAGAGTTTTGGTTCAGTTGTGTTTCGACCGCGCTTTGATAACAATGTATGTCTCTTTCGCACCGTAATCTTACTATTGAGAACAAAAGAGACAGGCAGGTTTCCAGCGCGTGGCGTCGTGTCATTACTTCTCACGATCCTACGCCATTGATATTAAACATTACTGCCACGAAATAAGGTGTCAATTTGAACGAATATGTTAATGTTATCTGTCTAAGTCGATGTGTTGACACACACAACACATAGACAAAGCAACTCGGACGTTTCTTGAGGAACCTTTGTTAGCGACTGAGAGTCTAGTTGTTTATTGTAAGTCAATGATTTGTAAGCTCTTATTTTGTCTTGCCTGTGCCGATGTTTGTCTGTAATCAAATTTTACAAGTGTTTTTGTTGGCACATTTATGAAGTCAGATGAGAATACAATATTCTGTTAGGTAGAATCATGGTGACCCGACCAAGACCGTCTCTGTAGGATGGAGTTCTTCTGCCATTGGTCTTCAAAGTGCAAACGGCGGGAATGACTTGGGTTTTTTATTTATAACTAGCTTCTAGCCAAAGGTAACAAGACCTAAAGGCCACGTTTAGCATGATTATGGGCGTATAGGTGGAAAGGGGAATCAAAATAGTAATGGCCAGCCGCATCGCCTATAACATGATTTTCCCTCGATGGACTTTTACAATCTGCGCGAGAAGAGAAGCAACTGGTACATTCTATGTTTTTTCTTTTTATTAACTTGCAAGTCTTGCAACATATGTATGTATGTAATGTTTGTCCGGGTGGAATCTTGCAACTCAATTTTGAAGCAGATATCTTCAACCGATTGAGTTGCAATTTTGTATACCTGTGGAAGTCGGATGACAATACAATAAACTGGTAGTAGTGTTCTGGTGGTCCAGCCAGGACCGTCTCCGCAGGAGGGAACTCTTCAACGGTTGGTCCAACTGACTTGAAACTTGGTAGACATGAGCGTCCTGCAAGACAATGCAAGTACAGTCAGCAAAAACAGTCGGCAAAAGAAGTTTGTATCAAAAATGCAATTTTTGTTTTCAGCTGGCGTACCGCCTTCAGACCCTGCACGCGCTGGCGTCGGCCGTGTCCCCGCAGAGCGCGCCCAAGCCCAAGAAGCAGGACGCGTTCATGCAGACGGACCCCGTGCAGTCCGAGGAGGAGGAGAACACGCAGCCGAACAACAGCTACAGCGAGACCTCCGACAACTCCTTCCACTCGGAACAGCTAGGTACGTCCATGCAGACGGACCCCGCGCAGGCCGAGGAGGAGGAGGACACGCAGCCGAACAACAGCTACAGCGAGACCTCCGACAACTCCTTCCACTCGGAACAGCTAGGTACGTCCATGCAGACGGACCCCGCGCAGTCCGAGGAGGAGGAGAACACGCAGCCGAACAACAGCTACAGCGAGACCTCCGACAACTCTTTCCACTCGGAACAGCTAGGTACGTTCATGCAGACGGACCCCGCGCAGGCCGAGGAGGACACGCAGCCGAACAACAGCTACAGCGAGACCTCCGACAACTCCTTCCACTCGGAACAGCTAGGTACGTCCATGCAGACGGACCCCGCGCAGTCCGAGGAGGAGGAGGACACGCAGCCGAACAACAGCTACAGCGAGACCTCCGACAACTCCTTCCACTCGGAACAGCTAGGTACGTCCATGCAGACGGACCCCGCGCAGGCCGAGGAGGAGGAGGACACGCAGCCGAACAACAGCTACAGCGAGACCTCCGACAACTCCTTCCACTCGGAACAGCTAGGTACGTCCATGCAGACGGACCCCGCGCAGTCCGAGGAGGAGGAGAACACGCAGCCGAACAACAGCTACAGCGAGACCTCCGACAACTCTTTCCACTCGGAACAGCTAGGTACGTTCATGCAGACGGACCCCGCGCAGGCCGAGGAGGACACGCAGCCGAACAACAGCTACAGCGAGACCTCCGACAACTCCTTCCACTCGGAACAGCTAGGTACGTCCATGCAGACGGACCCCGCGCAGTCCGAGGAGGAGGAGGACACGCAGCCGAACAACAGCTACAGCGAGACCTCCGACAACTCCTTCCACTCGGAACAGCTAGGTACGTCCATGCAGACGGACCCCGCGCAGGCCGAGGAGGACACGCAGCCGAACAACAGCTACAGCGAGACCTCCGACAACTCCTTCCACTCGGAACAGCTAGGTACGTCCATGCAGACGGACCCCGCGCAGTCCGAGGAGGAGGAGAACACGCAGCCGAACAACAGCTACAGCGAGACCTCCGACAACTCTTTCCACTCGGAACAGCTAGGTACGTTCATGCAGACGGACCCCGCGCAGGCCGAGGAGGACACGCAGCCGAACAACAGCTACAGCGAGACCTCCGACAACTCCTTCCACTCGGAACAGCTAGGTACGTCCATGCAGACGGACCCCGCGCAGTCCGAGGAGGAGGAGGACACGCAGCCGAACAACAGCTACAGCGAGACCTCCGACAACTCCTTCCACTCGGAACAGCTAGGTACGTCCATGCAGACGGACCCCGCGCAGGCCGAGGAGGACACGCAGCCGAACAACAGCTACAGCGAGACCTCCGACAACTCCTTCCACTCGGAACAGCTAGGTACGTCCATGCAGACGGACCCCGCGCAGTCCGAGGAGGAGGAGGACACGCAGCCGAACAACAGCTACAGCGAGACCTCCGACAACTCCTTCCACTCGGAACAGCTAGGTACGTCCATGCAGACGGACCCCGCGCAGGCCGAGGAGGAGGAGGACACGCAGCCGAACAACAGCTACAGCGAGACCTCCGACAACTCCTTCCACTCGGAACAGCTAGGTACGTCCATGCAGACGGACCCCGCGCAGTCCGAGGAGGAGGAGAACACGCAGCCGAACAACAGCTACAGCGAGACCTCCGACAACTCTTTCCACTCGGAACAGCTAGGTACGTTCATGCAGACGGACCCCGCGCAGGCCGAGGAGGACACGCAGCCGAACAACAGCTACAGCGAGACCTCCGACAACTCCTTCCACTCGGAACAGCTAGGTACGTCCATGCAGACGGACCCCGCGCAGGCCGAGGAGGAGGAGGACACGCAGCCGAACAACAGCTACAGCGAGACCTCCGACAACTCTTTCCACTCGGAACAGCTAGGTACGTTCATGCAGACGGACCCCGCGCAGGCCGAGGAGGAGGAGGAGGACACGCAGCCGAACAACAGCTACAGCGAGACCTCCGACAACTCTTTCCACTCGGAACAGCTAGGTACGTCCATGCAGACGGACCCCGCGCAGGCCGAGGAGGAGGAGGACACGCAGCCGAACAACAGCTACAGCGAGACCTCCGACAACTCCTTCCACTCGGAACAGCTAGGTACGTCCATGCAGACGGACCCCGCGCAGGCCGAGGAGGAGGAGGACACGCAGCCGAACAACAGCTACAGCGAGACCTCCGACAACTCTTTCCACTCGGAACAGCTAGGTACGTCCATGCAGACGGACCCCGCGCAGGCCGAGGAGGAGGAGGACACGCAGCCGAACAACAGCTACAGCGAGACCTCCGACAACTCCTTCCACTCGGAACAGCTAGGTACGTCCATGCAGACGGACCCCGCGCAGGCCGAGGAGGAGGAGGAGGACACGCAGCCGAACAACAGCTACAGCGAGACCTCCGACAACTCTTTCCACTCGGAACAGCTAGGTACGTCCATGCAGACGGACCCCGCGCAGGCCGAGGAGGAGGAGGAGGACACGCAGCCGAACAGCAGCTACAGCGAGACCTCCGACAACTCCTTCCACTCGGAACAGCTAGGTACGTCCATGCAGACGGACCCCGCGCAGGCCGAGGAGGAGGAGGACACGCAGCCGAACAGCAGCTACAGCGAGACCTCCGACAACTCCTTCCACTCGGAACAGCTAGGTACGTCCATGCAGACGGACCCCGCGCAGGCCGAGGAGGAGGAGGACACGCAGCCGAACAGCAGCTACAGCGAGACCTCCGACAACTCCTTCCACTCGGAACAGCTAGGTACGTCCATGCAGACGGACCCCGCGCAGGCCGAGGAGGAGGAGGAGGACACGCAGCCGAACAGCAGCTACAGCGAGACCTCCGACAACTCCTTCCACTCGGAACAGCTAGGTACGTCCATGCAGACGGACCCCGCGCAGGCCGAGGAGGAGGAGGACACGCAGCCGAACAACAGCTACAGCGAGACCTCCGACAACTCCTTCCACTCGGAACAGTTATTATTATATTATGTATTATGGGGTAGACAGTGGCTAAGGTAACAAGACCTGGAGGCCACTGGAGGTATAGGTGGAAACGGGAATCAAAAATAGCGATGGGTTGCTAGCCGCATCGCCTATAACATGATTCTTGAGATTCTTTACCTCTCCCTCGATGGGCTTTTACCATCTGCGCGGGAAGAGAAGCAACTAGTACATTCTATGTTTTTTCTTTACTCACATACTACCATGGAAGAACATAGACACACATATCATAAGTACTCTGAGATGGGTTTAGAAGCAGTAGAGAAATGACCAGCATTATTAGAACCAATTATATTAGGTTCTGTCTGTCCCGTAAGGGCTAAACGCGTGATTTATGCAAGTACTTGTCTGTGGGAATAGGTAAAATCTGTACCTACTTTATTGTACAGTATGGATTTTTGTAAGATTATGACAAAATCTGTACTTGTACTGATGTGTTATTACAGTATAGATTTTTGTAAGATTATGGCAGAATCTGTACTTGTATTGATGTGTTATTACGGTATAGATTTTTGTAAGATTATGGCAAAATCTGTACTTGTATTGATGTGTTATTACAGTATAGATTTTTGTAAGGTTATGGTAAAATCTGCACTTGTACTGATGTGTTATTACAGTATAGATTTTTGTAAGGTTATGGTAAAATCTGCACTTGTACTGATGTGTTATTACAGTATAGATTTTTGTAAGGTTATGGTAAAATCTGTACTTGTACTGATGTGTTATTACAGTATAGATTTTTGTAAGGTTATGGTAAAATCTGCACTTGTACTGATGTGTTATTACAGTATAGATTTTTGTAAGATTATGGCAAAATCTGTACTTGTATTGATGTGTTATTACAGTATAGATTTTTGTAAGGTTATGGCAAAATCTGCACTTGTACTGATGTGTTATTACAGTATATATTTTTTTAAAGGTGTCATATCATGCCGGTCCTACGGTTTCTGAACGCATTTTAGAGCATTAATGATATGTGTATGTGTATATATAAGTATTTTTGCTGTAGTTTTAAGCCTCTTCTATAATTTGTCATCTACTAAGCCTGTGTGTATATTATAACCAGAGATCGGACAAATTTGCGTCATTGCTCGCAATAATGTGGACATGACTCCAAAATTAATCAAATATGTCAAAATACATATATTAAGAATAAGTATGTCCACGGAGGTTTTATACCTATAGAACTAGAAAACTTTTTTGTCAGAAATAATAATCATATCTAGCAGGATCGTGATTTCTTTCTATACTAATATTATAAAGAGGAAAGATTTGTACCTATTTTTGTATGTTTGTATGTTTGTAATGAATAGGCTCAAAAAGTACTGGGCCGATCTAGATGAAATTTGGAACATAGATAGATTATAGTCTGGAATAACACATAGGCTACTTTTTATCCCGGAAAATTGCGTGATTCCCGCGGGATAGCGATAAACGAATTCTACGCAGACGAAGTTGCGGGCAACTGCTAGTATTATATAAAAAGATTTACGAGAGCGACAACTGCCACTTTAATTAACATTATGCTGATAATTTTATGCATGTGTAAATTTTTATATCCGGGAGTTCAAATTTTATTTCGAGGAATTAATTAAATGATTAATTATTTGATTAATTTTTGAGTCATGTCCACTTTCTTGCGAGCAATGACGCCAATTTGTCCGATCTCTGATTATAACACAACATCTAACCAACTTTGCAACTTTTTCAGAGTACCCAGTGCAATACAAAGAGCCAGAAAAATACGACCCCAAGTCGTTTGAACCGCCCAAAGACTACACAAAGAATACGGAGGACTATATACCCCAGACTAATGAGGAATACAACAAAGAGGCGGAGAAGTACGCCCTGGGGCGGAAGTCGCACAACGGGTACGACAAGCTCGAGTACCAGAAGCCTATAGAGTACCAGAAGATGGGGGACTTGTACGCGTTCAGTGATAAGCAGGAGTTCAGGAGTTACTCCGGGTACCCCAACGGGTATACAGACAGGTAATCCTACTAATATTATTAACTAGCGACCCGCTCCGGCTTTGCACGGTATATTATGCATGTACTATACATATAAACCTTCCTCTTGAATAACTCTATATATTAAAAAAAACCGCATTAAAATCCTTTCTGTGGTTTTGAAGATATAAGCATACATTGGGACACGGGGACAGAGAAAGCGACTTTATTTTATACTATGTAGTGATGTGAAAGTTTGTGAGTATGTTTGGATGTTTGTTACTCTTTCACGCCAGAACGGCTGGACGGATCTGGATGAAATTTGGAACATAGATAGATTATCGTCTGGAATAACACATAGGCTACTTTTTATCCCGGAAAATTGCGTAATTCCTGCGGCGATAAACGAATTCTATGCAGACAAAGTTGCGGGCAACAGCTAGTTAAGTATAAAAAATCGGGAAGTGAATAAAATTCAGGATTCTTTGATAGAAGTAACGCAAGATAATAAAAAGCTTGTACACACACACATACACAAATCACGTCTATATTCCTTACGGGGTAGTCAAAGCCTGAGGTAACAAAACCTAAAGGCCACGTTTAGCATGATTGTAGGCGTATAGGTGGAAATAGGAATCGAAATAGTGATGGGTTGCTAGCCGTACCTGTTACCTTAGGCTCTGTCTACCCCGTAAGGGATAAAGGCGTTATTTGTGTATGTACGCTACTATTTATAGATTAATATAATTTAAGGCTCGGGGACCTTATACATCCCTTATATAAATGTATTTAATGTAAGTAGAATTTAAGTATTCTTACTGTATTTTTATTTGAAAAAATGACTTTCTGCCAAGTTTCTTGCGGCGCATTCTTCTTGGCAATGATGGTCTTTCCGAATGTGCTGGTAGTTTCAAAAAGACATGTAAAAGAGCCCTTGGCGGCCAATTTGCAAAATAAATTTTCTTTTCTTTTCTTTTCTTGTATGTATGTATGTGTGTAATAATGTTGTCGTTGCAGTGCGGAGATCCTCCGCAACCAGCAGCACAACCTGCAGATCCTGCAGCAGCAGCACCGCGCCGCCGAGGGCCAGGGCTTCTTCCCGGAGAGCCACATCAAGCAGGAGGCGGACCTCAGCGCGGAGGAGGACAAGTTCCTCTACGAGAGGACCAAGGACCAGTTGGGTGAGACTGACAGTGGCGTAGCTACCTAGGGACTAGGCGGGGCAGTCAAGCAGCCACATCAAGCAGGAGGTGGACCTCAGCGCGGAGGAGGACAAGTTCCTCTACGAGAGGACCAAGGACCAGTTGGGTGAGACTGACAGTGGCGTAGCTACCTAGGGACTAGGCGGGGCAGTCAAGCAGCCACATCAAGCAGGAGGTGGACCTCAGCGCGGAGGAGGACAAGTTCCTCTACGAGAGGACCAAGGACCAGTTGGGTGAGACTGACAGTGGCGTAGCTACCTAGGGACTAGGCGGGGCAGTCAAGCAGCCACATCAAGCAGGAGGTGGACCTCAGCGCGGAGGAGGACAAGTTCCTCTACGAGAGGACCAAGGACCAGTTGGGTGAGACTGACAGTGGCGTAGCTACCTAGGGACTAGGCGGGGCAGTCAAGCAGCCACATCAAGCAGGAGGTGGACCTCAGCGCGGAGGACAAGTTCCTCTACGAGAGGACCAAGGACCAGTTGGGTGAGGCTGACAGGGACTACAGGAGCAGCACCGCGCCGCCGAGGGCCAGGGCTTCTTCCCGGAGGGCCGCATCAAGCAGGAGGCGGACCTCAGCGCGGAGGAGGACAAGTTCCTCTACGAGAGGACCAAGGACCAGTTGGGTGAGGCTGACAGGGACTAGGCGGGGCAGTCAAGCAGCCACATCAAGCAGGAGGTGGACCTCAGCGCGGAGGACAAGTTCCTCTACGAGAGGACCAAGGACCAGTTGGGTGAGGCTGACAGGGACTACAGGAGCAGCACCGCGCCGCCGAGGGCCAGGGCTTCTTCCCGGAGAGCCACATCAAGCAGGAGGCGGACCTCAGCGCGGAGGAGGACAAGTTCCTCTACGAGAGGACCAAGGACCAGTTGGGTGAGACTGACAGTGGCGTAGCTACCTAGGGACTAGGCGGGGCAGTCAAGCAGCCACATCAAGCAGGAGGTGGACCTCAGCGCGGAGGACAAGTTCCTCTACGAGAGGACCAAGGACCAGTTGGGTGAGGCTGACAGGGACTACAGGAGCAGCACCGCGCCGCCGAGGGCCAGGGCTTCTTCCCGGAGGGCCGCATCAAGCAGGAGGCGGACCTCAGCGCGGAGGAGGACAAGTTCCTCTACGAGAGGACCAAGGACCAGTTGGGTGAGGCTGACAGGGACTAGGCGGGGCAGTCAAGCTCAGAGGGCCCTCGAATCCTTACCAGAAAATCTCGATCGAACTATCACTACATAGTATAAAACAAAGTCGCTTTTTCTGTCCTCAAGTCCGTATGTATGCTTATATCTTCAAAACTACACAACGGATTTTGATGCGGTTTTTTTTAATAGATAGAGTGATTCAAGAGGAAGGTTTGTATGTATAATACATGCACAATATACCGTGCGAAGCCGGGGCGGGTCGCTAGTTATTATTAAAACGTAACCAGTTTAGATAGTAGTGGGGCCCCATTTTTTTATTTGCACCAGGGCTCTTGGTTACCTAGCTACGCCACTCGACTGAGGGCCCCTATACGGCAGGGTTCTTTAAAGTATGGTCCATGGACCCCTGAGGTCCGTAATATGTGTTAACCTAACACATTTACTTATTACCCGACTACGGCGAAGCCAAAGGAGGGTTACGATTTTGACAGGCTATGTATGTATGTTCGTCTTTTCCCTTATAGCTCCGAAATTACTTGTCAGAACTGGACAAATGAGATGTCGTTAGAAGCGTCTTGATCGTCCGCTGGTTATAGGCTGTATGGCGTGACGCTAAATCGAATGTAGCGCCCTCTAGCGGGCGTAAAGTACGATGTTGATAAAAAAATGAGATAAATATACCGTCATTACACATAAACGGATAACTCACGTATAAAAAGTCGAGTGATGCGATGTGATGTGTGTGTGATGAGTGTGATGTGAGTGGTGGTTGGAAAAAGGACTACGAAATATTCCGAAACATGTCGAGCATCACTCGACTTTTTATACGTGAGTTATCCGTTTATGTGTAATGATGATTAACAACTACAAGTAGACTCGTGTTCTATTCCGTGCCAGCGCTGGCATGCCGCGAAAAAATGGCGCCGAAAGTGTTTATACGGTGCCTTTTTTAGGCGCCGTCGTTTAGGCGGCTGTAAATAGTCATCGTCTAAATCGACCATAATGTTGTGTTTGTGCCAGACGCGGGCATGTACGCCGAGACGCAACGGAGGCTGGTGCCGCCGCTGCCGTCGCAGGTCAAGCAGGAACCCGAAGGTGACTAGAACACATCACGACGTGGAAGCTGCAGACTCAGCCCCTTGTTCATAAACGCTCTGTAGGCCTCTGCTAACTTAGCAATCGTTTGTCCTTATCTGTCACTTTGACATTTACCTTTCACAGACAAGGACAAACGATTGCTAAGTTAGCAGAAGCCTATAGAGCGTCTATGAATAAGGGGGTTAGCCCCTTGTTCATAAACGCTCTGTAGGCCTCTGCTAACTTAGCAATCGTTTGTCCTTATCTGTCACTTTGACATTTACCTTTCACAGACAAGGACAAACGATTGCTAAGTTAGCAGAAGCCTATAGAGCGTCTATGAATAAGGGGGTTAGCCCCTTGTTCATAAACGCTCTGTAGGCCTCTGCTAACTTAGCAATCGTTTGTCCTTATCTGTCACTTTGACATTTACCTTTCACAGATAAGGACAAACGATTGCTAAGTTAGCAGAAGCCTATAGAGCGTCTATGAATAAGGGGGTTAGACTCTTGTTCATAAACGCTCTGCGAATTCACAGATGAGGACAAACGATTGCTAAGTTAGCAGAAGCCTATAGAGCAGGGATGGCGAACCAATGGCACGCGTGACAGTGTTGGCACGCTTCAAAATAAATTTGGCACGCCAATAATTAAAAAAGTTTATTTTTGTGCATTAAATCACCAACTTAGGATTGTTTTATTATGAAATAGGGCGGAAAACGGGCAATGTGGTCATATGATGGTAAAATAACAACACACTCTTAAGACAACAGGGTCTTTGATGACAGGTCAGAGCCAAATATTACTTTACTTTTAAAAAAATGGCACGTCCACCAAAAAATGTTCGCCACCCCTGCTATAATAATAATAATAGGGCAAATTTTTAGGGTTTCGTACCCAAAGGGTGTAAACGGAACCCTATTACTAACTGTGTGTGTGTGCGTGTGTGCGCGAGTGTGTGCGTGTTTGCTTGCGTTGGATCTTAGCTGCTTGAAGGATATCAGCACTTTTCTAAAATGATTTAGGGCATTTTTGGCATGAAATTGTTTGTTTTTCATTTACGTATGTTTAATATTAATGGGTGGGGGGGTTTGTATTTTTTTTTAATTCATGTTACATCGTTTGTTGCGTTGCAGGCTGTGAAAATGTGATGCAACCGCAAGGGAGCCCGTACTACGCGAACGGACACGACAATGTTCAGGGTGAGTGTTGCTCGCGGCTTTCATCAGTAACTAATAACTAGTGATGTCGCGGATATCCGTATACGTATCCGTCAGCTAATAAAGTTTTCTTATTCATTACTAGCTTCTGCCCGCGACTTCGTCTGCGTAGAATTATACATAAAAACCTTCCTCTTGAATCACTCTATCTATTAAAAAAAACCGCATCAAAATCCGATGTGTACTTTTGAAGATATAAGCGTACATAGGGACATAAGGACAGAGAAAGCGACTTTATTTTATACTATGTAGTGATAGTGATACGTAGTGAAGTCGTCATCGTAATCTCCCTGAAGTTTCGTCGAAGGGTCCCCAAATTGGTCACGGAAGTTGATAAACATGTTGTGCAAATGTGTGTGTGTGTGTCCAGGGTACTACGACCAGCTGGCGCGGCCGGGGCCCGAGCTGCTGATCGCGAAGCAGAACGCGCTCGCCGCGCACACGCAGCTATGTGAGTGCACACATACATACATCAGAGATTTGATTTGATTTGAGATTTGCGGGTGGTAGGGCCTTGTGCAAGGTCCGTCCGGATCGCTACCACCATCTTACTCACTAATCCTGCCGCTAAGTAGCAGTGATTGCACTGCTGTCTTCCGGTGTGGAGAGTAAGACAGCCGGGGAAATTACGGGCACAAGAGGCATTTCATCTTAGTCCTCTAGGTTGGCAACGCATCTGCAATCCCTCCGGGGTTCCGGGTGTCAATGGGCAGTGGTGATCACTTACCATCAGGTGACTCACTTGCTCGGTTGCCTTCCTATTCATATAAAAAAAAAAAACCCGAAATAAAGTATCTGAAATACAAAATGCAAGATACTTTACAAAAAAGTATTTCAGATACAGATATGAAAAAAGCCGCTTTTTAGCCAAGAGTTGACACAAAATTATGTAAACTACACGATAGATAAAAAATAAACCCCTCGATTTCATATTGAGACCCCTCGCCTCGCCAAACCTAAGGCCCCTAAGGGTAATATTTCGGTAGCCAGATTCTATCAACTAATTTTTTGAATAATGCTCTGCGTTCAGTTGCTTTCGGAAAGAAAATCTTCGAAGTTTATTTTAGTAAAAGTATCTTAGGGAATATAGTTCTTCAAAATACTAAGATACCACGAAAATATATCTAAATACAAGATAAAAAATTAAAAAGTATTTCAAATACAAGATATAAATACGTATTTTATATCTTGTATCTGTATTTTAGATACTTTTATCTAAGACTAGCCGTTGCCCGCAACTTCGTTTGCATAGAATTCGTTTATCGCTATCCCGCGGGAATCACGCAATTTTCCGGGATAAAAAGTAGCCTATGTGTTATTCCAGACTATAATCTATCTATGTTCCAAATTTCATCCAGATCGGCCCAGTACTTTTTGAGCCTATTCATTACAAACATACAAACATACAAAAATAGGTACAAATCTTTCCTCTTTATAATATTAGTATAGATATATCACATCTGACATACATACATAGAGACATACCGTCACGCCTCTTTCCCACAGGGGTAGGCAGAGACTACTTCGTTCCACTTGCTACGATCCTGACATACTTCTTTCGCTTTATCCACATTCATCAATCTCTTCATACATGCTCGTCGGTTTCGGGTACTCCTGACCTGACCTTTTTCCAAAACGTCTTACTGTATTTTATTTTGAAAAAATGACTTTCTGCCAAGTTTCTTGCGGCGCATTCTTCTTGGCAATAATGGTCTTTCCGAATGCGCTGGTAGTTTAAAAAAAGACACGTAAAAGAGCCCTTGGCGGTCAATTTGCAAAAATAAAATTTTAATTTTTTGATGGGTTTTGTTTTTTGTTTTTTTTTATCATTTAATTGTTGAAATTTAAATTGTATCAGTTTTATATTGTTGTTGAAATAAATGTATGTGTGTGCAGGGCAAAACACGATGAAAAGACCGTTCTTCTACAGCGAGAGTCCACACTACAACGGGCCGCCGTTACTGCACAGATACGAGGTAACTGCTTTCTACACATTGACTTACAATAAACAACTATACTCTCAGTCGCTAACAAAGGTTCCTCAAGAAACGTCCGAGTTGCTTTGTCTATGTGTTGTGTGTGTCAACACATCGACTTAGACAGATAACATTAACATATTCGTTCAAATTGACACCTTATTTCGTGGCAGTAATGTTTAATATCAATGGCGTAGGATCGTGAGAAGTAATGACACGACGCCACGCGCTGGAAACCTGCCTGTCTCTTTTGTTCTCAATAGTAAGATTACGGTGCGAAAGAGACATATACATTGTTATCAAAGCGCGGTCGAAACACAACTGAACAAAAACTCTGCACAATAGACGCGTCGTTCAGACTTTTGCTTCGGACAGTTTTTGAGCGTGATTGGGAGTCTAGTTGTTTATTGTAAGTCAATGTTTCTACACGATGATTGCTAATATGTGATCGGGAACCAATTTTTCCAATTCAGTAATTGAAAGAGGTCACGTTAAAATCGCAGTTACATCGAACCTAGCTCTTTTATTCTATGACTAGCTGTTGCCCGCGACTTCGTCTGCGCAGAATTCGCTTATCGCTATCCCGCGGGAACTATGCAATTTTCCGGGACAGAAACTATCCTATGTCCTTCCTCGGGACTCAAACTATCTATATACCAAATTTCAACTAAATCGGCCGAACGGTTTAAGCGTGAAAAGGTAACAGACAGACAGACAGAGTTACTTTCACATTTATAATATTAGTAGGGATAATTTTAATCCCGAGTAATTTTTAGACCAATTTTCACTGTCACTCAATTTATGGTTTATTCTATGGACCTAAAACCTCTTTCAAAAGTTTGATACTTAACTTATGAGTAACTAGCCTTCCGTCCGCAGCTTCGCCCGCGATAAATTAATTTTCCCGTAGGAAAAGGTATTTTCCCGCGGTAAAAAGTAGCCTATGTCACTCAGTGATAATGTAGCTTTCTAACGGCAAAAGAATTTTTGAAATCGGTCCAGTAGTTTCGGAGCCTATTCAATGCCAACAAACAAACAAGCAATCAAATTTTTCCTCTTAATAATATTAGTATAGATGAGTAATAAGTTGTCATCAGATTGACAGATAGTTGCTGCGATCCCCGCTCTGCCCCTCTAGGCACGAAGCGCACGAAAGTCGCGTCACGCGCGAGTTGGACTACCCGTCTCTTTCTTGTTGGTACAGTAAGAAAAGGACGGGCAATCTATCTCGCGCGCGACGCGACTCTTGTGCGCTCTCGTGCTAGAATGCTGGTTCGTGGCTGGTTCAAAGGGTTGCCATTGCAGTACAAAGAGGCAACGCGGCCAGCGTAATGGGAACCTTTGATCCAGGCACGAAACGAGGGGGGGGGGGCTTTATTAGGTTAATTTTTAATACTTTTAACTTACTTTACTTTAAATCAACTTTCATAATTTTAGTGTTTTTATAGTTATAGTCTATTAATAAAAAAAATCTAATTTGAGACGTCGATTGGTGTATTGGCACACATTCACTTAGGTTTTTCAGCTATAATTAACTTTGAAATTTCCTAAAATGAATGTTCCCTCTCGTTGCAGGACATACCCAGAATCCTCCAGTGAGTGACATTCCAAAGCTGCGGTGAATAATAAATATATAATATAAACTAAATAATAAATATAAATATAAACTATGTTCTCTTAAAGACGATAATCTCTCGGTTTACTTTTGTTATTATATTTTTCTATTATGTAAAAAGTTTAATTTTACAGTCCTTAAAATTTGGCCAAAAAGTCTTTTTAAATGTGTAATTGTAAATAAAATTTCGGAATACTTATTTTCAGAAAATGCTTAGGATTTTTTTGTTACCAGATTTTTTGTAAAAAATGTTTTACTTTCACATCGTATTGTAATCGAAATCAAACAACTAATGGCAGTCTGATATGTTTTAGTTTTACTACATCGGAAAGGGCCTATTTTCACTAGGACAGCCGTCCAAATTATGTCAAATGGTCGGTGTGGGGCGGTTCGGGTATTACGTAAGCATATTTTTTGTCACTTTTCATCACTTCTCTCATTGTCAGCAAAAGTAAGCAAAGCTCTTAACCCCGCCCATCTTATACTCACGTAAGTATCGGTATATTTTCTAAACTGTTATACCTACTTTCCAGCTTGTGTCATATTCGAACGGCCCCATTGGTTAAACAAATGTATATACGACCAATAAAAAAAAAAAATGACAGTTTTCTGGCGGACACAATATCGCTAGATGGCGTTAGTGTCGAGAGGTTCGGTTGACATTTCTGTCACGTTCGGGATTGGGAACTTAAATAGCCAATCCTGAACGTGACGGAAATGTCACGCGGACTGGGTACTAATGTCATCTAGAGATATTTTGTCTGAAAACTCTTATTATGCTACCGAATAGAGGAAAGTCAGTAGATGTGTTGAGAATAGCAAAGAGTTAGGCCCTTTCTGAATTATTTCAATTTTTATCGTGATAACGTCTTATGAATCGATGAACACCGGCTGCACGCACGAAAAAATGTCACGTTCCGTGTCGCGTTCCGCGTGACGTCAGAGCTAGCAGTTTTCATCAGTGTTTCTTCAAGACGTTATCACGTAAAACTGTCGTCCGTAAACCGAGTTTACAGACAACCAGGTTTTGTTAGTTACCTAGTTTCTAATTGTATTCACTTTTTCGAAGTCGATATGGGTGTGTCGGTCGATGAAAATATTGAGCATATTTAGTACCTTGTCATTTGTAATTGTGAATTTCTTTATCCTTGTCACTATGTGTCAATGTTTAAATTGCATGAGAATTGTAGTGACGACAGACCGTTAAAGAGTTCACTTGTTGTCTTAGATCTGTTTGAAGTTTACTGCGACGAAGTACTAGAGTGCTCAATATATTAGCAGGTTGACTATTTGTACGTCGCTTTGAATTTTTGATACCGTTATGTAATTTTTTGTGTTTTTATCCAATAATTTATTATAGCTGAAAATTATTGTTGCAAATTCAAATTGCTGAGTAGAATTCAAATGGCTGTTGTGCAGATACGCAGTATCTACTAGTGCTAGTTACGTGGTTTTGCACTATGGGTGTTGTGCAGATACGCAGTATTTACTAGTGCTAGTTACGCGGTATTGTACTATCCCCGACGCTATGTTATAAGACTGTTCAGAATTTCAGTTGTATTATTTTATTGGAAAACAAACTGGTACATTTTGCCGGCATGTCCGTATCGACGATGGCATGCAATAAGTATTTGAGTCATCATTTTATAATACATTGAGAATATATCTTGATTCTCATACCTGGTTTATTCGTTGAACTAGCGTCTGTACAGACAGACTAACGACTATTCTATTCAATCATGGACTGTGTGATAAAAAAAAATCGATTTGATTTAATCAAAATATATTTTTTCAATCAAAATCAAGAGACATTATTTTTTTTTGTTATACTGTAAATTTTTTATATTACGTTTGATATATTTGTAAAATTTAAAATATATTTATCGATCGCGGATTGTATTAAGTTGTAATGATGTAGTTACCAGTTAAGTCAATAGTATGCCATTGTAGAAAGTCATTTTTTTTCTGAGGAGGAAGTTACGTGAAATAAAAAAAATGGATGGCATGGCTCCGCGGAGACGTCGACGTTTGTCGAATTACTTCAATTTACGCGTTCCAAACATTGACGTACAATAAACAACTAGACTCCCAATCACGCTCAAAAACTGTCCGAAGCAAAAGTCTGAACACGCGTCTATTGTTCAGAGTTTTTGTTCAGTTGTGTTTCGACCGCGCTTTGATAACAATGTATATGTCTCTTTCGCACCGTAATCTTACTATTGAGAACAAAAGAGACAGGCAGGTTTCCAGCGCGTGGCGTCGTGTCATTACTTCTCACGATCCTACGCCATTGATATTAAACATTACTGCCACGAAATAAGGTGTCAATTTGAACGAATATGTTAATGTTATCTGTCTAAGTCGATGTGTTGACACACACAACACATAGACAAAGCAACTCGGACGTTTCTTGAGGAACCTTTGTTAGCTACTGAGAGTCTAGTTGTTTATTGTAAGTCAATGGTTCCAAAACATATTGTGGTACGGTCTACTACTTATTAAGCGTACATGGAACGTTGTCGTAGTGATATGATTGCTTGTCAGTGTTGTTGCTGAAGTTGTTGACCGTATATTAAGGCTAAAGAAAAAACGTGGGTAGACATTTTTAGTTGTTTGGTAGCCATGCCAGTTCATTGTGGACAAGACCTGCTCAAAAATATGTGAGGGATTCCAAAATAATAGCGAGTGGGACTTGCGTCGTTGCTTGTCTTACTGGGTAAGTTGGAAAGGGACGCGTAGAGTGGGTCCTGATATTTTAATGTCAGATATATATGATGCCGTCGCTGTGTGTGTTGTAGTAACGAATAGAGACAGCGTCATATACAGGGTGTTTGGTAGCTAGATACAAAGCTTTAAGGGGATGATAGCCGGGGTAATTTTGAACATTTTTAGCCATATATGTCTTGGCCGAAGTTTGTTTTTTTTTTAATTGAAGACTTAGAAATTTTAGGAAAATACCCAGCATTTGATAGTCACGAGTCAATATTGCACCAACGAGCGTTGATTGATTTAATTAATTAATTTTAATTAATTTTTTCCATGTAATTTACTAGTTAAGTACCTTTAACGTGAAATTCCAAGACTAGTACATTCTCTTAGAGAGTGCTCCCTGAATTGGGGTATTTTCCAAAAATTTCTAAGTCTTCAATTTAAAAAAAAAAACAAATTTCGGCCAAGACATATATGGCTAAAAATTACCTCGGCTATCATCCCCTTAAAGCTTTGTTCTAGCTACCAAACACCCTGTATATCTGACACTAGATTTCGGGGAATCAGGAGAATGAGTTAATTTAGACGTTAAAGTCCCCGAGTGTGGTGGATTTAATTGGGGTTTGTCTCGCATATTTTTCGTCGGGTGTGTTTGTCCAATACCGATGACTCGTCTGACTTTCGCTGGAAAGAACGTTAAAGATTAACCGAATGACGTGATATTTATCGAATTTACGTGGCGATCGCGGTATCATGTTAGGTGTAAGGTGTATATGTTGCGTCACAATTTCAATTTTGGTTATTTTGAAAATCTTGCCAAAGTTCACTAAAATTTGACACGTTTAGTGGTACGTGTTTTTTTTGGGTCTGACAAAGTTTTATTAGCTAGAGCAGGTTTTGATAAAAATTGAAAAATAAAACGCCGAAATGTACGTCGACGTTTTCCGACGTTGATGTAACATTTTTGTTTAAGTAACGTTGTTTGATGGTGATTATTTCGTTTGTTAATCACATGTTGCCACAGCCTGACCTGAGCTAATATATCTTCGGGACTTCCCCTTTTGTTTTTGGTGCTCGTAATTTTAGTTTACTTTCCGAATTTTCTGCATTTTCATAGTTGTTAAATAATCGAGTACAATGTTTTTGAAATATTGTCGCGCACAGTAGCAAGATCGCTAGACTATAGCAACTTTTGTTCTAAGAAACATTTTATTGGGGCACTAGAGAAAGGTACGGACTTCACACAATATAAAGACTTGAGTATTTTTATAATTAAGTTGAAATATGTAAGAATATTAGCACCAAATGGAAATCCAGCTGGTTCTGTTTCAACTATGAACATATGTATTTTGACGTCACTGGACGTCAACGTGTCACAATCCGTCACATATTTATGACATGCTTAGGATTTCATGCTAAAAACAGCATCAGAGTACATCAGATTTGCTCTGATTTACTCTGGTTACAATGCAGTCAGGACGCTCGCATACATTTGCTTGTGTTTAACATAAACGCCGCACGCCCCGCTCCGCTGCACGCTCCGCTTGAGCGTCCGCTCAGGCGTGCATTCAATTTTCGAATTGTTAACATTATAAAGTGACAAGTTTAATATCGTGTAGCATGTGACGATAGTCTTTGGAACTCGCTGCTTTAACATGGCGTCCATTCATGTCATTCATACACACACAAACACACACATGAATCACGTCTTTATCCCTTACGGTGTAGACAGAGCCTAAGGTAAGACCTAAAGGCCACTCATTCATTTGTGTGAATAGAAGCATTTATTGTAAGTTTTTGGTTGGCGAGTTCGCGTTCGATGCCAATTTTGCCGTAGTAATGAGGATTTTTTGACAGATAAAAGATGGCATTAGTATCGAGAGGTCCGTGTGACAACTGTCACGTTCGGGATTGGCTGTTTTAGAAGTCAATCCTGATCAATCCTGAACGTGATAGAAATGTCAACTGGGCCTCTTGATGCTAATGCTATCTAGCGATATTTTGTATGCCAGGAAATCCTCATGAGACGTTAACTAGAACGTTCGAGACTTTTTTGGTCAAAAACTTGCACTAGAGGCTTTTGTTTCGTATTTTATTAAAAAATAATAATGTAAATGGGTAAAATTTACCCGTTGTCTTTGCTTTTTACAAGCTTTTTGTTATATACGCCATGGACGTACTTAGAAGTCAAATGTGCATTTTTTTTCAAACTGTTGTGTGAAGTCTGTATGTTTGTGCCCATTTTATATTTACCATAAGTAGGCTAAGGAAGGTGGGATGGTAGATATTTTTGAATACAAGAGCGTGCGTTAGAACTACCGAGTCTCTTTTTGTATTTATAAAAATAAAAATCAAAAGATATTTATATGAGAAATATATATTTTGAAGTATATAATGGGTGGACCGGGTTTTTTTATGTTGTGGCATGCGATTATGTTCCTTAAGTTTCATGACTTAATGGTGTATTTCGATGGAGTGCGTTAAAATGTTGCATAACAGTTTATATTATGGTTACTACTTTGAAAACTGAACGTGCGAAAGGGAAATTAAATATTTCAATAGGAAATCGTTCCCGTATAAAAAAAAAAACTATCAAAAAAGTGACAGTTTTTTCAATAGTGCGATGTCGTTTAATGTCTGACTCTAGTCTTTATTGTTGGGCTCTATTCGATACCTTAATGAATATTATTCACACTTCATAATATGTGTTTGAGGATTTGTTCAGTTTTACAGATTTTTGGATACGACTTATAGTTTTCAAAGTAGTGGCGTACATTTATTGTACTGAGTATTTTTTGTACCAATAAATTGTATGTTGACATTCATATAAAAATTCTTACGTTGGTCTGTCCACAAGTGAAAGTAAGGTCAGTTGGCACTTGTCAGCGACCATTTTGAAAATTATCGTCCAATTACGTTGTGGTGTTCATAAAAAATATCGCTGGATAGCATCAGTGTCGAGAGGTTCGTTTGACATTTTTGTCACGTTCAGGATTGGCTTATTATGAACCAATCCCGAATGTGACCTAAATGTCAGTCTCTTGAAACTAATGCCATCTAGTCTTGTGTGTTAAAGCGTCATTGGAATAAAAGCTTTTACCATTAGCCGGCAGCAGTGCTTGCGTTGCTGTGTTCCGGCGTGGAGGGTAAGACAGCTGGTGAAATAACTGACACACACACACTTGTAAAATAAAATAAAAGTTAACAACAGAAATGGAAGAGAGTTGGCGATGATATTCAAAATCTGCCGCTGACTTGTCGCTGTGTTTTTAAGTTTGTCTTAACGGACTTAAAGTTGAGCCAGAGGGCGCGTTGTCATGACCGTGCTCGGTTTGAACGGTCACAAGTATTCTTTGACTGGTCATGAGTATCTCGTGAGCGGTCGCGGATTTTCCGTGAACGGTCACGAGTCTCGAGCGGTCGCAGTTTTCTGTGAACGGTCGCGAGTCTCGAGCGGTCGCAGTTTTTCCGTGAACGGTCACGAGTACCGCATGACCAGTGGACTGCGAAAGCGCCCTAAAATAAAGGTTGGAACGTATTCGTGCAGCGACACCTGCGCGCTCTTTATTGACCAAAGCTGTGAAATTCGATGCAAAGATTGTTAATTATAAAATCGGCTTGTGTAAGGAACGGTTGACTATCTGTATAAATATGTGTAATTTTGCCAAGGCCCTTGACGTTCGGGAGTGCAGTCGCCTTTAGATACGCCGAAGCTGTTCAGATGGTCAAAAATATATGAGCGATTGACACGTACCTCTGAGGCGAAGCGAGACCGGGAAAGTTTGGTTGGGTTTGTGTGCGTGCAAGGGGCCGTCCATTAATCATATCATATTTTTTTAGCACTTCCAACCCCCCCGCCCCCTTCCCTTGGTGATACGTGGCGAGGTTTAAAACTACCCCTCCTTCCCCATCGAAAATCACGTGTTATTTTTAGTAGCTACAAAGAATTTTAAAATTTTTAGAATATCTTTAAATACAGGTAGGTATAAAAGGCGCGGGGACTTCGTTCGTTGCCTGGCAACGGGGAGTCAAGGTCACACTGCACGCCGCTTTTCGGTTTAAAAATCGCGCGTTTGACGAACAAATAAATACTATACACGTGATATCTTACTACAACCCCCCCCCCCCCCCCCTTTTGTGATATTTCGTGATTTTTGCCGAACCCCTCCCCCCCTTTCGGAGCCTCACGTGATTAAGGGACGGCCCCCAACTGTACGCACTCGATACGTAGTTTCAATTGGTCTCACTTTGCCGTTCGCAGGAGTCTGTCTTGACTTTTTATTTGGTCTTCGCTCCGATGTATCCGACAGCGACTGCACCGCGGTCTTTAATTTGGAGTTATGCCATTTTGTATTCTATTGTAAACGAGCATTAGCTGGCTCCTAGTTGATAAAGACGAGCAACAACTGACAGTGACATTTCGGTATGCATTTCGTAGCTGATGAGTATCCTATTTTAACTCGGAGCCTTAAGCCGGCAATGTATTCCGAATTGTCATAGTCACTTGTCAGGGGTGTGCACTGCTAGCTCGAGCGCGCGAGTTAGAATACAAGTCTTTCTAACTGGTCGTTCTAGAAACAGACTTAGATTATCTCGCGCGCGACACAGTTCTCCCGCGCACTCGTGGTATAGACTGACCGCTTAGATGAGTCCTCGCCCGTGCAGGGGCGCGGGGTGGGAGAGGTGCGGGCGGCGGGCCGCTCTCGGTCCCCTTTGTCGTCCTACCCCGCGCCCCTGTGCCGCGCGGGCGAGCGACTCAATTAAGCGGTCGTATGGGCGACTGAACAAAGGCGGGTACCAATTCGAAGATGAAGAGGCGGCCTCGCCTCATTTCTTGTATGACTTGCGTCGCGACGCCTCTACAGGGTACAGGGTGGGGGGCAGGGGGGGGGGTTTACCAGAATATTTCATATGGTGGTTGGGTTAGTACGTAGAACAACACCCCTGCAATGATTTTTCATTTAGATTATTGATTTAACATTTAGTCTCGCCCGTGACGCGAATCATTTTGAACGTCGATAAGCCCGGCTAGCTATCTAGAACGATGCATACATACAAACATTAATCACGTCTTTATCTATGTATCGTACAGGTACCTACAGGCCGCTTTTAGCATGATTGTGGGCGTATAGGTGGAAAGGGGAATCCAAATAGTGTTGGGTTGCTAGCTGCATCGCCTATAGCATGATTCCTAAGATTTTCGCCCGTTCCCTCGATGTGCTTTTACTATCTGCGCGGGAAGAGGAGCAACTGGTACATTCTGTTTTTTTTTTTACTCCCAGACCAGCGTGGAAGAATTCTAGAACGAACAGTAAGAAAAGATGGATAGTCTATCTTGAGCGCGACGCGACTCTTCTGCGCTCTCGTGGTAGGTGTAGGGAACATTTGTTATGTGATTCATAAATCCTGAAAAACATTTACATAGTAATATTTAGTTAATCCAATCAACTGTTGAAATGTTCCCAAATAATTTTCAGAGACTGTAGACTGTAAATGTAAACTCGTTAAGAGGCGCCGCGTTTGCTCAGTTGCAAATATAATATCTCCCATGAGGGTTTTCTGACGACATGCCATTAGTCCGTAGAGGTCCGGTTGACATTTTTGTCACGTTCGGGATTGGCTTCGCTAATCCTGAACGTGACATGTCACGGAGCTTTCGACACTAATGCCATCTAGCGGTGTTTTGTTGCAAAATCTTTATTTGAACGATTTGTTTGCATCAAATGGCATGATGAGTTTGATGAGCAGTGTAGGCCGTGGAGCGTCGAGGCAATTATTTTAATGTATAGTCGAAACATGACAACGGGTCGGCTGCAGTTATATAGAGACCTGTATTCATAGTTCTGGGCTGTGGTGGTTGACCGTTTGTTCGCAAGTTGTTTAGTTTAAGTGGAATAGAGTAATACATGCTAGATACAACCTTTTGTTTATATATTTTTTACAGCAGTGGCCATTTTCAAATAAAATAAGTGGAAAATTTGCGTTGGACTTTTATTTTGTCACTGGATTCAATACGCGACTCGGCTCGCGCTACCTAAGAGAGAGAGGTGTTTGTTTACACATTCAATGCTCAGAGAAAAATAAACTAACAAAAAAAAAACATCTTAGATACATACATACATACACATACACAAATCACGTGTTTATCCCTTAACAAGACCTAAAGGCCACGTTTAGCATGATGGTGGGCGTATCGGTGGAAAGGAGAATCAAAATAGTGATGGGTTGCTAGCCGCATCGGCTATAACATGATTCCTAAGATTTTCGCCCATTCCCTCCATGGGCTTTTACCATCTGCGCGGGTAGAGAAGCAACTGGTACATTCTATGTTTTTTCTATACTCCCAGACCAGCATGGAAGATTTTCATTTTAGATACCAGTTTTTTTGCTGTCTACTTTTTAAAAAGCGAGCCTTCCTGTTCCTAAAAGGGCCGGCAACGCACTTGTGATCCCCCGGGTCTTGCAGGTGTCCCTGGGCGACTGTGATTGCTTTCCATCAGGTGACCCGTCTGCTCGTCTGCCCCCCTCTTTTATAAAAAAAAAAACCAAATTTCGAGTCAATCGGACCAACCGTCGAAGAGTATAGGCATCCTACGGAGACGGTCCTGGCAGGGATTTTACCACCACATAATTGTATTGTCATCTCACTTGCACAAGTATGCAAAATTTCAGCTCGATCGGTTGAAGATACCTGCGTCAAAATTGAGTCGTAAGAGTCGAGAATATTTTAATAAATATTTTTTTACAAATTAACTTTTTTATGTTTACTTCTACGGTTTCACCCGTTAGAAATTAAATTTCTAAACAAACCCCCATCGTCCTTTCTGTGCTCTAGGCTCAGCCAGTACGGGGCTCACAGAGCTAGGGGCCTGAGGCATTTCGCCAATCCTGCTATTCTATAGTTACGCCTCTGCGGACAAACGAACACAGCAAGTGAAATGAAGGTGTTAACGCCCTTTGTTTACCACTAAGTGACATGCAAGGTCGTTTATATTATTCAAAGGGTATGCCAATTAAAAAACATGTATTCTGGAATTTACTTAAAAATAACCTTCGACAAACAAGTTTTGACGTGATAACGTCTTATAAATCGATGAACGCCGGCTGCACTCACGAAAAAGCATGACTCATTGCGTTACGTTCCGCGTGACGTCAGTGTGCGAGCGAGAGCGCGGAACAAGCGATGGAGAGGCATGATCTTCTCGCGTGACGTCAGAGCTAGCAGTTCGAACGTTTCTTTATGACGTTATCACGTAAAACTAACGTCCCTTATTTCATTTGAATACATGCTTTTTTGGTAACTGTACTTGCATTGTCATCCGTCCTACAAGTGTACTGAATTTCAAGTCGATCAGACCAACCGTTGAAGAGTTCCCTCGCGCGGAGACCATCCTGGCTGGGTCACCAGACCTCCTCTACCAGATTATTGTATTGTCATCCGACTTACTCAACTATGCTAAATTTCAGCTCAATCGGTTGAAGATATCTGCTTCAAAATTGAGTTGCAAGATTCCACCCGGACTAACATATAGGTACCTACATCCATTCGTTGGAACTGAAATTGGAACTGAAAGTTAATATAAAGCTGTAATTTAAAGTCAATCTGAATAGCCATTGATTTTCCCCACAGGTATTTGCAACTTTCCTCACGATATTTACCACCATCTTACTCGCTAATCCTGCCGCTAAGTAGCAGTGCTTGCACTGCTGTGTTCCGGTGTGGAGAGTAAGACAGCCGGGGAAATTACGGGCACAAGAGGCATTTCTGGTGCGAGCTCGGGGACCCGCCCTCCGCTTGAGAGCGAGGCCACCGGTCAGACCCCTGGGCCACCGCGTTTTGCAAGCCAATGTTATTAGTGGAATTGTGTCTCCACTAAGACTCCATTAAGACTGCAAACAAAATACGGTTTCGATGTTATGTGTCCTAAATCTAAATGTGCATTTTTCTCAAATAGTGTTGTTAATTGTATGAGTGCAAAAATCACTATCACTACATAGTAATCATCACTATCATCACTACATATTATAAAACAAAGTCGCTTTCTCTGTCCCTATGTCCCTATGTATGCTTATATCTTCAAAACTACACAACGGATTTTGATGCGGTTTTTTTTAATAGATAGAGTGATTCAAGAGGAAGGTATTTTACTATCCTACTTAATATTATAAATGTGAAAGTTTGTGAGTATGTTTGGATGTTTGTTACTCTTTCACGCCAGAACGGCTAGACAGATCTGGATGAAATTTGGAACATAGATAGATTATAGTCTGGAATAACACATAGGCTACTTTTTGTCCAGGGAAATTGCGTAATTCCTGCGGGATAGTGATAAACGAATTCTATGCAGACGAAGTTGCGGGCAACAGCTAGTGTATAATACATGCATAATATACCGTGCGAAGCCGGGGCGGGTCACTAGTATAAAATAAAGTCGCTTGCTCTGTCCCTATGCCCCTATGTCTCTATGTCCCTATGTATGCTTATATCTTCAAAACTACACAACGGATTTTGATGCGTTTTTTTAATAGATAGAGTGATTCAAGAGGAAGATTTTTACGTATAATTCTACGCAGACGAAGTCGCGGGCAGAAGCTAGTAATATTATAAAGTGCACCCTAAATGCAAGCCTCGGTACGCACGTGGATGACCGTGGGGAATATGCATGAGCTGTTTCCTCCGCGGGCCACCGGGGGCACGCATTAAATTCAAACTATTTAAATAATTAGTGTGCCCGTTGTCAATCAACCTGTTAATAGATATTTTATTAACTTAGATACACTGTTGTTTCACTGAAGTTTGTCTGTCCGTCGCTCTTAAGCGAGTCCGGTTTTCTTTATTTAAAAACGGACGATTCGTCGCACACGTACTTAATGCTAATTTTAGACTTATATGGTTTTCTCATGGGTGCCATTGTCAGAACTGGACCAAATTGAAATGGGACCACACGGGAAGCACCAGCTTTCAAATAAACAAAAAAGGATCGTTAAAATCGCTTGGCCCAGTAGAAAGTTACGAGGTAACACACAAAAAAAAAACAAAAAAAAATACAGACGAATTGAGAACCTCCTCCTTTTTTTGAAGTCGGTTAAAAAGCAGATTTTTCAACGGTGGTCCTTAGGCATGTTTTATTTAAAACGGTTTAGCCGCTGTGCTTCGGCGTGGAGACAGGCGGTGACATTTTTGGCACATCTAGGCTAGCCTGGCAACGCATCTTCAATGCTAGTGTTGCGGATGTCCATAGGCTGTGGTGATAACTTACTATCATTCGCCCTTTAGCTTTATATTAACTTGCAACGTATGTATATATGTAAGTATGTGTGTCCGGGTGGAATCTTGCAACTCAATATTGAAGCAGATATCTTCAACCGATTGAGCTGAAATTTTATATACTTGTGTAAATCGGATGACAATACAATAATCTGGTAGTGGAGTTCTGGTGGTCCAGCCAGGACCGTCTCCGCAGGAGGGAACTCTTCAACGGTTGGTGCGATCGACTTGAAATTTGGTTCACATTATGTAAGACGCGTGGCAATCCAAGTACAGTCAAGTGTAATAATATGTATCTAGACAAAGTTTCAAAAATAAGTACCATACGCTCTTACGCCAGCGTAACAAGGTTGTGGGACATATTTTTGAGAAGTTCCTATCGATACTTATTTTTGCACTTGACCGTACAGTCAGCAAAAGCAAAGCTTGTATCTAATTTTTTTTTTAGGTTAGGTTATACCATCTACTGTGACGCTACAGCCGAAATTTAGTGACGGAAATCCACCGCAGCGAAATCGGTCCATCGGCTTGAGAGCTAAGATGTCACACACACACACAATCATTCACACACACATTTACCTTATTTTATACTAGCTGACCCGGCGAACTTTGTTCCGCCTTAAATTTGAAAAATTCCAGTGGTTTGGGCTGCGCTATCCCGCGGGAACTATGCAATTTTCCGGGATAAAAACTATCCTATGTCCTTTCCCGGGACTCAAACTATCTGTATACCAAATTTCAACTAAATTAGTAAGGATTCTACGCAGACGAAGTCGCGGGCAGAAGCAAGCTGTACATAAAACACAAGAAAAAGATGAATTATAATACAGGACAACACACATGCAAAAAGGCGAACTTATCCCAAAAAGGGATCCCTAAAGGGGGAAGGGAAAGGTGTTACAAATGCCAATGGTTGGAGGCCCCTGCTCCCCTATTTCCTTCAGGTCACGCGCATGTACAGCGGCCAGTACTTTCTGGACTGTTGTTCGCCGCAGTTGTGCCACAGTAAGGCAAAAAAAAATACAGAAAACCCAGTCCTAGTATTCTTAGACAAAATTGTAAGTACCTTATTTTATACTAGCTGACCGGGCAAACTTTGTTCCGCCTTAAATTTGAAAAATTCCAGTGGTTTGGGCTGTGCTATCCCGCGGGAACTATGCTATTTTCCGGGATAAAAACTATCCTATGTCCTTTCCCGGGACTCAAACTATCTGTATACCAAATTTCAACTAAATCGGCCCAGCGGTTTAAGCGTGAAAAGGTAACAGACAGACAGACAGACAGAGTTACTTTCGCATTTATAATATTAGTACCTAAGGATGCATTTTCAGATGGTTTTTTGAAGAGAACTCTTCTTTAGCACTATCAAATGAATCAAGAATTTTTATTTCCTGATTTTTATATTTACTTTACAGTTTTACCGTTAGAAATTTAACTTCTTTAGCGGCGTTGAACACTTTTTTAGACGTACAAAACGTATTCAATGCGTATCGTTGTAAAGATTAAACTTCGTTAAATAGTGTGTTTGTCTTAATGCAACGGCTGAACAGATTTGGTCGTCAGAAAGGTCGTCAGAAAACCTGCTTTCAAATAAAAACTGGTCGGTGGAGTCGGGATCGCACACCGAGCATTGCATACAAATTCTGCAAGTGAATTTGTAATCCAGTATTACTAGAGCCCTGCTCCTAAGCAAAATGTTGGCAGTGTGAGGTTATTTCATTATGGTTATTTACGTAGTACTTACGTAATACTTCCATGCTGGTCTGGGAGCAAAAGAAAAACATAGAATGTACCAGTTGCTTCTCGTCCCGCGTAGATGGTAAAAGTCCATCGAGGGAATGTGGCGAAATTCTTAGGAATCATGTTATAGGTGATGCGGCTAGCAACCCATTACTATTTTATTCCATTTTCCACCTATATTTGTTACCTTAGGCTCTGTCTACCCCGTAAGGGATAAATACGTGTGTGTGTGTGTGTGTGTGTATTTACGTAGATTTCGTCTGTTGTGCTGCAAGAGCTACCTTCGTACCAAATTTCAATATTCAAGGACTACAAGAAGTCCCCATTGCTTTTAACATACGTCTCTACTATAGACTGATATAATTTAAGACTCAGAGACCTTATACATCCCTTAAATAAATGTATTTAATTTAAGTAGAATTTAACTATTCCTACTAATTTTTTTTTGAAAAAATGACTTTCTGCTAAGTTTCTTGCGGCACATTCTTTTTGGCAATGATGATATTTCCGGATGCGCTTGTAGTTGCAAAAAAGACACGTAAAAGAGCCCTTGGCGGCCAATTTGCATAGATAAAATTTTGATTTAGATTTAGATTTTGACGTCAATTTGTATGGTTACCTTTTCTAAGTAATATTTTTGTATGGCGCCATTAAAATTGGATTAAACCAGCGTATTTGTTATCGCTCAGGTATTCAAGTAATCGTCGGGCCATTTAATTTGAATTTAATTTGCATTTACCTGCGTGCTTCTGAGACAAATAATTGTCCAATTACTTAGACAGCTGTCGAAGAAACGCGTAGAACCCTTTCGCAATCAATTTCACAATAACTTATTTGACAAACGTGTGGCATTCAGTATGACATATGCAGTGAAAAGGGTACGTTATTCAGCTCCATGGGTTACTAGAGACCATTCCTACATTACAAGTTATAGACTACAAGCCCATGGAAAAAAAACATGTGAAATGAACCAGCGTGAATAAAGCTTAGAAGGCTGTTACCATATCATAAAATAACTCTGAGCGCTATGCCGTCATTTCTGAGCGGTACATTTATGAAACTTCTTAAGTACAAGTAAGGAATTACGACTAATTATTAATTTACGGCGTTTTTATAGATGACTAGCTGAACCGGCGAACTTTGTTCCGCCTTAAATTTGAAAAATTCCAGTGGTTTGGGCTGTGCTATCCCGCGGGAACTATGCAATTTTCCGGGATAAAACTATCCTATGTCCTTTCCCGGGACTCAAACTATCTGTATACCAAATTTCAACTAAATCGGCCCAGCGGTTTAAGCGTGAAAAGGTAACAGACAGACAGACAGACAGAGTTACTTTCGCATTTATAATATTAGTAAGGATTAAGTAAGGATAGTAAGGATTAAAAATAAATGTCGAAATACCTAGTGCCGCTTTAAAGTGGTGGTGCCGGAAGTTATTGCAATTTTTTTTTCGATGTATGAGAAAAAATCTGTACCGCTCAGAAATGACGGCATAGCTTTTGCCTGCGACTTCGTGGAATCAAAATAGTGATCGGTTGCTAGCCTCATCACCTAAAACATGATTCCTATGATTTTCGCCCATTCCCTCGATGGGCTTTTACCATCTGCGCGGGTAGACAAGCAACTGGTACATTCTATGTTTTTTCCTTGTTCCTAGACCAGCATGGAAGTCGGATTATGCTATAAAATAAACGCGAAAGTTTGTAAGTATGGATGGATGGAAGTTTGTTACTCTTTCACGCAAGAACAGCTGGACAGATCTGCATTAAATTCGGAACATAGATAGATTATAGTCTGGAATAACACACAGGCCACTTTTTATCCCGGAAAATTGCGTAATTCCTGCGGGATAGCGATAAACGAATTCTTTGCAGACGAAGTTGCGGGCAACAGCTAGTTGACAAATGGCGACATTATTAAAATTTGATTTATTTCCCCATCCCGTCCTTTTATCTCGTAGGAAATTTAAAAAATTCTTACACCTATCTATACATGATCTTCGTCTAAAGCCCTATTCCGTGGGAAATTTGAAAAATCCCTTTGTAGTGCACCTCTAACGATACTCAAGGAATGTGTTTGCCTAATTTCAAGTCTGTAACTTTAGAGTTTAGGCTGTGCGTTGCCTGACTATGAATCAGTCAGTCACGTTACTCCTGGTACGGAGTGAATAATAGACCTTAGTTTCATTTTAATCCATTTGAATCCTTTGTTATGGTGATTACGGTATAGCACCTCTGCCAAGGTCTGTCTCCGGTCGCCGCGTGCTGGTCATGTAAATGGCTTATTTCGCCTGGTAATACAGACATACTGTCATACGAGCTCATAAGTATACTGGTTTCGACGCCACAAAGATATATTTTGTATTAGCTTTTGCCCGCAACTTCGTCTGCATAGAATTAGTTCATCGCTATCCCGCGGGAATATGTGTTATTCCAGACTATAATCTATCTATGTTACAAATTTCATCCAGATCTGTCTAGCCGTTCTGGCGTGAATGAGTAACAAACATCCAAACATACTCACAAACTTTCACATTTATAATATTAGTAGGATAGCTGTTGCCCGCAACTTCGTCTGCATAGAATTCGTTTATTGCTATCCCGCAGGAATTACGCAATTTTCCGGGATAAAAAGTAGCCTATGTGTTATTCCAGACTATAATCTATCTATGTTACAAATTTCATCCAGATCTGTCCAGCCGTTCTGGCGTGAAAGAGTAACAAACATCCAAACATTAGTAGGATGTGAAAGTTTGTGAATATGTTTGGATGTTTGTTACTCTTTCACGCCAGAACGGCTGGACAGATCTGGATGAAATTTGGAACATAGATAGATTATAGTTTGAAATAACACTTAGGCTACTTTTTATCCCGGAAAATTGCGTAATTCCTGCGGGATAGCGATAAACGAATTCTATGCAGACGAAGTTGCGGGCTAATTTGTACAATAAAGCATTTACTTACTTACTTACCAGCAGCCATGTTGAATATCGTGACGTCACGTAATATTATTACGTACACACACACACACACACACAGGTGATACAAGGTCGTTGAACTAATGTGTAGCCTAAAGCGTAACCTTTAAGTACCTATAGCCACCTCGATGTCAATATCTAAGTTAATAGCAACTTATTTACTATGGATTTATTTTACCACGATGTAAATAATGTACATGCATATTTATTAAGATTTTTCCTTTATTTACGCATGCCCATATATTAACCGCTATTATTTGGGATCCGTATCTCATTGTATCACTTTGTTACTATCAAATGAATGTTTGATTTATTTATACCTATGGCCGGGAATCGAACCCGGATCTTCGTCCCTGGTGAGCAGTAGACCACGGGACTTTGTAATTGTGTCGTACAGACACATCATTCAAACAGATGACGCTTAGCGACAAACATTCGCATAGTAACAAGGTCACGTGACAGCTAGTAACGGGTAGAAAAATTCGAAGACTACCCACCTGCTATGGGTGGTGTAGGGGTATAGCACGCGTCACGGAATGACGAGGATCCGGGTTCGATTTTTCTATATCTTCTAATTTTCAGTGACATTTAGATTTTTTTTTATCACTTTGTTGACCGTCAGTCAAGACCCTTTTTCTCCGGAGTAGCAAGGTAAATTTTTTGTTCATTGAAATGGACCTCCGCAAAGTAACGCTAGATTCAATAAAATAACTTGGTCACTTCAGCCGTATTTGGGAAGAGAGGTCAACGTCTTATGTGGTCCGCTAAGTGTTACGAAACGACGCATTGTACTAGACGGCTTAGAGCAATGGCGACTGCACTTCCTCACTGCCTGACTCAGCATTTGCATCGCCTTGAAAAAACCGGCCAAGCAGTGGCGTAACTATAACGTCTGGGGCCCGCGGCAAATTCGCCAGCTCCTTCCTCAATATAAAGAGGTGCATCAGCGTTCCGTCTGTGCTCTAAACCAAGCCAGTTCGGGCCCCTTAGAGCTAGGGGCCCCTGGCATTTTACCACCCCTGCCACCCGCCACTGCGGCCAAGTGCGACTTCCCGGGACTTAATCTTTATAAGAAACTAGCGACCCGCCCCGGCTTCGCACGGTATATTATGCATGTCTTATACATAAAAACCTCCCTCTTGAATCAGTCTATCTATTAAAAAAACCGCATCAAAATCCGTTGCGTAGTTTTAAAGATTTAAGCATAACATAGGGATATAGGGACAGAAAAAACGACTTTGTTTTATACTATGTAGTGATTCCAACTAATACGGTTCAGCAGTTTAATCGGAAAGAGGTAACAAACAGACAGACACACTTTGGCATTTATAAATAGCTAGCGGTTGCCCGCGACTCCGTCCGCGCAGAACTCGCTTATCGCTATACCGCGAGAACTATACATTTTTCTAGGATAAATACTATCCTATGTGCTTCCCCGGAACTAAAATCATCTGTGTACCAAATTTCATTAAAATCAATTCAACAGTTAACGCGTAAACGCGTAACAGACAGACACACAGCTACTTTCGCATTCATAATATTAGTAGGGATATGGATTTCAATGTGATTCAATTTAATTTCTAAATGTCTGTGAAAATTAGAACACAAAGAAAAATCCGAAAACTAAAGCTATGGCCGGGAATCGAACCCGGATCCTCGTCATTCCGTGACGCGTGCTATACCCCTACACCACCCATAGCAGGTGGGTAGTCTCCGAATTTTTCTACCTGTTACTAACTGTCACGTGACCTTTGTTACTATGCGAATTTTTTGTCGCTAAGCGTCATCTGTTTGAATGATGTCATTTGATAGTGATTCAATTTAATTTCAGAACAATGAACTACCTGGAAGAAGAGAGCCCTCTGATCTACAGCAGCGAGACGCAGTCGCGGATGGCGGCGTGGTCCGAAGCAGTGGCGCGCGGGGAGCCCGCCACCGCCGCCGTCTACAGCAAGCCCAACGAGGCGCAGCTGAAGGAGCTGGAGAACGTGAGGAAGCTCAGCCAGGAGCTGCAAGACAACCTGCATGTGAGTGAGACGCTGTGGCGCAGGCTGCAGCAGCAGCGCGCGGGGCGGCGCCGCCCCCGTCTGCAGCAAGCCCGACGCGGCGCAGCTGAAGGAGCTGGAGAACGTGAGGAAGCTCAGCCAGGAGCTGCAAGACAACCTGCATGTGAGTGAGACGCTGCGGCGCAGTCTGCAGCAGCAGCGCGCGGGGCGGCGCCGCCCCCGTCTGCAGCAAGCCAACGCGGCGCAGCTGAGCTCAGCCGCAGCTGCAAGGCAACCTGCATGTGAGTGAGACGCTGCGGCGCAGGCTGCAGCAGCGCGCGGGGCGGCGCCGCCCCCGTCTGCAGCAAGCCAACGCGGCGCAGCTGAGCTCAGCCGCAGCTGCAAGGCAACCTGCATGTGAGTGAGACGCTGCGGCGCAGTCTGCAGCAGCAGCGCGCGGGGCGGCGCCGCCCCCGTCTGCAGCAAGCCAACGCGGCGCAGCTGAGCTCAGCCGCAGCTGCAAGGCAACCTGCATGTGAGTGAGACGCTGCGGCGCAGTCTGCTGCAGCAGCGCGCGGGGCGGCGCCGCCCCCGTCTGCAGCAAGCCAACGCGGCGCAGCTGAGCTCAGCCGCAGCTGCAAGGCAACCTGCATGTGAGTGAGACGCTGCGGCGCAGGCTGCAGCAGCAGCGCGCGGGGCGGCGCCGCCCCCGTCTGCAGCAAGCCAACGCGGCGCAGCTGAGCTCAGCCGGCAGCTGCAAGGCAACCTGCATGTGAGTGAGACGCTGCGGCGCAGTCTGCAGCAGCGCGCGGGGCGGCGCCGCCCCCGTCTGCAGCAAGCCAACGCGGCGCAGCTGAGCTCAGCCGCAGCTGCAAGGCAACCTGCATGTAAGTGAGACGTCGTGTGGCGCAGTCTGCAGCAGTAGCACGCGGGGCGGCGATACTCTCCACCCCGGAACACAACAGCGCAAGCACTGCTGCTTTTGAATAAAATTAAACGGAACCAAATCGGTTTGAGAGCTAGAGTGCCACAGTCTCACCGACAGACGCACGTAGCGGTTAGACTTAATAACACCTCTCTTTTTGCGTTGGGGATTAGAACAAGTCCTCGAAACTTTAACTTCGTAAGTTAGGTATCGTATTTTTTTTTCAAAATTATGAGGCGCACTGTTTCGTCACCATACGAGTTCTTGGCCACGACCAAACCGGTGGCCATTAATATGTTTACTCCGTCTCGCGAAAAGGATGGTCAAGAGCAAACCGGTCGATTATTTGATAGTGCGCGCGGCAGTGCCGGCCAAGTTCGGAGAAAAAAATATTTTGCTCAAAATTATATCCCATCAAAAACATAAATGAGAAATGGGAGCCAAGCTTAATATTATTTGTGACTAGCTGTTGCCCGCAACTTCGCCTGCATAGAATTTGTTTATCGCTATCTCGCAGGAATTACGCAATTTTCCGGGCTATAAAGTAGCATTATGTGTTATTCCAGACTGTAATCTATCTATGTTCCAAATTTCATCCAGATCTGTCCAGCCGTTCTGGCGTGAAAGAGTAACAAACATCCATACTTGCAAACTTTCACATTTATAATATTAGTAGGATACAGATACATATATACAGTCGCCAGAAAGATCGATGAGATATTAACCGTTGAGTCGTTGAATTTTTGCTCACCCTATATTTAGTGTGAATTAGACCAAAATTTATTCGTTTATTTTATACAACACAAGTATCATTACAGCCGCAGCCCTGTTCTTGTAATTAAAAAAAAAAAAAACATGTAAAAGAGCCCTTGACAAATAAAGTTTTGAATTGAATTTGCCCAAGACGATAAAGTAGTAACAAAAAACAGAATACCTAACTAATTAGGATAACAAATTTGACAAAGAGTAAATACGTGTTAGTTTTACAAAATTATGAACTTGGCTCGCTACTCGCTGGCTCGTGCGGTAGGACAACAAATCTCATTTCGTAGTAAGCCGGTGTCGCGCGCGGTCATCTCGCCGCCGCCGTAGTATTTAGTGCAGCGTTGTAACGTTAACGCGGTGGTTTGGCTGAACTCACTCAGGGACTCGTGAGGTTAAGGTTTGTTGATTTTACTTTAATGACAAGTTAGTTTGTGATCTTGTAAAGTAAGGTGTAACAGTTGTACTCAGAATCAGATCAGATTTAAGGGACGTACAACTTTACGAATCTTTTACACAAATAAAAACAGATCGCCGATGTTTTTTATGTTGTGTTCATTGTTGGAAATACAGCCACGAGCTAATTTTTAAAACTTGTATAGAAATTGGACAGTAAATGTGACATTAACTAGTTGAGTTTTTAAGGCTGATCAGCTATTGGCCACTGACTTCGTTTACAAAGAATTCGCTTAACGCTATCCCGTGGGAATTGTTTTTTCGGCATAAAAAGTATCCTATGTTAACCCAAGTTATAAATTAAGTTGTCTCTGTCTCTGGTCAAAATCCTAACAATATATTTTGAGAGAGAGAGAGAGGGAAACATTTATTTACATACATTCGATACACGTCGTTTTGCGTGATAAGCAGACCTATTAGCAGATTTCCATACATTATCAGTATTTCCTTACTTAAAACCTTATAATTTTTCGTATTTATGTTATTAGTTAAATATAAAAATAGTAATTTTTGGCTTTCTTCTTCATAAAGAAATTGATGAACAAAACTTTATTTCATAGTTCACAGGTATTTTTCAGGATGTAATTTTTCTTTCGTACTTGGACTGATTTTAGTTTTTTAACTTTTTTTGGATAGAATTTTACTGTACTTTTGCTGACGATACTTGCGTGGAAGTCTACTCGTACGCCTAATTTCAATGCATTTTGACCACTAGAAGTGGATCAGATTTGCAAATTTACCAACACATACATACAACCTACTTTTTTTTTCTTTAAAGTAGATGGCTTCTGTCCAATGGGACAACTTTGCCAGTGTCAAGGTTGAGATACAACCTACTTACGCGGGAGCTTAAATAAAGTTCCAAGTTTATGGATGTTACAACTAGTCGTAAGCTATATTTACGAACCGTGGAATGACTAAGCAATAATAATAAAACAGTGTATCTTTTAAAATCTACAAAATTAACTTTCTTTAAGACTCTTTTTTGAAATTTCTTAAATATGAATAGTCTATGAAATATTGGCGAAAAACCAAATGCCTCTTTTTCATCTTTAATTGTTTATAACTTTTGCAATTTTTTATGTCCTTATACACTCTTTTAGCACAATTTTCTAGGCGTCATTCCGCATCCAATGAGCTATAATAACACACAGGCACATAATTTTAAGAGCAGTGTCTCTATTTTAGACCATTTTGAAATTGTCGGCTAGACTAAACGGGTAGTAGAACACTGAACTACCTTCATTGGAATAAATATTGCGTCGCGTTTTCTAATGAATTATCCAAGGATTCCAACTTGTAAGTCTGACAGACTTGAAATTTGGTACACATTACATACATACATACACAAATCACAAACAGAGATTGATGACTGTGGATGAAGCGAAAGAATGTCAGGATCGTAGCAAGTGGAACAAAGTAGTCTCTGCCTACCCCTATGGGAAAGAGGCGTGACGGTATGTATGTATGTATGTATGTATACACATATCACGTCTTTATCCCTTACGGGGTAGACGGCCTTAGGTAACAGATACCTACAGGCCACATTTAGCAAGATTGTGGGCGTATAGGTGAAAATTGAAATCAAAATGATGGGTGTTAGCCTCATTGCCTATAACATGATTCCTATGATTTTCGCCCATTCCCTCGATGGGCTTTTACCATCTGCTCGGGTAGACAAGCAACTGGTATATTCTAGGTTTTTCTTTGCTCCCAGACCAGCATGGAAGTAGCAAAAAAAGCTTGTATTAAAAATGATTTTTTGGCAGAAAATTGTTTTGTTTTTAATTAATGCGTACCTACTAGGTTTTTAAATTATTTCTTCACTAGCGACCCGCCCCGGCTTCGCACGGTATATTATGCATGTATTATACATATAAACCTTCCTCTAGAATCACTCTATCTATTAAAAAAAACCGCATCAAAATCCGTTGTGTAGTTTTGAAGATATAAGCATACATACGGACATGAGGACAGAAAAAGCGACTTTATTTTATACTATGTAGTGAAGTGATATGAAAACGTTTGCCCGCAGGAACTAGAGCACTCCGTACGCAAACCTGAAGTGGAAAAGGACGAAATGAACCCCACAGCCCCCATCCTCGACTACTCGGACGAGCACGAGTTCGTGTCGGCCAACCAGTTGGACAACTACTACGCCGAGGAGGACTTGGTCGACGCCAAGGAGGAAGAGAAGCGGAGGCTGACCAAGGGTAACGCCCCCAAAACCGAGATACAGAAGTTTTACAGGGGACAGAGTGTGTTTTTGACAGGCGGTTCTGGGTTTCTCGGGAAAGGTGAGTGGCATGGCTTGGTGTGACCTTTAGTCGTAAGAAATGAGGTAGGGCCCGATTTTGGATAGCACATCACTTGAAAGTACCACTCGAAATAGTATAAATCTACTACAGCTCTAACCAAAGTTCAGCAGCGGCGTTAGGGCCACTGACGCCCCGGGCAGTAATATTTAGGCCCCCACTATTGAGGGTACACAGCCGGTGAGCCAGGAGGCCGAGGCCCCAGACCTCAGCGCCCCCCAAATTTGGCGCCCCGGGCCGTCACCCCATCGCGCCCCCCCCTAACGCCGGCACTGCCAAAGTTTTGACTAATTTACAACAAATGAGAGCTGCGCTTGTCTTCTATAGAATAGAATAGAATATATTTATTTGCAAAGAATAAGTAGATATAACAATGTCATTGGGTGGCACAGAGACAATAGGTTCCTTATTCTGCTATTTGTACAATTTTATTATACTAGCATGCAAAATTATTAATTTAATTTTATGGGTTGCTTGCATTATACAAAGTTATATTGCAAGAGGAAATCATTTACACTATAGTAGTTTTTTCTATCAGTATCTGCATTAACCTATTTTTAATTATATTTTCAGGAGCTACCCATATGTAATTTGGTAGCTTTTTAAAAAAATTTAGACACATAGCAGCGTAATGTTTCCTATATAATGCGGTCCTAGGAATGCAGATATGAACCAGCCTTTCTGGATTCCGTCTATTTCTTGTTAAGATATCTCCAGCTGTTTTAAATAAATACATATTTATATCTCTTTACAAAAATGCAGACTTCAAAAATATACAGACAGACTTCAAAAATATGTTACTCATATTTCAAATTCAGCACAATTTTTCACCACTTTCGAGTGCTATTTTCACGCATGTGCTTTTAAAAATCGGGCCCTTTGACTATCTGCCATAAGTAGAGTAAAAAGGTGGAATATTTGTATACAAAACCTTTTCCTAGTAGGCCGGCCTTCTGACGTCATCGCGTCGCGCCGCGGCACTTGTACCGGTTTACAGTTGGCAGGCTGAGGGCGACAGGTCCTGACGCAGCCTAAAGTACTTCCATGCTGGTCTGGGAGTAGAGTAAAGAAATACCGGCCAAGTGCGAGTTAGACTCACGCACGAAGGATTCCGAAC
This sequence comes from Pandemis cinnamomeana, assembly GCA_932294345.1. Taxonomy (NCBI): domain Eukaryota; kingdom Metazoa; phylum Arthropoda; class Insecta; order Lepidoptera; family Tortricidae; genus Pandemis; species Pandemis cinnamomeana. Next base: position 1,779,683 of record OW028731.1, on the reverse strand, counting down.
CATCGCTACATAGTATAAAACAAAGTCGCTTTCCGCTGTGTGTGCTGTATGCTTAGATCTTTACTACGCAACGGATTTTGATGCGGTTTTTTTAATAGTGATTCAAGAGATAGGTTATGTGCACGTACATAGTAGAGGAACGCTGATTGCCGCCGTGTGAAGCCGGGGCGGGTCGCTAGTTATCTATAAAACGGCGAAAAAACCATGTCTGTTGTATGGGAGCCCCCTTACATTTTTTCTAGCCCCGACGCAAAAAGTGTCATCTCTGTCGGATGGACTGATTTTCATGCGGTGTTTTTCATTCGAAAGCCAGCTTTTCATTCTTTGCGGCGGTTCTTAGCCGTGTTTGGTAAAAATCGGCCAAGTAGTTTCAAAAGTATGACCACTTTTTCAAAGAGATGTAAGCCATTTTTGGAATATATTTAAATATTTTTTTACTAACGTACGATTAGTCGATTAATGCGGCGGCGAGAGGGGGTTTACATTTTTAATTTAATTTCATTACGCTTATATACCTAGGTACTCCAAAATGTCTACCAGCTTTCGTACTATGCGGTTGACCGGTTATTCGTATCTTATAACCAGAAATCGGACAAATTTGCGTCATTGCTCGCAATAATGTGGACATGACTCCAAAATTAATCAAATATGTCAAAATACACATATTAAGAATAAGTATATCCACGGAGGTTTTATACCTATAGAACTAGAAAACTTTTTTGTCAGAAATAATAATCATATCAGCAGGATCGTGATTTCTTTATTATATAAAAAGATTTACGAGAACGGCAACTGCCACTTTAATTAACATTTTGCTAATAATTTTATACATGTGTAAATTTTTATCTCCGGGAGTTCAAATTTTGTTTCGAGAAATTAATTAAATGATTAATTATTTGATTAATTTTTGAGTCATGTCCACTTTATTGCGAACGATGACGTCAATCTGTCCGATCTCTGCTTATAACCTCTGCCAATGACATGGCATTTATTACGGCGCTATTATTGTAGCTGTCAAAGAATCTGTTAATGCTCATAGAGAGTAAAGGTCAAGGTTGTCTTTGCTATTATTGGGCTACTCGGCAAAGCTCTCGCGCTGTAACGAACCTAACAAGTAATGCAATCAAAGGTTTGAACTCGGTTTCTGGAGTTACGTAGTCAATATGGCGGATAAGAAACTCTTTTACAGAATGATATAAAAAGTAAGTAAAGTGGAAAAAAAGTTCCAATTGAATGATGCAGAAAATTCAGGGTTTTAAATTTAGCCAGCATAATGTTGCATATTAAAATTGGCATGCGGGAACTATGCAATTTTCCGGGTTAAAAATAGCCTATGTGTTAATCTAGTCTAGGGTATCAGCTATCTCCGTTCGATTTATCCAAATTCATTCAGTAGTTTTTACGTGAAAGAGTAACACACATCCATCCATACACACTTTCGCGTTTATAATATTAGTAGGATTAGGTTAGTGATGGAACTGACTACCTATTTAAAACTAGTGTTATTTTCGTATCACCGAGTGTAAGCCAGGCAGACTAACCGAACTATAATAAGTAATAGATTCCGCGTCGACTTGTTATGGAAATTTTGCGCCATTAATTTGATCAAACAAGTTTTATTGAACACATTTTGGCCAAACGATATTGATTCTTGGTCTTTGTTGCATCGGAGGATGCTTGAAAATGTCAAGTTGACTTTATGTATGTATGCATGTAAACTCTTTATTGCACATAAAAAATAAAATAAAATAAAGAAATACAGAGAAAATAGTACAAATGCGAACTTATCCCTAAGAAGGGCTCTCTTCCAGCTAACCTGACTAAACTTTAACAACGATACACTAAAAGTTTCTTTAAATTTGAACAAAGAAATGACACGTCAATAATTTCTTACTTATTATTTTACTAGTGTTTACTGTTTTTTGTATGGTGTGTGTGAAATTTAGCATACTGTGTGTATTTTTGAAAAGTTTTCGACTTTTTGCCTGGCATTGTATGTGCTTTATATTAAGACTTCCGCCGAGATTTGGTGAGTTTTATTTTTCGAATTTTGTGTGTATATATGTGTGATATTTAGCAAGAGCTTGTGGCAACCTTTTTGTTTTCATTTGCTTAGGTTGTTTCCATTGGGGCAGAGGACCCAGTGCGAAGTCAGGATAGTCGATTGCAAGATTTGATTAAATACAATGTCTATGTGTATCCAATGTGTGGAAATCTTCCTCTCTTTCTTAATGTTTGTCAAATTAGACGGACTTCTAGTGGTTAAATTGACTGAAATTTGGTACAAATATGTAAGAAAAAATCTGTAAAAAACTGTTTCGTTGACTTTACTTTGCATTGTTATCTCTTGCATTATGTATACCAAATTTCAATTCAATCGGACAAACCATTTGGGAGTGCCACCGGCGGGGACCCAGGCCGGGCCACCAGAGTTTCACTGCCAGGTTATTGTACTGTCGCCGGATCTGCACAACTGTGCCAAATTTCACGACAATCCGACCACTAAAAGTGGGTCAAAATTCATTTGCAAGATTTGATCACAGACAACGAGAGAGGTCACTAAAACAAAAACAGCTTGTTAGCAAAAGAAGCTGAGTAAATCGAATGACAATTACAGTAAATCTAAATTTCTAAATGTCAGTGAAAATTAGAACACATGGAAAAATCCGAAAAGTAAAGCTATGGCCGCATAGTAACAAAAGGTCACGTTCCAGTTAGTAACGGGTAGAAAAATTCGGAGACTACACCTGCTATGGGTGGTGTAGGGGTATAGCACGCGTCACGGAATGACGATGATCCGGGTTCGATTCCCGGCCATAGCTTTACTTTTCGGCTTTTTCTATGTGTTCTAATTTTCACTGACATTTAGAAATTTAATTTCTAACGGTAAAATCGAAATAGTAAAAACATTAAAATCAAGAAATAAAAATTCTTGATTCATTTGATAGTACAGTAAATCTGTTGGTAGAATTCTGGTGGTCCTGCCAGGACCGTCTCCGCAGGAGGGAACTCTTTAACGGTTGGTCCGAGAGACTTTAAATTTGGTACACGTTATGTACCTACAATGCAAGTAGAAAAAGAGCTTGCATGAAAAGGTAAATTTTTGCCAATCTTATTTTGATAATAATAATTGTTGTATGTTTTCAGATGGCCGTATAAGTTTGAAGGCGAGTCGAGTCGTGGAAAAAGTCGTGCTATAAACTTGTTTATATTTATGTTCGCACACAACTTACTATTTATTCGACGGGATCAGTGTTTTAGGTTTAAATAAAGTTTTGCAACAGATTTGTTGTTTCATTTCTAAAATGCTTATGCCAATGTTGCTGCCTAGCATGAATAATGAGCAAAATGGACAAAAAATGCTAATACGAGTACGAAGCAGAGTTCCTAACTAACGTGCAAAAGGCTTGTAAACACTAGATGTAAATTTAATTGATTATTGAAACATACAGGTTAATTCTACATTATAAACTGCTTGCAAGCTGGCTGAAATGGCCGCCATTTAATTTTGGTGTCAGAAAGTGTTGGGAATAAATTCGTAATTTAATAGTTAGGGTAGATTTTTAGTGAATTTCGCTCATAGGTTAGCTCTCAATTAGATTTACTTATAGTTAGGTTCACTCATAGTTAGGTTAGCTCATAGTGAAGTTCACTCATAGTTAGGTTAGCTCATAGTGAGATTCACTTTTAGTTAGGTTAGCTTGTAGTGAGGTTCCCTCATAGTTAGGTTAGCTCTTAGTGAGTTTTTAAGTGAGTCTAAATTGTTAGGTAGGCTCTCAATTAGGATTACTTATAGTTAGGTTAGCTCATAGTGAGATTCACTTTTAGTTAGGTTAGCTTGTAGTGAGGTTCCCTCATAGTTAGGTTAGCTCTTAGTGAGTTTTTAAGTGAGTCTAAATAAGGGATTTTGCGAATATTCGCATCCGCATCCGCACTTGCGGTACATCCGCATCAATTTCGACATCACCATCCGCATAAATTGATGCGGAGCTGAAGCCGATGCGGATGTGTCGCAGGTCGCGACATGAAATATAGGCGAGGGCCCGGCGAGTGGCACGTGTTGACCGCGCGTGCTTATTGACCAATAGGAAAGCGGTAATTTTGTTTCGGACTTCGGTGAATAGGTGACGGTGACGCGGCTCGCTACTTTTTTTTTGTGACAACTGACAAGATCTGACTCGCGCTACTGTGTTTTTTAAACTCTACGAACTCAATACTCAAGTTTTTTATACAGATCCGCATCCGCATCCGCATTCACACCGGCATCCGCATCCGCATCCGCGGATGTGGAAAAAAGTGGACCCGCAACATCCCTGGTCTAAATTGTTAGGTAGGCTCTCAATTAGGATTACTTATAGTTAGGTTAGCTTACAATTAGGTTCCATCATAGTTAGGTTAGCTCGTAGTGAGGTTCACTCATAGGTTAGCTCGTAGTGAGGTTCACTTATAGTTAGGTTAGCTCGTAGTGAGGTTCACTCATAGGTTAGCTCGTAGTGAGGTTCACTTATAGTTAGGTTAGCTCGTAGTGAGGTTCACTCATAGTTAGGTTAGCTCATAGTGAGGTTCACTCATAGTTAGGTTAGCTCGTAGTGAGGTTCACTCAGTTAGGTTAGCTTATAGTGAGGTTCACTCGTAGTTAGGTTAGCTCATAGTGAGATTCACTCATAGTTAGGTTAGCTCGTAGTGAGGTTCCCTCATAGTTAGGTTAGCTCTAAGTGAGTTTCTGAGTGAGTCTAAATTGTTAGGTAAGCTCTCAATTAGGATTACTTACAGTTAGGTTAGCTCACAATTAGGTTCAATCATACTTAGGTTAGCTTTTAGTGAGGCTCGATCATATAGAGTTGGGTTAGCTCTTAATTAGTTTTACTTATAGTTAGGCCTGTTCTTAGTCAGTTTCCCTCATGAGGTTAGCTCGTAGTGAGGTCAATCATAGTTAGGTTAGCTCGTAGTGAGGTTCACTCATAGTTAGGTTAGCTCGTAGTTAGGTTCACTCATAGTTAGGCTAGCTTATAGTGAGGTTCACTCATAGTTAGGTTAGCTCATAGTGAGATTCACTCATAGTTAGGTTAGCTCGTAGTGAGGTTCCCTCATAGTTAGGTTAGCTCTTAGTGAGTTTTTAAGTGAGTCTAAATTGTTAGGTAGGCTCTCAATTAGGATTACTTATAGTTAGGTTAGCTCACAATTAGGTTCAATCATACTTAGGTTAGCTCTTAGTGAGGCTCGATCATATAGAGTTGGGTTAGCTCTCAATTAGTTTTACTTATAGTTAGGCCTGTTCTTAGTCAGTTTCCCTTATGAGGTTAGCTCGTAGTGAGGTTCCATTATAGTTAGGTTAGCTCGTAGTGAGGTTCACTCATAGTTAGGTTAGCTCGTAGTGAGGTTCACTCATAGGTTAGCTCGTAGTGAGGTTCACTTATAGTTAGGTTAGCTCGTAGTGAGGTTCACTCATAGTTAGGTTAGCTCATAGTGAGGTTCACTCATAGTTAGGTTAGCTCGTAGTGAGGTTCACTCATAATTAGGTTAGCTCGTAGTGAGGTTCACTTATAGTTAGGTTAGCTCGTAGTGAGGTTCCCTCATAGTTAGGTTAGCTCTTAGTGAGGCTCGATCATTTAGAGTTGGGTTAGCTCTCAATTAGTTTTACTTATAGTTAGGCCTGTTCTTAGTCAGTTTCCCTCATGAGGTTAGCTCGTAGAGAGGTTCACTCATAGTTAGGTTAGCTCGTAGTGAGGTTTACTCATAATTAGGTTAGCTTGTAGTGAGGTTCACTCATAGTTATGTTTGCTCATAGTGAGATTCACTCATAGTTAGGATAGCTCGTAGTGAGGTTCCCTCATAGTTAGGTTAGCTCTTAGTGAGTTTCTGAGTGAGTCTAAATTGTTAGGTTAGCTCACAATTAGGTTCAATCATAGTTAGGTTAGCTCGTAGTGAGGTTCACTCATAGTTAGGTTAGCTCGTAGTTAGGTTCACTCATAGTTAGGTTAGCTTATAGTGAGGTTCACTCATAGTTATGTTAGCTCATAGTGAGATTCACTCATAGTTAGGTTATCTCGTAGTGAGGTTCCCTCATAGTTAGGTTAGCTCTTAGTGAGTTTCTGAGTGAGTCTTAATTGTTAGGTAAGCTATAAATTAGGATTACTTACAGTTAGGTTAGCTCACAATTAGGTTCAATCATAGGTTAGCTCTTAGTGAGGCTCGATCATATAGAGTTAGGTTAGCTCTCAATTAGTTTTACTTATAGTTAGGCTAGCTCTTAGTGAGTTTCCGTTATGAGGTTAGCTCGTAGTGAGGTTGGCTCACTGTTAGGTTAGCTCTTAGTGAGTGTCGAAGCGGGTATATAGTTAGGTTAGCTCTCAATTAAGTTCAATCACAGTTAGGCTAGCTCTCAATTAGGTTCAATCACAGCTAGGCTAGCTCTCAGTTAGGTTCAATCACAGCTAGGCTAGCTCTCAATTAGGTTCAATCACATCTAGGCTAGCTCTCAATTAGGTTCAATCACAGCTAGGCTAGCTCTCAATTAGGTTCAATCACAGCTAGGCTAGCTCTCAATTAGGTTCAATCACAGCTAGGCTAGCTCTCAATTACGTTCAATCACAGTTAGGTTAGCTCTCAATTAGGTTCAATCACAGCTAGGCTAGCTCTCAATTAGGTTCAATCACAGCTAGGCTAGCTCTCAATTAGGTTCAATCACAGCTAGGCTAGCTCTCAATTAGGTTTAATCACAGTTAGGCTAGCTCTCAATTAGGTTTACTTATAGTTAGGTTAGCTCTCAATTAGGTTCAATCATAATTAGGCTAGCTTTTAGTGAGGCTCGATCATTATAGAGTTGGGTTAGCTCTCAATTAGTTTTACTTATAGTTAGGCCTGTTCTTAGTCAGTTTCCCTTATGAGGTTAGCTCGTAGTGAGGTTCCATCATAGTTTGGTTAGCTCGTAGTGAGGTTCACTCATAGTTAGGTTAGCTCGTAGTGAGGTTCACTCATAGGTTAGCTCGTAGTGAGGTTCACTTATAGTTACGTTAGCTCGTAGTGAGGTTCACTCATAGTTAGGTTAGCTCATAGTGAGGTTCACTCATAGTTAGGTTAGCTCGTAGTGAGGTTCACTCATAATTAGGTTAGCTCGTAGTGAGGTTCACTTATAGTTAGGTTAGCTCGTAGTGAGGTTCCCTCATAGTTAGGTTAGCTCGTAGTGAGGTTCCCTCATAGTTAGGTTAGCTCTTAGTGAGTTTCTGAGTGAGTCTAAATTGTTAGGTAAGCTCTCAATTAGGATTACTTACAGTTAGGTTAGCTCACAATTAGGTTCAATCATAGTGAGGTTCACTCATAGTTAGGTTAGCTCGTAGTGAGGTTCACTCATAGTTAGGTTAGCTCGTAGTTAGGTTCACTCATAGTTAGGTTAGCTTATAGTGAGATTCACTCATAGTTAGGTTATCTCGTAGTGAGGTTCCCTCATAGTTAGGTTAGCTCTTAGTGAGTTTCTGAGTGAGTCTTAATTGTTAGGTAAGCTCTAAATTAGGATTACTTACAGTTAGGTTAGCTCACAATTAGGTTCAATCATAGGTTAGCTCTTAGTGAGGCTCGATCATATAGAGTTAGGTTAGCTCTCAATTAGTTTTACTTATAGTTAGGCTAGCTCTTAGTGGGTTTCCCTTATGAGGTTAGCTCGTAGTGAGGTTGGCTCACTGTTACGTTAGCTCTTAGTGAGTGTCGAAGCGGGTATATAGTTAGGTTAGCTCTCAATTAGGTTCAATCACAGTTAGGCTAGCTCTCAATTAGGTTCAATCACAGCTAGGCTAGCTCTCAATTAGGTTCAATCACATCTAGGCTAGCTCTCAATTAGGTTCAATCACAGCTAGGCTAGCTCTCAATTAGGTTCAATCACAGCTAGGCTAGCTCTCAATTAGGTTCAATCACAGCTAGGCTAGCTCTCAATTACGTTCAATCACAGTTAGGTTAGCTCTCAATTAGGTTCAATCACAGCTAGGCTAGCTCTCAATTAGGTTCAATCACAGCTAGGCTAGCTCTCAATTAGGTTCAATCACAGCTAGGCTAGCTCTCAATTAGGTTTAATCACAGTTAGGCTAGCTCTCAATTAGGTTTACTTATAGTTAGGTTAGCTCTCAATTAGGTTCAATCATAATTAGGCTAGCTTTTAGTGAGGCTCGTTCATATATAGTTAGGTTAGCTCTTAGTGAGGTTCCTCAAAGTTAGGTTAGCTCTTGGTAAAGTTCGTTCATAGTTAGGTTATCTTAGTGCGTAGTAAATAGTCATCGATTTTTGAAAACTCATCACCTGAAACTACCATTCAAATGTGGTTGTAAATTATGCAGAATTCGAAATACGAATATGAGTAGAGTAGTAAAAAATAATGTTATCTGAAGTTTTAATCTCTACTTTCGTATTGTATTTTCGAGGGTCGTGATTACAAAATATAAAGAACTTAATTAGTTGTTTGTTAGGTTAGCGCATTGGATAAATTATAAATTTAAATCTACAAAGCGATTAGCGCTCAAAGGAATATCAATAAGCGTGAACGACCAATTAGCACATTCAAAACAGAGCGATTGATATAGTCCAGTCTCACTCTTACTATATCTGTGATGGTTATAAATTATGTGACGATGCAAAGAGTCACAGGAAGTGCACAACGAAAGGACTGCTATCTATTACCGTCAATCGGAAACTTTCACTCCAACAATTACAATACCTTCTTTTGGCGCACTCGGAAAAACAATGAACGTATGTCTAAGGGCGTACAATAGAATATGTTATAGTTCGTATAATTTTAATCTTAATAAAAAATATTAACATGAGAAGTGTTGTTAAAATTGTTAATAGGACACACTGACAGCACTGAAAAGTTTCTTATATCGTCCAAGCAGTTTCTTTTGTCGATTAAGTGCTGCCCCCTATAATTCGTGCACGTTTTCAATCAAAGCCGACAAGTGTTCACGGTTCGCGTAATTCACTGCTAGATGGCGCTGAAATAAATATTCACACTCCATACTGCACAGTTTCTCTGTTGTTACAGTCATCATTGAGAAGTTGCTTCGATCGTGTGGAGACATTGAGAATATATATGTGCTGTTGCGCAGTAAAAAGGGCAAAGATGCTCGATCGCGCCTCAACGAGATAATGGACGACGTTGTGAGTATGCCAATAAACTGTTACTACCTGACAGCGGTAAAGCCACACACACACACAAACATGCACATACACACTAACATTAATATAGGTTGAATTATTTAAATTGGCATTGTTCATTTTTTTTAAGCTGTGCTTTTAACACCTTTATTTGGTAAAATGGACTATTTCAAGCAACTAATTTGAATATTATGCTTTTACGTAGCTTTGTTAATTAATAATAAATATTTTTTCGCTGTTTGATAATTTGTGAATTTAGGCAGAATCCCAGTAGCCTTCGTTCGGCTGGCTATAAAAAAAAACGGCTTTGTCTATGGTTTTGTAGATTTGACAGTGACACGTGACAGTTGCCTTAGCTAAACTTTTTTTTTTCTTTTTTGTGGCAAACATTCGATGCTGGATTCTGTCTAAAAACCGGGTCGTTCGGTCAAACAAAGGTTCAAAGTACTTGTAAAAAAATATCTGCAATCATAAAGTATTTTTGAAATCGGACAAGATAAATCGGATAATTGATGGTTTTCCTCGAAATGGTTTTCGAATTGGAGCATACTAAAAAAAATGAACAATGCCAATTGTTGGAGAATTGATGAATGTGTAGCGACCTTAGCGCCACCTAGTTGGCCTCTACATAACTACTTCAACACACGAGTAGCTAGCGCCAGTTCTAATGACAGCTGTCACATCGTTCTACATGCCGATAACGAAGTTTCTCAACGCGGCTGCATAAATACAACTATCAACTCTCTTCCTTCGGATTTCGGTCCCCAGGCATAACATCTGCCTGGAGAGAGATCTCTCTATTGTGGCACTTCCCACAAAAGATAAAATTGTAAGCATAATTTTATTCTTGTATAAGGTATGGGTATCGGAAGTGGTGATTTCGTAAACCTGTATGAACTAGGATGGTATGCCTGGTAACAGCCACCTCTGTAACTCCTGTGACTAGCGTCACTGAAAATCATCGTTACGACATTATTCTGGATCTTGTCGTGACACATAGCTGAGTGGCGGCCATTTGGCTGGTTGGAATAAGTGTCCATCATCATCTCTATCACTTCACTATCACTGCATGCATAGTATAAAACAAAGTCGCTTTCTCTGTCCCTATGTCCCCTATGTATGCTTATATCATCAAAACTACACAATGGATTCTGATGTGGTTTTTTAAATAGATAGAGTGATTCAAGAGGAAGGTTTTTATGTATAATTCTACTAGTATCACTACATAGTATAAAATAAAGTCGCTTTCTCTGTCCCTATGTCCCTATGTATGCTTATATCTTCAAAACTACACAACGGATTTTGATGCGGTTTTTTTTAATAGATAGAGTGATTCAAGAGGAAGGTTTTTATGTATAATTCTACGCAGGCGAAGTCGCGGGCAGAAGCTAGTGTAAAATATTCTGTTTGTGTTTCTGTATCAGCTAATAAAGTTTTCTTATTTTTATTTTATTCTTATTCTTATTCTTTTTAACCCCCGACGCAAAAAGTGGGGCGTTATATGTGTGACGTCGGTGTCTGTGTGTGTCTGTGGCATCGTAGCTCTCAAGCCGATGGACCGATTTAGATGCGGTTTTTTCATTCGAAAGCCAGTTTTCTTGCGGTGGTTCAGAGCATGTTTAATAAAAATCGGTCCAGCATTTTGAAGAACGTCAGCTCTTTTCCAAAATTATGTAAAACATTTTTGCAAAAAAACAATTTTTAATTTACGGTTTGATTCGACTAATGCGTGGGGGGGGGGGGGTTTAAATTTTTAATTTAATGTGGTATAAAAGCTGTGTATATGTATATGTGTATTGACCTACCTTTGCCCGTGACTTCGTCCTCGCAGAATTCGTTTATCGGTATCCCGAGGGAGCTTTGCAATTTTCCTTTCGCGAGACTAAAGCTATCTTTTTTCCAAATTATTACTAAACTAGCTTTTGCCCGCGACTTCGTCTGCGTAGAATTATACATAAAAACTTTCCTCTTGAATCACTCTATCTATTAAAAAAAACCGCATCAAAATCCGTTGTGTAGTTTTGAAGATATAAGCATACATAGGGACATAGAAAGCGACTTTATTTTATACTATGTAGTGAAATAGATTCGGCGGTTAAGAATGAAGAGGCAACAGGCAGAAAGACGGACAGACAAACTTACTTTTACATTTATAATATTAGTATGGAGTTATGGACTTTATAGTAATCTTAACGCTATTATTAGGTTTTATTATACCTAACTATTATATTATTATTATGTACATTTCAGGTCTTTCAAAGAGCGCATGAAGCGAACCCAAAAGGTGTTTTTAAGGTGGTGCCCATTGTTGGGGACATGGCGCTACCAGGGCTGGGCATCAGCGACGAGGACAGAAAGATGCTCGCTGCCAAGGTGAGAGAGGGAGATGCATAGTAGATTGTAAATACAATAAATAATTCAAGCTGTTTGCTGACTGTACTTTTTGTTGACTGAACTCGCATTGTCATCCGTCGTACGTTATGTGAACCAAATTATAAGTCAATGAGACCAACCGTCGAAGAGTTCCCTCCTGCGGAGACGGTCCTGGCTGGAACACCAGGGGCCCGATCTTTGAAAGCACATGTGTGAAAATACCACTCGAAAGTGGTGAAAAATTCTCCTGAAATTTAAATACGAGTAGCTTAAAAGATAGGGCTCTCATTAATCTTGTGACCTAGTAAAATGATTAGAGCTGTAGTTTTGAAGATATAAACAGATTTATACCACTTTCGAATCCAAATCCAAAGCAAATCTAGATAGCTTAGCCGCTTCAAAGCGGAGATATAATTCAGTGTGCAATGATGTTATTGTTAATGGCTGTAATTTCACATGTCGATTCATTTCACCACTGATTTAATACAATACATGTCCGCAAATAAAACGTTTCGTTCATCTTTATCAGACTGTAACTTAATAAATCAGAATTCAAGATATTAATTATGTGTCATCTTAAAAAAAACCGGTCAAGTGCGAGTCGGACTCGCGCACCGAGGGTTCCGTATCATTATCTATAAATATCTAAAACCAGTGTAAGCAGAGCCCTGTTCCAAAGCAAAATGTACGCAGTGTGGGGTTACTTTATATTGGTCACTGCTATATACAGACATACATACACATTTACGGTTTTCGCAATTATTCTTTAATCTGTGCTATAAGACCTACCTTCATACCAAATTTCAAGATTCTGCGTTCACGGGAACTACCTTGTAGGTTTTGATTCCCTTGAGAGTTGAAAATTTGCGGAAATTTGCGGCATAAACGGCTGTATCTTTTGATTGCGTTGGCTTAGAAGTTTGATTTTTTCACAGCTTCAAGGGACAGTAGACCTGAGTAATTGATATAAATTTCAGCTTCATACCTCCACGCGTTCCTGAGAAAAAGGGTCTTGACAGACGGACGGACGGACAACAAAGTGATCCTATAAGGGTTCCGTTTTTTCCTTTTGAGGTACGGAACCCTAAAAAGGGGTTTTATGGTTGTGTATTCAAATTTCGAGATAATTAATTATGTTAGTGACATAAAACTTTTTAGTTAGGTAACATAGAATCATACTGGCCACTAAAGTGTGAGTTATTTTACGAATGTTATTGTATATTATTAAAAGTATGATATAAGTTAAAAAAAAAATGGATTTTAGTACATTTCATTTAGTCGTGCAAGGAAGTTTTGTTTTTTTAATTTGGTAAAGCAAAAATGAGGCACTTCCCGTGTTCTATTGGCATTGGCAGAATATCAGTGTTTTGCTCCCACGAGCAATGTTGACCACTGAGCCATGGCCCTTTTGCACTGCTGCAACGCACACAAAATATTTATAAGTTAAATCTAATGTGTAATTTCTTGTTTTTCTTTTTTCTATTGTTATTTTTAACTTGATTGTGTGTTGCAGTATCAAATAAACGTTTTATCTATCTATCTATCTATTTTCTAACGGAATGAGAAAATTACCGAGCATGTTTGAGGTAACCTAATAATTACGAAATGCCAGGTGACGATTATTATACACGCGGCGGCGACGGTCAGGTTCGACGAGAAGTTGTCGGTGGCCACCGCCATCAACGTGCGGGGCACGCGCAGCGTCATCGCCCTCGCCAACGAGTGCAAGCACCTGAAGGCGCTCACGCACGTATCCACGGCGTTCGCCCATTCGCACTGCAGGAGCATTGAGGAGAAGTGGGTACCGCAGCGACATCTATTAGCTTATTATCATTGACGTACAATAAACAACTAGACTCCCAATCACGCTCAAAAACTGTCCGAAGCAAAAGTCTGAACGACGCGTCTATTGTTCTGAGTTTTTGTTCAGTCGTGTTTCGACCGCGCTTTGATAACAATGTATATGTCTCTTTCGCACCATAATCTTACTATTGAGACAGGCAGGTTTCCAGCGCGTGGCGTCGTGTCATTACTTCTCACGATGCTACGCCATTGGTATTAAACATTACTGCCACGAAATAAGGTGTCAATTTGAACGAATATGTTAATGTTATCTGTCTAAGTCGATGTGTTGACACACACAACACATAGACAAAGCAACTCGGACGTTTCTTGAGGAACCTTTGTTAGCGACTGAGAGTCTAGTTGTTTAATATTGTAAGTCAATGCTTATCATATACATTTGTTCAACTCTCACTACATTTGCACTTATCACCTTTACTAATTAACGCACCTTTACTTTTTGTGAAACTCATTTATAACAACAAAACACGGGACATTTAAATTCTCAAAGCGCCATCTATCGGCGGTAGTTGGAACTAATTTCCTTATGGCTACAAGGAAGCGCAGCGCTGAATGGGTACAGGTACCGCCATCTATCAAGTGATTTAGGAAGCGTTGTACGGGTTCGATATTACAGCGCTAAATGGGTGTAGGTACCGCCATCTATCGAGTGCTTTGGTAAATTTGTTGGAACAAAACATACTTTCAACAACATTAATCACGTTCCCTCGACAACGCTAACGCTACTAAACATGGCTAAGAATCACCGTAAGGAAACTGGCCTTTGAATGAAAAAAGCGCAACGAATTACGAAATCCGTCTTTCGTCTTGAAAGCTATGATGACACACACACACACACAGAGAGAGGGAGAGAGGGAGAGATCGACGTCAAATTTATAACACACCTTTTGCTTCGGGGGTTAAAAACAAAATAAAATAAACAACGTAAACGCTAACCATAAACAAATAAGTCCTGAAAGCTGCATTTATACCCAGTGGCGTAGCTAGGTAACCAAGGGCCCTGGTGCAAATAAAAAAATGGGGCCCCACTACCATCTAAACTGGTTACGTTTTAATAATAATAGTTCGATCGAGATTTTCTGGTAAGGATCGAGGGCCCTCTGAGTTTGAGGGCCCCGGGGCACTGCCCCGCCTAGTCCCTAGGTAGCTACGCCACTGTTTATACCGAACTGAAACCGAATACGGGCCGGGGCTAGCATGATGCTGCGGCTAATTTTCATTGTGACCTGATTGGATCTAAATATTCTCATTTCAGGTTTTACGAGCCTCCGATGTCTGTGGAGGCGCTGGAGGCGGTAGCGGCCATGGACGGGAAACTCCTTGAGGACATCACTCCCAAGTAAGCAAAACTGTGACACTAGCGACATCTTGTGGCGAGTAGGGAGTACTAAACCGGAATTTTTTGACGACTTCTAAAAAGTTTGTTGTTTGGTTTGGTTTAAATTAAAGTCGCGTTTTTTCACCATTTATAATTCGAGAGCGGCTATACCGATTGGTATGATATTTGATTTAGATTTTGTCTCCATCTCGAATACCTCAACCACCTTATTTCCGCCTGCGATTTTCATAATAAATAGTATTAAAATTTACGCACTACAGATATTTCAAATCAAATATATTTCAGTATGCTTATTGTATGTTTTCCATCACAAAATACGCCTCGAACGCGTAACCCAGAGGAGCACTAAGAAGGGATATTTTGAAATCCCCACGGTATAGGGAATAAATGACATTTATATATTTCTCAGTAGCTGTAATAACTAGTCTTCAAATTTGGTATAGGTACTTGTAGATGATCAATAACATGTTCTCCGGGAAAATGCAGAATTCCCCCGGGACAGAAATAAGTGCATTCAACTACGGGGCTGTTTTTAAAAATGGTTTCACTAATAGAAAGCTACACTGATTCTGATTGACATTTATGAATTTTTAGTAGGTATAGGTCATAACAGCTATTTCTATCCCGTGGTGACTTTATACTTTCTCGGGATAAAAGTGGTCTATGTCAATCAAAAACAGCGTACGCGTACGAAGTCGCGGGCAAAAGCTAATCTGGGGCCCGATTTTTGAAAGCACATCACTCGAAAGTGTTATAAATCAACTTATATCTCTAAAACTACAGCTCTAATGAAAGTTTTGACTAGTTCACAAGATTATTGAGAGCCGTAATTATCTTCTACTAGCTGTTGCCCGCAACTCCGTCTACATAGAATTCGTTTATCGCTATCCCGCAGGAATTACGCAATTTTCCGGGATAAAATGTAGCCCATGTGTTATTCCAGACTATAGTCTATCTAAGTTTCAAATTTCATCCTGATCTGTCCAGCCGTTCTGGCGTGAAAGAGTAACAAACATCCAAACGTACTCACAAACTTTCACATTTATAATATTATAGTTCTTCCAATCATTAAGTTTCTCGATGACAGCTCCCGTAGAATGTAACTGCGCTTTTTACGCAAAAATTAACTTTTAAATGCGAGGTATAAAAAATATGACAACTGCCTAATTTTGTTCCTTGATCTCATATAATATTCATCTAAGACAAATTGAGTCCATATATGCATTGATATTTTTTTAAAGTGCGATAAACAATAAACGTTTTCATAAAGTTACATTCTATGGGATTACAATTACAATGATTAATCCCATAGAATGTAACTTTATGAAAATGTTTATTGTTTATCGCACTTTAAAAAAATATCACTGCCTATATGGACTCAATTTGTCTTAGATGAATATTATATGAGATCAAGGAACAAAATTAGGCAGTTGTCATATTTTTTATACCTCGCATTTAAAAGTTAATTTTTGCGTAAAAAGCGCAGTTACATTCTACGGGAGCTGTCATCGAGAAACTTAATGATTGGAAGAACTATAGTAGGATGCTACTCGTATTCCAAATTCAGTGCAATTTTTTACCACTGTCGAGTGGTATTTTCACATATGTGTGGGAATCTATCTTGCCTCAATAAAACAACTTCGTTTAATCACTAGCTTTATTATTTGAACTCCTAAATACTATTTATTACAATTTTACACCCGCAGATCTTACTTTTCCGTTCACCGTTCAAACTGTTCTCCCCGTCTCTCTTACACCTCTCTCCATCCTTCACACACACTATACGGCCCGTTTCACTCGATCATCTTACGTTCCAATCCTACATATGTGCTTTCAAAAATCGGACCCCTGTGTATAAGGCTACCAGTAAATAAATATGTCGTTGCAGGCTCCTCGGCAAGTATCCCAACACGTACTGCTTCACGAAGGCGGTGGCGGAGGAGGCAGTCCGCAAGTTCGGCGAAGGCATGCCCATCTGCATCGTGCGGCCCTCTATCGGTGAGCTACTGACACTAATACAGCTTGCGAGGGCTACCGTTGTGCTCACCAGTTGGCGCCACTGTGGCGGTCCTGTGAAACTTTGTCTGTGTTCTCTACCATCATTGGTAATTTGCATTACTTAAGTATTATTTAACCCCCGACACAAAATGAGTCTGTGTGTGAGTATGTGTGTGTATCTCTCTGTAGCATCGTAGGTCTCGAACGGATGGATTGTTTTAATGCGTTTTTTTAATTCGATAGCTAGTTACTTTGCGGTGTTTCTTGGCCAATTGATAAAAGTCAGTCCAGTATTTTGAAGAGCATCAGCTCTTTTCCAAAGCGATGTAAGGAATTTTTGGCATAAAATAGTTTTCTTCTTATTTACGTATTACTCAAATCACTACTGCTTTACTATTTTGATTCGCCTTTCCATCTATACGCCCTTCCTATGCCAAACGTAGCCTTTAGGTCTTGTTACCTTGGGCTCTGTCTACCCCGTACGGGATAAAGACATGATTTATGTATGTACTAGCTGCTGCCCGCGACTTCGGCTGCAAAATTAGTTTATCGCTATCCCGCGGGAACTATGCAATTTTCCGGGATAAAAAATAGCCTATGCGTTAATCTAGGGTATCACCTATCTCCGTTCTAAATTTTATCAGAATCCATTCAGTAATTTTTACGTGAAAGAGTAACAAACATCCATCCATCCTACTATCCTACTAATCCTACTAATATTATAAATGTGAAAGTTTGTGAGTATGGATGTTTGGATGTTTGTTACTCTTTCACGCCAGAACGGCAGGACAGATCTGGATGAAATTTGGAACATAGATAGATTATAGCCTGGAATAACACATAGGCTACTTTTTATCCCGGAAAATTGCGTAATTCCTGCGGGATAGCGATAAACGAATTCTATGCAGACGAAGTTGCGGGCAACAGCTAGTCCATCTATACTTACAAACTGTCGCGTTTATAATATTAGTAGGTTAGTAGGATGTATGTAAGTATGATTACTCCATGTATGCGTATATATTTTTTTAATTTTATGTTATTTCGTTTCAGTGGTGTCAACGTACGAGGAGCCTGTTCGAGGATGGACGGACAACCTGTACGGGCCCACGGGGCTTACGATCGGCGTCGGGATTGGCGTGTGTACATTTTTTTTTAAATTTTAATCTTTGGGCTTTCTTTCATGCTGGTCTGGGATCAAAGAAAAAAAACTTGAAATGCTCTAGCTAAGTCTCTTAAAAGCCCACCGAGAAGGCTATAATCAAAGGAGCCATGTTATAGGCGATCCGGCTAGCAACCCATCACTATTTTTGTGGCCTTTAGATCTCGTTATCCCTAGGCTTTGACTGTCCCGATACGGATGAAGACGTGATTTACATGTATGTATGATTGTATGTTTTTATTTAACTTGATTTAATTTAATTTTGACTCACTTCGTGAAGATTGATAGACAGTACAAGTCCAGTCCAGCAAAAAATTATATGTCGACTAGCTGTTGCCCGCAACTTCGTCTGCATAGAATTCGTTTATCGCTATCCCGCAGGAATGACGCAATTTTCCGGGATAAAAAGTAGCCTGTGTGTTATTCCAGACTATAATCTATCTATGTTCCAAATTTCATCCAGGTCTATCCAGCCGTTCTGACGTGAAAGAGTAAGAAACATCCATCCATCCATACTGCAAACTGTCGCGTTTATAATATTAGTAGGATAGTATTTCTAAACGACACTGAAAATTAGAACACATACAAAAATCCGAAAAGTAAAGCTATGGCCGTGGGTAAGCCCTCGAATTTTTCTATCTGTTACTAGCGGTCACGTGACCTAGTTACTACGCGATGTTTTGTAGCTAAGCCTCATCTGTGTTGATAGTATGTCACAAGTTCAACTGTTTACCAAGTTTCTACAGCACCACGATAGATGTCGCTACAACGCTATGCTAACTTAACTGTCTGCAGGCACTCCGTACACTGTACTTAGACACGGACAAAAAGGCGGACATTGTTCCCGTCGACTTGGTGGTGAACTCCGTGCTGGCGGCGGCCTGGCACACCGCCAAGCGGTTCAGAGAGAAGTGAGTACAGCGACATCTGGCGGTAGCAGCGTGAACCTGGCTTATTGATTGCGCCACCTTGCGAAGTTGGTGTTAAACAGTGTTAAAAAATAGACGTACGTTTTTGAGAAAAATAAAACGTTTATTTGTGAGCTAAAATAAAGAAAAGCATGTTATAATAGGGAACGTTCTGGCGTGAAAGAAGATATACTTAGTGACTAGGATAGAAATAAGATTCTGACGAAAAAATCATTTTTTTAATACAAGCTTTATTTCTGACTACTTGCATTGTCATTCGTCCTACATATGTGTACCAAATTTCAAGCTAACCGTTGAAGATCGAGTT
Organism: Pandemis cinnamomeana; assembly: GCA_932294345.1. Classification (NCBI taxonomy): domain Eukaryota; kingdom Metazoa; phylum Arthropoda; class Insecta; order Lepidoptera; family Tortricidae; genus Pandemis; species Pandemis cinnamomeana. Next base: position 1,760,577 of record OW028731.1, on the reverse strand, counting down.
CCCTCCTGCGGAGACGGTCCTGGCTGGGTCACTAGAATCCACTCCACTAACAGATTATTGTATTGCTGTCTGCCTCACATTAGTATGCAAAATTTCAGCGCAATCGGTTGAAGATATCTGCTTCAAAATTGAGTCGTAAGATTCCACCCATACTTCCTTCCATACATACATGCAAACGTTGCAGTTAATATAAAGCTTGTAAAAACTAAATTATAACGAACAAAAATCTGACTGCAAAAACATTTATCTGAAAATAACAAGAACAAGGCGTACAACTCGTAGGCGTAATGCTGAGCCAGCGACCGTTTCACTTTAGCGAAGACACAACGCTGATGATCTATTTTTCATGTCTATGTTTTTTTTTTGTTTTACCTTGTTTATTTTCTATAAAATTGTGTATATTATCTTATATTTGTGTCTTGCAAAAAGGAATAAATTTCTACTTTCTTTCTTTCAACTCCGGCAGTAGAATTTCCTTTGAATTAAATACAGCAAGCGGGTACATTTACTTTTGCCGGTTGGTAGGGCCTTGTGCAAGGTCCGTCCGGATCGCTACCACCATCTTACTTGCTAATCCTGTCGCTAAGTAGCAGTGCTTGCACTGCTGCGTTCCGGTGTGGAGAGTAAGACAGCCGGGGAAGTTACGGGCACAAGAGGCATTTCATCTTAGTCCTCTAGGTTGGCAACGCATCTGCAATCCCTCCGGGGTTGCGGGTGTCTATGGGCAGTGGTGGTCACTTACCATCAGGTGACCCACTTGCTCGTTTGCCTGCCTATTCACATAAAAAAAAAAAACTTTTGAGATTTGTAATTACTCTTTGTTGCAGCCAAACGTCAGACATTCCGATCTACAACTTCGTGTCGGGCGCGCAGAACCCGCTGACGTGGGGCTCCTACATGGACCTCACCCAGAAGCACGGCGTCGACAACCCCACCATCAAGTCTGTTTGGTGAGCGTGACATAATATCGGTTCAGTGGTGGAATTATAATAATAACTAGCTGACCCGGCGAACTTTGTTCCGCCTTAAATTTGAAAATTTCCAGTGGTTTGGGCTGTGCTATCCCGCGGGAACTATGCAATTTTCCGGGATAAAAACTATTCTATGTCCTTTCCCGGGACTCAAACTATCTGTATACCAAATTTCAACTAAATCGGCCCAGCGGTTTAAGCGTGAAAGGGTAACAGACAGAGTTACTTTCGCATTTATAATATTAGTAAGGATAAGGATAGTAAGGATAAGGATAAGGATAGTATATAGTAAGGAAGGAAGTAAGGATAATAATAATAATAAAAATGATTTATTGTACAATCAAAACAGAAACAAGTACAGTACTTAGGGACTATCGAAATGTACCAAGAAGTCATATGAAGTGTCAAAAATTCCGAGCCCCAACTAGGTAAAAACCTGTGTCTTGGGGGACTGAGTTTGAGTGTCTCCGACTTCGACGATCTACATATAAAAAGTGCAGTGGATAAAATCGCTTAGCAATATAACAGATTATACACAAAAAAAGAAAATAAAAAAAATAAAAAAGAGATTAATCATGCAACAAGAGTCAAAAATAAACAACGTATCCATGGAAGGATACAAAATGCAATCAAACAGTAAAATACTACAGAGCTTATTAGCTACATCCATCTATGCACCACTTGGAATATTTAGGGATTGAGGTTTAATGTTGTTTGTTGAGGTTCTTCTTCTTCCTCTTATTTGTGGCGTTTCAAGTCGTTATAGCGACGACAACTTCGCCAATGTCAAAGTAACAAAAATATGGTTAAAAAATCTTGTGACAAAATGTCGGCAACGTTGTACGGTAATGGTCAAAGACCCCCCCCCCCCCTGTCGGGCTCTTAGCCAACGGTCAATGATATCCCTCAGAAACTGCCAGGAAATTATTAGCCGATGCCCAAGGTGCACCGGATCAAGCACTGCTCTTCCTCCCGGACGGATCCAAAAAGGAACCGCAGCTCTTGACCACACGTGGAGGTAACCCGACTCGCACCCCTTTTGTTGAGGTTTAATTGTCGTTGGAAATGACGACTTTTCGAAACCTATTTGGTTTACATACATGCAATTTGGCACATTTATACAGATACCACTTACTCTACCGTGGCGCCAGCTGGTGGGCACAAATACGATAGCCCTCATTTATATTCGTTTGTTTGTAGGTACTATGGGGTGACTCCGACCAAGAGGTACTGGCTCTTCCTGTTCTACAACTTCGTGATGCACTTCCTACCGGCGTGCGCGGTGGACGGCTTCTGCGCGCTCACGGGGAGGAAACCAATGTGAGTGTTGTGCTAGTCAACTGGTAGCGACATCTGGCGGCGAGTAGGAATTACTAACACTGACGCTTTTCTTTTAAGGTTCCGTACCCAATGAAGAAACTAGCTTTCGAATGAAATAAACCGCATCCGCGGTCCATTTGTTGGAGAGCTACGATGCAACAAACAGACACTCCTCTTTTTGCGTCAGGGTTAAAACCCTAGTACTAAGACTCAATTGTCCGTCTGTCTGTCTGTCACCGGGCTGTATCTCATGAACCGCGATAGCTACACAGTTGAAATATTCACAGATGATGTATTTCTCTTGCCGCTGTAACAAAAAATACTAAAAATCTAACTTTGTAAAACCACCTATGCAAAGAGGCTATAAGTATGACGTCAATGTCTGTGTTTATCTGTTAGTGTATTCATCATCATCTCGTGTAAGTTACTGCGGGACATAGCCATGATTATAGGTGTACTAGCTGTTGCCCGCAACTTCGTCTGCATAGAATACGTTTATCGCTATTCCGCAGGAATCACGCAATTATCCGGGATAATAACTAACCTATGTGTTATTCCAGACTATAATCTATCTATGTTCCAAATTTCATCCGGATCACGCCGTTCTGGCGTGAAAGAGTAACAAATCATCACCCATCCATACTTACAAACTTTCGCGTTTATAATATTAGTAGACCTTATACATCCCTTATATAAATGTATTTAATTTAAGTAGAATTTAAGTATTCTTACTGTATTTTATTTTGAAAAAATGACTTTCTGCCAAGTTTCTTGCGGCGCATTCTTCTTGGCAATGATGGTCTTTCCGAATGTGCTGGTAGTTTCAAAAAGACATGTAAAAGACCCCTTGGCGGCCAATTTGCAAAAATAAATTTTAATTTTCATTTTCGTTTCATTTTCATTTTCAGTAGGATAGACAAATAACATTTTCGCGGCTGTTTCTAGAGAGTACTTTCCCAACAGCATGCTGAAACTCTACAACAAGCTGATGGGTATGTCGAGCATATTGTTCTACTTCACGATGCAAGAGTGGCAGTTCAGCGACCACGGAGTCCGGGACATGTGGAGCGCGCTGGCGCCCGAGGACAGGGTCGTGTTCCCCTTCAACATGGCCGAGATGTCTTGGGAGTACCACGCTGAGACCTTTATTGTTGGTGAGTGTTACCGCGGAATGACGTGGATTATTAGACGCTCAATATTATTGTGGGACTAAATAACTAAGAAAAGCTTATTTAGTCACCGAAAAAAACTTTATTTAATGTTCTTTACATTTCGAAATCCTACTGCAGACTCGTTACAACTCAATCCTACACGTCTTACATACGTCATCTCATTCTTCAAATCGAATATTCATCGTCTCGCTCATAATATCGTCCGTCACCTTCACACTCTTACGTTCCATTCCACATTCGGCCGTCCTGCTCTAACACCTGTCCTCAGGCTAACTTCCGTCCTTGCACTCTGAAGCTATAAACATAGAAACACCTTTAATCTAACATCTTCATTTACAATATCATACAAAACAAAACAACAACTTTAAATAAACATCGTAAAATCATTAAACATTAAACTAAACATACAACAAAATAACAACATCTTCTAATAAAACTCATAAGAACATTAATTACCAGGCTTCATCTTCACTTTCTTTTTACGTAGTACGTCATTCTGTAGCCAGCACTCTATATCTGGATCTCGTGTTGTCCTCGTCTGGCATTGTAGGTTCATGTCATTAGTCGGCCACTCGTACCGTTCCTGCCGCTCTACTCGCTGTGATATTGTGATAAATGTCCCGTAACGTCGGGCCACTTTGTTATATGGTAGACTTATCGCTTCGCTTTGAACGCCTCGAGCAATGGGGACTATCGTTTCTTTGCTCACCAGTTGGCGCCACTTTTGACTAAGATCCAAAGGAGCTGTCAAAGGCGACTTCATAAGATCAGCGCCGAAACAAAGTTTTAAAATCTTGAATCTCATTAAGTTTATTAATTTTAACTATCTTTAATTTTACCTTTGAGTCCGCTTATTTTTGTGCATCTTTTTCTTAATTCCGCTTTCAAAGTTCACATTCATCGCCAAATAAGTAATCCTTATTTGCGATAATTCACGATGGAGATCTCTTTTCAACAGGTAAATGAGAGAAATTATAATTTATGCTACGAAGCCCGCTAAAACCAGTGAAAAGTGAATGTTATTGGACCTCACGCGACGCTAGCGCCTCTAGTGGCAAATTCACACGCGATAGCCCCCATTTAAGAGCGCTATCTATTTTGTTCGAGTGTTGACCATTTCCTGTGGCCGTGCTTTTGTGTGGCGATTGTCAGGCCTCTCTTATTACAAGCTTTATATTAACTCGCAATGCATGTATGTAAGTATGTATGTATGGGGGTGGAATCTTGCGACTCAATTTTGAAGCAGATATCTTCCGAATGAGCTGAAATTTTGCATACTCATGTAAGTCATATGACAATACAATAATCTGGCAGTAAAATTTTGGTGGCCCAACCAGGACCGTCTGCGCAGGAGGGAACTCTTCAAGGGTTGGTCCGAGACTTGAAATTTGGTTTACATTATGTAAGACGGATGACAATGCAAGTAAAGTTAACACAAAGTACAGTCAGCATAAAAGGATTGTATCAAAAATGAAATTTTTAGGTCCATGAGGGTACCTAGCTGGCCACGTCGCCATGGCGTCCTGGTGAGGCTTTTTTTTTATGTGAATAGGAAGGCAAACGAGCAAGTGGGTCACCTGATGGTAAGTGATCACCACTGCCCATAGACACCCGCAACCCCGGAGTGATTGCAGATGCGTTGCCAACCTAGAGGATTAAGATGAAATGCCTCTTGTGCCCGTAATTTCCCCGGCTGTCTTACTCTCCACACCGGATTACAGCAGTGCAAGCACTGCTACATAGCGGCAGGATTAGCGAGTAAGATGGTGGTAGCGATCCGGACGGACCTTGCACAAGGCCCTACCACCCGCTAAAAGCTAGCCCGCTAGGCTTTAAGAGTAACAATTTCTTGAGTTTTCTTTCCTCAACAGGACTTAGAGTGTACGTGGTGAAAGACGACCTCTCCACGCTGCCAGAAGCGAGGAAGAAGTGGAATAGGTGATGAATTTATATTTTTCTTAATTATACCATAAATAACATTCTGTTAACCATTGTAAGTCCATAATCTTTTAAGATACTCAACTAGCTGATTCTACAGTCCAATTATTGAAAGCACATCGTTCGAAATTACCATTTGACAGTGACCTATTAAATAGCTAATGAAAACAAAATACCTGACAGCAACAAAAAATTACTGAAAAGAAGAAAAATAAGCCCTGAAACTCCGGCAACAGAATTTCCTTTAAAATATTGTTTTCCGAGATTTTTTTTTAACTGACCCGGTTCTAGGTCGGATTGACTTGAAATTTGGTACACATGTTTTGCAAGTGGCTACAGTCAACAAAAAAACTGGTTTTGTGTGATAATTGTAATTTAAGTAAATGCTCTTAAAGTTTTTTTTTCCGCAGGCTCTACTACCTGCACCAGCTCGTAAAGTTGGTAGCATTGGGATTGTGCCTGAACTTGGCTTACGTGTTGCTGCGGTGCGTGGCTAGAACCGTGTTCGGTTAGCCAAATATCAAATCAGTAAAATTATTGTAGTTTCAATGTGGGATAGTTCCTGCTAAATACTCAGAAACGTCCACGCATATCCTACTAAAGTTTGTAAGAATGGATGGATGGATGGATGTGACCATATGAGTGTGTATATTTGTTATCTCTTCACGCTGAAACGACTGGACGGATTCGGATGAGATTTGGGACGGAGATAGCTGGTACCCTAGATTAAATTATAGGCTACTTGTAATCCCGGAAAATTCCATAATTCTAATAATGGCGATATACTACGCGGATGAAGTCGCGAGCAGAAGCTAGTATAGACATAATTAAGCTTGAAAAAACCAGTTTTGTCGTCAATTTTTAGAAACCTCAGAGCAATAAATACAGAGTTTCATAGAGTTTGTATTAATCAAACCCTGTTACTATGCCAAAACACAATCTAACTCGAAAGAATCCGAAAGTTATTATTTTACAGAAACAAAGTTTAGCTATTATAGCTAGCTTGTAGCACGGTACAGCGCCATCTAGTGAGGAACAAAGTAAACTGTGATACTAAGATTGAATCCGCTAAAGCGCCATCTAGCTGGAATTTATATAAACAACGGCTTCAACAGAGTTATTCCGGAGTATATTTTGAATGTTTTTAATACTTTGGCATTGGCGAAATCATCGCATCGATCGATGGGGTCATATTATCCTAAAACTTAATTGAAATTTATATTTATTGCTCTGAGGCAAGGATCGTGTTTATTTTCACATTTTTATTTTGAACGTCGATTGTTCGTTAAAGATTATTTACATAACATTCGGTTGTCGGTTGTAAATATAAATATGTATAAATGAAAATTGAAGTTAATTTAAATATTTTTTATAACTAACGTAAGAAAGGTTCGAGGATATTTTTTGCATGTTTGAAACGATTTGGTCAGATATTTTAGAGAATTAAATGTAAATAAAATTTATTGAGAGGTATTCCTGTTTTATTATGCCCTGTTTTATTTATTTATTTATTTATTTTCCATGGTTTATGGTGGTCCATCCCGTTATTATTTGAATTATTGAACGTATTAGAGATAGCGTTCAAATGAATTATTGCGACAGAAGTGTCGACTGGACCTCCCGATACTAATGCGACCTAGCGATATTTCCCCTGTCTGAAATCCATCACTGAAAGAAGTTGCTTTTTACAAGTTAGGGGGCGTCCATTAATTACGCGAGGCATTTTTAAGGATTTTGTGACCCCCCCTCCCCCCTTGGTGAGATGTCGTAAGATTTTTCTCGACCCCCTCCCCCTACCCCAATCTCACGTGAGATTTTTCAAAACTTGTACTTTGGGTATAAAAGTATTGGATTTATTAAAAAACATAACACAATTTGTTTAAATATAAATATAATTGTGTCAGATTTTGTCATATTTTATTCAAGATACGTTTTTTATTTTCATTCAACTTTAATTTAATTTAATTTTCACGCAGTTTGACACCATTTTCTGCTAAAAAAAAATTACGTGATATTTGCCAGTACCCCCCCTCTCCCCCAAGTGAGATTTAGTAAGACTTGGCTCAACCCCCTCCCCCCCCCTAAATACCTCACGTAATTAATGGACGCCCCCTTACAAGCTTTTTATTAACTTGCAATAATGTATCATATGTATGTATGGAATGTTGCGGTTATGTATGTATTGAATGCTTCGGGTGGAATCTTGCAACTCAATTTTGAAGCATCTTCACCCGATTGAGCTGAAATTGTGCATACTTGTGTAAGTCAGATGACAATACAGTAATCTGGTAGTGGAATTCTGTTGACCCAGACAGGACCGTCTCCGCAGGAGGGAACTCAACGGTTGGTCCGATACTAGAAATTTGGTACACATGTAGGACGAGTGACATTGCAAGTACAGTCAAGCTTGAATCAAAAATGACATTTTTAGGTTATGTTATGGTTAACTTACTTACCGTTACCCCTCCTTCCCATCATCCACATTCATCAATCTCTTCACACTGCTCGACGGTTTCGGGATTTGAAACGTCCTCAATTGGCATTGTTAATTGTTTTTTAAGCTGTGCTTTTAACACCTTTATTTGATAAAATGGACTATTTCAAGCAACTCATTTGAATATTATGCTTTTACGTAGCTTTGTTAATTAATAATAAATATTTTTTCGCTGTTTGATAATTCGTGAATTTAGACAGAATCCCAATGGGTGTGTAATGATTGATATAAAAATATTTAATATATTTTCTATCGATATATCAACATTTGATATAATTTCAAAGGGTATAATCACTCATTGTGTATAATAAACGTTTGGTATAATTTTAAAATATATAAATTTATTTCGTATATTTATCGTTCGGTATAACGCTTATTTCTTATAACGATTATATGGTATAACGCTCATTTTATATACAAATCATAATATATAATAGCAGTTCGTTTTTGTTGGGGGACGCAGTTCAAACCTAACCTAACCTACTTTTTATAAAAATAACGTTATACCATAAGTTCATTATAGGAAATAAGCATTATACTTAAAGAATGTTATATTAAATGATATTATATCAAATGATCATTATAAGAAATGATAATTATGTCATATGTAAATATATTAAGTGTTGTTATATGATTTAATAATTATATCAAATGAGCGTTATTGCTACTAATATTATACCAAAAAATTTTATATACATCGTTACGCACCCAATCCCAATCGCCTTCGTTCGGCTGGCTATAAAAAAAACGGCTTTGTCTATGGTTTTGTCGATTTGACAGTGACACGTGACAGTTGCCATAGCTCAACTTTTTTTTTCTTTTTTGTGGCAAACATTCGATGCTGGATTCTGTCTAAAAACCGGGTTGTTCGGTCAAACAAAGGTTCAAAGTACTTTTACTTTATAAAGTATTTTTGAAATCGGACAAGATGAATCGGATAAATTATGGTTTTCCTCGCAATAGTTTTGGAATTGGAGCATACTAAAAAAAATGAACAATGCCAATTTGGTCACAGAACTTCCGTCTAACTAAAATGAAGAGAACTTAAACAAATATTAATAATTAGAAGCGATTTATTCATTTACAATGTATACCTAGTTATGATTACGATACAAATAGATTTACAATTCACTATATACAAACTAGGCGCGTACGGCTGTACGCCATGTTGTACGTGTCCACTTAAATACAAGTCCGCAGTACCCTTCTTCTGGTAAGTCGGGTAAAAGACAAAATAAAATCGCTACAATCCACTCCAATACATTTTACGCATAAACAAACAAGTCTCCCAAGTTCACATAAAATTTAAACATAATAAACATAGTATGATTGTTATAAAACGTGAGATATCAAGTATGATCCCTCAACATTCCGTGCATGTGTTTTTGCTCACCAGTTGGCGCCACTGTTGACTAAGATCCAGAGGTATAGCTAGAAAAATCATAGCTGTTACCTCGGCAAAAAAGCATACATTTGGCAAAAAATAAGTTATTAAACAGTAAACTAACAAACCTCTGCATTAGCTGCTCTTTGAGGCCGCTTATTTTTGCACCTCTTTGTCTTAATTCCGCTTTCAAAGCGTTCACATTAATCGCCAAATAATCCATATTTGCGATAATTTCACGAAGATCACTTTTCAACGGGTAAATTAAATAAATTATAATTTATGTCACGAAGCCCGCCAGAACCAGTGAAAAGTGAATGTTATTCGACCTCAGGCGACACTAGCGCCTCTAGTGGCAAATTCACACGTAATAACCTCCATTAGATACAATGAGTGATTGTGTGGGAATTTATAATGGACCAAAATGAACAATATCGGAATTTAGATACATACATAAATCACGTCTTCATCCCTTACGGGGTAGACAGAGCCTAGTTAGCAAGACTTAAAGGCCACGCTTAGCATGATTGCGGGCGTATATGTGGAAAGGGGAAACAAAAAAGTGATGGGTTGCTAGCCGCATCGCATATAACATGATTGCTAAGATTTTTGCCCATTCCCTCAATGGGCTACCATTTGGGAATTTAGATGAAATTGTTATTTTTACAAAGGTGTTAAAATGGATTGGAGTGGGGGATGCTTTGATTTGTAGTCTCGCAATACAGCGCCACCTGTCGGTGGATAGAGGCAGCAGCAGTTGAGCATTAGAAATTAGAAAAATGTCATGACATGTCTTTTTAATTGAAAAACAGTACAAAAAAACAGCAAGTTACAATTTAAAATCCCTGGAACAACGTGATTTGTTTTGTTACGTTTTATTTCCAGCTACCTTTGTGTAAGTGTTTTTCGATAAAAATACATGTCAAAATTGTTTACCTTTCTAATTAAAGTCGGTTTACGGACGATAGTTCCACGTAATAACGATAAATGTATGACAAGCCGACGCTTGGGCCGATCGTGCTTCTCTATCGCTTGCTCCGCGCTCTCGCTTGCTCTCTGACGTCACGCAGAACGTAACCTAGTCATGCTTTTTCTTGAGTGCAGCCGGCGTTCATCGATTTATAACACGTTATCACGTGAAAAAGAATCGAAGCATAGCGCAATATGAGAGCAATAATTATAATTTATAACAATGGGGCAAATCGACACGTCACAACTGACAGCTGTCAAACTCACTAACATGGAATGTACAACAATAAACATTTTGGAAACAAGCTTTTGATTAACTTGCAATGTACGTTTGTCCGGGTAGAATCTTGCAACTCAATTCTAAAACATATCTTGAACCGATTGAGTTGAAATCTACATACTTGTGTAAGTCGGATGACAATACAACAATCTGTTGGAATTCTGGTGACCCAGCCAGGACCGTCTCCGCAGGAGGGAACTCTTCAACGTTTGGTCCGATTGGCTTGAAACTTGATACGCATACGTAGGACGGATTACAAAAGTACAACCAGCAATAAAAGATTGAATCCAAAATGGTTTTTTTAACAAGAACTTATTATAGTCAGCCTATACTAACAGCGAAGTTTAGGCCACATATTAAAATAGTCACACCACATTTTGTCCGTTGTAGTATTTTTTTTAATGGAGTGGCAAACTAGCAAGTGGGTTACTTGATGGTAAGCCATCGCAACTTATAGACACCCGCAACGCCAGATTGCATGTGCTGCGAGCCTAAACGGCCGAGATGGAATACTTCACATGTGCAGTGGTAAATGGTAATAAGCCCCACTTGCCTGTTTATCTTCCTTGTTCTATAAAAAACACTCGTGACACGGCTTCTAGCTCTTTCTATAGTTTAATTTATTTGTGTAAAACGAGATTTTTGCTACAATTTTCACCACGTCACTTTAGAAATAGTGTAGGTATAATCCAGCAAAATACATTATACATCTAGACATTATTCATCGTACTTATATATGTCTAATCCCGAAATTTGGCATCCTGTTGTAGCTAATCGTATATTATAACATTGGACACAGCCAAATATATTTGTTTAAAAGTCAATTTTTCGAAAATAAAAATTAATATCATGGACGAAATAATGCAGTGGCCCGATTTTTGAAAGCACATGTGTGAAAATACCACTCGAAAGTGGTGAAACATTGTGCTGAATTTGAAATACGAGTAGGTTAGAAGACAATCACAGCTCTCATTAATCTTGTGACCTAGTCAAAAATTTGGTTAGAGCTGTAGTTTTCAATATATACACACATACATCACGTCTTTATCCCTTACGAGGTAGACAGAGCCTAAGGTAGCAAAACCTCAAGGCCGCTTATTTTTTTGCGCCTTTTTCTTAATTCCGCTTCCAAAGCGTTCGCATTCATCGTCAAATAATCCATATTTGCGATAATTTCACGAACGAGATCACTTTTCAACAGGTAAATTAAAGAAATTATAATTTATATCACGAAATTCGCCGAAACCAGCGAAAAGGACCTTACGCGACACTAGCGCCTCTAGTGGCAAATCCACACGCGATTGATAATTGTAGCGACATCTATCGGGAAGTTTTGTAAGTTCACGCGGTCGCGTTATGTATGGCGGTTGTCAGTCCAGCCTTATTTCGCCCATGACAATACATAGTTTAACCTTTTCGACGCCAACGACAAACATCAGCACCGCAGGTTCAACTTAAGGCATCGCAATAAAGAAGTCTGGCGCAGGGATGTTACGGATATACAATTTCGGATCCGGATCCGGACATGGATATTGGTAAAATATAATATCGGTGTCGGTTACGGGTATGGATATTTAATTATTTCGGATCATCCGATAGTTTCGGTTACGGATATTAAATTTTCAAGGAACTGTAAAATGTAATACAATACGACTAAACGCGCGCGCGGCTGGTCTGCCGGCCGGGCGAAAACAAACACTTGTCACGACGTATCATATTTACTAATTAGTATTTAGTTAGACTCCGCCCTATCCATTGACGTACAATAAACAACTAGACTCCCGATCACGCTCAAAAATTGTCAGAAGCAAAAGTCTGAACACGCGTCTATTGTTCAGAGTTTTGGTTCAGTTGTGTTTCGACCGCGCTTTGATAACATTGTATATGTCTCTTTCGCACCGTAATTTTACTATTGAGAACAAAAGAGACAGGCAGGTTTCCAGCGCGTGGCGTCGTGTCATTACTTCTCACGATCCTACTCCATTGATATTAAACATTACTGCCACGAAATAAGGTGTCAATTTGAACGAATATGTTAATATTATCTGTCTAAGTCGATGTGTTGACACACACAACACATAGACAAAGCAACTCGGACGTTTCTTGAGGAACCTTTGTTAGCGACTGAGAGTCTAGTTGTTTATTGTAAGTCAATTGACCTATCCGAAACTATCCAAAACTTCGGTTACGGTATCGGATATCCGATAGTTTCGGTTACGGATATGGATATCCATAACACTGGTGGCGTACGGGCGACGTCTCTTGTATTAGACGTGGCGGCAAAAAGGTTAAATTGGATGAACGTCTCACGGGAACTGATAGAGTCATAAATTCTCTATTCTTAATGTTCATGTCCCATTGTGAGGAAGGCTGGCAGCATGGCACCCACGGCCAGTATAACGACTTCACACAAAGGCAGCCCCCCAAAGCCCTTCGAGCCCCCCTCCTGGGTCGGCAACAGCACGTGCGTGTGCGACTGTTGCGTGAGCTCAGGGAGCACGTGGACGGTGGCAACATACAGGAACGTGCCCGCAGAGAACAACATAGCTATGCCTGTAAATAGATTAGATTAGATTAGATTAGATTTATTAATCACCCTTTTAAAAATACAATTAAATGTCAAACATAAGTAATTCACAAAAGGATCGTCAATTAATAAAATAGTAATAATAATTATAACAACTGAAATTAAATAAAAAACAAAATAACAACAAACAAAAATAAAGCATCACAAAAAGATCGTCATGGGTACATAAAAGGAGAAAATAATAATAATTTAAATAAGCAATTTAAAATGTCAAATAATAAAAATATAAAACCACAAAATGTGGAAATATTGTCAGAACATAACTAAATAACAAAAATATATAATAAAATAAATGAGGTACTATAACGGTACAAAGAATAATTTTCACACATAATACACACGTTCGAAATTAAATGTCAAGTTTAATGTCACTGTACTCTTTAACAGAGTACAGTGACAGATCTAACAGAAGTTTTTTAATAAATATATATGTGAGTCAAATATCCGGTCAAGTGCGAGTCGGAATCGCGGGCTGAGGGTCCCGTGGAAATTCGGCAGGTGAATGTAAACACTGGTTATAGTCTTTCCAATCATTTATTTTCTCGATGACAGATGTAGTTTGATAGTTATAGTGTTGTGACCTAATAAGTGATCAGTAGATACGATATCGATCCAATTTTATATAAATACGAGTAGTTGAGAAGTATTCAGCTATGGAGCCAATAAAACAACATACTTGAATGCTAATTTATTACTAAGCGTGCAAAATGGCCGAATGACAGTATGTTTGTAATGAATAAACTAAAAACTACTGGACAAACAAAATTTATTTCACTATTAAAATGCTACATTATTCCTGAGTAACATGGGCTATTTTTTATCCAGGTAAAAAATTACAACGTGTACAAAGTCGCAGGAACACATCTAGTTCAATACATACAATACCGATACAATATCGATATTTCAATCATAACATCACTATTTGCATTCCCATAGAATGTAACTTTATTAAAACGTTTATTGTTTATCGTACTTTAATAGTAGATTGATAAACAAGGGTTGTAAGTGATCAATTACACCCAAGATATTTAGGCGCACGAGCGAGCAAAGCGAGCGAGGGTGCTTATAGTTCGCGGGTGTAATTGATCAGTTACACTCGAGTTGAACACTCTACTTTTCATCACAAATGCGAGGAAATAAAAAAATATGCAATTTGTAATAGAGCGGAAGAAAATTTATCGCGCCAAACCGTCTTTTGTTTTTTTTTTAATGGCCTCGCGCTCTTTGGCTTTGGCACATTCAGCCAGCACTGGGTAGCAGCATTACGCATTACGATCTCCTTGTTTACCAGTTCGTGAATACAAAGGAGCACCATTCGATTTTTAAATTTACTTACATCCCTAAAGATGTAAATCGAATTTACAACTCGGATTTCAAGTTAAATGCAACCTACTTTCAGAGCTTAAGTGATGAAAAAAGATATTACTGCATATATGGACTCAATTTGTCTTAGATGCATATTATATGGGATCAAGGAACAAATTAGGCAGTCGTCATATTTTTTATAACTCGCTTTTAAAAGTTTTTTTTTGCGTAAAAAGCGCAGTTACATTCTACTGGAGCTGTCATCGAGAAAATAAATGATTGGAAAGACTATAGTTCTCGTGGTCCCACTGTTATAAAAATCTTCACTACACACACATAAATCACGTCTTTATCCCTTACGGGGTAGACAGAGTAACAAGTAACAAGACCTACAGGCCACGTTTAGCAAGACTGTGGCCGTATAGGTGGAAAGGGGAATCAAAATAGTGATGGGTTATAGCATCGCCTATTACATGATTCTTATGATTTTCGCCCATTACTTTAGAGCTTTTACCATCTGCGCGAGAAGAGAAGCTACTGGTACATTCTATGTTTTTCTTTGCTAAATATGCGGCGGAGTACAATTCGACTTTTTATAACAGTGGGGCAATAAGCAAATGGCCCTTTCAAATGTTTGTCTGTCTCTGTCTCTCTTGGCATGCAAATTCTTAAACTAATTTATTATTAACTAGCCGTTGCCCGCGACTCCGTCCGCGCAGAATTCGCTTATAGCTATCCCGCGGGAACTATGCTGTTTTTTGGGATAAAAACTATCCTATGTCCGTCCCTGGGACTGAAACTAACTGTATACCAAATTTCAACTAATTATGTATTTATGCTTAATGTAACCGCGGCATATAAGGTGTCAGCGCCAATTTTACTTAATTAGATGCTTAAGTTGTTGTGAACTAAGCTGGATAAGTTATTATAGTTTTTTAACTATCCCACGGGAACTCTTAAATTTTCCGGGATTAAGAGTATGAGTATCTAAATTATTGACCAGGGACATAAGGTACCACCACGCAAAAATTCATTTAAATCGGTCCAACAGTTTTGTAGATTAGCGAAAACAGACATAGGTAAATTAACACGTCCATAGATACATACAAAAATTATAAAATCTACTTTTTTGTGTTTTATTACTCTTCCCTAATCTTTAGCACTCCATTTTTGATGAATTTATTTAATGTACAGACACGAACTTTCTACTTGATCCTACTAATATTATAAACGCGAAAGTTTGTAAGTATGGATGGATGTTTGTTACTCTTTCACGCAAGAACGGCTAGACAGATCTGGATTAAATTTGGAACATAGCTAGATTATAGTCTCGAATAACACATAGGCTACTTTTTATCCCGGAAAATTGCGTAATTCCTGCGGGATAGCGATAAACGAATTCTATGCAAACAAAGTTGCGGGCAAGGCAACAGCTAGTTTATTATATGTATAGATCTTCCTTTTTTTTTTTTTTTGTGATCACCACTGCCCATAGACACCCGCAACCCCGGAGGGATTGCAGATGCGTTGCCAACCTAGAGGACTAATATGAAATGCCTCTTGTGCCCGTAATTTCCCAGGCTGTCTTACTCTCCACACCGGAACACAGCAGTGCAAGCACTGCTACTTAGCGGCAGGATTAGCGAGTAAGATGGTGGTAGCGATCCGGACGGACCATGCACAAGGCCCTACCACCCGCAAAACCACCCGCTTCCTCTCCCCCTCTCTCTCTCCATCTCTCCCCTTCTCTCTCTCTCCATCTCTTTCTCTCTCTCTCTCTGTCTCTCTCTCTCTCGCTCTCTGTCTCTCCCTCTCGCTCTCTCTCTCTCCCTCTCCCCCTCTCTCCATATCTCTCTCTCGCTCTCGCCATCTCTCTCTCTCTCTCTCCCCCCTCTCTCTCTCTCTCTCCTCCTCTATCCCCTGGGGGTATCCTCTGCGGGCGACTTACCGGTGGCGTTGAACTCGCTCAGCGTCTGCTTGCTCTCGTTGCCGATGCCGAAGTAGGTGAGCAGCGCCAGCAGCGGCGCCGCGCACGAGAACACCAGCAGGTGCTTGCGGATGCGGTTCCTGGGGGGGACCGGCAACAACAACATTAGCATTCCTGAAGGTCTTCGCACATTAAAACAACTCCACGCCAATCCGACACCAACTCAACTCACACTCTCGATGAGTAGTCAACTAGTTTGGTGGATTTTATATTATAGTAATTATTTGATAGGGTACTTGCATTTATTTAAACCTTCCCATAGTCCATCCCTATCACACATGTGCACTTGCGTGGCGGCTGTCTCTGTCGCCGCTTCGTATAGACAATGATATTTCGAGACGTTACTCTTCGTTCGACCTTCGTTACAACCGCATCCTTTAATTGCCAAATTTAAGTGTCGTGAATTGTGATTTGTTATGTGCTTTTGTGTCATCTCATCTGCTCTATAGCCACGTGATTCCCTAGTTGAAAAAGAGACAGGCTGACAGTGCCACAACAGGAGAAAGTTCCCAGGATTGTGAGGTGAGTGCACATGTCCTATTTACCTAGTTCCTATTCTTCGCCTAAGGTCGGTCCTAACTATTAATTGAATTAATGCAAGTACCTACACTACACGATTTACAATAGACATTTCATCTTCTTAATTTACCAGCCACGTATACAGTCCATTCCATTTCCTTGTGCCTAGTAGTCCATCGGATTAGACTTCAAAAAGGCACCACCATAGTTGATCCACCCAATGGTCACTAGTGGGCAATGCGTTGTCAACGGGTGGACGAACGCAGTCAACGAACAGTCAACGCAGTCAACGAACGCATAGTCGTTGCGTGGACGACGTGTGGTCATTGCGTGACAAACGTGTCGGGGTTGACCTTTAGTGTACGATGCGTAGGCCACTCGTTGTACACTACTTTATAATCATTTTTTGAAATTAAACCTAGAACACATGACACAGGGCTTAAATTTCAATGTCTAGCATAGAGTCGAGTCGCCGTTGAGTTGTTTTAATGTGCAAAGACCTTAAAAGGGTTATGTGATACATTGCAGAGTGTACCAGTTGCTTCTCTTCCCGCGCAGATGGTAAAAGTCCATCGAGGCAATGGGCAAAAACCATAGGAATCATGTATCACTATTTTGATTCCATTTTCCATCTACACGCCCACAATCCTGCTAAACGCGGCCTGTAGGTCTTGTCACCTTAGGCAGTGGCGTAGCTACCTAGGGACTAGGCGGGGCAGTGCCCCGGGCCCTCAAGCTCGGAGGGCCCTCGAATCCTTACCAGAAAATCTCGATCGAACTATTATTATTAAAACATAACCAGTTTAGATAGTTTACTTCCACGCTGGTCTGGGAGCAAAGAAAAAACATAGAATGTACCAGTTGCTTCTCTTCCCGCGCAAATGGTAAAAATCCATCGAGTTCATGTTATAGGCGATGTGGCTAGCAACCCATCACTATTTTGATTCCACATTCCACCTCTACGCCCTCAGTGTCCTGCTAAACGTGGCCTGTAGGTCTTGTTACCTTAGGCTCTGTCCACCCCATAAGGGATAAAGACGTGATTTGTGAATGAAAGTGAGTTTAGATAGTAGTGCGGCCCCATTTTTTTATTTGCACCAGGGCACTTGGTTACCTAGCTACGCCACTGACCTTTAGGGTGCGGCTCCACTGAGGCGGAGACGAGCGGAGCGGAGAGGAGACGTGTGGGGATCGACCAATCATATTACATTCATATTACATGAAATCCACATCTCGTCTCCGCTCTGTAATATGATTGGTCGATCCCCACACGTCTCCTCTCCGCTCGGCTCGTCTCCGCCTCAGTGGAGCCGCAGCCTTAGGTTCTGTCTACCCTGTAAGAATGAAGACGTGGTGCTGTACCTGTCGAGTCCCGCGTGCAGCAGGAAGGTGACCAGCCCGAAGGCCGCGGGCGCCTTGTGCAGCATGATTGCCAGGAACACGATGAGCTCAACGTCGGCGTGCGCGGTTGTTGCGGCTGCTCCTAGGGCCACGCCGTCCGCTGACCACAAACAATACATACTTATAAAAAACCGGCCAAGTGTGAGTTGGACACGTGGGCAATAGAAATAGAAAAGTTTATTTCTTCGAATATGGTACAATTGGCATTGTTAATTTTTTTTAAGCTGTGCTTTTAACACGTTTATTTGATAAAATCATTGACGTACAATAAACAACTAGACCAATCTCGCTCAAAAACTGTCCCAAGCAAAAGTCTGAACGACGCGTCTATTGTTCAGAGTTTTGGTTCAGTTGTGTTTCGAACGCGCTTTGATAACAATGTATATGTCTCTTTCGCACCGTAATCTTACTATTGAGAACAAAAGAGACAGGCAGGTTTCCAGCGCGTGGCGTCGTATCATTACTTCTCACGATCCTACGCCATTGATATTAAACATTACTGCCACGAAATAAGGTGTCAATTTGAATGAATATGTTAATGTTATCTGTCTAAGTCGATGTGTTGACACACACAACACATAGACAAAGCAACTCGGACGTTTCTTGAGGAACCTTTGTTAGCGACTGAGAGTCTAGTTGTTTATTGTAAGTCAATGGATAAAATGGACTATTTCAAGCAACTAATTTGAATATTATGCTTTTACGTAGCTTTGTTAATTAATAATAAATATTTTTTCGCTGTTTGATAGTTCGTGAATTTAGACAGAATCCCAATCGCCTTCGTTCGGCTGGCTATAAAAAAAAACCGGTCAAGTGCGAGTCGGACTCGCGCACCGAGGGTTCCGTATCATTATCTATAAATATCTAAAACCAGTGTAAGCAGAGCCCTGTTCCAAAGCCAAATGTACGCAGTGTGGGGTTACTTTATATTGGTCACTGCTATATACAGACATACATACACATTTACGGTTTTCGCAATTATTCTTTAATCTGTGCTATAAGACCTACCTTCATACCAAATTTCAAGATTCTGCGTTCACGGGAACTACCTTGTAGGTTTTGATTCCCTTGAGAGTTGAAAATTTGCGGAAATTTGCGGCATAAACGGCTGTATCTTTTGATTGCGTTGGCTTAGAAGTTTGATTTTTTCACAGCTTCAAGGGACAGTAGACCTGAGTAATTGATATAAATTTCAGCTTCATACCTCCACGCGTTACTGAGAAAAAGGGTCTTGACAGACGGACGGACGGACGGACAGACGGACAACAAAGTGATCCTATAAGGGTTCCGTTTTTTCCTTTTGAGGTACGGAACCCTAAAAATTACAGCTAAAATTTAAATTAAAGTATGAAATTGTATTACACGAATTTCAAGACTTGTAGAAATGAATCAACCATACAACATTGTAATTAGGAAATCATAGAAACATAATGAACGCGAAGTTGGTACATGCCTTATCGCTTCCGCTTATCAAGGCATGGCGTATCGCTTTAGAACTAAGAATGTTTTCACCACATATTATTGATTTCGATTTCACGCGCATATGATAATGTACTAGACTATTCTCCACTAGCTTCTGCCCGCGACTTCGTCCGCGCAGAATTAGCAATTGCCATGTTCGTCCCTATCCCGCGTGAACTATGCAATTCTCAACAGATTAGTAAAGCTTGCATCAAAATCCGTTCAGTCGTTTTCATGTGATGCAGATTATTTTATTGTCATCTCACTTACACAAGTATGCAAAATTTCAGCTCTATCAGATGAAGATATCTGCTTCAAAATTGAGTCGCAAGATTCCACCCGGACACACATACATACATACATACATACATTGCAAGTTAATATAAAGGTTGTAAAAACTTGGAATGCATCAGTTGCTTCTCTTCCCGCGCAGATGGTAAAGATCGAGCGAACTGGGGAAAGTCTTAGGAATCATGTGCGATGCGGCTAGCAACCCATCACTATTTTGATTCCCCTTTCCACCTATACGCCCACAATCATGCTAAACGTGGCCTGTAGGTATTTTACAAGTTATTACAAGCTTTATACTAACTTGCAACGTATGTATGTATGTTTGTCCGGGTGGAATCTTACGACTCATTTTTGAAGCAGATATCTTCATTCGATTGAGCTGAAATCTTGCATACTTGTGTAAGTCAAATGACAATACAACCATCTGGTAGTGAAGTTCTGGTGGTCCAGCCAGGACCGTCTCCGCAGGAGGGAACTCTTCAACGGTTGGTGCGGTCGACTTGAAATTTGGTACACATGTAGGACGGATGACAATGCACGTACAGTCAGCAAAAAAGCTTGTATTAAATGAAATTTTCGACAGAATCTTTTTAATTCACGCTCTATATACCCCGCAAGGGGTTAAGACGTGATTTAGTTCTAGCTTTAGATGGTACAGTCAGTGTCATATAGTAAGTAGCAGTCAAGATCATCAAATACTTGGAAACACCCAAAATGTCATTAGGGGGCGCTTGAGGGGGGGGGGGGGGGGTGGTCTTTGCTTTGCTTATTTTCGATGACATGGTGGGTGGGGGGGGTCGATATGGTGATTACGTCAGCAGTTTCGATTCGAACTGCTGCTCACGAATCAATAAAAAACAGAATCCATTAAAAGAAAAATGCATATAGGTACCAATGATTACGTAAGCATGGGAGGGGGGGGTAAGAGGTTGCTTACTTTTGCTGACAAGGGGAAGGGGGGGGGGGGGGGTAAATAATTGTAAAAAATCTTACGTAATACTTGAATGGCCCCTTACTCATCATCAGAGATCGGACAAATTTGCGTCATTGCTCGCAATAATGTGGACATGACTCCAAAATTAATCAAATATGGTCAAAATACATATATTAAGAATAAGTATATCCACGGAGGTTTTATACCTATAGAACTAGAAAACTTTTTTGTCAG
The DNA here is from genome assembly GCA_932294345.1 of Pandemis cinnamomeana. Lineage (NCBI taxonomy): Eukaryota > Metazoa > Arthropoda > Insecta > Lepidoptera > Tortricidae > Pandemis > Pandemis cinnamomeana. The sequence goes on along the minus strand of OW028731.1, from coordinate 1,739,330 downwards.
AAATAATAATTATATGTAGCAGGATCGTGATTTCTTTATTATATAAAAATATTTACGAGAACGACAACTGGCACTTTAATTAACATTTTGCTAATAATTTTATGCATGTGTAAATTTTTATCTCCGGGAGTTCAAATTTTATTTCGAGAAATTAATTAAATGATTAATTTTTGAGTCATGTCCACTTTATTGCGAACGATGACGCAAATCTGTCCGATCTCTGCTCATCATACTAATGTCGGCTTGAATGTTACTAAGTATTTGGCGATGTGCGTGCTCCGGTATAATTGTGCACGACGGATGCCCCGAACAATTTGACGCCTTGGTTGAGTCACTGTTAATGACATTTTGGGCGTTATATATACATGTTGGGTTACATACATACATACGTAAATCACGTCGTTATCCCTTACGGGGTAGACAGAGCCTAAGGTAACAAGACCTACAGGCCACGTTTAGCAAGACACTGAGGGCGTAGAGGTGGAAAGTGGAATCAAAATAGTGATGGGTTGCTAGCCGCATCGCCTATCCTATAACATGATTCCTATGATTTTCGCCCATTCCCTCGATGGGTTTTTACCATTTGCGCGGGAAGAGAAGCAACTGGTACATTCTATGTTTTTTCTTTGCTCCCAGACCAGCATGGAAGTAGCTTGGGTGTTTCCAAGTATTTGAAAAAGTAAATGAAAAATACTCCAATATTGATTTGTTTCAACTCAACCATCGCAAATTTGCTTCTGCAATCAGGACAGTTATTTTGGACTAGCTGATGCCCGCGACTCCGTCTGCGCAGAGGCGCTATCCCGCGGGAACTTTGCAATTTTCCGGGATAAAAACTATCCTATGTCCTTTCCCGGGACTCAAACTATCTGTATACTAAATTTCAACTAAATCGGCCCAGCGGTTTAAGCGTGAAAAGGTAACAGACAGACAGACAGAGTTACTTTCGCATTTATAATATTAGTAAGTAAGTAAGTTTAGGATATTCATTTAACTATACGTGTAATTTGATGCTGTTTGTTTCCCATTTCAATATTTTTTTTTTGTTTTTTTGTATATGAATAGGAAGGTAAACGAGCAAGTGGGTCACCTGATGGTAAGTGATCACCACTGCCCATAGACACCCGCAACCCCGGAGGGATTGCAGATGCGTTGCCAACCTAGAGGACTAAGATGAAATGCCTCTTATGCCCGTAATTTCCCCGGCTGTCTTACTCTCCACACCGGAACACAGCAGTGCAAGCACTGCTGCTTAGCGGCAGGATTAGCGAGTGAGATGGTGGTAGCGATCCGGACGGATCTTGCACAAGGCCCTACCACCCGTAATAAAAAAAATAAAAAAAATTGATGATCCTGACTGTACTGTTACTTTGCTCGACTTGGCGGCGGCACTGCCGTGCCCCTAGCACTCACCTGCGGCGTGCACGACCAGCCCGACGGTGGCCGTGATGTTGCGCTCGAGCGGGTTCGTCGCGTCGTTGTACCGGGACGAGAGCTGATCCACCAGCAGCATGAACACGAATCCTGGGGAACACTCATCATCAGCACAGCATAAGGGCCGGGGCCCGTGCCCAGGCCCCCATTGACAGGGGGCCCCGTAGGACCGACAATTTGATTACCTAATTGGTCATACTTAGTAAAAAAAACCGGTCAAGTGCGAGTCGGACTCGCGCACCGAGGGTTCCGTATCATTATCTATAAATATCTAAAACCAGTGTAAGCAGAGCCCTGTTCCAAAGCAAAATGTACGCAGTGTGGGGTTACTTTATATTGGTCACTGCTATATACAGACATACATACACATTTACGGTTTTCGCAATTATTCTTTAATCTGTGCTATAAGACCTACCTTCATACCAAATTTCAAGATTCTGCGTTCACGGGAACTACCTTGTAGGTTTTGATTCCCTTGAGAGTTGAAAATTTGCGGAAATTTGCGGCATAAACGGCTGTATCTTTTGATTGCGTTGGCTTAGAAGTTTGATTTTTTCACAGCTTCAAGGGACAGTAGACCTGAGTAATTGATATAAATTTCAGCTTCATACCTCCACGCGTTCCTGAGAAAAAGGGTCTTGACAGACGGACGGACGGACAGACAGACGGACAACAAAGTGATCCTATAAGGGTTCCGTTTTTTCCTTTTGAGGTACGGAACCCTAAAAAAAAAATTATAATCATTGACTTACAATAAACAACTAGACTCTCAGTCGCTAACAAAGGTTCCTCAAGAAACGTCCGAGTTGCTTTGTCTATGTGTTGTGTGTGTCAACACATCAACTTAGACAGATAACATTAACATATTCGTTCAAATTGACACCTTATTTCGTGGCAGTAATGTTTAATATCAATGGCGTAGGATCGTGAGAAGTAATGACACGACGCCACGCGCTGGAAACCTGCCTGTCTCTTTTGTTCTCAATAGTAAGATTACGGTGCTAAAGAGACATATACATTGTTATCAAAGCGCGGTCGAAACACAACTGAACCGTTTATAGCAGTGGTTCTTAACCTTTCAGACATGAGGGACCATTTGACAAAAATGTTGTCTTGCCATGGACCACCTAAGTACCTAACTACAAAAATTCTAACGTTAGGCTTCGATCGGCCCCAATGGATGGAATTGCACATTCACGCGTTGTGTCTGGTTGTCACTTATCTAATTATTTATTAGATTGGCCCCGCGGACCACTTAGGATGCTTCCAGGGACCACCAGTGGTTTGGGACCACCGGTTAAGAACCACTGGTTTATAATATTAGTAGGAAGTAAGTCGACTGTACCTAGCACCAGCGATATCCCGATGACGGTGTGCAGGTCGTGGTCCTCGTGGGCGGGCGGCTGCGCCGTGAAGTCTTTGCTGACGAGGGTGGGGGCAGAGCGCTCGCTGAACAGCGCGCGCACGCCCTCCGGGATGATGACGGCCAGCGCCGTGCCGACCAGCAGCCCCGCCCCGAACACTGTCACCTTCTTCAGCTTGTCCTGTCACATACAGGGTTGATAAAAATCATGATTATTATAAAAAAATCATAATAATCCGATTAATTTCATTTAAATCGGATTTATTTGATTAAAATCAGATTTTTTTGTTTTTTTGATTTTCTTGTCTTTTTTTATTAATTAAATAGCCAGTTCAGTTATATAATAAAACGAAAACAACGTATTTTTATTAAACTATTCACTAGTCAATTACGAATGACCGGGCGAAAAGCGAAATGCGTCTCGTGTTTTAGTTTCGGGGAATCCTGGAACCGTTTTGGTACCATGCGTAACGTACTATAGTTTCGGGGTTTCCCCGAAACTGTTACGCTATGACTCGCTTGCACATGTGTGCGTGCCTTAGTGGTCCGGGGAATTCCCTAAACAATTTTGGGCCGATTTGGTTGTAGTAAAAATTTAATGATTTAAATCAATGATTTTTTTGAAAAAATCCCTTGATTAAAATCACGATTTAAATCACTGATTTAAATCAAGTGATTTAAATCATATCAACCCTGGTCACATATGTACAATTATCGAGCTATTAAGGGGTGCAAATTAAGCATTATAGGCATAGCAAGCGACCCCTCCTGCCCGCACTGCGGTAAAGAGGAGACGAGCAAGCACGTCCTCACGGAGTGCGTCATGTACGCGGCAGCGCGGCGCGAAGCATTCGGGAGCGACGTACAGGAGGAGGACGAACTTAGTGACATCCAATTAAAAGATGTCCTTATGTTCGGCAGGAACACACAAAGATTCGGGGAGAGTTGCTGTGTGGGAGCGCTGCCGGGACAGTAACCAGCGGCTTCAGCCAAGGGGAACTGAACTGAATGATCGCCATAGAGGATCGACAGCCCGCCTGATCCAGCTAGGCGTCCCCACATCATCATCATCATCAAGGGGTGCGAGTCGGGTTACCTCCGCATCTGGTCAAGCTGCTGTTTGTTTTTGGATCAGTCCGAGGGGAAGAGCAGTGCTTGGTCCAGTGCACCCGGTTAATGATTTCCTGGCAGTTTCTGAGGGATATCATTGACCGTTGGCTAAGAGCCCGACAGGGGAGGGGTCTTTGACCATTACCGTACAACGTTGCCGACATTTTTGACACAAGATTTTTGAATACCGTATTTATTACTTTGATTTTGGCGAAATCATAGCATCGATCAATGGGTCCGTATTAGAAAAAGAAGAAGAAAAGAAGAACTGGTAACTTGCCAAAATTCTATGGAGAGGAGCATTATCAGATAGAATCAGAATAACAAATATAAGGAAACATGCAAAAAGACCGTCTTCCATGCTGGTCTGGGAGCAAAGAAATAACATAGAATGCACCAGTTACTTCTCTTCCCGAACAAAATGAAAAAATGAAAAGAAAATCGGGGCAAAATGAATCCATTTGAGAACTTCTGTTGTGCGCTCTGTGTAAATGGATAAAGTTTTACAAAAATCATAATCATTTTTCTAATTTAGAATGTCTATTTGCAGCGAGACATATTCAGATACCTCTGTCTGCAAAAATTATGGAACGCAAAAGTCTCCGGCCAGTAAATAAAATAATCTTCATTATATGACCTAATTAAAAAATATAATACTTAAGATTCTAAATAATGTTAGAACAGCAGAACACCAGACTTTGAGTTTAAATGTAATTCAGCAATTCTTTCCGCTGTTCTGTTGCAAAAATATTGCAATCACAGCAAGTAAACAGACTGTGACCGAATAAAAAGAACGCAACAGATGTTAGAAGCGCGGACGAAAGTGCCCTAATAAGTTACAATTTAACGTCTTAAAACCAATAATTTAACTTTCTTATACGTACCTCAGACATGCTGACATTTAAGGGTATGCTTCCAGCCACATAGGAGCCCACTAGCATCACCAGAGCGAGCAAAATAAGCACCCAAGTCCCGTCCATTGCGACGTATATTAAAACTTATTTTAAACACGATAAAAAACAGAGGACGAGTTTGTTCTGAAAGGAAATGAGTTGTAAGTCTTATCTAGTGTTTATATTTCATGGTTAAACTGACTAGTAATACAGTAATAACTGTAATTTTGCTAAAGTTCGTACGCACTCATCACGTAGTGGTCAAATTTGATTTGACATGTTTGTGTGACATGACAACTGAACTGACAACACGGCAGAGCGATATTTTGCTGTTCAGAAACGAGATAGCTTCACAACTGCTTACCCGGTCCGAATTGTGCGTAGAACGGTATGCACATAAAGAAATGAGTCAGTCACAGTCCGAGTTCATTACTGGATAATCACTACAACTGACGAAAAGCCAAACATTCCATATAATTAAAATCTATTATGTGTTAAAAGTCGATTTACTTATGTCATTAACAATGTAACTTTGTTTCTTTAGCACTTATTTGATAGTCGTTATTGTTTAAACATTAGCTTAACGATAAAACATCACTATAATGTCAAAATACCATTTTTTTCCATTGTATGTGTATGATTCGGACCACAAGTAACTTTTTTGTCATAAAGTTGAAACTTGTTCGAAAAATACTTATTTTTAATGCCATCTATCATCGTACGAAACTCTTTAGTCTTATGAGAATCTAGCACAGCTACTCCCCGATAGATGGCAGGCAAAAATCATGTTATAAGGAACACTACTAAAATCCTGTTTAATAATTTCATAGTTACGTGGATGAATTAAATTTTGATATTTAGGGGACGATGATGGGGTTCTTAAAAAATGTTTTACGCAAGAAATTCATTTTTTATTCGTTTTGTTTTTGTATACGCCCACTATTTCTACGTAGTTTTGTTTCTCTTTCTTCGGGACCTCCGAGTCTGTCTCAGGCAGCGCCAGAACCGCATACGTGACTTGCGGAACAACCTGAAAAAAAATCTTATCAAAACTAAGTCGTTTGCTACTTTAACTGCGTTTGCGCCCGGTCCGGAACTTTCATAATGAAATGAACCCTGCTAGCTCCGGAGGTGAGAGAAAGAAAGAAAGAAGACATTTATTCCTTCTTGCAAGACACAAATATTAGAGAATATACACAATTTTATAGAAAACTAGCTGTTGCCCGCGACTCCGTCTGCGCAGAATCGCTATCCCGCGGGTACTATGCAATTTTCTAGGATAAAAACTATCCTATGTCCTTCCCCGGGACTCAAGCTATCTGTATACCAAATTTCGACTAAATCGGCCCAGCGGTTTAAGCGTGAAATGGTAACAGACAGACAGACAGAGTTACTTTCGCATTTATAATATTAGTAGGGATAGTAGGGAAGTAGGGATAAACATAAAAAAAACACAGACATGAAAAATAGATCATCAATCAACAGTGGCGTAACTATAACGTCTGGGGCCCGCGGCAAATTCGTCAGATGCTCCTTCCACAATATAAAGAAGTGCATCAGCGTCCCTTCTGCGCTCTAAACCAACTCAGTTCGGGGTCCCGTAGAGCTAGGGACACCTGGCATTTTGCCACCCCTGCCACCCTATAGTTACGCCACTGGTATGTATGTACTCACGTAGGGTTGCCATCCGTCCGGGTTTCCCCGGATTTGTCCTAGTTTAGAGGGCACCCGGGGAGCGTCCGGGGAAGGTTTCATTTGTAGACCGGGTTTTAAAAAAAAAAAAAATTGCGCCGTCCGCTAGACACGCACTATGCTCGCACACCACGATCAACCGATGAACCAAGTATAATTATTCACCGTTCCCCCACCCCTCCCGTCACGATCATGTTGACATGTCCGGCTTTCGGACTCTAAAATCCGGGGTTTTCACGCATCTTGTCCTGTTTTCCAAATTTTTGAGATGGCAACCCTATACTCACGTAATCGCTCTCTATAGGTTCTGGCGAGGCCTCGCTCCGCCGACGCCGAGCGAATATAACTCCAGCCAGCAACAATATTAGGAGAGTAACGGCCACACACGCTCCTGCTACCATCAGCTGATGCTCCCTGCATAGCCACAAGCCTTAAAACAGAGATTGAGTGTTACACACCTCATAACCTAACCTAAAAATGTAATCCGTCATCCGTCCTACACATGTGAACCAAATTTCAAGTCAATCGGGCCAATCGTTGTAGAGTTCCCTCCTGCAAAGACGGTCCTGGATAGACCATTAGAGTTCTACTACCAGACTATTGTATTGTCATTTGACTTACACAAGTATGCAAAATTTCAGCTCAATCGGATGAAGATATCTGCTTCAAAATTGAGTCGCAAGATTCCACCCGGACAAACATCCTACTAATATAAGTATAGATGGATGGATGTTTGTAACTCTTTCACGCCAGAACGGCTGGATAGATCTGGATGAAACTTGGAACATAGATAGATAGGCTGGAAACCATTATTGTGACGTGCAAAGGAATTTTAACCTTAGGGTGATAGCCCGTTGGTACCTGCTGATTTGCCGCCATCTTGCTTTCGGAATGTGATGGAATCTGAGCGTGCAATTTCGCCGTACCGAAGATCATAATATTCGTCGTCTATGCTCTGGTACGCAAATTGTTGCTCTTGGACACAGTATATACTCTTTCTGAGGTAAGATTCATTCAAATAAAGCTTCAGACTCGTCACTCCTTCACTTGGATTTTGGATTGGCGCCAACAGTCTGCGCGACGTAGAGTTGGTGTCTGCAAAACATGAAATGTAAAACAATTTTATGCAAAAAAAGTGCGGTGCTGCCAGCCTATGCACCCTCCCCATAGGCGGCGATATGGGAGAATTTTTTATCTTTAATTTAATAATAGTTTTAGCTAGGTTTAAGTTATTTTTAAGTTTTGACTGTTCTTTATTGTTTTCTTTTCTTTTGCAAAAAATGCCTTACATCATTTTGGGAAAGAGCTGGGTCCCGATCTTTGAAAGCACATCACTCTAAAGTGGTATAAATCTTAAGCAGATTGATCAGAGGGCATGGCCTGGCCCCGTATTTCACAAAGGAGACAATAGTGGCTGACAAGTGACAATTCTGCTTACATAACAAACTTGAAAAGAACGGTTGGCTCCATATTGACTACGACTTGCGTTTCGAAATTCGAATTGTCACATGTCACCGACTATTGTCGATTTGAAGATACAGAGGCCAGGGGCCCGATTTTTGAAAGCACATGTGTGAAAGTACCACTCGAAAGTGGTATAAATCTGTTTATATCTCCAAAACTACAGCTCTAACCAAAGTTTTGACTAGTTCACAAGATTAATGAGATCTGTGATTCTCTTATGTGCTCCTCGTATTTCAAATTCAGCGCAATTTTTCACCATTTTCGAGTGGTATTTTCACACATGTGCTTTCAAAAATCGGCCCCCTGTTAACTTTAAACTGCTCAACCGATTTTTACCAAACATAGCTAAGAGGAAGGAAACTGGCTAACTGGCTTTCGAATGAAAAAATCTTCGAAATCGGTCCATCCGTTTGTGAGCTACGGTGCCACAGACAGACACATACATCTACGTACAACTTATAACACCCCTCCTTTTGCGTCAGGGGTTAAAAATGCCCGTCATCGTTTTGCTCTCAACTACTGGACCAAACCACCGCAAGGAAACTGGCTTTTCGAATGAAAAAACCGCTTTCAACGTACCGTGAGACTTAATCATCATTACACATAAACGGATAACTCACGTATAAAAAGTCGAGTGATGCTCGACATGTTTCAGACTATTTCGTAGTCCTTCTTCCTGGAGCGCTCGCCCCGGCGGCTGCGAAACGAACACTGCACGCCAGCGCTCTGCTCGCGCGGCTGTTCGACGCAACTGACAGCGGCGCACAACTACCCTCGTTTTCATCGTCATTTTGATTATTGTCAAATGTAGGGCAGCACACAACACTGATCACGTCACTCCGTAAAGGTTCGCTCACACTCACCGTTTGGTCAATATATAAAACAGTTTTCCAACTCGGGGGCACCGACCATCCACTATCCCGGTTGAAATTGGGATACCGACTTATTTCAATGACTCTACTTTTTATACGCGAGTTATTCGTTTATGTGTAATGATGAAAAAACCGCGTTGAATTCCGTCCATTCGTTTGAGAGCTACGATGCAACTGACAGACAAATAGACAACGACGTCCAACTTCTCTCACCCCTCCTTTCCTCTTCTTATTTGTGGCGTGGCAAGTTACGCAGCAAGCAAGTGTCGTTATAGCGACCACTTCGCCAATGGCAAAGTAATCAAAATGTAATTAAAAAATCTTGTGACAAAATGTCGACAACGTACGGTAATACGGTCAAAAAACCCCCCTCCCGCTATCGGGCTTTTAGCCAACGGTCAATGATATTCCTCAGAAACTGGCAGGAAATCATTAGCCGATGCCCAGGGTGCACCGGAGCAAGCACTGCTCTTCCCCCCGGACGGATCCGAAAACGAACCGCAGCTCTTGACCACACGCGGAGGTAACCCGACTCGCATACCACACCCCTTTCGCGTCGGGAGTTAAGCCAGCTTCACATTTGTCTGTCGTGTTGTGTTGTGATGCTCTCTGTCGTGATGGCTACTGTTCACATTTGCATGACGTGTTATGACGCATTAAGACGCATTTTTTCATCAGTTCCATCTTGGCACCCGAACAGTTCACACGCTCGCAATGTTTTTTCAAGATTCTTCCGATGCCGATTCAGATATTGAAGATATGCACTTAATGACGTTGGCAACGCTTCTAATAAAACAAAGAAAGAGGAGAAGATCCATCGTCCATAGTTCACGTGCAGCTCTGACGAGTCACAACACAACATTGCCGCGTGCACACTATCCTGACGTGACGCTGCACCGCTCCCCGCACCTCACCCGTTCTGTCGCAGACCGGGATCGCATGTGATGCGACACAACATAAGCCGTCACAACACACGGCATCAGAGAAATGTGAACGCAACCGAATTAAATGTATGAAACCGATACAGTTCTGATGCGTCACAACACAACACGACAGACAAATGTGAATGTGAATGTAGCTTGGTCTACATCCCACAGAGAGTATGTCTCCAGTTACCGTGAATCATTTAAATCTCACCTTTTTCATACCACGACAGCCCACGGCCATCGACCATTCTAGAGGTGCAAATGAACTCCATCGTTGTGTTTGGCTCGAAGCTCACGATCCCGTTAGGATCTACGATTACCTGAGGAACCTCTAAAACAAGAGAGAACTGTTAGGTCAGATGAGCGTAATTTTTTACCCGACTGCGGCAAAGGCAATGGAGGGTTCTGATTTTGACAGGCTATGTAGGTATGTAAAAAATCCTCATCAGAATTAATAGCTAAAGAGAGTTGTGTGTTCCGAGTTTCTTTGTATGTGCTTCTGAACTTTGATTAGTTTTATTTAAATTTGGAACGCCGCCAACGTTTTCAATAAATAATGATGGTACTCCAGGACAGCACAGCAGCCTATAGTAAGTGAGTAGTTTTTATTTGAGCGCTGTAGAAGGACCAAATAGGAGACGTTTTGGAGAAAGGTCAGGTCAGGAGCGCCCGAAACCGACGAGCATGTATGAAGATTGATGAATGTGGATGAAGCGAAAGAACAGGATCGCAGCAAGTGCCACAAAGTAGTCTCTGCCTACCCCTGTGGGAAAGAGGCGTGACGGTATGTATCACACACTAAGTTTAGTGTCAATATTATCCGATAGATGTCGCTGTACCGTCGACAAACATGCTAATGTTATGTTGATGTAGATCAATCAGGTGTTTTGTTGCTATTTTGTCATTAAGGTTACTGTTCAAATTTAATGCATTCTTTTTTTTTTTTTTACTACGAACTGACCAGTGATTCTATCTCACTAGGTGGAAGGTGCAGATGAGGCCAAAGGTGTAACTCACTGGTTCAGTAATAGCCTATTCACTCTAGCCTTGTATCATAATGTACGTGTGGAGTTTTTCTCAAAAACCGGTCAAGTGCGAGTCGGACTCGCGCACCGAGGGTTCCGTATCATTATCTATAAATATCTAAAACCAGTGTAAGCAGAGCCCTGTTCCAAAGCAAAATGTACGCAGTGTGGGGTTACTTTATATTGGTCACTGCTATATACAGACATACATACACATTTACGGTTTTCGCAATTATTCTTTAATCTGTGCTATAAGACCTACCTTCATACCAAATTTCAAGATTCTGCGTTCACGGGAACTACCTTGTAGGTTTTGATTCCCTTGAGAGTTGAAAATTTGCGGAAATTTGCAGCATAAACGGCTGTATCTTTTGATTGCGTTGGCTTAGAAGTTTGATTTTTTCACAGCTTCAAGGGACAGTAGACCTGAGTAATTGATATAAATTTCAGCTTCATACCTCCACGCGTTCCTGAGAAAAAGGGTCTTGACAGACGGACAGACGGACAACAAAGTGATCCTATAAGGGTTCCGTTTTTTCCTTTTGAGGTACGGAACCCTAAAAATGACCGTTAAAGTCGTCATTGTTAACTACAAATCAGAACAGGAAGTTAATTGTTGCCGGTCAGTCCAAAATTAAAAAAAAAAACATTACTGTAGCGCTAAACTCTCCAGTAATGTTGCACACAAATTCCATTACTGTCTAGTTATTAACTCTTAAAAAATGCAAATCACCATTATAAAATACACACAAATAGGCACAAGACTTAAAACACAGTGTTTATATGTGTCTGAAATAGGTGTAGGTGTTCTGGGTAGAAAAATACTCTCTTCAAATGCCATTGATAGACAAAGGCGGCAAAGTAAAACAATTTTCACTATTTTGTTACTTCGGTACTTTGCCATGTTTTCGGCCCCGGTTTTCGGTGTCAATTACATTTTCATTTGTTTTTGTTGTTTTATTTTCGACTAGCTGTTGCCCGCGACTTCGTCCGCGTGTGTTTTTGTGATACTTAAGGCTTTTCTCGATATCAAAATTATTATTATTATGACTATTAACTTCGTCACGTGAACCACTGAAAGTGTGTACGAAACTATACTTTTAGAATTACGTCATGAAAATAATAATTTTTGACACGGAATCTTGAAAAAAAAACAGGTGTGAACTGGTTAATGACTCATCACATTTATTTATACCTTATTTTACAAAATAGTTTATAATTTATAGTTTTGTTTATAGTTTCTTTATTCAAAAAAAGCTAAGTACAGTTTTAGTTACCTACATCACTATTAATTTCGCTGAACTATGACGCTTATTGGCGAATACTGCGCTTACTTTAACGATATTTTGTACCCTGATTAATTTAAAAAAATAAATATATTCTAATCAAATAATAGGTACATAAATGTTTACCTGTTTTTACCTTACGACTAACAATTCATTTACTAATCCGTTTTAATTAATATGTTGCGACTCAATTTTTTTCTAGCAGAAGTTTTTTTATTTATTTTCTTGTTTTAAGTAGGTAGCTACAGATTATTAACACTTATTATCTTTATCTACAAATTAATTACCTACAGAGGCCTTATACCATGACGTCGTAATGCGATTCAGTTAAGGTTCGCTCGCTGTCAGATTCATACTAAAAGCACAAACTTTTTTCACAATAAAATTCTGACATGTTCGTAGTGCAGACGTAAACGCGCCTTTTGATTTTGATTTTTTTAGGCAAAGATATTAAGAGCATACAGCCAAGCGTTTCACGCCGCCCTCATAATATATCAGATTTTCAAATAAGAGTGCGTTCAAAAACCGAACGCGTTGTGAATAATAGCACATAAATAAAAACAAAGTAACGGTATTGCATATTGAACTTTAGGTGTTAGGTAAAGAACACAATTTAGGACGCCAATTTAGGTTGATTTAGGTTTGACGAAAATGTCTTCGTTGAAAAATACCTGTACAGCATGTAATTATTTTATTAATGTTTTTTCACAATTGACACAGTTTTCCAGCTTTATGTCTTATGTACATTCGTATCTATCTATTTTCTCCGTAGTATTATTTTGTTTGTTATTATTACCAACTATTTATACCGAGGAAAGCTGATTTTCTTGAGTTCCGCTATTTTGTGCGTAATCACCTCAAAAATTAAATTTCAAGAAAACTGAGAAATTATATTTACCTGTATTAAATTGGAAGTATTATTTAGCAATTTTAAAAGGTTACACTTCATTGGTTTTTATTGTATAGGTGTATGAAGTTAATTAATTTTAAACACAAAACCCTCTTTTTTGCGCCTCTGGGTGAGATTAAAAAAAAATGCTAAAACAGGTATTTTCTTATTTTTATTACTTAGTATTTATTTTGAGTTTCATGATTCTAGAACAATCTAATTTTATTTTTTCATACAAACTTTAACCCCCCTTTTCACCCCCTTTTTCCAAAAAAATCCAAAATTTCTGTAGCCTTTATCCTATTCTGAATTTATTGAAATAGATTTGTGAACATTTCAACAATATCCGTTCAGTAGTTTTTACGTGATGCTCAGTCAAACAAACAAACAAACAAACAAACAAACAAACAAAAATTTTAAAAATTGTTTTAATATGTTCAGTTACCGATTTTAAGTCACCCTGGTCGGTTTTTTTTTAAATCTTCAATGTACAGATTTTTTGGTCTCAACGATTTTATTATATGTATGTATAGATTTTTGAGAATTAAGCACTATACTTACCTCGGCTTGAATAGCATTGCTGGCTTCGTATTATTAAACCAGGGATGTTGCGAATATTCGCATGCGGAACATCCGCATCAATTTCGACATCCGCATCTGCATCCGCATCCGCATAAATTGATGCGGAGCTGAAGCGAATGCGGATGTGTAGCAGGTCGCGACATGAAAGAAAGGGGAGGGCCCGGCGAGTGGCGCGTGTCGACCGCGCGTGCTGATTGACCAATAGGAAAGCGGTAATTTTGTTTTGGACTTCGGTGAATCGGTGACGGTGACGCGGCTCGCTACTGTTTTGCTGTGACAACTGACAAGATCTGACTCGCGCTACTGTGTTTTTTAACTCTACCAACCCAACACTTAGGCTGTTTGTCCACCGCCGCCGTCACCCTCACGTCACCGAGAACGAGATGACGGCGCCGAAGTAGCGGTACATACATTTACTTAAGCCGCGTGTCCACCGCACATCCGTCACCCGAGCGCCGTCATCCCGGCCGCCGAAATTGCGAGTAGATCGGCGTGACCGCTAGAACGTGGCCCGAGATTTTGACGGGCCGATGTGCCGGCAATACAAAACACGTATGAACTTGTCCACACACTGCCGTCGCCGTCGCACCGTACACGAGCTCAGTGAACTAAACCATCGGTCGCGGTGGACAAACGATCGCCGTCACGTCATATTAAACTCGGCCCGAAATAATCTCGTTCTCGGCGACGGCCCGGTGACGGCGGCGGTGGACAAACAGCCTTAAGTTTTTTATACAGATCCGCACCCGCGGATGTGAGCTTCTTAAAATCGGCATCCGCATCCGCATCCGCGGATGTGGAAAAAAGTGGATCCGCAACATCCCTGGTTCAAACCTATACTCAGCCAGCAATTGCCTACCTACTTGTTAGTAATGTACTTATGGGACTGTCAAAATTAACCTTGTTTACACCTTGTCCATAGACTTACCAGTCTCAATAAGTCTGCTAAAATTTAGTAGGATTGTCCTACTAGTCGCTATTGTATTTAGATCGGGTAGGTATAAGCTTAGTTTCTGGGGGTCAGCGGGATTTTGCATTATCACTCTCCTAGCACAGTACACATTTGTTCCTTGATCACCGTTCTCAAGCGTCTTGTTGAGTGTCAACGTTGCTGTGGGGCTTTTATCCTGGTGGACCATCAAAATAGTTTGCTGACCTGAAACACCAAAAGTATAGGAATTATTGACCGACGGAGCGCGGAGTAAATGAGATTATGTGAAAATAAGCAGCCAGATTTAACAGTAAATCACTATCATCACTACATAGAATAAAATAAAGTCGCTTTCTCTGTCCCCGTGTCCCTATGTATGCTTATATCTTCACAACTACACAACGGATTTTGATGCGGTTTTTTTTATAGATAGAGTGATTCAAGAGGAAGGGGTATATGTATAATACATGCATAATATACCGTGCAAAGCCGGGGCGGGTCGCTAGTAATGTATATTAAAGCAAAAGTATAAAAACAGGCCCTGGCGTGTTTACGCGCGTCAGTCTCAATCAACACACAATATTATTGTTGTCATGTCTAAGCACAACATTTGGTGTTGCTTAGACAACTGTTTAAACACTTACATACATGTAAATAGATTACATTTACAGCCCGTATATAATCAGGCGCTATACAGCCTCTAATAGGAGTCTCCCCTTGTCAGGTTCAATATGTGTAACTCTGCACATTGCCCTGGAATATCTGGGAGACCGTCTCCGCATGCTCTTCGACGAGTGCCTTGCCACGGGGCGGTTTCCGAGATGTTGGAAGGAGGGACGACTGGTCCTTTTGCAGAAGGAGGGTCGACCGCCTGACTCGCCTGAAGGCTACAGGCCTCTGGTGATGCTGGATGAAACGGGAAAGCTGCTCGAAAGAGTAATTGCTTCCCGCATCAATCAGCATCTCACAGAGGAAGGGCCAGACCTTTCGGGGAATCAGTTTGGGTTCCGTGTGGGGCGATCCACACTGGACGCCCTGCAAGCCCTGAAGGGGTTCACTGAAGAGGCGGCTAGGAGGGGTCAGGGGGCGATGGCGATATCATTAGATATCGCCAACGCCTTCGGGTCCCTCCCTTTTGAAGTGATAGGGGAGGCGCTCCGATATCACGGAGTGCCTCCTTATCTTAGGAAAATCGTAGAGCACTACCTGACAGAACGGGTAGTGCTCTACATGGCGAGAGGAGGAGTGCGGGTTGGAAGAGCAGTAACCAGCGGCGTTCCACAGGGGTCCGTACTAGGACCCCTGTTATGGAACGTTGGTTATGACTGGGTCATACGTGGAGAGGTGTCGTCTCGGATGGCGATCATTTGTTACGCAGATGACACTTTAGTCGCCGTCCGGGGCTCCACCTATGAAGAGGTTGCGAGAAGAGCAGAGGTAGGCGCCTCGCTGGTGACCCGCCGAATAGGAGCCCTGGGACTGAGGGTGAGCCTCACGAAGACTGATGCCCTCTGCTTCAGAGGCCCCAGGTGGAGGCTTCCGAGAGGCGCCTGTCTCAGCATTGACGGAGAGGCCGTCGAGGTAAAGGCCCACATCAAATATCTGGGCCTTATCCTCGACGGCAGCTGGAAGTTTGAGGAGCACTTCCTCAGAATGGCCCCTCGACTTGTCGGTGCAGCAGGAGCCCTCAGTCGGCTCCTACCGAACACGGGTGGGCCTGAAGCCCCGTGCAGACGGCTTTATGCAGGAGTCATAAGAAGCATGGCCCTGTACGGGGCACCGATATGGGCCGGCGCTCTCACTGCCAAGACCAAAGCCCTGCTTCGGAGACCACAGAGGGTCATGGCAGTGAGAATGTGCCGTGCATATCGCACCGTGGGATGGGCCGCGGCGTGTACCTTGGCCGGCACCCCTCCCTGGGAGATAGAGGCAGGGATGCTGGCTGATGCTTATCGCGCGCGGCTCGAGAGACGGACGCGCGGCGAATCACTCGCCCCGCAAGAGTTGGCGAGGGCTCGCGAACGCGAGAAAGAGAGGGTGGTGGAGCGCTGGGTGGGCGAATTAGCGGACGCTAGATACGGCCTCCTGACTACCGAAGCCATCCGCCCGGTGCTTCTGGAATGGTGCCAGAGGAGACATGGGTCTCTCACCTTCCGTCTTGTGCAGGTGCTGTCCGGACACGGATGCTTTGGACGGTACCTGCACAAGGTAGCAAAGAGGGAAGAGACGATGGAGTGCCACGAGTGCGGCGCGAGCGAGGACACGGCCGGGCACACCCTAGAGGTGTGCCCGGCCTGGTCTTCTCAGCGCCGTACCCTGGTTGCGTCGATAGGAGGTGACCTCTCGCTCCCCAGCGTCGTACGAGCCATGCTGGAGAATGAAAGGTCTTGGGAGGCAGTCTCCTCCTTCTGTGAAAATGTCATTTCACAGAAGGAGGAGAGGGAGAGGGAGCGCGAGGCAGATCCCCTCGCACCCCCACTCCGGAGGAGACGAACGGGGAGAAGGCGGCGACAATATCTCGCCGCGCTTCCCCCCTAGTGGCGCTGGTTGTTAAGGGCTGGGATCCCCTAGCAGCCTTAAAGGGCCACAGTGTTAGGGGGGGATCACGCATTCCCGACCCCCCCCTCTCGGAGAGGAGGTCCAGCTAGGGTGGCTGGGCCGGCCAGCGGGTGCCGTGGTTCACAATATGCTCCCACAGCACCCGCTGACTGGCAGTTGAGGGAATACCGGAGGTTTTAATGGGTATGCCTTCTGCATTCCTTCGCTCCCAAATAGGAGGGAAAGAATGGAGGAGGAGAGCCCCATACACCCCGCCGCGTCGTCCCAAGGGCGCGGTGGATAGTGCGTAATGCATTTTCCCTCCGAAAAAAAAAAAAAAAAAAAAAAAAAAGGTTCAATATGTGTAACAAATGAGTCATTTGAACCGACCGTTGAAGAGTAGACTAACTAAACAGATCTATATGGGGAGTGTGAATGGTTACGTTGGGAGGGGAAGGCCTAGACGGACGTTCCGAGACCAAATAGGAGATGTTTTGGAAAAAGGTCAGGTCAGGAGTACCCGAAACCGACGAGCATGTATGAAGAGACTGATGACTGTGGATGAAGCGAAAGAAATATGTCAGGATCGTAGCAAGTGAAATAAAGTAGTCTCTACCTACCCCTGTGGGAAAGAGGCGTGACGGTATGTATATTATGTATGTTGAAGAGTTCCTGCGGAGACGATCACGGCTGGGTCACCAGAACTCCACTACCAGATTGTATGGTGATCCGACTTGGATAAGATAAAATTTCAGCTCAATCGGTTAAAAGTGCTCCATATTGAGTCGTAAGATTCTACCCGAACAAACATACCTAGATACATAAAAGGGTATGGCCGCGAAAAGTTGTACTTTTTAAATGAAGCATTATGTTATATTTTCTTTAAAAAAAATGGTTCTTTAGATTATCACAAAACTATGAGGTACTTTTAGCTTGCTCATTGCTTTATGTGTCGAAATAATGAAAATCTTGTAAACAATCGTGGTTGCCGCAGCAATCTGATCAAAAGTTAGTAAGGCAGTCAAAAATCGTGCATTTGCCCTCCCCTTTATATCAAAATAATTCTCATAATTTTGAGGGAAAACATTTTTGATATATAAAATTACTCATAGCTTAATCTTCGATTAAAGCTCTTTAAACTGATGAAACAAACATTCATGCAACTTAATATGTTGATATCAAAATTGAGTTTCAAAACCTAAGTCCACACAATTTTCTAATCGTAACACACTTAAGTTTTTAATGTTAGGATTTTTTTCCTTCTTTTTAAGGCAACCCCATGTCGTTTTACTTGCTAGGGCAACACCATAGCTATTATGTCAAATACATCGAGTCTTGGGTACATTAGTCGGTTTAATTTAATACTTTTCGTTGGAAAAAAAGCGAATATTGGAAATTTCTTCCAGTGTGTTTTTCGGGTGTGTTTATTTATGTGCGTTATGTGTGTTACGCTGTGTGTTACGTGTGTTACGATGTGTGTTACGTGTGTTACGTGTGTTACGTTGTGTGTTACGTGTGTTACGTTGTGTGTTACATGTTCCAGTGCGTTAAGGTACAACTTTTGACGGCCATACCCAAAAGCTTGTTAAGTTAAAATGTTCACACCACCTGTTCGACAATGGCTAATTATATATCACTAGCTTTTGCCCGCGACTTCGTCCAATGCCCCGCCTAGTCCCTAGGTAGCTACGCCACTGTTTGTGTGTCTTGCAAAAAGGAACAAATGTTTTCTTTCTTTCTTTCTTTTATGAGCGACTTGGGAGTAAAAATTGTATTACCATTTATTTTGTCTTGGTACCAGGCCAGAACTTGTCCACGACTGCAGTGAGCTGTACAGTTGAACACGGCGAAGGGTTGGCCGTCGTCTTTGAATTTTGTTGGAAATACCTTCAGTTCCGAAGAGGTTGCGTCTGGAGTACCTGTTGAAAAAGCAACAGTAGAACATGACTTGGTCAAAAAATAATTGCTATACTAATAATAGTAGATTGTACACCGAGGGAATAAAGCACTGTATTATGTCACGGGCGCGATATTGAATACTGAGCGCAGCGAAGGACTCTAGATTAGACTCCTGAGCGTAGCGATGGTGTTTTTAGTTAATTCCTGAGCGCAGCAAGGGAATTAAGATTGAGTCTTGAGTGGAGCGAAGTATTTGAGCGCACCCAAGACATAAACAGTTTTATCTTCGAGGAGTATACTCTAATTTTCTCACCTTTTGCGTGACAATAAAAACCAAGGTAACTAGAAAAATAATTGTATGAAAACAAAATTTGTTTGTTTGCTGTCAGTGGCATCGTACCATCGCATAGACCGATTTCGATGCGGATTTTTTCATTCGAAAGCCAGTTTCCTTGTGGTGGTTAAATAGGTTTCGAGTTGTGAAGGGGTCAAATATAGCTCAAAATGGTTCAAGTAAACACGCACGGCAGCGTCGCCAGTTCCTTTCACTTTGAACTTGGCTGACACGCTCCCGCGTGTCTAAATAATAATGGGTCTTACCAGTATTCACTGGGGATATGTTCTTACATTCGTGATTCCAGTCCATAGGAATGTAGATTGGTTTTCGAAGCATTTCCTTTTCTCCTTCTATAACATAAGAAG
This sequence comes from Pandemis cinnamomeana, assembly GCA_932294345.1. Taxonomy (NCBI): domain Eukaryota; kingdom Metazoa; phylum Arthropoda; class Insecta; order Lepidoptera; family Tortricidae; genus Pandemis; species Pandemis cinnamomeana. Next base: position 1,719,724 of record OW028731.1, on the reverse strand, counting down.
TTTCTGTCAAAAGTTTCATCCTTTTCTATACAAACTCTTTTAACTGATAAAAAAAGTCATATTCTTAAAATGTTACTTTAGTCTCTGCGTATCGGGACAAAAGCTCCTTGTTAATCTCTAGGGGTTAAAGTAATTTTTGAAGTGAAAACTTCTTTATTGGCGTGCACTTCTTGGGACAGGTAAAAAATGTTAAGCTCGCGTCAGGTCAAGTGACCTGATCGAAAATTCGTAAGACGGAGGGAGAGTTGCTTCTCGGCCGTTCAAGCGACTCTTTTCATCACTCTTTGTCGTAAATGTCGTCGTTGTATTCTAAGTAACAGAACACGAAGGGCCTTGTTGACGGCCGAATTACATTGCAGGCGCGATTTTCTGACCATAAACCGGATTGCTGGACTGTTTATCATTTGTTTTTAACTGTTTAAAAAGTCAAAGAGACTATGGACGCAGTAAATAAATAGAGCAGTATGGAAACTAGGCTTATTTTTGAAATAAATACCTACGCTCCAATAGAGCGTTAGGGTTGTCAATTTAATTTTTGTATAATTGGGATTGTCTAAAAAAAATACCTATCCTTTTTATATTTTTTTTGTGCAGAATAGTCAATTATAAGAAACCAATTTCAATATTTTCTCATATAACTCGGTATTTTTTTCACTATTAATTACTGAAAGTATTTTGGTTGATGACGTCAGAGTTTCCATTGCCGGTGCCACACATCTGCTTATTGGATAAATTGATCATAAAACGTATGTGAAGCGCCGCCATTAACGTCTTTTCTATCTGTGGTGAAGTTGGCAAACTGTCATTAGTATCAATGTCAACATGATTCAACAAGAACACACTTCTAAATCTAAACTATAATACAACAATATGAAAGTAAACAGTGGAAAAAACAAGAATGACAGTAACAAGGTTGCCCATTTGCTTGTCATCTGTCATAAGATGAATGAAATGTCAGATTGCGGGTCCAAATTGAACTCCGTAGTATAATACACGCGTAGATAGCATAGAATTTGTAACCTTTGCAAATAAAGTACATTTTGGACCGTCTACGTCATGTCTGGGAATGTCAAATGAAGGTCATTGCTTATTTTTCATGTAATAAATTCATTATAGCAAAATAAAATAAAGTAAATACAGAAAACGATTTAAAAAGCATTTATCTCGAAATGGTTTTCGATTTACTATACATTGTAAAAAAATAGACAATCCCAATTGAAAGCTTTTTGTTTAGTTAGCGCTATGTCAGCTAGTTTTAAGGATTGTTTTAAAGCAACTAGCTACACTTAATTAAGAGTGTTAGGGTTGGCACCCTTAATTTCCGTAAAAAAGAAACAAACGTTTATTTGGGTTCTAAATTAATTAAATAATCGAATAAATTAACTCGTTTATAAATAAAATAGTGTATTTAAAAAAATATATCAGTTTCAGATGTTTTCCCTCGTCGGTAGGTAATAAGTATTATATATTACTACTGAAAAATACTTTCGTCTGCTACGACACGTTCGGGAAGCTTTATTGTTAAATTTTATGGTATGAAAAATTCTCATTCGAATGAATAAATTTCTTAAATAAACGATTTGGCAACGTGGGCACACTGCGCAATACGGAGATCGGACAGATTTGCGTCATCGTTCGCAATAAAGTGGACATGACTTAAAAATTAATCATTTAATTAATTTCTCGAAATAAAATTTGAACTCCCGGAGGTAAAAATTTACACATGCATAAAATTATTAGCAAATTGTTAATTAAAGTGGCAGTTGTCGTTCTCGTAAATATTTTTATATAATAAAGAAATCACGATCCTGCTAGATATGATTATTATTTCTGACAAAACAGTTTTCTAGTTCTATAGGTATAAAATAAAACCTCCGTGGATATACTTATTCTTAATATATGTATTTTGACATATTTGATTAATTTTGGAGTGATATCCACATTATTGCGAGCAATGACGCAAATTTGTCCGATCTCTGCACGTAACAGGCGGCCGCTCGTCTCAACGCGGCACTCGCGACTAGTCGCGACTGACGGCACCGCGAGATCCGCTTAGGGGCCTTGGCGCGCGTCTATGTGTGCGTTCGTTTTAACCGTTTCGTTTGTAGTTTCCTTACTGCTTTAGCTTATATATATGCTGTGCTATGGAATAGTGAACAACAATGTCACACAGCCTATGGCTGAGGAGTGCGCGTTTTGTTCGAGTCTAACGTTTTTTACCAATGTCTCAAATAGCTTACGGTGACAGATGACATAAAAAAACTTAAGAAAAAAGGCGGGAACGTGAAAACCACCTAAGTTGCGTGCAAAATGTATTTTCATTTCCTCTCAATGTTTGCGAAAAACATCATACCTGCCTCAGCTGGAAGAGAAATTGCTGGATTCGTAACTTCAAAAAACACTCACCTGCGGTTCGTCTTTATAAACAAGTTACTCATCCAGCAATTGGCTACTTCTCAGGCCTCGGCATTAAATGTACTATTATTGAAAACGTGGGCGGCGCTCCAAATTTAAATAAATTGCAATCGAATTTCGGAAACCTACAAAGAGAACAAAATTAAATAGATATCAGTAATTTCAGCTTACCAATTAGTCGATCCTGGGTGTGTACTATTTTGAGAAATATTTGACTTAGGTCTGTGTTACAAAAACCACTGTTGGATTTTAAAGAAACTACGAAGGCTGTTGTGCTCGTATCCACGCTCAAAGGCACATTTAATTTTAATTTGATGAGTTTAGGCTTTGGACGGTAAACATGATACTTTTCTTTGGGATAGATGCTCCTGAATACATTCGTTTCTGCAATAAATATATATTAGATTAGATTAGATGATTTGTTTTTCTTTTCCAATAAACATAATAAACGATTAGATTATTTATTCATTCAATAAAAATTACATCATATTGTACATTGCCAATTTTGAAGAATTTAGATTGAAATCGTCAAGAGTAAATTAAATTAAATAATACAAATCAATTGAATATTACAAAAATGTCAAAATCAAAAACATGACATGAACAATAATAATAATGTAACAATAAGGAACAATTTAAATTAGTTCTCCGCTAGGGATCGTCACTGCTTATAAATAATGAAATAATAAAGGGTGAATTAATTGTAATGTCAAAATGAATCGAAACTATGCAATTAAATAAATAGGTAAATCAAAATGTCATAGTCAGGAACTCAATTTACAGAATAAAATGGTTTTTTTAACAAAAGGACTTTCAGTCGACGCTCAAATGTTTCGTCATAGTAGGTATAGTTTTTAATTTAACAAGCTCCTAACGAGTTTAATTTATTTACGTTGCGTTAAAACCTTCACGAAAAATACCTAAAATAACCTTTTCTCAAAGATGCAATGAAATGTTAACCTTACGTTCCAAATAATAGGCCGGGACGTATCACGTCGCGGGCGCGGTTAGACAAGTGGTATGTAATGGATTTTCATACAAAATGGCAGGCCTAGGCCTGCAAAGCGATCGTCTATTGTTTCATGTGCCACAGCATCATGACGTTTAGTTTATAGGTCATTTTTATTATTATTCATCCCTTTTGGGGTAGGCAAAGGAAACAGGGTCCATACAGCCAAGTCTTTATAGGTCAATGGCATCATGATATTCAGCTTTAAAAAAAACATAAGCAATATTTGCTTTCTTTGCAATTTTAATTACATAAAATCAAAAATTACATAAAAAACGATACATAATTAACATATAAGATTAATTTTAAATTGAAACCTAACTAGGTAGGTACAGAAATATTTAAATCTCATTTCATTGTCATCTTAATATCAGCGGTGTAAACGTCAGCACAATCAGCCTAAAACGAAACGTACATTAAAAAAAAAAACACATTTTGGTGGGAAAATAAAAAAACACTAATCTTTTGTTCATTGTTGATTGTGATAAATTTTAAATATGAGTTCCGACGAAAATAGTGACAGAGAAATGTATAAAATGTAAACAGGGTAGGTCTCAGTCGTCACAATTGACAAGTGTCGTTTTTTTTTTAATTATTGTAATTATAAAGCATTGCCTACAATGCCATGAAATTTTGTTTTACTAGTTTAGATTTTAGTTGCCTTACAAATAAATACTGTTTTTTTGAAGTTTTTTTATTTATTTCATTGCATGTTTGAGAAAAGCACTATACAAGCCTCGGCCGGGACAGGGGTTGCCGGCCTCGTACCATGCCGGCCTCGTGTACCACTCGGCCGTCAAACTTACTCGGCCTGCAACCCCTTACTTCCCGGCCTTTGCAGTAATGTACTAAACCTAAAAATGTATTTTAGACACAAGCTTTTTGCTAACTGTACTTTTTGTTGAATAGTAAAAGTAAAGTAAAGTAAAAAGTCTTTATTTATAATATGCAAAAGGTTACAACATGTTTGTTCGGCAACCTCCGCACTAGACTCAGGGCCTGTGTCGCGGAGACTAGAGACAGTTATAACAATAAGGGCTTAACATAAAAATCAGAAATAATTTGTGTGTGTGTGTGTGTGTGTGTGTGTGTGTGTGTGTGTGTGTGTGTGTGTGCGTGTGTGTGTGTAGTATGTGAGTGTTAGTGCTTTTAATTACAGGCTGTAAGAATATTTTCAGTTTCGTCGTGATTCAAACTCATTAGCCAGCGTTCAGTTTCTTTTTTCAGTTCTTTGCTTGTCAGATTTTTAATGTTTTTTATGTGTTTACAGGATTTATTATAGATGTGCGAGTGGGCATGTGGCAAACGCCTAGCAAAAGTTGATCTTATAGTGGGAATTGGTATTTTGTATCTGCGTTGTTTGACAAGGTTAACGAAATCTTTGGAAGAGACAGTAATTTTATGAATTGTGGTGCTTACATACTTTTGAAATGAATAATTGACGTACTCGTAAGACTTTGGCTGCTTTGTAAAGATCATTTGTAGGGAATCTACGAGACTTGGATAACATGACCTTCAGCACTGCTCGCTGCGCAGTCTCCAGCTCACGCAGAGTGGTCTTAGCGACACCCCCCCATGCTAACATGCAGTACGTGAGGGCAGACTGGCAAAGAGCCTTGTAAACTAAAGTTAATATATATTTAGGTGCAGATTTACGTACACATACATACACATACATACACAAATCACGTCTTTATCCCTTACGGGGTAGACAGAGCCTGAGGTAACAGATACCCATAGGCCACATTTAGCAAGATTGCGGGCGTATAGGTGAAAAATGAAACCAAAATACACCATAATATAATAGATTTACGTAAGGATTTTAAATTAAAAAAACCGGTCAAGTACGAGTCGGACTCGCGCACCGAGGGTTCCGTATCATTATCTATAAATATCTAAAACCAGTGTAAGCAGAGCCCTGTTCCAAAGCAAAATGTACGCAGTGTGGGGTTACTTTATATTGGTCACTGCTATATACAGACATACATACACATTTACGGTTTTCGCAATTATTCTTTAATCTGTGCTATAAGACCTACCTTCATACCAAATTTCAAGATTCTGCGTTCACGGGAACTACCTTGTAGGTTTTGATTCCCTTGAGTTGAAAATTTGCGGAAATTTGCGGCATAAACGGCTGTATCTTTTGATTGCGTTGGCTTAGAAGTTTGATTTTTTCACAGCTTCAAGGGACAGTAGACTTGAGTAATTGATATAAATTTCAGCTTCATACCTCCACGCGTTCCTGAGAAAAAGGGTCTTGACAGACGGACGGACAGACAGACGGACAACAAAGTGATCCTATAAGGGTTCCGTTTTTTCCTTTTGAGGTACGGAACCCTAAAAATGAATGCACTTGCATTGTCATCCGTCTTACACATATGAATATAATTTCAAATCAATCGGACCAACCGTTGAAGAGTTCCCTCCTGCGGAGACGATCCTGGCTGGAGCACAAGAACTCCAGTAACAAATTATTGTATTGTCATCTGACTTACATAAGTATGCAAATTTTCAGCTCAATCGGTTGAAGATATCCGCTTCAAAATTGAGTCGCGAGATTCCAACCGGACAAACATACATACATACGTTGGTTGGTCCGATTCACTTGAAATTTGGTTCACATGTAGGACAGATGACAATGCAAGTACAGTCAGCAAAAAGCTTGTATCTAAAATGAAATTTTTAGGTTACGTTATCAATTTTATGTTTGCCAAACAATTTAGTAACTTTTACAACCTTTTTAGTCATCACTAGCTTCTGCCCGCGACTTCGTCTGCGTAGAATCCTTACTAATCCTTACTAATATCCTTACTCCTTACTATTATTAATTATCCTTACTAATATTATAAATGCGAAAGTAACTCTGTCTGTCTGTCTGTCTGTCTGTCTGTCTGTCTGTTACCTTTTCACGCTTAAACCGCTGGGCTAATTTAGTTGAAATTTGGTATACAGATAGTTTGAGTCCCGGGAAAGAACATAGGATAGTTTTTATCCCGGAAAATTGCATAGTTCCCGCGGGATAGCACAGCCTAAACCACTGGAATTTTTCAAATTTAAGGCGGAACAAAGTTCGCCGGGTCAGCTAGTTATACATAAAAACCTTCCTCTTGAATCACTCTATCTATTAAAAAAACCGCATCAAAATCCGTTGTGTAGTTTTAAAGATATAAGCATACATAGGGACTTAGAGACAGAGAAAGCGACTTTGTTTTATACTATGTAGTGATAGTGATAGTGATGCATAAAAAATCGGATCACACTCACTTGTTTCGTAGATTTCCCAATCGCTGACCTGTGGGGGGACGTTCTGTAGTATAAGGTCCACTTTCAATGATCTGTGATGCTCGTTGTACCAGATGATCATAGGAAGGGAGTACTCATGCGGCGGAGGGTCTGGACACGAAGAACCGCATGCGTCCGCGCTGACTGAAACATGTACACGCCGTTGCCCGTGACTTCGTCCGCGCAGAATCAATCTACTTAGCTTATGACTAGAGATCGGACAGATTTGCGTCATCGTTCGCAATAAAGTGGACATGACTCAAAAATTAATCAAATAATTAATCATTTAATTAATTTCTCGAAATAAAATTTGAACGCCTGGAGATAAAAATTTACACAAGAATAAAATTATTAGCAAAATGTTAATTAAAGTGGCAGTTGTCGTTCTCGTAAATATTTTTATATAATAAAGAAATTACGATTCTGCTAGATATGATTATTATTTCTGATAATAAAAAAGTTTTCTAGTTCTATATAGGTATAAAACCTCCGTGGATATACTTATTCTTAACATATGTATTTTGACATTGCTAGTTGTCAAAATTTTGTATTTATTGACTAGGAATTAAAATTTAAGTCAAGTAAGAAATTAATCAAATGATTTAATACAATATAATACAATACAATATAATACAATACAATATAATACAAATAATTTAGCTTCCTATCGGTACATTCAAATGAATCAAGAATTTCTATTTCTTTTCTAAATGTCACTGAAAATTAGAACACAGAAATTTTTTTTGTTTATTTTTTGATTTCTAGTGAATCTGAAGTGCACTAACATTTTTTCTGAATATGGATAGACTACTAAACGTGCTGCTCATATGACACAGCTCCGTTTAAATGAAACGGGCGATTTGTCGCACACGTACTTAATGCTAATTTTAGACTTATATGGTTTTCTATGGGTGTCATTATCAGAACTGGACCAAATTGAAATGTGACCACACGGGAAGCAGCTTTCAAATAAAAAAAATAAACATTAAAATCGCTTTGCCCAGTCGAAAGTTATGAGGTAACAAACATAAAAAAACGATTTAGAACCTCCACCTTTTTTGAAGTCAGTTAAAAAACCAAGGGCTCGCACTCCGAGAGAGCCCACAGAAGTGACTCACGCACACTCGCGCCGCTTAATCGACCCAGCAGCAACACTCCCTCGGAACTTGGCTATCATTTCATATTACAAGTACTATTTTATTCAATCAAACATATTTACAAGTTAAAAGTTGATACAAAAAAAACCGGTCAAGTGCGAGTCGGACTCGCGCACCGAGGGTTCCGTATCATTATCTATAAATATATAAAACCAGTGTAAGCAGAGCCCTGCTCCAAAGCAAAATGTACGCAGTGTGGGGTTACTTTATATTGGTCACTGCTATATACAGACATACATACACATTTACGGTTTTCGCAATTATTCTTTAATCTGTGCTATAAGACCTACCTTCATACCAAATTTCAAAATTCTGCGTTCACGGGAACTACCTTGTAGGTTTTGATTCCCTTGAGAGTTGAAAATTTGCGGAAATTTGCGGCATAAACGGCTGTATCTTTTGATTGCGTTAGCTTAGAAGTTTGATTTTTTCACAGCTTCAAGGGACAGTAGACCTGAGTAATTGATATAAATTTCAGCTTCATACCTCCACGCGTTCCTGAGAAAAAGGGTCTTGACAGACGGACGGACGGACGGACAACAAAGTGATCCTATAAGGGTTCCGTTTTTTCCTTTTGAGGTACGGAAACCTAAAAACCTTAAACTACCTTAATTTAATCCTAAATAGCTATATTTACAAATTCGCCCAGATCGTTGCCATGGGGTAAGGTGTCCAAAATGCTGGCTACGTTTCCTCGTTGGATAGCGATGCCTATGCGTTGCCCGAGGAAAGAGCCAGCTTTATGGTCACCTGTGGCTTTTTTTTGATATTATATATTTCTTTAAGTTTAAAAAAAAATTTTGCTTCGGGTCCACGCGGTCCCAGGGTCTCCACAGCAAAAGCCGCAAATACGAAACTGTCAGCCAAGTTATATTGTACCTATGTTCATATTTATGTTTTTAATGGAATTATTCACTACGCAGAATTTCGTTCATATAAAAACTAGGTATATGTACTTACGTAAGGTTTCCCATACTGTGCAAAAGAATACACGGCACCAAATTTTATTCATTGTCCACTGTTAGAAGGTAAACTTCTGAATCAATTAAAACTAGATCATAACGCTTTGTGAGCCAACACTGAGGAAGGTAATAACTTTTAATTTGAATTAACAACTTTTCCGTTTATGTGTAATGTTGAATTAACAACTTTTAATTTGAATTGAACACTTTTAATTTGAATGAATAACTTTTAATTTTATTTAATGACTTTTAATTTGAAGTAATAACTTTTAATTTGAATTAACCACTTTTAATTTGAAGTAATAACTTTTAATTTGAATTAACCACTTTTAATATGAATTAACCACTTTTAATTTGAATTAACAACTTCTAGTATGAATTAACCATTTTTAATTTGAATCAACAACTTTTAATATGAATTAACCACTTTTAATTTGAATTAACAACTTTTAATTTGGATTAACCACTTTTAATTTGAAGTAATAACTTTTAATTTGAATTAACCACTTTTAATATGAATTAACCACTTTTTATATGAATTAACCACTTTTAATTTGAATTAACAACTTTTAATTAGGATTAACCACTTTTAATTTGAATGAATAACTTTTAATTTGAATTAACAACTTTTAATTTGAATTAACCACTTTTAATTTGAATTAACAACTTTTAATTTGGATTAACCACTTTTAATTTGAATGAATAACTTTTAATTTGAATTAACAACTTTTAATTTGAATTAATGACTTTTAATTCGAATTAACCACTTAATTTTTTATGTTTTATAATGTTTGTCTAAATCTATCCATGGAAGCTGGGGCGGGTCACTAGCCGCTACTCCTAAAGTGTCTAAAGAGGAGATAAGATTAAGTAGATTGCCAATGTAAACACAGCTTAAACGCGTTTAAGTTAAGTAGCTCCGGGCCACTTTACGGCCGCTACGCGAGCGGAAATTTCCCCTTCCTAGCCAGGGGAAGACGTAAAATGGCGTACACACGGCGGTGATAAAGAAAGCCTCAAGTCGTACGTTTATTGCCCTCGCTGAGCTCGCGCGCGTTCCTACGAACTGAGACATTCTTTATTTCTCCACGGCGTGTAATGTACTATTAATTTCTGATATTTTAGCTAGGTAGCACAATTTTTTTGGTACTTCACAAAAGCTAGTCCACTCCAAGCTTGCTTAAATTATGAGGTTACTGTTCATAATTCGATTTAGGTACAAGCTTGTTATTATAATGTTTTTAGAGATCTTGCGAAAAGTGAGGTGAACCATTCAGCACTTACGTCGTATTATAAGAGCCACCAGCGGACGATCGAGACGCTTCTAACCAGGGGGGGGGGGGCGTGGGCGGGGGGGGGGGGGGGGTTGGGTTTGCGGGTGGTCGGGCCTTGTGCAAGGTCCGTCCGGATCGCTACCACCATCTTACTCGCTAATCCTGCCGCTAAGTAGCAGTGCTTGCACTGCTGTGTTCCGGTGTGGAGAGTAAGACAGCCGGGGAAATTACGGGCACAAGAGGCATTGCATCTTAGTCCTCTAGGTTGGCAACGCATCTGCGATCCCTCCGGGGTTGCGGGTGTCTATGGGCAGTGGTGATCACTCACCATCAGGTGACCCACTTGCTCGTTTGCCTTCCTATTCATAGGTATATATAAAAAAAAAAGGGTGTTACGAATATTCGCATCCGCATCCGTAAATGCGGAATATTCGCTTTAATCCAGACATCTGCATCCGCATTCACATCCGCATTCAATGCGGAGTTTTTACGGATGCAGATTCACATCAACAAGTAACAAAACAAGACTGGATTTAGATGAAAATCCACCTAATTGGTGGAAAGTTAACCGTTGTGAATTTAAAATTCACTCCAAGTTAGCATGCAGATATTTATCACCTACCAGCCAGAGTTCCCAGCGAACAGTTATTTAGTGGAGCTGGGTTAATATACATACATACATACCGTCGCGCCTCTTTCCCACTGGGGTAGGCAGAGACTACTTTGTTCCACTTGCTACGATCCTGACATACTTCTTTCGCTTCATCCACAGTCATCAATCTCTTCATACATGCACGTCGGTTTCGGGTACTCTTGACCTGACCTTTTTCCAAAACGTCTCCTATTTGGTCTCGAAACGTCCTTCTAGGCCTTCCCCTCCCAACGTTACCATTCACACTCCCCATATAGATCTGTTTAGTTAGGGTTAATATATAATGGTCGATTTAGACGAAGACTATTTATAGCCGCCTAAATTACGGCGCCTAAAAAAGGCACCGTCACATCTTCAGACCGTTTAGACAATGACTATTTTCAGCCGCTTAAATCTCGCCGCCAGTGACCAGCAACCCGTTTACACGGTGCCTGTTCAGAGTGTTCAGTACCAGTCTCAGCACACCGCCACACCGCATCGAGGGGGGCGGCGAGGGCCGCGGGCGGGTGGCACTGGCGCCGAAAAGTAGACTCGTGTTCTATTCCGTGCCAGCGCTGGCATGCCGCGAAAAATTGGCGCAGAAAGTGTTTAAACGGTGCCTTTTTTAGGCACAATATTCATATAAAGAGTAATAAAACAATATTAATACAAAATATAATAAACAAACATTTTAACAAAAAAAAACCGACTTCACTACGCACTAAAAAGAAAAAAATAATTGCATAATATTCTTCTACAACTTAATAATTAACTTACTTTTTCTACTTATCAATATATAGGTACGATCTAATGTTGTTACAATTATTGTTATTTCTGGAGTCGGTGTCAGCCAACGTACGCTTGTAACTACATACATAGTTACAGGTGAGATGTGCTTGTGTATAAAAGGGGTACGTATTAAAATACATAAAGTTTAAAATGTATAATGGGTTAAAATACATAATGGTTTATAATATATAATGCGATTTTCTCAGAAAGTTACAAATTAACAGGATTGTTATAAAACAAACCTAACTTAACCTAACCTAAACCAATCTATAGATTACGATATCGAAAAAGTTCATTTAGCTAATAGTTTTACAGAAAATTGCGTTATACATTTTGAACCATTATGTATTTTAACCCATTATACATTTTAAACTTTATGTATTCTGATCCGCTCCCGTATAAAAGTTAAGTTGTGAAAAAGTATTTGTTAAAGTATTCTCGTATTATTGTTGCTGGGTATATTGTAGTGTTTCCTTGGCTGACACCGACTACAAAAATAACAATAATTGTAACAACATTAGATCGTACCTATATATTGATAAGTAGAAAAAGTAAGTTAATTATTAAGTTGTAGAAGAATATTATGCAATTATTTTTTTCTTTTTAGTGCGTAGTGAAGTCGGTTTTTTTTTGTTAAAATGTTTGTTTATTTTTTAATTTTTAGTGAATCTGAAGAACACTAACACTTTTTTCTGAATATGGGTAGACCTACTAAACGTGCTGCCATTTCAATTTGGTCCAGTTCTGACAATGGCACCCCTGAAAAAACCGTATAAGTCTGAAATTAGCATTATTAAGTATCTATGTGTGCGACAAATCGTCCGTTTCATTTAAACGGCGCTGTCATATTATTATGAGCAGCACGTTTAGTAGGTCTACCCATATTTAGAAAAAAATGTTAGTGTACTTCAGATTCACTAAAAATGTATCAAATATTATATAATATAGGTATATTAAATATTATATATATGTCGGTTTTTTTTTGTTAAAATTTTTGTTTATTTTTTGATTTTTAGTGAATCTGAAGTACACTAGACTAACATTTTTTTCTGAATATGGGTAGACCTACTAAACGTGCTGCTCATATGACAGCGCCGTTTAATTGAAACTGACGATTTGTCGCACACATACTTAATGCTAAATGGAGGTCTAAAGGAGAGGCCTACGTCCAGCAGTGGACTTGTAATGGCTGAGATGATGATGATGACTTAATGCTAATTTCAGACTTATATGGTTTTCTCATGGGTGCCATTGTCAGAACTGGACTAAATTGAAATGGGACCACACGGTAAGCACCAGCTTTCAAATAAAAAAAGAATCATTAAAATCGCTTCGCCCAGTCGAAAGTTATGAGGTAACAAACATAAAAAAAAAAAAAAAAAAAAAAAAAAAAATACAGACGAATTGAGAACCTCCTCCTTTTTTTGAAGTCGGTTAAAAACATTATAAAAACCTAACCTAGGGTGCCGCCGGCAGCGAGGCGAGGCCTAAGCTACCGGTGGTCAGGGCGACAGAGACAGGAACCTCCTGACTATCCGAGCCGTGTCCAGGAGTACCGCCTTCTGTATCTGGCCCTTGACCCAACCACCTAGCGAGAGCCTTTTAAGGTGATGGTCAAGGCTCTTCGCTATTAAACCGTTTGCCGAAACGACTATTATGATTGACGACGCGGTTGGCCTAGTTGGTAGTGACCCTGCCTGCGAAGCAAGCGTCCCGGGTTCGATTCCTGGTAAGGGCATATATTTGTGTGATGAGCACGAATATTTGTTTCTGAGTCATGGATGTTTCTATCTATATAAGTATATACACACAGTAACAACAAGTAGTAACACAAGCCTACTAGCGCTTACTTTGGGACTAGGTCAATTTGTGTGAATTGTTCCCTATCTATCTATCTATCTATCTATGATTATTATTATTGTGTGGGTTTTATTCCCTACGGAACCCGACTGGACAAGTCCGAGTCGCGCGGCCCATTTTGACGTTGGTTAGTTAATTTTCCTTCCTTGTAACGAGGTCGGTAAACAGCAAATAGATTAAACTAAATTTCATGACTCATTGCATCATTAACTTGCTGCTGCTCGCGACTTCGTCTGCAAAAAATTAGTTTACGCTATCCCGGGGGAACTAAGCCATTTTCCGGGATAAAAAATAGCCTATGTGTCAATTTAGGGTATCAGCTATCTCCGTTCCAAGTTCTATCCACATCCATTAATTAGTTTTTACGTGAAAGAGTAACAAACTTCCATCCATACTTACAAACTTTCGCGATTATAATATTAGTAGGAAATAGGATTGTGTTTGGTAGGTACATAAGGCAAATTTTACCTGTAGTCCGCCATGTTGCCGAGTCGTGTGTTTTCCTGCGGTTGTGTTTTAATATAAAATACAGTGATAGCAGAGCCCTGCTCCTAAGCGAAATGTATGGCAGTGCGAGGTCATTTTATATTGGTTATTAGCTGTTGCCCGCAACTTTGTCTGCATAGAATTTCGTTTATCGCTATCCCGCAGGAATTACGCAATTTTCCGGGATAAAATGTAGCCTATGTGTTATTCCATACCTATCTGTGTTCCAAATTTCATCCTGATCTGTCCACCCGTTCTGGCGTGAAAGAGTAATAAACATCCATCCATCCATATACTTACAAACTTTCTCGTTTATAATATTAGTAGGATTTATATAGACAAACGGACATGTCATTTTTGTCTATACTAATATTATAAAGAGGAAAATTTGATTGTTTGTTTGTTTGTTTGCATTGAATAGGCTCCGAAACTACTGGACCGATTTCAAAAATTCTTTTGCCGTTAGAAAGCTACATATCACTGAGTGACATAAGCTACTTTTTACCGCGGGAAAATACCTTTTCCTACGGGAAAATTAATGTATCGCGGGCGAAGCTGCGGACGGAAGGCTAGTATTTTATGTACATAAAAGCTTCCTTTCTAAGCTTTAATGCCTAAAAATCTGAAAAACCATGTGCCCGATTTTTTTGCAAGGGGGTGTACCTACACTGTTAGGTAATAGTGTTTGTAGTTATAGCGGCAACAGAAATGATCATCTGTGAAAATTTCAACTGTCTATCTATCACGGTTCATGAGATACAGCGTGGTGACAGACGGACAGACATTCGCTATTCTCGTTACCTACTGAAAAATACAATTGTTATTTAAAGAAAATTTCGTAGGTTCGTAATATATGTCACAACTGAACCAATTTTCTGTGCGAAATAAATACCTACGATCTCAAATTTATTATAATTCAATTTATTCCTGACGTGCCAAATTATTGAGTTGGTACGAAAATCCTTAGATTCGGTGTCATTAATATGATGAACTAAAGTACCTACGCATTCGTTAGTCATGTTGTGCATTTTGCGTAAACTACCTAGTCATTATTTATCGACTTAATGTTTCATTTAAATGCGGTTTGTGCATCATTAGCTATTATTAAATTGATATTTAAATCCTATTGCTAATTAATTATTTCGTTTATTAATTTTAGTGTCATCTATCGTCAAATAGAATGTTCAGAGTTTTGCTCTGACTGCCTATTAAATTCCTATTAGCCAATAGATGGCAGGAGCTATCTCTTCTCATTTTAAGTAAAATATGATTAAATTAAGCTTTGACCAACATAACAAAACAAATATGATTTGAAGCAACCATAGACAAAATTAATTTGGTTAAAAAAAAAGTGCGTGCTCCTGTCATCTATCGACGAGTAGAAAGCTAAAAGTTACATTGTACTATCTATTGCGCAATAGATGGCGCGCGCTAATACTGTTTGAAGTGGAACGCCACTGATTTTCAATGTAGCCAACCTTGCCATATTACCAAGTAACATTAGATTTTTTTTTCACTTGATTCCTAAACGCTTAAATTTTAATCTACTCTGTGACGGTCTGACGGTTGACTATAGACGAGCTGTCAAATGTCTGTGGTTCCTTGTTTTGGTGCACGCGATTTGTAGGCACTTAGGCAGACGGAAGTGAACAATTCACAGACTACTAAGAGATACGAACAATTCTAGCAATTTCCTTTTCCTATTTGGAGATTTTGAAATTTTTCGAGAAGTTTCGTTAACGGCGCTTGGTACACCGTACTGATTTCGCGAAAGTGGTCTTGAAAACAGATGGAGGTTACAGATTTGAACGATCTTTTAAATGCTCGAAGTATTAAAATGGAAAGCGTTGAAAATGCCTTTGACGAAGCCTCAGCCACTGTTGATGGTTCAGATCCCCTCACAGGAATGCCTCAGTACGTTACTGAATCGGATTTAGGTAAGAAACTTATTCGCTACAAAATGGCTTTACATTAACTTAGGACAAATATTACGTAGTTACCACGCTGTGGCTAAATTACGTTGTAATGTTTTCAAAACAAAAGAAAAACTTTGAAAGTACATTATTTTGCACAGTTACAGAACAACGAATATTACGTAGTTACCACGCTGTGGCTAAATTACGTTGTAATGTTTTCAAAACAAAAGAAAAACTTTGAAAGTACATTATTTTGCACAGTTACAGAACAACGGAACGGTTACGAAATTCTCTTTTTTTATGTTTGTTCATAATAATGTGCCTCTTAAAAGTAATTAATTCCGTAATCCATCACATTACATCATATTTTAATTCTCCTTTACACCTATACAGCCACAATCATACTAAACACGGTCTTTAGGCAGTTAACTGTAGGGTGGCAGGGGTGGCAAAATGCCACGGGCCCCTAGCTCTATGGGGCCCCCAACTGGCTTGCATTACAGCACAGAAGGGACGCTGATGCACTTCTTTATATTGAGGAAGGAGCCCCATCTAACGAATTTGCCATGGGCCCCAGACATTATAGTTACTTGCCTTTAGGTCAGTGATTTTCAAAGTGGGGGGCGCGCCACCCTAGGGGGGCGCAGTGACCTGCAAAGGGGGGCATGGGGTACGATACAAGACCTTATAGAACCTTATTAACAAAATCCTTGTGTTTATACCTAACAGCTGACGGCTGAAATAGGGGGGGCACAGAGTTTTACCTTTTTAGAGAGGGGGCGCGTAATGAATTAGTTTGGGAACCCCTGCTTTAGGTATTGTTAACTTAGGCACTGTACACCGGAAGGGATAAAGACCTGACTTACGTATGTATGTACTTATTTGTGTACTGTTATATTCCAGGGCTGTGTTAAGTTCCCAATCCGCACTGGGCGCGCGTGGGAACTATAGCCCAAACCCTCCAATACACGGAGGAGGCCTATGCCATGAGGCACGCCGAATTACGCGATAATTTAATAATAAACAAAAAAAAAACAACCACAACATACTTACTGAAATTGTAGCGAATTCGGAATAAAATGGCTATGTTATATATTCCAGGGCTGATGCAGACAGGAGTTGAGATCCTTCAGGCTCCGTTGGCCGTGTTCTCCGACACTCCAGACGATGATGATACCATGCAGAGCAATGATTCCAGTGGTAGGTTCTTGAGACTTTATTTAACTTGCATTGTATATGCTGGTCTGGGAATAAAGAAAAAACTTAGAATTTACCAGTTGCTTCCAGTGGCGTAGCTAGGTAACCAAGGGCACTGGTGCAAATAAAAAAATGGGGCCCCAGTACTATCTAAACTGGTTACGTTTTAATAATAATAGATTGAGATTTTCTGGTAAGGATTCGAGGGCCCCCTGAGCTTGAGGGCCCGGGGCACGGCCCCGCCTAGTCCCTTGGTAGCTTCGCCACTGGTTGCTTCTCTTCCCGAGCAGATGGTAAAAGCCCATCGAGGGAATGGGCGAAAACAGGAATCAATAGGCCAGGGGTGGCCAACTTGATTAGACCCAAGATCTCCTGTTTACTAACGAAACCTTGTGCGATCTACCAATTACATACTTCATGAAACCTTAAATCAGCAGTTGGTGATTACGTTGCGCAGTCTGGTCCACATATTTATATTTTTTGCCTTGCCGCGATCGACTGGACTAACAGGCGCGATCGACCCGTTGGCCACCCCTGCAATAGGCGATGCAGCTAGCAACCCATCACAATTTTGATTCCTTTTTCCACCAATACCCCTTCAATTATTTGGTATTACATTTGGGGATTTTCTAGCATTGTCTCCGCCCTGTAAAGGCTTCCAATTTTTTGCTATATCTTTTACAGTACACTTGTAATATTTTACTGACAAACAGTTGATGAATACAAGCATAATTCAAGATGGAATCTTTCATAATAACTTGGCTTGTTGTAATTGGCATTGTTCATTTTTAGGGTTCCGTACCTCAAAAGGAAAAAACGGAACCCTTATAGGATCACTTTGTTGTCCGTCTGTCCGTCCGTCCGTCCGTCTGTCAAGACCCTTTTTCTCAGGAACGCGTGGAGGTATGAAGCTGAAATTTATATCAATTACTCAGGTCTACTGTCCCTTGAAGCTGTGAAAAAATCAAACTTCTAAGCCAACGCAATCAAAAGATACAGCCGTTTATGCCGCAAATTTCCGCAAATTTTCAACTCTCAAGGGAATCAAAACCTACAAGGTAGTTCCCGTGAACGCAGAATCTTGAAATTTGGTATGAAGGTAGGTCTTATAGCACAGATTAAAGAATAATTGCGAAAACCGTAAATGTGTATGTATGTCTGTATATAGCAGTGACCAATATAAAGTAACCCCACACTGCGTACATTTTGCTTTGGAACAGGGCTCTGCTTACACTGGTTTTAGATATTTATAGATAATGATACGGAACCCTCGGTGCGCGAGTCCGACTCGCACTTGACCGGTTTTTTTTTATAGCCAGCCGAACGAAGGCGATTGGGATTCTGTCTAAATTCACGAATTATCAAACAGCGAAAAAATATTTATTATTAATTAACAAAGCTACGTAAAAGCATAATATTCAAATTAGTTGCTTGAAATAGTCTATTTTCTATACTAATAAGAGGAAAAATTTGATTGTTTGTTTGTTTGCATTGAATAGGCTCCGAAACTACTGGACCGATTTCAAAAATTCTTTTGCCGTTAGAAAGCTACATTATCACTGAGTGACATAGGCTACTTTTTACCGCGGCAAAATACCTTTTCCTACGGGAAAATTAATTTATCGCTGGCGAAGCTGCGGACGGAAGGCTAGTATCAAATAAAGGTGTTAAAAGCACAGCTTAAAAAAAATTAACAATGCCAATTGTATTCCCTTCTGCTGCAGAGGAGGTGATAGTGCAGCTCATGGACATCCGCACCAGGCTGTCCAAGCTGCGCGCCATGCTGGAGCGCCGGCTCGGGGTCGATCTCACAGATTACACGTTCTGGTTGCAGGACGCTAAGATGGTTGGTATAGTTATAGTCTTTCCAATCATTTATTTTCTCGATGACAGATGTAGTTTGATAGTAGAGATGCGCCGAGTAACACTTTTGCCGAGTAACGAGTACCTACCGAGTTTTACTCGGCTCAATTTTTTTTCAACCGAGTACTCGGCCGAGTAACTCGGTTCAATCAAATTCGCATTTCGTGCGCGTAAACAAGTACAAACAGGTTTGCGCCGGTCAAGACGTCGGCTCGCGTTGAGCCGTTGATACACCCCTCACCCCGCCCACGCCTTTCAACTACTAAATTTTGTCTCATTACTCCTAAATTATTAACATAATTTTGATTTTATTAATTTACATTTTGAAAGATTTCCTAAATTACTAATAAAAACTTTTTGATTAACAATTGTTTTAATTATATCTACCTAAATTAAATATATTGCTTTTCTTAAACAAAGTATGTATACTCGTTATCTAATAACCGAGTTATTCGGCCGAGTACGAGTATCAAAAAACCCGCCGATAACATCACTATTTGCATTCCCGTAGAATGTAACTTTATTAAAACGTTTATTGTTTATCCAACTTTAAAAAGAGATTACTGCATATATGGACTCAATTTGTCTTAGATGCATATTATATGGGATCAAGAAACAAAATTAGGCAGTCGTCATATTTTTTATACCTCGTATTTAAAAGTTATTTTTTGCGTAAAAAGCGCAGTTACATTCTACGGGAGCTGTCACCGAGAAAATAAATGATTGGAAAGACTATAGGTTAGGTATTATAGGTATACGGACTGGCTGGTTCGTGTTCGTGCTCAAGTTTTATAAATGGAACACTCGTTCGATTTTATTGGGGTTTTGTTTTAGAACTTGAGGGCAGAGAGATCTGCTTGAACCAGGGCCCCGATTTTTGAAAGTACATCACTTGAAAGTACATCACTTGAAAGTACATCACTTGAAAGTACATCACTTGAAATTACATCACTTGAAAGTACATCACTTGAAAGTACCACTCGAAAGTAAGAATGAAAGAAGAAATTTATTCCTTTTTGCAAGACACACAAATATAAGATAACTAGCGACCCGCCCCGGCTTCGCACGGTATATTATGCATGTATTATACATATAAACCTTCCTCTTGAATCACTCTATCTATTAAAAAAAACTGCATCAAAATCCGTTGCGTAGTTTTGAAGATATAAGCATACAAACGGACATGAGGACAGAAAAAGAGACTTTATTTTATACTATGTAGTGATATACACAATTTTATAGAAAATAAACGAGGTAAAACAAACAAAAAAACATACGACATAAAAAATAGATCATCAGCGTTGTGTGTCTTCGCAAAAGTGAAACGGTCGCTGGCTCAGCATTACGCTGAGGCGTTAGTCACCTGCAGCACTGATTTTCAGCCAGAACCGTCTATGACTCACGAAACGATACACAGATAAAATATACTACATAATCTATAAACTTTCACGTAAACAATGCAATACATAGATAGAACCCGACTTACGTGTAACTAAAGAAATACATAAATTAATTAAATAGTTTACAATAAACAAAAAATAAAAAAGGAGGGAAAACTAAATTGTTCAAAAACAACAGGTTGGCATATCAAAAATACAAAGTGCTGGAGGACTATTGTAAGGATTTTTGGAGCGTCAATAAGTGATCCTTCAGCTTGCGTTTGAAGGTGTAACTACTTGTCGATTCTTGGATAGGGGGGGGAATTGGACGCCGCAAACTTGAAACTGCCTCGAAATGCCGCAGTCCGATGCTTAGGTAAGTGGCATAAATCAGCTTATATCTCCAAAACTACAGCTCTAATCAAAGTTTTCACTAGCTCACAAGATTAATGAGAGCCGTAAGTATCTTCTAAGCTACTCGTATTTTAAATTCAGCACAATTTTTCACCGCTTTCGAGTGGTATTTTCACATGTGCTAGTGTTGGTGCTGGTGTGGTGCTTTCAAAAATCGGGCCCCAGGAACTAAACAGTTTCCCTGGTATATTGTAACGTTCAATTTTATCAAAACTGAATAAACAAAGTATTAGTGTAATACATTTCTATTATAAGTAACTAGCTGACCTGGCGAACTTTGTTTCGCCTTAAATTTGAAAAATTCCAATGGTTTGGGCTGTGCTATCCCGCGGGAACTATGCAATTTTCCGGGATAAAAACTATCCTATGTCCTTTCCCGGGACTCAAACTATCTGTATACCAAATTTCAACTAAATCGGCCCAGCGGTTTAAGCGTGAAAAGGTAACAGACAGACTCTGTCTGTCTAGACAGAGTTACTTTCGCATTTATAATATTAGTTTTATAGAAAACTAGCCGTTGCCCGCAACTTCGTTTGCATAGAATTCGTTTATCGCTATTTCGCGGGAATCACGCAATTTTCCGGGATAAAAAGTAGCCTGTGTGTTATTCCAGACTATAATCTATCTATGTTCCAAATTTCATCCAGATCGGCCCAGTACTTTTTGAGCCTATTCATTACAAACATACAAAAATAGGTACAAATCTTTCCTCTTTATAATATTAGTATAGATAAACAAGGTAAAACAAAAAAAAAACATACGACATAAAAAATAGATCATCAGCGTTGTGTGTCTTCGCAAAAGTGAAACGGTCGCTGGCTCAGCATTACGCTGAGGCGTTAGACACCTGCAGCACTGATTTTCAGCCAGAACCGTCTATGACTCACGAAACGATACACAGATAAAATATACTACATAATCTATAAACTTTCACGTAAACAATGCAATACATAGATAGAACCCGACTTACGTGTAACTAAAGAAATACATAAATTAATTAAATAGTTTCCAATAAACAAAAAATAAAAAAGGAGGGAAAACTAAATTGTTCAAAAACAACAGGTATTAGTGTAATACATTTCTATTTTAAGTAACGTAGCGCCATTTTTATTCCGTTCCCGTTTCGCTACAATTTCAGTACATTGTGTAGTTTTTTTTTACAGTCAGCAAAAAAAAGCTTGTGTTGAAAATGACAAACTTGTTACCTGCTATGGGTGGTGTAGGGGTATAGCACGCGTCACGGAATGACGAGGATCCGGGTTCGATTCCCGGCCATAGCTTTACTTTTCGGATTTTTCTATGTGTTCTAATTTTCATAGACATTTAGAAATTGACAAACTTGTTGTCAACAAGATCTTGTTTGATGTTGTAGCTTGAGAACCACAAGACGCTCGTGGAGCAGTGCATCCGCGGCGAGGGCGTGGTCCAAGTGAACGTGCAAGTGAGGAGCGCGGAGCGGAAGATCAACATACTGGACGTTCTGAAGCCGGATGAGGAGTTGGTGGCGCTGCCCGGACCCAGTCAGTATACATACATACATACATACCTACTAGCTTATGCCCGCGACTTCGTCCGCGTAGATAAATCCCGTTTTTTAGGGTTCCGTACCTCAAAAGGAAAAAACGGAACCCTTATAGGATCACTTTGTTGTCCGTCTGTCTGTCCGTCCGTCCGTCTGTCAAGACCCTTTTTCTCAGGAACGCGTGGAGGTATGAAGCTGAAATTTATATCAATTACTCAGGTCTACTGTCCCTTGAAGCTGTGAAAAAATCAAACTTCTAAGCCAACGCAATCAAAAGATAACGCCGTTTATGCCGCAAATTTCCGCAAATTTTCAACTCTCAAGGGAATCAAAACCTACAAGGTAGTTCCCGTGAACGCAGAATCTTGAAATTTGGTATGAAGGTAGGTCTTATAGCACAGATTAAAGAATAATTGCGAAAACCGTAAATGTGTATGTATGTCTGTATATAGCAGTGACCAATATAAAGTAACCCCACACTGCGTACATTTTGCTTTGGAACAGGGCTCTGCTTACACTGGTTTTAGATATTTATAGATAATGATACGGAACCCTCGGTGCGCGAGTCCGACTCGCACTTGACCGGTTTTTTTCCTTATCCCGTGGGAATTTCCAATAATCCTAAAATTAGTTTCTTAGTATTGTAATCACCTACTTTTGTATCAAATTTGAAGAGTCTAGTTATTATAGTTACTGGGATAGCGTCACTCGGAATCGAATATATAATACCCGTTTTTTCCTTATCCCGTGGGAATTTCCAAAAATCCTTCCTTAGTGGATGCCTACACTACATTGTATAAGGTACTAGCAGTTGCCCGCAACTTCGTCTGCGTAGAATTCGTTTATCGCTATCCCGCGGGAATCACGCAATTTTCCGGGATAAAAAGTAGCCTATGTGTTATTCCAGACTATAATCTATCTATGTTCCAAATTTCATCCAGATCGGCCCAGTACTTTTTGAGCCTATTCATTACAAACATACAAAAATAGGTACAAATCTTTCCTCTTTATAATATTAGTATAGATAAGGTAGGTAAGGTTATCCGGGATAGAAACTATCCTATGCCCTTTCCTGGGACTCAAACTATCTGTATACCAAATTTCAACTAAATCGGCCCAGCGGTTTAAGCGTGAAAAGGTAACAGACAGACAAAGTTACTTTCGCTTTTATAATATTAAGTAAGGATAATATCTGACGGCCGGATAGCCTAGTGGTTAGTGACCCTGACTATGAAGCTAGAGGTCCTGGGTTCGAATCCCGGTAGGGGCAGACAGTTGTATGATGAATACGAATGTTTGTGCCCGAGTCATGGATGTTGGATGTATTTATGTATGTGTTTATCTACATTATATAAGTATGTTTATCCGTTGCCTGGTACCCATAGCACAAGCTTTGCTTAGTTTGGGGCTGGGTCAATTGGTGTAATTTGTCCCAAGAAGATATTATTATTATTATTATTTATTCGCATTCGCATTCGCGGATATTCGCATGTTTTTGGATATTCGTATTTGCATTCGCATCCGCAAAATTTCTGCGAATGGTTTGCGAATATGAATATCAGAAAAAAACAATTTGAAGATAATGGTAAGTTAATAAAATCAAAAACCCCATTAATTTCTTATGTTTTTAATGCTAGAAAAATTAACTTAACCTCATAAGCACATTAACAGTCCACACTTTATCTTTTGGTATTATTTATTCATTATTTTACTTTAGGCAATGAAGCTTAATAATTGTTTTTTTAATAAAAGAAATTGAACACTCCTACATTCGCATTCGCATTCGCATTCGCATCCGCGAATGTCAGTAGCCGACATTTGCATTCGCATTCGTATTCGGGAATGTTTAAAAAATGACATTCGTTACATCACTAATACATACATACATACCTATAAATAAATTTAAAATGTAAAAACCCCCACGCATTAATCGAATAATCAAACTGTAAATAAAAAAATAACCTAACCTAAACATTTCATTTTAGATACAAGCTTTTTGCTGACTACTTTTTGTTGACTGTACTTGCATTGTCATCCGTCCTACATATGTAAACCAAATTTCAAGTCAACCGGACCAACCGAAGAGTTCCCTCCTGCGGAGACGGTCCTGAAAGGACCATGAGAATTCTACTACCAGGTTATTGTATTGTCATCTGACTTACACAAGTATGCAAAATTTCAGCTCAATCGGATGAAGATAACTGCTTCAAAATTGAAAGAAAGAACGAAAGAAAAAAGTTAATTTATGACAATCACAAAACATCAAATAAAATAACTTAAAAAAAAAAATTATTACAAAAAAATGAATTGTCACAAAATGGTCCCAACTCAGCATTTGCTGGCCTTACAGCCAGCGCTGGTCTTCCGTTGGGACCATAGGGTGATTAGATTAAATAAATAAACGGTGAGAAATAGACACTAAACATTAAACATAATAAAATATAATTGGCTGTGGTTGCCCGGGCACAAAGCCCTTTGCCTTTAAAAAGGGGAAAAAAAAAAAACAATAAGCATAGACAACCGCATCACAGACAATAGACAAATAGAATAGAAGGAAAGGAAGTGAAGTGAAATGACAATTGAGTCGCAAGATTCCACCCGGACAAACATACGGCCTTTCACGTGTCAGGAGCGCCGGCCGTATGTTCCGCCTCGGCATGATTAACGACCTGGGGCCCGATTTTTGAAAGCACATGTGTGAAAATACCACTCGAAAATGGTATAAATGTGTTTATATCTCCAAAAGTACAGTTCTAATCAAATTTTTGACTAGCTCACAAGATTAATAAGAGCCGTAAGTATCTTCTATGCTACTCGTATTTCAAATTCAGCACAATTTTTCACCACTTTCGAGTGGTATTTTCACACATGTGCTTTCTACAAAAATCGGTCCTCTGGTACGTCGGGCGCTTGCTGCCGCGTCAGTGCCTTCCATTGGAGCCAGCTGGCATGGCCAGGGACGATGGCAAGCGGCCAGACGGGGCCACTCTGGTGCAGGGTTGACATGATTTAAATCAGTGATTTAAATCGTGATTTTAATGGTAAAAACCCATCGAGGGAATGGGCGAAAATATTAGGAATCATGTTATAGGCGATGAGGCTAGCAACCCATCACTATTTTGATTCCATTTTCCACCTATACGCTCACAATCTTGCTAAATGTGGCCTGTAGGTACCTTTTAGGCACCTTAGGCTCTGTCTACCCCGTAAGGGATAAAGACGTGATTTGTGTATGTGTATGTGTATGTATGTTTTAATCAATGGATTTTTTCAAAAAAATCATTGATTTAAATCATTAAACTTTTACTACAACCAAATCGGGCCAAAATTGTTTAGGGAATTCCCCGGACCACTACGGCACGCACACATGTGCAAGCGAGTCATAGCGTAACAGTTTCGGGGGCCCCGAAACTATAGTATGTGACGCATGGTACCAAAACGGTTCCAGGATTCCCCGAAACTAAAACACGAGACGCATTTCGCTTTTCGCCCGGTCATTCGTAATTGACTAGTGAAAGAGTGAATACAACAAAAAGATGTCTGGAAGAAAAAAAAGATGCTGTGTGGGTTTATTTCGATGAAAAAAAGATCGCTTCCGGCAAGTTTAACAAAGCGGTGTGTAAACGCTGTAATAAGGAGTTAATAAAATGAAAAAATGAAAATAAGACGTGTATGCAGGCTGTACAATGATAGTTGTATGGGTGCAGATTTGTTTAGCAGCTCGTTGGCTGTATTTAAAAAATGTATAAGGGATTTATTGAAGTAGGTATTTTACTATATTATATTTTATTTTATTGTATGTATGTTTATATGTATGTATGTGTATAAATAGGCTCAGGATTGTGCTGATGTTAATGTTGTATATATACAGGGTGGTCCAAACACTGACGTCTAAAAAAAAAATTTAGATGCCTCACATCCGGGGCTATCCGAATATACCCCATGTATGTTGGCCGATTTTTTGTAGTTTTCGAGTAATTAATTTTTAAAGATTTTTTCAAGAATTTTCGGGCCGAGCTGTTTATCATCATGTAACTTTTTTTGGTTACGTTTTTCTGAGTGTTTTTTTTTGATGACATTATCCTCACAAACTGCACTTTCACACGTAAAATAATCAGCTTCCCAACCTTGAGCCAAGTTACAATAAAATTGACCGAAAGTGAAAATTTTACCTTTGAGCAAATCGAAGTTTGATTTTGTAATTAAAAAAAAAACTAAAAATCTCAGAATTCAAAGACCATAAGTAATTTTAAAAACTTCGCCAGTCTTTAAACTTGCAGAATAATACAAAAAAAGTGACACTTAATAGGTCATAATTTGCTGGATTCGACTTTCAAACGTACAGGTAGAATGTGTAATAAAGAGTCAGTTGTTAGTAACATAAAAACTGTTTTATTTTGGCCGAACCTAATTTGGCACTGGCCATCAATAAAGCCATGTAATACTTTTTATGAACAAATAAATGTGTTCTTCTTTTGTTTTATGTTTAAGTTTATGTTTATTTTTATTTAATCATTCAATATAAAATTACATGGGGTATATTCGGATAGCCCCGGATGTGAGGCATCTAAATTTTTTTTTTAGACGTCAGTGTTTGGACCACCCTGTATAGATGTTATACGTTTTAACGTGTTTAACTGTACTTCATCATCTCAGCCATTACAAGTCCACTGCTGAACATAGGCCTCTCCTTTAGACATCCAATAAGACCGGTTGGAAGCGGCTTGCATCCAGCGCGATCCTCCGATCTTAATGAGGTCATCGGTCCACCTTGTGGGTGGACGTCCCACGCTGCGCTTGCCGGTACGTGGTCTCCACTCGAGGACCTTTCGACCCCATCGGTCATCCGTCCTCCGTGCTATGTGCCCTGCCCACTGCCATTTCAACTTGCTAATCCGCTGGGCTATGTCGGTAACCTTGGTTCTTCTACGGATCTCCTCATTTCTGATTCGATCTCGCAGAAAAACTCCCAGCATAGCCTTCTCCATAGCTCGTTGGGCTACTTTGAGCTTGTTCATAAGGCCCATAGTGAGGGACCACGTTTCAGTGCCGTAAGTCATCACTGGTAACACACACTGGTCGAATACTTTCGGCTTGAGGCACTGAGGTATGTCGGACGAGAAGACATCACGCAATTTTCCGAACGCTGCCCAGCCGAGTTGGATTCGGCGACTGACCTCTTTCTTGAAGTCGGACCTACCTAACTGGACTACTTGTCCTAGGTAGACGTACGAGTCAACAACTTCAAGAACTGAGCTCTCAACAGATATTGGAGTGGGTACAACATGGGCATTATACATTACCTTCGTCTTGTCCATGTTCATCTTAAGACCCACTTGTTGAGAAACTCGATTGAGGCCTTCGAGCATCGTGCTGAGCTCTTCCATCGAATTTGCCATGACTACGATATCGTCGGCAAACCGAAGGTGAGTGATGCATTCGCCATTTACATTGATGCCGAATCCTTTCCATTCCAGGAGCTTGAAGGCGTTCTCCAAAGTGGCCGTAAACAGTTTTGGAGATATTACGTCTCCCTGTCTTACGCCTCTTTTCAAAGGGATCGCCTTCGAAGTCTGTTCTTGTACTCGGACCGACATAGTGGCGTTATTGTACAAACACTTCAACACTTCGATGTACCGATAGTCAATACGGCATCGCTGAAGAGACTCAAGCACAGCCCATGTCTCGACCGAATCGAAGGCTTTCTCATAGTCCACAAACGCTAAGCAAAGTGGCAAGTTATACTCTTCGGTCTTCTGTATAACTTGCCGCAGCGTATGAATGTGGTCTATGGTACTGTAGCCTCTTCGGAAACCGGCTTGTTCGGAAGGCTGAAAGTCATCAAGCCTGCGCTCGAGACGGTTCGTAATGACCCTTGAAAACAGCTTATAAACATGGCTCAGAAGCGAGATGGGCCTATAGTTCTTTAATAAGGCGTTGTCACCTTTCTTAAAGAACAGCACCACCACGCTTCTGTTCCATGCTTCAGGCGTTATGCCCTCGAGGACGACGGTGTTAAAGAGCTTCTGAAGGACTTTTAGTACCGGTGTTCCACCCGCTTTCAGAAGCTCAGATGTGATTCCGTCATCACCCGGCGCCTTGTGGTTTTTGAGCTGATTCAGGGCCATTCTAATCTCGTACAGACTGATGTCCGGGATATCTTCGGTGAAGTGTCGGGTCAGCTTGGCTCTTGGGTCTTTGGCCGCGCTGTTAACAGGCTTGGCAACGGAAGCGTATAACTGTCCATAGAACCTTTCGATCTCCTCCAATACCTCGGCTTTGGTCGACGCTATACTGCCATCTTCTCTCTTCAGCTTGGTCAATTGGCTTTGCCCTATAGACAGATTCCTTGCAAACACTTTGGAGCCTTTGTTCCGCTCTATCGTCTCTTTGATATATTTCTTATTAAAGAGGCGTATATCGTGCCGCAAGGATTTCGAGATCTGTCTATTGAGCCACCTGTATGACTGTGCGTCATCGGAAGACTGCAGTCTCAGCGAGCGTCGTTCAGCCATGAGGTTTAGAGTGTGATGGGAGAGTTTCTGAGGTCTATTTGAACGGCAGGGTCTAAAGAACTTAGAACCCACCGCTTGGACAGTTTCTACGAGCCTGTTGTTGATCTCGTGTACTGACGCTAAGTTCTCCAGGCAATCAAAGCGATTAGAGAGCTCGAGCTGAAAGTTCTCGGGGTTTTCGATATGGGCACGAGTAGGTCGGAGCGTGGACTTCATCAAGCGGGACCTTTCGAGTTTAACGTTAATATTCAATGTGCCTCTTACCATCCTGTGATCGCTACCGGTTTTCACCCTGTGGATCACCGAGACATCATTGAATATTCGTTTCTCACTGGTCATGATGAAATCAATCTCGTTTCTCGTGGAACCATCGGGACTTATCCAGGTCCATTTCCTGTGAGGCGGCTTCTGGAAGAAAGAGTTCATCATGAAGAGTCCCTCCTTCTCCAGAAACTCAGCCAGCCTCTGTCCCCTAGGGTTCCGTTGTCCATATCCAAATTGCCCCACTCTCAACTCATCATCGCTTTTCTTGCCCAACTTAGCGTTGAAGTCCCCCATAACAACAGTGAAGTGGGTCCTGGTCGTATGTATGGCCCGACTTACGTCCTCATACATAGCCTCCACTTCATCATCTGGGCGTGACGAGGTCGGTGCGTACACCTGAATGACCTTCAGCGAATATCTCTGGGATATTCTGAGTATTAGGTATACAACCCTGCTCGACACGCTTTCAATGCTAATGATGTTGTTAATAAGGGCCTTGTGGACGAGAAATCCGACACCACCTTGGGACTGTTGGTCACCTTCCCGGTAGAAGAGGAGATTGCCGGATTGTAGGGTTATCGTGTCCTCGCCCTCCCTACGGACTTCGGACAACCCCACAATATCCCATCGCATCCATCTCAGCTCTTCCTCCAGCTCAACTATCTTCTCGTCAGTCCTCATCGTGCGTACGTTGTGTGTTACCAGGGCCAGTCGTCGGTTGGGGTGGTAGCCGGGTCTCTGCCGGGGATTCTTAGCACCCCCTGCTCCGCCGCTACTCTGGCCGCTACCGGAGCCAGGACTAGCGGAGCTGCCGGGGACTGGGGGCCTGGTCATATTGTTCCTAATCATAAAGGGGGAGTTTGCCCGTAATCGCCACGCTGGGCAGGCGTGGTGGCGATCGCAGAACGTAGCTTCGCGACAGGGATGCTGCTGCCCATCCCAGCCCTGTGCCATTTGAGCTACGTTTGTTTTGGATGGTTATACCGCCATCAGTCGGTTCCGTTGTACCTCAGTCGGCTCTTACGACACCTGGTGCAAGAGGGGGGTACTATTCTACTCTGCCGGTACCCCACAGCTCCTGCCGGTACCCCACAGCTCAGTTTAACTGTACTTATTGTTATTTTATAGGAAACTGTAGGTCTATTTTTATAAAACGAAATCCTAGCTTTAGCTAAAATGTAATATTATTGTGTAAGACTGTTTGTTTCTAAATAAATGAAAAAAAAAAAAAAAATAGATTTTATTCAAATAAATCCGATTTAAATCAAATTAATCGGATTATTATGATTTTTTTATAATAATCATGATTTTTATCAACACTGCTCTGGTGCCGTGGAAGCTAGGCAGGGCCCTGGTGTGTCCCACGGCCAGGCAACCAGCTTGCATGCCGGCGCTGCAGCTGATCAGGCCCAAATCCTCAAGCGCCGCAAGTACTCCACCTTACTAAAGGATTATGAGTTTGCGGCGCTTGCGGTCGAGACTTTGGGGCCTTGGTCAGCCGACATGTGTTTTTTTTTTTTTTTTTTTTTTTTTTTTTTTATATTAATAGGAAGGCAAACGAGCAAGTGGGTCACCTGATGGTAAGTGATCACCACTGCCCATAGACACCCGCAACCCCGGAGGGATTGCAGATGCGTTGCCAACCCAGAGGACTAAGATGCAATGCCTCTTGTGCCCGTAATTTCCCCGGCTGTCTTACTCTCCACACCGGAACACAGCAGTGCAAGCACTGCTACTTAGCGGCAGGATTAGCGAGTAAGATGGTGGTAGCGATCCGGACGGACCTTGCACTAGGCCCTACCACCCGCCGTTTGTAAAGGCCCTGTCGTCCCGGTTGATCGACGCCTCAGGGGACCTTCGTGTTTCTATCCCTTGCGGTCCAAAGGGGTAATGCCGCCAGCGACATGGGGACCCTGGCGCAGACTTTTTTTTATTTGTAAACTAGCGACCCGCCCCGGCTTCACACGGTATATTATGCATGTATTATACTTATAAACCTTCCTCTTGAATCACTCTATCTGTTAAAAAAAACCGCATCAAAATCCGTTGTGTAGTTTTGAATATGGGTCGTTCTACAAACTAAGGACGAAATCGAGTCTGATTCCGGCCCGATATTTTTTTTACATTCTGGTTGCAAAATATAGTCTATCAAAAAGAATACACTGTCTTTTAGCCTATGTTAAATGGAACAGTCAAAATATTTTAAAATTTTAGATCTATGGCCATTTCAAGAAATTCATGAAACAGGAAACTGAGGATGTAACCAGAAAATCATCTGAGATCAACGATTATTTATAATTTCACAAATAAAAAATATCCTTCTAAGCATTACTTTGTAATAGTCCAAATATTTTGAACGATAACGAAAATTAGGTCTATTTTTGACTTGCATTAATTCTCTATCAACACCAGTCTATCTCTATCAACAACAACAGTAACTTTAATCATTAAGTATAGAATATTGTCTTCAGTCACTGGATTCGTGGTTATTTTTTTCTGTTATTTTGGATTTATTTGGTTTCTGTCTTGTATAATTTACCTCCTTTTTAACTTTATCTTTTCTTGCAGTCATTTCTTTTTCTTTTTTGTTTGCACGTTAACGGTATCTTCAAATTTTCTTTTTTGAGTTCTAGCTTTCCTTTTTTTTTGTTGTAATTGCTTCGTTATTTGCTCTTCGGGCGGGTTTAAAAAGAGAGTAGCTAGGTCAATCTGCATATCAGGCATAGCAGCCAAAACTTCTGGATTTTTTCAATTTAATGTCAGATCGCTTGCAATGCTGATGTTAAAGACTTTACTATTTTAACTTTAAAGTGTATAGTAGAAAAAAGTATCAAATTATCTTGCACAAAAACAGTATTTCAATATAAACTCTCAGGGTCCTGGATGCTGCTCAGTATCCTGGGGTTTAATTTGACAGGATCTTGAGACCAGGTTCCTGAGAATATTTGTATTATATTGGAAAAAAACAATCAATTTAAAACATTCAACCAAATTCAAGCAGAACTAAGCCTTCGTGTAAGCAACTTACATATCAAAATGCTAAAATTACCACATTATTATTTTAATTACGTAAGTAAATATCTTACCAGGTTCCTGTGAACCCGACTGATTTCGACGCTACTTCCTCCGTTTACTGCGCCGGGCTGGCTAAACAATACGCTAGGTGCAAACAGATAGGCGGTATTCTTTGTCTCGTTCATAGGCACAACTGATTCAGATAAACGAAAACGTCGCTCGGCGAATAGAAAATTGAATTTTGCTTACATTTTAGATTGAACTACGGATACTAAAACTGCCACCTCTGCATATTACGCATATGCACACGCGTGGCTGCGGTACGGAATAGCGCTGTGGGGAAACAGCACCAACGCTAGCAATCTGTTCGTCCTACAGAAAAAGTGCATTAGGATCCTCGCGAACATAAAACCTAGAGTCAGCTGTCGACCATATTTCGAAAAACTAGGAATACTTACCTTAACCAGCCTATACATCCTAGAAATTTGCAATTTTGTTAAATCCAACATCAGTTTTTTCTCTCAAGCAAAAGATCACTTTACCCGGCCGCATAACTTACGATACCAAAACAAATTAGCACTGCCAATCTCCAGCTTAAAAATATTCCATTCTGGACCACATGCAATGTGCATAAAAATTTATAATAAAATTCCGACCTTCATCCAAGATATAAAAGCCATTAAACCTTTTAAAAATACACTACAGAAGTACTTGCTGGAGAAATCCTACTACACCCTTCAGGAATTCTTTGATGATAAGCAGACATGTTCTAGAAATTAAGAAAACTTGTTTATAATTAAAATTTATAATGTAATGTACTACTATTTGTACATTACATTATTACATATTATATTATATTGTTACATAAATGTAATATTTGCAGTGCCCCTACAGGGTTTGATCTTGTATATTGTATCTTGTATCAAAGCAAATAAAAGTTTGAGTTTGAGTTTGAGTTTGAGTTTGAACAGGATCCTGACATAAAACTGTTGGGACAAATTCTGGAACTCGATTTTATGATATTTTTGGTGCAGCGAAATAATAATACGAATCACAGATAAGAAGAAATATTAAGTACTACTTTATTTTGGTTTATTTTATGGCCTAAATGTTATAATAAAAAAATCACGGTACACTTTTGATTCGATTTTGTTTGAGGGACACTCCAGGATCCTGAATATTTGACGCTTAGAAAAAAAAAAATGTCAAGAAAAAATGTTTTAGCCTACATTATTTTTAGAGACCAGCTAGACATAGGTATGTTTTACAATATGTTATACAAATAAATTCATTTTCAACAAATTTTTCATGATATATTAGCTGAGCCGCCGAAAATTCCTTAGTTTGTAGAACGACCCATATATAAGCATACATAGGGACACAGGGACGGAGAAAGCGACTTTATTTTATACTATGCAGTGATAGTGATAGTGATAATGGTGACTCGCAAGCTCGTCCGTTCAAACCAATACTCGGCCAGCAATCGCCTGCTTCCCGGCCTAGACAGTAATGTAGTATTATTTCGATCAGGCATGGAACCCGAGCCAGAGCTGGAGGAGAGCGTGGAGGAGGCCCCCGAGTGCGCGGCGGAGCACGCGGCCGCCGTCAAGTGGGTCGTGGACGCCGCCTTCAAGCAGCACCACAGCCGCGCCAGCGTGCCCGCAGACCCCGCCGACTGGTCAGTGGCGTGCGGCAGGCAGCGGTAGGCAGCGCCGCGCGCGCGGGCCCGCGGCCGCCGTCAAGTGGGTCGTGGACGCCGCCTTCAAGCAGCACCACAGCCGCGCCAGCGTGCCCGCAGACCCCGCCGACTGGTCAGTGGCGTGCGGTAGGCAGCGGTAGGCAGCGCCGCGCGCGCGGGCCCGCGGCCGCCGTCAAGTGGGTCGTGGACGCCGCCTTCAAGCAGCACCACAGCCGCGCCAGCGTGCCCGCAGACCCCGCCGACTGGTCAGTGGCGTGCGGCAGGCAGCGGTAGGCAGCGCCGCGCGCGCGGGCCCGCGGCCGCCGTCAAGTGGGTCGTGGACGCCGCCTTCAAGCAGCACCACAGCCGCGCCAGCGTGCCCGCAGACCCCGCCGACTGGTCAGTGGCGTGCGGTAGGCAGCGGTAGGCAGCGCCGCGCGCGCGGCCACGCGGCCGCCGTCAAGTGGGTCGTGGACGCCGCCTTCAAGCAGCACCACAGCCGCGCCAGCGTGCCTGCAGACCCCGCCGACTGGTCAGTGGCGTGCGGTAGGCAGCGGTAGGCAGCGCCGCGCGCGCGGGCCCGCGGCCGCCGTCAAGTGGGTCGTGGACGCCGCCTTCAAGCAGCACCACAGCCGCGCCAGCGTGCCCGCAGACCCCGCCGACTGGTCAGTGGCGTGCGGTAGGCAGCGGTAGGCAGCGCCGCGTGCGCGGGCAAGTGGGTCGTGGACGCCGCCTTCAAGCAGCACCACAGCCGCGCCAGCGTGCCCGCAGACCCCGCCGACTGGTCAGTGGCGTGCGGTAGGCAGCGGTAGGCAGCGCCGCGCGCGCGGGCCCGCGGCCGCCATCAAGCACCACAGCCGCGCCAACGTGCCCGCAGTGGCGTGTAGTAGGCAGAGATAGGCACGGATCCCACGAACTGGTCAGTAAACAGCACTGCTAGGTCAGTGGCGTGTAGATAGCAGCGGTAGGCGTGGACCCCGCAGACTGGTTAGTGGACAGCACTGCTAGGATCAGTGGCGTGCGGAAGGCAGCGGTAGGCAGGGCAAGCTTGTAACATGACCGTATGTTCTCAGGTCGGTGCAGCACGTGAAGCTGTGGATCCAGTGGGCGGTGCGGCAGTTCAACCTGGCCGGCGTCAAGCTGTCTGACTGGCACATCAGCGGGTGGACGCTCTGCAACCTCACCAACCAGGACTTCAAGTGGGTATACCTCTGCCTACATTTCCGAGCCATGAGTGCAAGTTCAATAGTAGTTTGTGTGTATTATAATGAAGGGCATTAAAACATGAGTTTGGGTTTATGAAACGAAACGAAGGTGAGTTTCGTAATAAGGTCAAACGAGTGCTTTAACCCACACCACTCGCCTTTTTTGACCCCTCGACTGGTGCATAAAATGCTATGTTAACGCTTGTTCCAGAGAAAAAGTACCATCCGACCCGGGAGACTTGTTCTGGACGCATTTCGAATTGTTAAGGAAATGTAAATTCATCGGTGAGTTCCGAATTGATGATGAACGTGATGGTGAAAATTACGACGATTGTGATGAACGTGAAAATGAAACTGAAGAACGTGAGGATGAAACTGATGAACGTGAGGATGAAACTGATGAACGTGAGGATGAAACTGATGAACGTGAGGATGAAACTCGTCAGTTTCATCCTCACGTTCACGATGAACGTGAGGATGAAACTGATGAACGTGAGGATGATGATTCTTTCGATGACGATAGTGATGATTCTTCCGATGAACGTTATAGTGTTGGTTCTGTTGAACGTGAAGAGGATGATAGTGATGAAGACATGGATTATGATAGTTTTGACGATGGTTACGTCGAAGATTATAATGATGATCTTGATTCTGATTATGAAAATATTAATTATGATCGTGATGACGATGGTTACGACTCTGATAGTGACGATTAATTCGACTCTGATAGTGATGATGAGACTGACAATGATGATCGTTACTGATTAATATGATCGTGTTGGTGATAATTAAGATTATCATGATGGTAATGATTACGAGGAACCTGATGGTGCTAATTATGACGATTATTATGCACGTCATGGTGCTGATTATTATGCACGTGATGGTGATAATGATGAAGGTGGTGATGCTTATGGTGATTGTTGTTATGTTTGAAATAAAACCTTGCCAATTTATTAATGGTATTTTATTATGCACAACAATTTGCAGAACACTATTTTAGACGCCATATTGGCTGAGAGAGGGAGACAAGCGTAGGTGGGAGCGGGACCGCTAATATAACGCTTTCTGTACACTATCACATTATGCACGTCATGGTGCTGATTATGATGAACGTGGTGATGCTTACGGTGAAACTGACGATGATTATGATGAACGTGATGGAGATGATTATGATGAACATGATGATGATGATGATGATGATGATGATGATGATGATGAAATTGTCTTCTCCGTATGCAGCCGTGGTGCAGAACCCGTCGCAGTCTCCACCGAAGGACCCTTTGGAGCTGTCTCAGTCTGCGATCAAAAAACGACCTAAAATGGCGAGTAAAGCTCAAAATATTGAGGATTAGCTGTTGCCCGCAACTTCGTTTGCATAGAATTCGTTTGTCGCTATCCCGCGGGAATCACGCAATTTTCCGGGATAAAAAGTAGCCTATGTGTTATTCCAGACTATAATCTACATATGTTCCAAATTTCATCCAGATCGGCCCAGTACTTTTTGAGCCTATTCATTACAAACATACAAAAATAGGTACAAATCTTTCCTCTTTGTAATATTAGTATAGATTAGCTGTAGCCCGCAACTTCGTCTGCATACCGCAAGAATTACACAATTTTCCGAGATAAAAAGTACCCTTTGTGTTATTCCAGACTATAATCAATCTATGTTCCAAATTTCATCCAGGTCTGTCCAGCCGTTCTGGCGTGAAAGAGTAACAAACATCCATCCATCCACGCATACTTACAAACTTTCGCGCTTATAATATTAGTAGGATAGTAGGATTATTGCATAGTTAGTTTCGAGATGCATGAACGCATCGTAATTTACGCCCATAATTGGCATTGTTCATTTTTTTAAGCTGTGCTTTTAACACCTTTATTTGATAAAATGGACTATTTCAAGCAACTAATTTGAATATTATGCTTTTACGTAGCTTTGTTAATTAATAATAAATATTTTTTCGCTGTTTGATAATTCGTGAATTTAGACAGAATCCCAATTGCCTTCGTTCGGCTGGCTATAAAAAAAACGGCTTTGTCTATGGTTTTGTCGATTTGACACTGACACGTGACAGTTGCCATAGCTAAACTTTTTTTTTCATTTTTGTGGCAAACATTCGATGCTGGATTCTGTCTAAAAACCGGGTCGTTCGGTCAAACAAAGGTTCAAAGTACTTTTACAAAAATATACAATACAATACAATACAAATACTCTTTATTGAACACCACAAATCAGTACAAAACAATACAGAAACAAAGAACAAAGTAGACAATAGGCAATCAAAAAAAAAAAATAATAATAATAATTTGAATATCTGCAATCATAAAGTATTTTTGAAATCGGACAAGATAAATCGGATAATTGATGGTTTTCCTCGAAATGGTTTTCGAATTGGAGCATACTAAAAAAAATTAACAATGCCAATTGCTTTACGTAATACTTGAACGCCCCCTACGTTTCTGCGGTCGATAGCAAGTGGTGCACACATACACGGAGGAGGAGGCGTCCGCGTTCGCGCACACACGCGCAGGCAACAACGGCCAGGTGCAGCTGTGGCAGTTCCTGCTGGAGCTGCTGACTAGCGCCGAGCATCTGCACGCCATACGCTGGCACGGTGAGCGGCCGGACACGTGGCACACGCAATGCACGACCCACGCTTGACACGTGACACACGACAAATGCACGAGACATGAATGACGCGTGCACAACATACGATAAAAGCACGAGACATGAATGACGCATGCACGACACACGACGTATGACAAATGCACGAGACATGAATGACGCGTGCATGACACACGACAAATGCACGAGACATGAATGACGCGTGCACAACATACGATAAAAGCACGAGACATGAATAACGCGTGCACGACACACGACAAATGCACGAGACATGAATGACGCGTGCACAACATACGACAAATGCACGAGATATGAATGACGCGTGCACAACATACGACAAATGCACGAGACATGAATGACGCGTGCACAACATACGATAAAAGCACGAGACATGAATGACGCGTGCACAACATACGACAAATGCACGAGACACACGACGCATGAATATTGTAACGGTGGTCACTTCGAGCACCTACTAAAATAAATTAAAGTATGTGAAAACAATGAATTTTATTCATTTTAGACATCATGTCTCATAGAGCCATTTACTGCTTAAGACCTACACCAGCGGTTCTTAACCTTTTTGGCTGGCGACCCAAATTATAAATATTTTTGAAGTCCGCGACCCAAATTTTTTTAATAATAGGACTACTAGTAGTACTACTACTAGGAATTTAAAACTCTTTCCGGGAGCCGGGAGATTCCAGGAGAGTGTGGAACCGTACCCGCGACCCATCCCAAAACCGCCCGCGACCCAAATTTGGGTCGCGACCCGAGGTTAAGAACCGCTGACCTACACAATCGATATTTAAATAGAAATAGTGTAAGTTTCCTTTCTTCTCAATGTTTTTGATTTATGTTAATGGACTTGGCGAGCTTAACCTACACGGTGATCTATCACTCTATGCAGATGACACCTGTATCTTTTACTTTGGCCATGCAATAGACACCATAAGGGAGCTGGCTCAAAAGGACCTCGATAATCTGCATAGATGGTTTCAGTACAACTTACTCACTATAAATATATCAAAAACTTCTTACGTAATTTTTAAAGCAAAAAACAAAAAAATTCAACATCACTTGCCATTGTCTATCAACAGCATAAATCTGAAACAAGTATCGCATGAAAAATATCTTGGTTTAATAGTGGATAGTTGCCTGACGTGGAAGGAACACATACACAAAATTCGCTCAACTTTATTATCCCTTATTGGTTCATTGTATGGCACAACAAGATGCCTCCCACGAAATGTGCGCTACACTATTTATAACTCACTAGTTAAATCACACTTAGACTATTTAACAGAGATATGGGGTAACGCAGCACAAATACACTTGAAAGGTCTTCAAACAACCCAAAACAAAATAATTAAAATACTCTTCCATTACGACTTTCGTGCACCCACAAAGCAAATCTATTCAAAAACTAATCTGATGAGTCTTAAACAACTATATAATTACAATACATGCCTGTTAATCAAAAAAATTCTCCTAAAAACAATACATTGTGAGACTGCTTTTGCTACCAACAAGGAAAAAGGGCTGAGGAATCTTCGTAGCGCAAACAATCTCCACATACCTATTTCGCGCACGAAAACCTATGGTAGGAGGAATATAAAATTTGAAGGAGCGCGTTTATATAATCAACTGCCGAAGGAAATAAAAAATACAAATTCATTAAATATTTTTAAGCATAAACTCAAGGCCCACATTTTAAAAAATATTCCCATCACTTGAGTACGACCCTGGTGTATCTTAAGTGTTTGTGCAAGTTGATGTCGTAGGCATCGACGCAGCGTGTACTTTTAAATCTACCCGAAGTTAGAAAAATGATGCTTGTACATTTGTGAACAATGTAATCGATGTTTTGCTACGGAATTTGTGTATGTACTCACACGACATATATATATTTTTTTCTCTTGCTTTTTTTCTATTCTAGTAGGTATGTTTGTTTTATTCAGTTGTTAAAAATAAATATAATATTACATCAACAAAGCTCACTAACATAATTATATCATAAGGCATGCTTTCTCAAGAAGTGAAATGTATATTTCTTTTGAGATTAATAAAGTTTCTTTAACCCCAAAACAACCGGGTTCGATTCCCGAGCCGAGTACAGGTTTTTTTTAAATGTATGAATGCAGTTTTTCTTGTTATTAAAATCGATGGCATGGCTCCTAAGAACAGATTTTCGTATGTCTTATAGTTTTAGACATTCCCATACTGATCGATTTCAATGAGACACCCTGTGTAGGGTGACGCCAGTTATGAACATGGACCCAGTAATGCACAATAACTCTTATTTAAAAGGCACTAAGGCATAGTTATTGATTTTAATACAGTCAATTTTAAACCGTATCAACTTTAAATTAAGAAGTAAGTAAGTAAATGCTTTATTATACAAATATAAATAAGCAGAGACAAATAACAAAAAAATACCTTTTCACGCCACTGCTCGGAAATGTGGCAAAAGATGGTCAGTAATGGGGCCCCAAAACAAAGTATAGTTGTAGGTTGAATGAACAGGCCAACTATGAATTCAAACAGGCCAACAATAACATTGTTGGACAGTTTCAACGACCAAGTCGTCCAATCACATCGGCATGCTGATCCGTGATTCCACCAATCAGAACACAATTTGTGATGCTATTACACAAAATCGACCAATCAGAACACGTGTGCTTCAGATTAAATTTTTTCAAGGTTTATCCCATCAGGGAGAGGCAAAGGAAACTAGGTCCATACAGCCACGCCTGATGTAAATTGTTTTGTCTTTAATGTTTAAGTCCTGTCTTAAAGTCAGAGTCGTCAGTCCGTCCTTGTCACGTCATATTAAAACTATAAGCGATTATGGGTGTGTTTAATAAGCACTTCGAAGCGCTTTGCTTAATAAAATAACATAACAAAAAAGCCTTTGCGTGACTGGCCACTAGAGCGCTCTCGTTTTTTTTCTTTAAAGTAAAATTTGGCGGGGATTTGTATTTACGTTCATGTTTTTTATTTCCTCGCAGTAGTCGTGAAAAGCACTATGTAATGTCTCGGCCAAAAGTGCAATAGATGGACTCGTCTCTCTTCGAGGGCCTCACCTGCGGCTCGGCCCTCGAACTCCCTCGTCCATCTATTGCTCACTTTCCAGCCTCTACAACAATGTACTATTTCACGCCACTGCTCGGAAATGTGGCAAAAGATGGTCAGTAATGGGGCCCCAAAACAATGTATACTTGTAGGTTGAATGAACAGGCCAACTATGAATTCAAACAGGCCAACAATAACACATTGTTGGACAGTTTCAAAGACCTCCAATCACATCGGCATGCTGATCTCTGATTCAACCAATCAGAACACAATTTGTGATGCTATTACATAAAATCGACCAATCAGAACACGTCGTGTGCTTCATATTTTTTTTTAAAGGTTTATCCCATCAGGGAGAGGCAAAAGAAACTAGGTCCATACAGCCACGTCTGGCGTAATGTTTTTTTATTTCCTCGCAGTAGTCGTGAAAAGCACTATGTAATGTCTCGGCCAAAAGTGCAATAGATGGACTCGTCTCTCTTCAAGGGCCTCACCTGCGGCTCGGCCCTCGAACTCACTCGTCCATCTATTGCTCACTTTCCAGCCTCTACAACAATGTACTATGTATATTGTGAACGCGGCGCGGAATAAAAGGCGGTTTTCTGTATAACTATTTATTGGCACAACACACGCACATTCACAAGTTATAACAATTTGTTAGTTGAGTATTAATTAAGTTTCAAAGATCTAAACTAGGAAGTTAACAAATAGGTAGGCAATCGAGATAAAAACAATGCGCGCGGAGCAAGCTCGGTTGGTCACAACTCAACTGCCACACCGCGGCACGCGCCCACGCAGGCGACCGCGGTACGCGGGGCGCGGGGCGCGGGGCTCGGCGCTCGGGGTTCTCACGTCATACACGTTCGCGCCTAATTTAAATAACGGCCGGGCGGACGGCGCCGGCGAGTAGGACGGCGGGAAATAGAAGGGTTTAGGATAACCTTAAATATATGCACAAAGGCGAACTTATCCCTATAAGGGAAGTGTCCATTACTGGTGCTGGTCAGCTTAAATTGTCCAACACGGCAGGCACCGAGGGCGAGTTCAAGTTGCTGGAGCCAGAGCGCGTGGCGCGGCTGTGGGGCGCCCGCAAGCACAAGCCGGCCATGAACTACGAGAAGCTGTCGCGCGCGCTGCGCTACTACTACGACGGCGACATGATCGCCAAGGTGGCCGGCAAGCGGTGAGTGCACTATACACACACACACACACACACACACACACACACACACACACACACACACACACACACACGCGTCTTTAACCCGACAGAGCCTAAGGTAACAATACCTACAGGCCACGTTTAGCAAGACACTGAGGGCGTAGAGGTGGAGAGTGGAATCGAAATAGTGGTGGCTTGCTAGCCGCATCACCTGTCACATGATTCCTAAGATTTTCGTCAATTCACTCGATGGGCATTACCATCTGCACGGGAAGAGAAGCAACTGGCACATTCTATGTTTTTTCTTTCTCTCCCAGACTAATATGGAAGGAAGGCTGGTACTATATCATAAAATAACTCGGAGCGCTATGCCGTCATTTCTGAGCGGTACATTTATGGAATTTCGCAGGTACAAGTGGGGAATTACGACTAATTATTAATTTACGGCGTTTTTACAGCTTGTAGACGATTAAAAATAAATGTCGATAAACCTAGTGCCGCTTTAAAGTGGTGGTGCCGGAAGTTAGTGCAATTTTTTTTTTCAATGTATGAGAAAAAATCTGTACCGTTCAGAAATGACGGCATAGCGCTCAGAGTTATTTTATGATACAGTAACAGCCTCCTAAGCTTCATTCACGCTGGTTCATTTCACGAAGAAAAAAGTTAGTGTGTTCAAATGGCAGCAAATTTGCCAGATATTTCCAACTTTACATTGGGTGCGTTCCACTAAGCGCTCACGACCCTCAATCGAAGTTACTAAGTTCTAATTTTGAAATTATTCTAGTCGTCTAGAACGTTTGTATAATAATCATTAGGTGTAGTTGAGTCCGAAGTGCCATAGACTATCCAAGATTAAATAGTACATTACTGCAGAGGCCGTGAAGTAAGGGATTGCTGGACGAGTTTGGGGTAGGTGAATACAGATAGAACGAGTCCTGCAATCCCTGTTCCGGCCAAAGCTTGTATAGTGCTTTTCTCAAACAATGTGAGGAAATATTAAAATTAAAATAACTACTAGACAATCAAGTAAATCATAGTTACTTTTTTCCGGTAGCATATTTTGCATAGCTAAATTTGCCTCCTCTTTAAAAATGAGGCGGAGAACAGTTCATAAGTTCCCCGTCACTTTCATCACTAGAAGTCATTTTTATTTCTGTTAAATTATAATAACAATCACTACGAAATACGCATAAGCAGAAAAAAATATTTTCGATTTGCCACCTTTTTTATTTTTTAAATGTACTAATTTGATCCAGCTATTTGAGCACCATGTTTAACCGCACATAAATATAGTACCATAGATTTTTTTTTATGTCGCAATTATGCTTAGGTACAGATTGTGGTGGTGGTTGGCTGTATGTAATTTTTTCCTTTGCCAATTTAATTTTAGTATAGAAATTTAAAAAATTAGAGCAGCGGACAAAAATGGATTTTCATACTAACTTTTGTGGCCTAAGCCAAGAAGTAATGTAGGGAGCCATAAACGAGAAACTTCATGTCCTCATATCGGGACATTAACGCATACATTTCCGAGCATGTTTGAGAAAAAGTAGTTTCTTGATTCATTTGATAGTACCTATCATTTGAAAAGCAGCGCCTTCTCTCGTCCCTGGTGAGCAGTAGATGTTCCACGGGAGTTTGTAATTGTGTCGTACAGACACATCATTCAAACAGATGACGCTTAGCGACAAAAAATTCGCATAGTAACAAAGGTCACGTGACAGTTAGTAACGGGTAGAAAAATTCGGAGGCTATCCACCTGCTATGGGTGGTGTAGGGGTATAGTACGCGTCACGGAATGACGAGGATCCGGGTTCGATTCCCGGCCATAGCTTTACTTTTCGGATTTTTCTATGTGTTCTAATTTTCATAGACATTTAGAAATTGCCATTGATACAAAAAGGCGGCAAAGAAAAAATAAATAACAATTTATGTCAATTACATTTACATTTATTTTTGTTGTTGTTTTCTTTTTCGATCTTGGAGAAAAGCACTATACTTGCCTCGGCCAGAATAGCATCGTATTATTAAACGGGCTCGCAAGCTCGTCCGTTCAAACCAATACTCAGTCAGCAATTCCCTACTTCCTGGCCTAGACAGTAATGTACTATTATTGTTACAGCTTCGTATACAAGTTCGTGTGCGACCTTGAACAGCTGCTGGGCTACGGGGCGGCGGAGCTGGCGGAGCTGGTGCAGGAGGTGCGCGACAGCAGCGACGCCCACGCCGACGAGGAGCTGTTCGGCAAGAGCTGAACCCGGCGTGGACGCAGCCGGTGTAACATGAGGCACGTGCTGTGCTTAGAGTACAGTCAATATGCTTAGCACAGGGGTCGGCAACCTTTTGAGTCGGAAGAGCCAAAAATTACTATTTACAAAATTTCAAGTTTTTAAAGAGCCTCAATTTTTTTTCTCGCCAACAATAAATAGCCTAATAATATTTGCGAATGGAACTAAAGAGCCGCATGTGGCTCGCGAGCCGCAGGTTGCCGACCCCTGGCCTAGCACGAAGGCATACGAAAGTCGCACGCGCGAGATGGATAAAAAAATAAAATAATTATCTTGGGACAAAACACCAATTGGCATTGTTCATTTTTTTTAAGCTGTGCTTTTAACACCTTTCTATACTAATAATATTATAAAGAGGAAAGATTTGTACCTATTTTTGTATGTTTGTATGTTTGTAATGAATAGGCTCAAAAAGTACTGGGCCGATCTGGATGAAATTTGGAACATAGATAGATTATAGTCTGGAATAACACATAGGCTACTTTTTATCCCGGAAAATTGCGTGATTCCCGCGGGATAGCGATAAACGAATTCTATGCAAACGAAGTTGCGGGCAACGGCTAGTATTTGATAAAATGGACTATTTCAAGCAACTAATTTAAATATTATGCTTTTACGTAGCTTTGTTAATTAATAATAAATATTTTTTCGCTGTTTGATAATTCGTGAAT
This sequence comes from Pandemis cinnamomeana, assembly GCA_932294345.1. Taxonomy (NCBI): domain Eukaryota; kingdom Metazoa; phylum Arthropoda; class Insecta; order Lepidoptera; family Tortricidae; genus Pandemis; species Pandemis cinnamomeana. Next base: position 1,675,060 of record OW028731.1, on the reverse strand, counting down.
TTAGACAGAATTCCAATCGCCTTCGTTCGGCTGGCTATAAAAAAAAACCGCTTTGTCTATGGTTCTGTCGATTTGACAGTGACACGTGACAGTTGCCATAGCTAAACTTTTTTTTTTCATTTTTGTGGCAAACATTCGATGCTGGATTCTGTCTAAAAACCGGGTCGTTCGGTCAAACAAAGGTTCAAAGTACTTTTACAAAAATATCTGCAATCATAAAGTATTTTTGAAATCGGACAAGATAAATCGGATAAATGATGGTTTTCCTCGAAATGGTTTTCGAATTGGAGCATACTAAAAAAAATGAACAATGCCAATTGACCCAGCCCCAAACTACGCAAAGCTTGTACTATGGGTACCAGGCAACGGATAAACATACTTATATAATGTAGATAAATACATACTTAAATACATACAACATCCATGACTCGGGCACAAACATTCGTATTCATCATACAACTGTCTGTCCCTGCCGGGATCCGAACCCAGGACCTCTAGCTCCATAGTCAGGGTCACTAACCACTAGGCTATCCGGTCGTCTTCGATTACCCTACCCATATCTTTCTAAAACGAATAGTAAGAAAAAGACGGGCAATCTGACTCGCGCGTGACGCGACTTTTTTTTTTTTATATGAATAGGAAGGCAAACGAGCAAGTGGGTCACCTGATGGTAAGTGATCACCACTGCCCATAGACACCCGCAACCCCGGAGGGATTGCAGATGCGTTGCCAACCTAGAGGACTAAGATGCAATGCCTCTTGTGCACGTAATTTCCCCGGCTGTCTTACTCTCCACACCGGAACACAGCAGTGCAAGCACTGCTACTTAGGATTAGCGAGTAAGATGGTGGTAGCGATCCGGACGGACCTTGCACAAGGCCCTACCACCCGCAAACGACTTTTGTACGCTTTCGTGCTAGACGTACAAGTGTAATAATATAAATCTAGTCAACGTCTCGAAAACAAGTGCCACACGCTCTTACACCGGCGTAATAAGGTCGTGGGTATTGACTTACAATAAACAACTAGACTCAGTCGCTAACAAAGGTTCCTCAAGAAACGTCCGAGTTGCTTTGTCTATGTGTTGTGTGTGTCAACTAGAGATGAAACGGATAGCAGTTTGGCCGGATACCGGATACCGGATATTCGGCCGACCATGTGGCCGGATAGCCGGATATCCGGTCGCCGGATATCCGGCGACACTTAGCCGTTTGCGTAGGTGGCGCGCGAACAATCCAAACAATTTCCAAACAATACCCAAATTTAACAAAATTTGCCAAAATCCACCTTTCTGCACCTTGCAGTAGTGTGTATAGCGAAAGACTTTTTTTCTGAAGCTGGCCTTATTTATGAAGAGAAACGCAACCGCCTGCTACCTCGCAATGTAGAGAAATTAGTATTTATTCACCATAATTTGCTCTTAGTGCAGTATGGGTACTGAAAGCAAATAATTACCCAAAAATAATTATTCAAAAATATGTTTCTTTTATTCAGTTTTTTTTATTCGGCCGGATGGATATCCGGCCGAATAGTAGCTATCCGGTATTCGGCCGGATAGTATTATGACGGCCGGATAGGCCGGATACCGGATAGTTACCGGATATCCGTTTCATCACTAGTGTCAACACATCGACTTAGACAGATAACATTAACATATTCGTTCAAATTGACACCTTATTTCGTGGCAGTAATGTTTAATATCAATGGCGTGGGATCGTGAGAAGTAATGACACGACGCCACGCGCTGGAAACCTGCCTGTCTCTTTTGTTTTCAGTAGTAAGATTACGGTGCGAAAGAGACTAGACATTGTTATCAAAGCGCGGTCGAAACACAACTGAACCAAAACTCTGAACAATAGACGCGTCGTTCAGACTTTTGCTTCGGACAGTTTTTGAGCGTGATTGGGAGTCTAGTTGTTTATTGTACGTCAATGGTCGTGGGACATATTTTTGAGAAGATCGTATCGATACTTATTTTTGCACTTGACCGTACAATCTGTACCTACTTTGTTCAGAGTGACTCGTGACTCTAGAATTGATTGTCAAACTTTTCTGAAGTTATAATTTAACAGGAACCAGAAAATAGTAACCTACATAAATATATCACGTCTTTATCTACTTAAGACGGAGCCTAAGGTAACAGAACCCTAAGGCCGCGTTTACCATGATTAAGGGTGTGTAGGTGGAAAGGGAAATCAAAACAGACAGAGGGTTGCTAGGCACATAGCCTATAACATGATTCCTAAGACTCGCCCATTCCCTCGATGGACTTTTACCATCTGCGCGGGAAGAGAAGCAACAGACCAGCATGGAAGAATAACCTAACCTAATAAAATCAGAGCCATACCTTTACTCCCTTACTCCTCCTTCTCCTTTACTCTTTTTCCCGGCCATAGCTTTACTTTTCGGATTTTTCTATGTGTTCTAATTTTCATAGACATTTAGAAATTAAATTTCTAACGGTAAAACCGTAAAAGTAAACATAAAAAACCGGTCAAGTGCGAGTCGGACTCGCGCACCGAGGGTTCCGTATCAGTATCTATAAATATCTAAAACCAGTGTAAGCAGAGCCCTGTTCCAAAGCAAAATGTACGCAGTGTGGGGTTACTTTATATTGGTCACTGCTATATACAGACATACATACACATTTACGGTTTTCGCAATTATTCTTTAATCTGTGCTATAAGACCTACCTTCATACCAAATTTCAAGATTCTGCGTTCACGGGAACTACCTTGTAGGTTTTGATTCCCTTGAGAGTTGAAAATTTGCGGAAATTTGCGGCATAAACGGCTGTATCTTTTGATTGCGTTGGCTTAGAAGTTTGATTTTTTCACAGCTTCAAGGGAGTAGACCTGAGTAATTGATATAAATTTCAGCTTCATACCTCCACGCGTTCCTGAGAAAAAGGGTCTTGACAGACGGACGGACAGACGGACAACAAAGTGATCCTATAAGGGTTCCGTTTTTTCCTTTTGAGGTACGGAACCCTAAAAATCAAGAAATAAAAATTTCTTGATTCATTTGATAGTACCTATCATTTGAAAAACAGCGCCTTCTCTCGTCCCTGGTGAGCAGTAGATGTTCCACGGGAGTTTGTAATTGTGTCGTACAGACACATCATTCAAACAGATGACGCTTAGCGACAAAAAATTCGCATAGTAACAAAGGTCACGTGACAGTTAGTAACAGGTAGAAAAATTCGGACACTACCCACCTGCTATGGGTGGTGTAGGGGTATAGCACGCGTCACGGAATGACGAGGATCCGGGTTCGTTTCCCGGCCATAGCTTTACTTTTCGGATTTTTCTATGTGTTCTAATTTTCATAGACATTTAGAAATTAATAAAATCATTTTAGATAGGTACAAGCTTATGTGCTATTAGTACAGTGATTGCTAGTCTTTCGTAACGTTGTTGACATACATACATGCATACACAAATCACGTCTTTATCCCTTACGGGGTTGACAGAGCCTAAGGTGGCAAGAAGGCCACGTTTAGCAAGATTGCGGGCGTAAAGGTGGACGAAGGAATTAAATTTAGTGATGGGTTGCTAGCTGCATTGCAACGTTGTTGGGGTGTAATTATTGTTATATTTCTTTGTTACTTGTTTTAACGACAGAATTATATCGACTTGGCCAGTCACTATTTTGATTTTCTGTATCTGGCAGCATTTTCAGCTGTCAAGTCAGTTTGCCTCGAGTCTAGAGTGTTGTATGTTTTGGGTACCTACTTAGCTTAAGTTTAATATTATAATGCATTATTTTATAACAAAGATTAACATAAAAGGGTTATGTGACCACAGAAAAAAGAGATAGTAGAAGTGCTATAAGTCGCTCACGCTCTACCAATAATAATAAGTCAAGAAGCGTAACTAAGCCCGAAAAAACACTCCACGCAAAGTGAACCGCAGGGGGCGGGGCTTAAAATATGTACCGCGCGGCGAATTAGTTCGGCCGGGACGCTCGAGCCGTTATCGTGACGTTATCATTAGAAAAAAAAAGCCATCGTGTTGTGTGAAGTGGTGTAAAAGCCATTCAGATATGAAAAATAGAGGACTCACCTTTCATATGTAAGTAAATAAATATTTTAGGACACCATACTTGACGACTCTGGATGCATGCGATCCACTCACCCTTCCCTTACCGCAAGTGGGCGGACACGATCACGACGCGCGGACTAATCGCGTGCAAGAATCGTCTATCGGAGTGAGAGTGTTGCGTTTGCATTGCTGTTAGTTTGTGTGCGTAAGTGGAATGACAATCGAAGCGGCAACTGTTAGGGAAGTACGCTTCTTGACTTATTATTATTTGTAGCTTTCGCTAGAGAAACCGGTGTCGCCAAACTTTGACATTGCCAGTTTGCTCATAGCTTGAAAATGTAAGCTCTGAATCGGTATTATAATTTGAACTTTCCACCCACGTAATATTGCCTAAAGTTGACTGTACAGGTATGTAAACACCATCTAGCGTGAAGTAGCCGAAAGATCGGAAAATTACAGTTGTCTTACTTTTGCCATTGCACAACAGATGTCGCTGAAATAGCTGCGTTGCAAAATGAACTCTGCGGAATGGGATTTAGGTTTACGTGATTGTAAATCTAACTGATGACAGCGGAACACTCGAGAAAATCTGATTCTGGCAGAATCATTGTACTAATTCAATTTGACGTTTAACCTTTTCCCCTTTTCCCCGCCACGTCAAATACAAGAGACGTCACCCATACGCCAGACTTCTTTATTGAGATGCCTTAAGTTGAACCTAAAGCCAATTGAATGAAGGCTGCTTTTGCATTGAAGTAATGGACGTATATATAGGTCGTTGGCGTTGAACCTGCGGTGCTCATATATGTGTCGTTGGCGTTGAAAAGGTTAAATATGCAATTTTCCGCATATAGGAGGCACGCGTCTTTCGTTCACATAACCACTTCTACTATATCTCTTTGTTCTACGTATGGTTGTGAGTGTGGAAGAAATTAGGCAGCGCTGAAAATCGCCATACAAAAGCCACCTACTTCTGTCTCCTTATTTATTTCTTTTATTGGTTGTCTGGTAGAGATCGCTATTAAGCGACCGCCTATTGTTAACCTTGTTCTTTGTTTCTGTATTGTTTTGTATTGTATTGTATTGTAAATAGCGAACACAGCCATGGTCAAGACTCGAACAAAAGACGGCGCTCTGAAATTGCGCTACGCGTTAACCTATTCGCCGTCTAATACAAGAGACGTTAACCTTACGACAGACTTCTTTATTGCGATGGCTCAAGTTGAACCTAAACCCAACTGGGCGAAGGTTGCTTGTTGAATGACCAAAATCAGGATATTTTGTACAAAATAAAGATTTATCGTTGTTTAAAAAATTGTTTTATTTCGTGCATCGGTTAGAATCCTGTGTCCGAATTTGGTCCGCCATTTAAGCTACATACATATACACGAATCACGTCTATATCCCGCACGGGGTAGACAGAGCCTGAGGTAACAAAACCTAAATGCCACGTAAACGCTAAAGCAAAGGGCGTATAATAAATGGAAAAAGGAATCGATATTATGACGGGTTGCTAGCCGCATCGCCTATAACATGATTCCTAAGAATTTCGCCCATTCCCTCGATGGGCTTTTACCATGTGCACGGGACGAGAAGCAACTGGTACATTGATTGATTGAACTATCATTTGAAAAACAGCGCCTTCTCTCGTCCCTGGTGAGCAGTAGATGTTCCACGGGAGTTTGTAATTGTGTAGTACAGACACATCATTCAAACAGATGACGCTTAGCGACAAAAAATTCGCATAGTAACAAAGGTCACGTGACAGTTAGTAACAGGTAGAAAAATTCGGAGACTACCCACCTGCTATGGGTGGTGTAGGGGTATAGCACGCGTCACGGAATGACGAGGATCCGGGTTCGATTCCCGGCCATAGCTTTACTTTTCGGATTTTTCTATGTGTTCTAATTTTCATAGACATTTAGAAATTTAACTGGTACATTCTATGTTTTTCCTTTGCCAGACCAGCGTGGAAGGCAGCATGGCCTTACTATCACTATCATCAGCACTACGTAGTATAAAATAAAGTCGCTTTTTCTGTCCCCGTGTCCCTATGTATGCTTATATCTTCAAAACTACACAACGGATTTTGATGCGGTTTTTTTAATAGATAGAGTGATTCAAGAGGAAGGTTTGTATGTATAATACATGCATAATATACCGTGCGAAGCCGGGGCGGGTCGCTAGTTGTGTGTATAATAACTAGCTGACCCGGCGAACTTTGTTCCGCCTTAAATTTGAAAAATTCCAGTGGTTTGGGCTGTGCTATCCCGAGGGAACTATGCAATTTTCCTATCTAAAACTATCCTATGTCCTTTCCCGGGACTCAAACTATCTGTATACCAAATTTCAACTAAATCGGCCCAGCGGTTTAAGCGTGAAAAGGTAACAGACAGACAGTTACTTTCGCATTTATAATATTAGTAAGGATGAGAGGCACATTTTTTATCGCCGCGTTCGCTCAAGGCACCAGAAGTCCCTTATTAGCCCGGAATCTATATTCAGCCAGGGGCCCGATTTTTGAAAGCACATGCGTGAAAATACCACTCGAAAATGGTATAAATGTGTTTATATCTCCAAAAGTACAGTTCTAATCAAATTTTTGACTAGCTCACAAGATTAATGAGAGCCGTAAGTATCTTCTATGCTCAGTGGCGGACTAAGCCCGTCAGAGGCCCGGGGCGACAAAACTGAAATGAGCCAACTTAAAAAAATATGTAGTTTTGTCCGTACACAGAGATGGGAATCTTGGAAGTCTTGTTTAAGATTTGATCAGGAGAACGCGGAGGCATTTGGGGCCCCCCAAAGACCGGGGGCCCGGGGCAGGCCGCCCCTTCCGCCCCCTGTTAGTCCGCCACTGTCTATGCTACTCGTATTTCAAACTCAGCACAATTTTTCACCACTTTCGAGTGGTATTTTCACACATGTGCTTTCAAAAATCTGGTCCCTGGAGTATTTTATCTACCTATACCTGACTGACAGACAACCCACAGCTACTCGACATAGGAGCTTGAAATTTGGCAGACGAATATCTCGAGTATCCCAGAGGAGCACTAAGAAAAGATCTTTTAAATTCCCACGGGATAGGGAACGAATGAGATTTATATATTCCTCAGTAACTGTAATAACTAGAGTAGAGATAAGTATGCAAAATTTCAGCCCAATCGGATGAAGATATCTGCTTCAAAATTGAGTCGCAAGATTTCACCCGAACAAACGTACTTATATACAAACAAACATACATACATTACAAGTTATATATAGTTTATTACAATAAAAATCAAACTTTTTGTATGTCTGTCTGTCTATGTAAATGTATGTATGTATGTATGTATAACTCTTTATTGTACATAAAACACAAGAAAACCAATAACCAATAACCAATTAACCAATATAAAATGACATCACTGCTTACATTTTGCTTAGGGCCACACGGGCATAGCGGGGGGGGGGGGGGGGGGGGGGTTGGGAGTTCAAGCCCACCCCCGAAAAGTTCAGATATTGACATTCTTAGAATTAATAGTAGATTGTTCAACAAGGGAGGAAAAGAACCAATATCACACGAGGTAACTTGGCACCCGAACATAGTGAGGGTGCCAATATTTCGAGGGGGGGTGCGAGTCGGGTTACCTCCACGTGTGATCAAGAGCTGCGGTTCTTTTTTGGATCCGTCCGGGGGGAAGAGCAGTGCTTGGTCCGGTGCACCCTGGGCAACGGCTAATGATTTCCTGCAAGTTTCTGAGGGATATCATTGACCGTTGGCTAAGAGCCCGACAGGGGGGGAGGGGGGTCTTTGACCATTACCGTACAACGTTGCCGACATTTTGTCACAAGATTTTTTAATAATATATTTTTTATTGACATTGGCGAAGTTGTCGTCGCTATAACGACTTGATACGGCACAAATAAAAAGAAGAAGAAGAAGAATATTTCGAGGGTGATATTGGTGTTTTTCCCGAGTTAAACACTCTACTTTTCATTTCGACTACAAGAAAAGTAAAAAAATATATATGTACTAGCAGTTGCCCGCAACTTCGTCTGCGTAGAATTCGTTTATCGCTATCCCGCGGGAATCACGCAATTTTCCGGGATAAAAAGTAGCCTATGTGTTATTCCAGACTATAATCTATCTATGTTCCAAATTTCATCCAGATCGGCCCAGTACTTTTTGAGCCTATTCATTACAAACATACAAACATACAAAAATAGGTACAAATCTTTCCTCTTTATAATATTAGTATAGATAAGTAAAAGAGACATTTGTACAGTTCAGGAAAACGTCACGTTTTTTCCAGGAATATTTACATTAGATATGGTTTGCGAGACGTTTGCATCTTCTACGTTAGTGTACCTATGTTGGGAAAGTTCTTCTTGTGCCCAGATAATGATTAGAGATGAACTGTAGATAAAATAGGTATTTTAGTCAGTTTATATGTAAAACTAGCTGACCCGGCGAATTTTGTTCCACCTTAAATTTGAAAAATTCCAGTGGTTTGGGCTGTGCTATCCCGCGGGAACTATGCAATTTTCCGGGATAAAAACTATCCTATGTATACCAAATTTCAACTAAATCGGCCCAGCAGTTTAAGTGGGAAAAGGTAACAGACAGACAGACAGAGTTACTTTCGCATTTATAATATTAGTAAGTTACCAAATTGAACCAAGTTAAGCGGAATAGAGATAGGCTGTGTGGCCATTATACCATTGTCATTTACAATGTTTTTTTTTTCTTAATCGTTTTTCTAAAACTTTGCATTAAGTCTACGTATGTATAAGAAAGGAATGTAAATAAATTAATAAAAATAATATTTGACTAGCATTATAAAATTTATTATATTATTAATTAAGAAAAAACATGGATATACCATAATGCTTGGCTGAATGCGTGTGTTCCATTGACAGCCAATGCCTTTATTTTTTTAATTCATTTCTACCCTTGGGAAGAAAATAATAGTTATCCTCCCGTATGTCAGATATGATTTGCCTCACTTTCCGAGTATGAGAGATGAAAAATAAATGTCTTATATAAGGATTATTTATATACTTTTAGTCGTTTTATTTTCTTAGCCCCCTCCGATACTAAAATCTGGCTACGCCCGTGCTCTCCTAACACCGGGACCTTCGCGCAGTGGCGGACTAACAGGGGGGCGGAAGGGGTGGCCCGCCCCGGGCCCCCGGTCTTTGGGGGGCCCCAAATGCCCCCGCGTTCTCCTGATCAAATCCAAAACAAGACTTTAAAAATGTGCTTGAAGTTAGTACCTACATAAAGGGGCCTTTTTTATATGAATAAGAAGGCAAACGAGCAAGTGGGTCAGCTGATGGTAAGTGATCACCACTGCTCATAGACACCCGCAACCCCGGAGGGATTGCAAATGCGTTGCCAACCTAGAGGATTAAGATGAAATGCCTCTTGTGCCGTTGTGGCCTCATTTAGTTTTGTCGCCCCGGGCCTCTGACGGGCTTAGTCCGCCACTGCCTTCGTGCGCGTATCCGACTTCAACTTGGCCTTAAATCGACCCCCAGTGGCGACCTCGCTGGCCAGTGCAAAGGTCACCGGCCTTGAATCCATCCGGCTTGGCCATGGTTAGAGACTATCGCAATTCTTGTTAGCTAACGTGAGGAATAGTTGCAAATCTTTCCATAGAAAACCGGTTCCCTGGTTCTATACCGGATTGCCAAAAATCCGGGCCGGTATAGTGGGATCGAAGCCTAAGAGGTTCAGCAGTAGGCTTTACCTTACTCGCTTGCAATCGCCATCGTGTTCGTTCTAGTATGAATGACAGCTAATTCCGTTGCCAATTGTCAGCCCATACATGAACTGTCAAAAAGAGCGAGTTAGGTAATTAGCCTACAGGCTAGAAGTTGAAACAGTTTATTCAGTAGTTCAGCTACTCATCAAGAGATGGCGCTACTAAGCGTTCGTTACTTGACTATAATGACCAAATCTATGAAGGGCGAAAATCATAGGAATTATGTTATAGGCGATGCGGCTAAATACCCATCACTATTTTGATTCCATTTTCCATCTATACACCAGTAATCTGGCTAAACGTGGCCTGTAGGTCTTGTAAGTAAGTAAGTTAATGCTTATTCTACAAATAAATATAAAGAAGCAGAGACAAATAAAAAAAAAGACCTTAAATACATGCACAAAGGCATCTTGGGCTCTGTCTACCCCGTAAGGGATAATGATTAAAAGCCTGACTTTGATAATTAGAACACAAAAAATCCGAAAGTAAAGCTATGGTCGGGAATCAAACCCAGATCCTAATCATTCTGTGATGCGTGTTATACCGCTACACCATCCATAGCAGGTGGATGTTTTCGAATTTTTCTATCTGTACTAGCTGTCACGTGACCTTGTTACTATGCGATTTTCGCCAAGCGATGCAATCACATTAACCTGCTATGGGTGGTGTAGCGGTATAGCACGCGTCACGGAATCACGAGGAACCGGGTTCGATTCCCAGCCATAGCTTTACTTTTCAGGTTTTTCTGTGTTCTAATTTTCAGTGTCGTTTAGAAATTTAATTTCTAACTGTTTTATTATTATTGTTTTTGATTTTTTGTAATATTCAATTGATTTCTATTATTTAATTTAATTTAGTCGTAACGATTTCAATCTAAATTCCTAACTTGACAATGTACAATTTATGGTGTATTTTTTATTGAATGAAAAATAATTTAATCTAATGTAATCTAAAGACTAAGTTGCAGTTCAAAGAGGCAACGCGGCCAGCACAATGGGAACCCTTGATCCAGGCACGAAACGGGGAATTTTTTAGGTTACTTTTAATCATTTTTAACATAGGTACCTACTTTAATATCAATCAACTTTGCTACTTTTAGTATTCTTTATTGTTATTTAGTTTTACTTCCATGCTGGTCTGGGAGCAAAGGAAACACATAGAATGTACCAGTTGCTTCTCTTCCCGCGCAGATGGTAAAAGCCCATCGAGGGATTGGGCGAAAATCTTAGGGATCATGTTATATAGGCGATGTGGCTAGCAACCCATCACTGTTCTGATTCCCCTTTCCATCCATACGCCCACAATCATGCTAAACGTGGTCTTTAGGTCTTGTCACCTTAGGCTCTGTCTACCCCGTAAGGGATAAAGACGTGATTTATGTATGTATGTATAAAGTTTATGAAGAAAAATCTAACTAAAGACTTATCTAATATCACTTTCACTTTTAAAATAAGATTTTGAAAGCTCCAAAATCATTGTATAAATTATGCCAAATTAAATGGTTATAAAATCGTTTGATAGCTATACCCCAGCCCAGTGCCGGACTAGCCACGTAGCAAGAGTAGCAAATGCTACGAGCCCCGCGAATTTGGGGGCCCCGCGCTCCAACGCCTGTCTGACCGTAATAAAAAAAATATTAATTTAGATAGGAGCGTAATAGTAGTGTTCAACAAGGGAGGAAAAGAACCAATATCACACGAGGTAACTTGGCACCCGAGCCTTGCGAGGGTGCCAATATTTCGAGTGTTATATGTAAAATTAGTAAGTTACTACCAAATTGAGCCATGAGTTAAGCGGAATAGAAATAGGCTGTGTGGCCATTATACCATTGTCATTTACAATGTTTTTTTTTTCTTATTTTTTTTTTCTAAAATTTTGCATTAAGTCTACGTCTCTACGTATGTATAAGAAAGGAATGTAAATAAATTAATAAAAATAATATTTGACTAGCATTATAACATTTTATAATATTATTAATTAAGAAAAAAACACGGATATACCGTAATGCGTTCCATTGACAGCCAATGCCTTTATTTTTTTAAATTCATTTCTACCCTTGGGAAGAAAACAAAAGCTATCCTCCCGTATGTGTATGTCAGATATGATTTGCCTCACTTTCCGAGTATGAGAGATGATAATACCTTAGTAACAGTTTTGTTTTATTTAATACCCTAAACTTGAGAACCTAAAGCAAACCAAGGGCCTCTTGACAGAATTTGCTAGAGGCCCCGCGCTGGCTTAATCCGGCACTGCCCCAGCCCAGCCAGTTAGGCAATTTCCATTACGTGGGCTGTTCAGAAAATTAGTAGCTGTTCATAACAATCATCAATCATGTTTAAAAATATATTTTTTACAAGCTTTTTACTATTGTAGGTATGTACTGTAGGAATAGGTTCGGCTAGTTTATGCTGGCAGGTTTTGGGTGCTGGCTGGTCTGAAATAGTTCAAGTTCCGAATATCGAACACCCGTTCGATATTTTAAGAGTTTTTGTTTTGGAACTTGGGACGGCCTTCAGAACAGCTTGAACCGAAAGCCGCAAAGGCGGAAACCAATAATATTTTGTAATGATGATTTAAATTTGAAATAAAAACAAGAATAAATAAGTTTGCGTTTTAACTAGAGATAGCTCGGCCTTCTGCTACAACAGTTTGGTCAGGAACTCTATATCACGATACCCGTACAGTTTGAAGTGCCTCATCAGGGCAGCTCTACAGTACACACAGCAAAGCTATTCGGTAAGCAGGATAGATACGGCGCGAGCGTGCGTAGGTGCTTACCTGATTATATTGCCGTGTGTACATAAAACACAAGAAAAAGATGAACACAGGACAACACACATACACAAAGGCGACCTTATCCCTAAAAGGGATCTCTTCCAGTTAACCTTTGAACGATTGACAGGACATGAGTATTAAGCAAGAGTAGACACACAGAAAAAGTAAAAGGACCGATCGAAACCTAAAATAATCCTAAATGTCTAAATTTTAAATAATGTACGATATAATAATAAACTACACATAATAGATAAATACGATAAACTAATACACAATAAATAAAATATACTACATAATATATAAATATATACATACACACACAAGTTACAAAACACATCACATTCATTTAAGAGGATTTGTTGTCAAGAGTTTGTAATTGTGTCGTACACACCATTCTAACAGATGCCGCTTGGCGACTAAAATTCGCGTAGTAACAAGGTCACGTGACAGCTAGTAATAGGTAGAAAAAATTCGAAGGCTTACCCGTCTGGTATGGGTGGTGTGGTATAGCACGCGTCACGGAATGACGAGGATCCGGGTTGGATTCCCGGCCATAGCTTTACTTTTCGGATTTTTCTGTGTTCTAATTTTCAGTGTCGCTTAGAAATGTTATTTACACACATACACAAATCACGTCTTTATCCCTTACGGGGTAGACAGAGCCTAAGGTAATAGGTACCTACAGGCCACATTTAGCAAGAGATTGTGGGCGTATAGGTGGAAAATGGAATCAAAATAGTGATGGGTTGCTAGCCTCATCGTCTATAACATGATTCCTAATATTTTCGCCTCTTCCCTTGATGGGCTTTTACCATCTGCGCGGGTTTTTTTTTTTTTTTTTTTTTATATGAATAGGAAGGCAAACGAGCAAGTGGGTCACCTGATGGTAAGTGATCACCACTGCCCATAGACACCCGCAACCCCGGAGGGATTGCAGATGCGTTGCCAACCTAGAAGACTAAGATGCAATGCCTCTTGTGCCCGTAATTTCCCCGGCTGTCTTACTCTCCACACCGCACAGCAGTGCAAGCACTGCTACTTAGCGGCAGGATTAGCGAGTAAGATGGTGGATGGTGGGTAGAGAAGCAACTGGTACATTCTATGTTTTTCCTTTGCTTCCAGACCAGTGTGGAAGCTGTTATTTAGAAAATGTTATTCAGGTTAGGTTCTTAAGTGGATCTTTTAGATCAGCCCTCCTTATAAATGGTTGTAGATACCGATAAAGCAGTTAGTCTGTATTAAAACCGGTTCTGTGAATTATTGACTGAACCTCGGAAGCTTGGCAAGGCGAGGCAACAAGTAAACGTTAGCACAACTGATTTCCAATTTAATGTTTACCGATTTTTGTAATTCCAAACATTATCGGACAAAGGTTAAAACAATGAGCAGCCTTTTTAAGGCGTGTGTCATGATGTAGTAAGAACTTAACCTAAAAATGACGTTAAATTAAAAAACATAAACCCAAACGCGGCAATGCTGCCAGCCTTCTGGGCGCACGCCACCGGGCAGTGGTTTAGGGCAACTTTTTTATTTAAAGTTTTATAATTAGTAGTAGTTATGTAATTGAATCTAAGATTATAATTAACTAGCGACCCGCCCCGGCTTCGCACGGTATATTATGCATGTGTTATACATATAAACCTTCCCCTTGAATCACTCTATCTATTAAAAAAACCGCAAAAAAATCCGTTGCGTAGTTTTAAAGATTTAACCATACATAGGGACATAGGGACAGAGAAAGCGACTTTGTTTTATACTATGTAGTGATGATTAGCTGTTGCCCGCAACTTCGTCTGCAAAAAAATAGTTTTTCGCTATCCCGCGGGAACTGCAATTTTCCGGGATAAAAAGTAGCCTATGTGTTATTCCAGACTATAATCTATGTATGTTCCAAATTTCATACAGATCTGTCCAGCCGTTCTGGCGTGAAAGAGTAACAAACATCCAAACATTCATACTCACAAACTTTCACATTTATAATATTATTAGTAGATTAGTAGATAGTAGGATTATAAATTTTGTATAATTTATACAAAATTTTAATTTATACAAAAATTTGTATAAATTAAACATATTCATAAATAAACTACTAAAAACCCAAACATACATATCTACATACATACATGAATCAAGTCTTTATCCCTTACGGGGTAGACAGAGCCTTTTTTATTTTTATTGTGTGGAAAATGCGCCTTATGCATCCGCCCGGTACGGGTTTACCGGGGGTATGTGGGGCTCTGCCGCGACGGCAGGCATACCCACTAAAAACCACACGGATTCCCTATTCAGTCGTATGTGAGGTGTTACGGGAGCACTTGGTGTCACCGCGACGCCCCACGACCACACGGGGTAGACAGAGCCTAAGGTAACAAAATCTAAAGGCCTATATACAATGTCTAAGGAGATGGTGTGAGCCATATCTTCCTCAAACCTTCCTTGAACGAGGCCACGGCAGACTGCCTGATGGAGGTCGGTAACCGATTCCACAGCCTAGCAGAGTGAACTGTGAAAGATTTGGAGTAAGTTTATGTGTATAAGTATTATATTTTTTGTGTATGCATGTGTGTAATGATATTTAGTAGTTTATTTTAGGATTTGTTTATTGTACTTAGATATGTACGCTCTATTGTGGCTTTCACTATCTGGAATTTTAAAATCACGCTTTGTCGGTCCCTTGTTTAATGCTCCTCTCATCTACTCTGTTACCTGGTATAGGGATAAATTCGCTCTTGTGCATATATTAATGTTATTTTTATTTTTTTGTGAATTGTATCTGTTTCTTTATATTTGTACAGTCAAGTGTAATTATGTATCTAGTCAAAGTTTCAAAAATAAGTATCATACGCTAACACCGGCGTAATAAGGTCGTGGGACATATTTTTGAGAAGTTCGTATCGATACTTATTTTTGGACTCGACCGTACAATAAAGCATTTACTTACTTACTTAAATACGTACCGCGCCTCTTTCCCACAGGGGTAGGCAGACTTTGTTCCACTTGCAGTGGCGTAGCTAGGTAACCAGGGGCCCTGGTGCAAATAAAAAAATGGGGCCCCACTACTATCTAAACTGGTTTATTAATAGTTCGATCGAGATTTTCTGGTAGGGATTCGAGGGCCCTCTGAGCTTGAGGGCCCCGGGGCACTGCCCCGCCTAGTCCCTTGGTAGCTACGCCACTGTCCACTTGCGATCCTGACTTCTTTCGCTTCACATTCATCGAGCTCTTTATACATTCCCGTCGGTTGAACAGCTAATAATACGCTCAGATTTTCCTTTATATGACAAACAAATCACGTCGTTGCACGTCACAGCAGTTTTAGCGTAGCTGGGTGAAATCATACGACATATTATGACAATCCCAAGCATATATGACCGCGCAGTTGCGGCGGTTAGCACGGTGGAGCATACACGTATATGTTTATTCTGTGTCATAGTTAATTGAAGTGTGTAAAATTTGAGTGATTCAGAAAAACTTTGTTGTCAGTAAACATTGGTGTGGTGCTTTAGGCTCTGTGTTTTGAATTATAGTGAAATTAAATTAAGGTAATATTTTTATATTTATTCGAAAATCTATATATGTACGGTCAAGTGTAAAAATAAGTATCGATACGAACTTCTCAGAAATATGTCCCACGACCTTATTACGCCGGTGTAAGAGCGTATGGTACTTATTTTTGAAACTTTGACTAGATACATATTATTACACTTGACTGTACCAGTTGCCTGTCTTCCCTCGCGTATGGTAAAAGCCCATAGGAATCATGTTATAGCTGATGCGGCTAGCAAAAATCACTATTTTGATTCCATTTTCCATCGATATGCCCATAGTGTTGTAGGTCTTGTACTTTAGGCTCTGCCTACCCCGTAAGGGATAAAATAGTAGATTGTTCAACAAGGGAGGAAAAGAAACAATATCACACGAGGTAACTTGGCCAATATTTCGAGTGTGATATTGGTGTTTTTCCCGAGTTAAACACTACTTTTCATTTCGACTACAAGGAAAGTAATAAAATATACGTAAGTAAGTAACTACACGAGAAAAAAATTATTAAATAAAAAAAATACTAAAATTAATCGAAATATTTGTACAGTTCATAAAGGAAAACGTCACGTTTTTTCCAGCAATATTTACATTAAATATGGTTTGTGAGACGTTTATGCTTTCGCGCCAAATTCGAGCTCGCTTTTTTTTTCTTAACTAGTTGTTGCATTGGCAGCAAATCAGTTTTTTTTTAAACATAGGTCTAAGGTCAATGTGGTTATTGTCAAATATTTAAACATTTACCTATAAACAACATTTGAAATGTTTATTTATATAATGATTAGAGAAAAACTGCAGACAAAGTAGGTATTTTAGTCAGTTTATAAATATGTAAAATTAGTAAGTTACCAAATTGAACCACGAGTTAAGCGGAATAGAGATAGGCTGTGTGGCCGTTATACCATTGTCATTTACAATGTTTTTTTTCTTAATTGTTTTTCTAAAACTATGCATTAAGTCTACGTATGTATAAGAAAGGAATGTAAATAAATTAATAAAAATAATATTTGACTAGCATTATAAAATTTATAATATTATTAATTAAGAAAAAAACATGGATATACCGTAATGCTTGGCTGAATGTGTATGACATGTGTTCCATTGACAGCCAATGCCTTTATTTTTTTAAATTCATTTCTACCCTCGGGAAGAAAATAATAGTTATCCTCCCGTATGTCAGATATGATTTGCCTCACTTTCCGAGTATGTGTATGCATGTACATAATTTACGCGCAGAATTAAATAGTCTATGTGCGTCTTGGATGATAAAGCATTCTATGTTGGCTCGGATAATGGTGAAGGAATTTTGCAAATCGGTCGGTAGTTTTGGAGCCTATGCCAACAAACAAACATCAAATATATCCTCTTTGTAATATTAATTTAAAATTGTAGACAAAGAGCTAACGAAGAGGTTCATTGTTACAACCACATTGAAAAGCTTCGTCGTACAACGATCCGCATTGAAAAAGAAAGAAAATAAAGTTTTTTTTTTAAATTTATTTCCAAAAGTCCTTAGAATAAAACTAGGTACAATAATAGTAGATTGTACACCGAGGGGATAAAGCACTGTATTATGTCACGGGCGCGATATTGAATCCTGAGCGCAGCAAAGGACTGTAGATTTAACTCCCGAGCGCGGCTAGGGAATTAAGATTGAGTCCTGAGTGGAGCGAAGCATTTAAGCGCACCCGAGACATGTACAGTTTTATCTCCGAGGAGTATACTCTACTTTTCTCACCTTTTGCGAGACAATAAAAACCAAGGTAACTAGAAAAATAATTTAATTAAAACAACAGTAAAACAAAATTAAAAGTAAAAATGTATGTTTGAGAAATTAGTCCAGTTGTGTAATGTAATGATACAGCAATATTTTCTTTGCAATCTTAGCAGTTCTATGCGTGTAACATTACAGCGTCGGCAAACACTGGCAGCTTTTGTTTGATTTGCGTCCCCATCACACCGGACTGAGGCAACGCCGGAGAGTTTTTAGTTCGGGTATACCCCTTCGGGGGGGGAGGGGGTTTTTTTCACACATGTGCTTTCAAAAATTCTTTCCATGCTGGTCTGGGAGTAAAGAAAAAACATAGAATGTACCAGTTGCTTCTCCTCCCGCGCAGATGGTAAAAGCCCATCGAGGGAATGGACATAGGAATCATATAGGCGATGTGGCTAGCTACCCATCACTATTTTACTTCCCCTTTCCACCTATACGCCCACAATCATGCTAAGCGTGGCCTTTGGGTCTTGTCAACTTGGGCTCTGTCTACCCCGTAAGGGAGAAAGACGTGATTTGTGTATGTATGTATGCTTTCAAAAATCGGGCCCCTGCTCTTTCCCCCGGACGGATCCAAAAACGAACCGCAGCTCTTGAAGGTAACCCGACTCGCACCCCAGAGGTCGATGTCTTCATGTGTGTGTATCAGTCTGGCTGTGGCGTTGTAGCTTTCCAACGGATGGACCGGTTCAAGCCATGTTTGGCGAAAATCGGCTCAACAGGTTGAAGTGAAACGATGTGAGGTATTTTTGGCATAAAATTGTTTTCACACCACCTGCTCGACAATGGCTAATTATATACCACTAGCTTCTGCCCGCGACTTCGTCTGCGTAGAAATATACATAAAAACCTTCCTCTTGAATCACTCTATCTATTAAAAAACCGCATCAAAATCCGTTGTGTAGTTTTGAAGATATAAGCATACATAGGGACATAGAAAGCGACTTTGTTTATACTAGGTATGTAGTGATGTAAACCTTACTCAAAGTAAGTCATTATAGCCCTTGGCTTTCCCCGGATAGTAATGTTGTACTGAAATTCATCATAACCCGTAGGTTAGTAATATGATTCTCACTTTTCATAGTTCTTATTGCTATACGCTTAAAGTCCAATTTCGTAAAAATCGCACGGCTCCGAAAATCGAGATGACCACGCCACGGCAAGCGGCGGTCGAATTTCGAACGAATGAAACAAATTTCAAATAAAACAAAACACACGTTAATTTTTCAAACATAAAT
This sequence comes from Pandemis cinnamomeana, assembly GCA_932294345.1. Taxonomy (NCBI): domain Eukaryota; kingdom Metazoa; phylum Arthropoda; class Insecta; order Lepidoptera; family Tortricidae; genus Pandemis; species Pandemis cinnamomeana. The sequence continues at coordinate 1,655,940 of OW028731.1, read as the reverse complement.
CTACTATTTTTTTGACATGTATACATACGTTCTGAAAAATATGTCCCACGACCTTATGACGCCGGTGTAAGAGCGTATGGTAACTGGAGCTGATACTCGTGAAACCACTGGACTGATTTTCACCGGACATAGCTAAAAACCACCGCAAGGAAACTGGCTTTCGAAAAAAACCGCTTGGGAGCTACAATTCCACAGACAGACAGACACATACACACACAGACAGCGACGCCAAACTTACAACAATAATAATAAAGACAAACAACATATATACAACTGCCGCCCGCGACTTCGGCTGCAAAAAAATTGTTTATCGCTATCCCGCGGGAACTATGCAACTTTCCGGGATAAAAAATAGCCTATGTGTTAATCTAGGGTATCAGCTATCTCCGTTCAAAATGTTATCCAAATCCTTTCAGTAGTTTTTACGTGAAAGAGTAACAAACATCCATCCATTCATCCATACGTACAAACTTTCGCGTTTATAATATTAGTAGGATAAAGAGTCGTAGGGTAGGTCCATACATACATACATACAAACATACACACAACCCCTTCCATGCTGGTCTGGGAGCAAAGGAAAAACATAGAATTTACCAGTTGCTTCTCGTCCCGCGCAGATGGTAAAAGCCCATCGAGGGAATGGGCGTAATTCTTAGGAATTATGTTATAGGCGATGCGGCTAGCAACCCATCACTATTTTGTTTCCTTTTTCCACCTATACGCCCACAATCTTGCTAAACGTGGCCTGTAGGTCTTGTTATCTTAGGCTCTGTCTACCCCGTAAGGGGTAAAGACGTGATTTGTGTATGTGTTTATGTGTATGTATACACACAACATACATGTATGTATTTGTATGTATACAAATATTGCAATTTAAAATGCTTCTAAAAATCTGTCGTTGCTATTTCAAAATAGTTAGGGAGCTGGCGAGCATTTCGGTATATGATTTGCACACGTTTCACGTTGAGGTGGAGTGCAGTTTAAATCATTACGAATCGATTTGGTTCAATCAATTAAGGTCCTATGTCGCTGCGTTTTCGCGTTACAGCGGATTGAAGTTGCTTAAAAAAATGGGGGTATTAAGTCATTTGCACATGTCTGCCTCTGGAGTTCATTGGTCACAATCATCTTGAAAACGAAGAAAATCGAAGAGGCAGACATTCAGGACTCTGCATTATCATGGGACGGAGTCTTAAAAATGTAAAAAAAAAAAGCTCTACTAAGTCATTTGCACACGGTTCTCATTGCGCCCATTCGATTCACTATGACTCCGTGGATTCTAAAAAAAATGTGGCAGACACTTTGCTCGCTGATTTTCACCTGTGTAACTGTTTGAAATTCACGGAATTAAGGGACAGCAGGCATACAGCAAAGCTATTCGGTAAGCAGGATACATACGGCGCGAGCGTGCGTAGGTGCTTACCTGATAATATTGCCGTGTGTACCTATTGCATGGGATTATTGTTATTTTTTAGTTTTATTTATACAATTTTGTTTAATTATTATTCTCTAAAAGCACGGTAACTACTAAACTTCTGGAGCTGAAATCTATGCAATCATATTTTTTCTCAATGCCAACCAGAAAAAATCAATTCAATTCAGAAAAAAAAATCAAATGGTCTGCCTTTGGAATATCAGAGGCCTAAACGTCTGCCTCATCGATTTTCTTTGTTTTCATAAGGAATTCAAACATCAGTCCAAGAGGCAGACGTGTGCGCATAATATAGCACACCTTTTTTTTTTAACATTTTTGAAACGCTGTAAATTTACAACGCAGCACCACCATGATGGCAGACTATTTTTCCGTGGTTCTTCTCATTGTTTTTGATCGAACAATTCAAGTCTGCCAAGTGTGCATTTCATATACATTTTTTTAAATCATAAAAATAAATTAAAAAAATTAATACTACAAAAGTCAGAGCCCTGGATGTCTGCCTTTTCGATTTTTTGTGTTTCTAGGATGACTGTAATCATCAGGCCCAGAGGCAGACGTGTGCACATAATATAGCACACCTTTTTTTTTTTACATTTTTGAAACGCTGTAAATTTACAACGCAGCGCCACCATGGTGGCAGACCGGGTCCTTGATGTTCCTTAGGGCATAAATATTACTATTAATAACGTCTGCCTTGTGTGCTAATCATATAGAAATTTTGCTCGCCAGCTCCCTAGCTAAAACTTGTTACAACACAATTAGCCATTTCTAATGTTTTACGCAAAAATATGCATTTATTTTAATGTCAATTGGTAGAAATATAAACGTACACAACTACTAGGCATGGGTAAAAGATATCGATATCTGCTCAGAAAATCATCGACAAATAGTGTCGATACTTTTAACTTGGTTATTTCAATACTTGATATTAATTTTTGCGTACTTATGCATACATACACAAATGACGTCTTTATCCCTTACGGGGTAGACAGAGCCTAAGGTGGCAAGATTGTGAGCGTATAGATAGCAAAAAATGGAATCAAAATAGTGACGGATTGCTAGCCGCATCGCCTTTAACATAATTCCTATGATTTTCGCCATTCCCTCGATGGGCTTTTACCATCTGGGAAGAGAAGCAACTGGTACACTCTATGTTATTTCTTTGCTCCCAGACCAGCATGGAAGTATGCAATTTGTATCAAATTCGATACTATTTTATTTAAGAGGATAGATAAATAGAATACGTCTTGTTACTCCTCCATCAAAAAGGCGCCCAGAGGCGCCGCCCTCACTGCAGGTCCATTTCTGGACCCGCTGGCTCAGATCCCCCGCAACGAATTGCGGGTTCACCTTACCCCCCCCCCTCCCCAACCCCCCCCCCCCACCAGTCGGATATTAGCCAACAGTTAACTAACTTACGAAATAAATTAATTAACCGTTGTTGCCCAGGGTGCACCGGCCTAAGCGTTACCCTTCCCCCCCGTGAGGCCAAGAGCCTCTGTTAGAAGGGGACTGTAACGCTAGAGCTCTCGAGATTTCCGACGTCGCATCCCACGTATTGTTTCCCTAGGCTCTGTCTACCCCGTACCTAAGGGATAAATATCTGATTGGTGTGTATACGTTTAGACTTTCAACTTTTTAAATAATAACTGCGATAAGGCTGCCTGTTGGTTACCTTATAACATTAATACTAGCTTCTGCCCGCGACTTCGTCTGCATAGAATTATAAATATAAACCTTCCTCTTGAATCTCTCTATCTATTAAAAAAACCGCACCAAAATCCGTTGTGTAGTTTTAAAGTTCTAAGCGTACATAGGGACAGACAGCGGAAAGCGACTTTGTTGTATACTATGTAGCGATAGTGATGTATTTATTTATCATTTTTAGGGTTCCGTACCTCAAAAGGAAAAAACGGAACCCTTATAGGATCACTGTTGTCCGTCTGTCTGTCCGTCCGTCCGTCCGTCTGTCAAGACCCTTTTTCTCAGGAACGCGTGGAGGTATGAAGCTGAAATTTATATCAATTACTCAGGTCTATTGTCCCTTGAAGCTGTGAAAAAATCAAACTTCTAAGCCAACGCAATCAAAAGATACAGCCGTTTATGCCGCAAATTTCCGCAAATTTTCAACTCTCAAGGGAATCAAAACCTACAAGGTAGTTCCCGTGAACGCAGAATCTTGAAATTTGGTATGAAGGTAGGTCTTATAGCACAGATTAAAGAATAATTGCGAAAACCGTAAATGTGTATGTATGTCTGTATATAGCAGTGACCAATATAAAGTAACCCCACACTGCGTACATTTTGCTTTGGAACAGGGCTCTGCTTACACTGGTTTTAGATATTTATAGATAATGATACGGAACCCTCGGTGCGCGAGTCCGACTCGCACTTGACCGGTTTTTCTTTTTATATGAATAGGAAAGCAAACGAGCAAGTGGGTCACCTGATGGTGACCAATCAATCAATCAATCATTTATTCACAAGAACATATGGTTTACATATATGGTATTGTAAGCATCAGTCCCTTAATATATGTATATGCTGCCATTTGAGGCGCGTGAAGTCTTAGCGGTATAGCACGCGTCACGGAATGACGAGGATCCGGGTTCGATTCCCGGCCACAGCTTTACTTTTCGGATTGTTCTGTTCTAATTTTCACTGTCGTTTAGATATTTAATAATTATATTCATTACACATAAACGGATAACTCACGTATAAAAAGTCGAGTGATGCTCGACATGTTTCGGACTATTTCGTAGTCCTTTTTTCAAGATTTTTTTTCCGTTTATGTGTAATGATGATTAAGTCTCACGGTAGTTTCATGTTGAAATATTAATATTGTTTGAAAGCATCGATATATTTTTTCTTTTGCCCGTCCCTAGCAGCTACCGCAGCATTATCATGCCGCTTTATCATTACGTACCTTTTTTTGGTTTCGGCGTTACTGGCTGATTTTTCGTAACGTTTTAATTCATATGATTCAAGGTGTTTAGAATAAGTATTTCAAATTTTAAAATTACATTCCTGCGCTTTGAGATGAGTTTCGAGAGACGTTTGGATTGATTTGTTGTGAGAGACGTGTCACCGGCATATTTATATTATTTTCTCATGGTATAATTTTAATTGGTTGGTGAAATAATTTGGTGCCCATTGTTACGACACGAGAGCAGAGTGCTTCATAAACCCGGTGGGTTTTCCAGTGTTGAGTCGCCCTTATTCGGGTGTGAATTCTATTTGGCCGATTTTCTTTATCGGGTAAGTTCTTGTGCTTCTGTCGTTGTGGCGTGGATAAGGTTTATGTTTCATGTGGGTTTTTAATGTTAGAATTTATTTACAGCCCTACCGTTACCCCAACTATTTCCGGGATTTGGGCCCAGTGATACCGTTGCAGTACCTACGGTGTACGAAGAAAAGGAGTTATTCCTGTTAAGACTTCAAGCCGTCTGATTTTATCGGGTTCTTCAGGAAATCTCAGTTGGATACCAACACCAAGAAGACGATCCGCTCGTGACAATATTCTTATATTTAATTCCCCATATATGCGTTCTTTTTTACCCGGTGCTATGCGAATTGTAGTTAGTCGTTAAATTATGTGTCTATCTATTTTATAAGGCCAACTTTGCTAGCGAATGTTCAATAGCTTCAACTCATAACAATCGTTCTCTTCCCTTATAATGTATGTACAAGGTAGATATATATAGCGACTCTGCAGAGTAGTTAGATTGCCTACTTTTCTGGGTACGTTTTAACTTACGACTTGCTTTTTGCGAACAATTGTTATACGTTATTTTCTAACTCTCTAAATTCTAAAAAAGGGTTCATCATGTTCCTACTATACGTTTGGTTCTCGATTAATTTACAGGAACTGTACTTTTCTTAGGACTCGCGCGACTCCTTACTTATTTTAAATCGTTGTGATAACCTACCCATTACCTGAATAAAATGTTTGTGTTCTAAATTCTACGTTTAATTTGTTAGTGTCATAGGACATTCAAGTGCACCTGAGTGTGCTTTAATGTTTTATTATGCTACAAAAGTGGCGCCCGAATTAAAAAGGTAAGTTATTATCGATATATTTACGAATTGATTGTAATTTTTTTTTCTTGCCGTAGTGGATGGTAGTCGTGTTCGACTACGCTTCCGCTTATTAATTCTGCTTATTTTACAGTACATAAAGTAGCAGTGTACAAGTCAGTTATACTGCAAGTCCTGTCTCGATGTTGGAACAATTTCTCGCTCAACTACGTTCGAAGATCGAAGCTATGCGCACAATTTAATGAAATATTTATGATTTGTGTTTGTATCAAATGTAAATAATATTTTATAACTGTTCTCATTTATGCCTTTTATTCAGTCCTCAATTTTAAAACCCGTGTCGTTTATTTAGTAGTTTACTATTCCTTACTTAGAACCTGTAGCTGCATAGTATTCTCCAACATAGTTTTTTACGTTTGTCGGTCTGTTACTGAATTTCGTCTGATTATTAATTATGGAAGGAGATAGTGCAGCGGGTCACATATACGATACACCTAACCAGGCCTCTCAAATTCTTCAGCCTAATAGGCGCATTTTTAATCCTGAAGCTGGTGATTTATTTCACGACTCCATTATGGGAGAACCTACTCCTCCACGGGTGGTCTCACATACTGTGGTGAAAGAAGAGTCTTTGACTAAATGGGGTATTAAGTTTTCAGGTAATTCTTGTGTCCGTGATTTTTTCTTTCGTATTGAAGAAGAGTCTGAGGCTCGCTGTGTACCTTCTTCGTACATCGTGCGTCGTTTTCACGAATTATTGAGTGATACTGCTCTAAAATATTTCCGCTCTATCAAGCATCCAGAATTGAATTATGAAAGCCTTAAGGCAGCTTTTTTGAAGACGTTCGACGTTGTTGACTTTGATTTCAAGGTGGAGCGTGATCTACGTAGTTTGAAGCAGAGGGGAAATCAGTCAATGCGTGATTTTGTCATTCAGGCGAGAGATCTGAATTCAAAGCTATTTTCACCAATTAGTGAAGAAGGACTTTTTCTTATCGTAAAGTACGGGTTGCATCCTCGCTATTTTCCTTGTCTAGCAACAAATTTGATAAACGATATAGATTCTTTGTTACTGATTGCCGGGAACTTTGAAACGTTTCAGTCTCAACCTTGTTCATCAAAACACATTGCACCTGTTCAGTTCCAAGAATCATCTCCTTTGTGCTTGAAATGCAATGAAGCCGGACATCAGTACCGTGCTTGTCCGAAGTATCCCGGACCCGTTTGTTTCCGTTGTAAGCGTGAGGGAGTGATCACACGTGACTGTGCTGCTTGTAACCCAACTCCTCAAAAAAACTAATAACTGGTGTGCGGTCTAGCCCAACCGTATCACCCGTTGTTATTACTGATTCTGTAGATAATCGTTTGTTTGTCGAGATTTATATAGCAGGCGTACGTGTGAAAGCATTGTTAGACTCAGGTGCCCAAACTTCTTTGGTTGATGTTTCGCTTTTGACTGATTTAGGTATCACTTTTTGCACCAAGATTCGGCCGACGGTGGTTTCGGCGGATAACTCTCCGATTGAGATACTAGGGGGAGCTGACCTTCCCATACATTTTAATGGTTCGATTGTGTTCCATTCTTGCTTGGTCGGTAGGAATTTACCTACTCAATTTATTCTGGGAATCGAGTTTTGGAATAAATTCGGTTTTACGTCCGTATTAAGTAGAGCTTTTGATCAGGAATTTTCTGGTGTCCTTTTCATTCCGCGTCCTGTAACTGTCAGCCCATCCCAGTCCGTTGGTGAAGTACGTTTTGTTCAACCACGTTGGGCTTTGACATCTCTACAAGAATCTCAGTTGCGTACCGTGATCGATGAGTTCAAGGAGATATCTTCTGATGTGAAGGGATTAGGGTGTACAACTTGGCTTTCTCATAAAATAGAAACCGTTGGATTACCGATACGTCAACGTCCATACCCTTCGTCACCCGTTAAACTTAAGTTACTCAATGATGAGATTGATAAAATGTTAAAGATGGGCGTTATTCGACCTTCCCATTCGCCGTGGGCTAGTCCCGTGGTGATGGTAACCAAAAAGGATGGTTCCGTGAGATTTTGTGTAGACAGTAGAAAGTTGAACGCTGTTACTGTACGTGACTCGTATCCTTTACCCCGCATTCAGGATATTCTTGATAATTTACGCGGCGCGAAATACTTGACTTCTTTAGACTTCCGTAGCGCGTTTTGGCAGATTCCTCTGGCCGACCGTTCCAGTTGCGAAAAGACGGCTTTTATAGTGCCGCAACGCGGATTATTTGAGTTCGTGCGTATGCCTTTTGGGTTGACCAACGCCGCTTCTGAAATGCAAAGGCTGACAGATAGAATCGTTAATTTTGAATTTACCCCAGAATCCGAGGACTTTGTTTTCGGCTATGTTGACGATTTGATTTTGGTTTCTCGTGACTTTCAAAGTCATCTTCGCTTGTTACGTAAAGTTTGTGATAGACTTTCTCAGGCTGGTCTCACAGTTAACTTGAAAAAATGTGAATTTTGTAAACCCGAACTCAGATATCTTGGTTATGTGGTAAATGAAAGTGGTTTACAAACTGACCCCAAGAAGCTGGAGTCTATCAGTGATTATCCGACCCCTACTTCTGCTAAATCACTGCGTGCTTTTATAGGAATGTGCTCCTATTATAGGCGTTTCGTCAATAATTTTTCATCGATCATCGCACCTATGACCGCTCTTTTAGGGAAGAAAAAAGGTCGTGATATTATTGACTGGAATGAGGCTGCTACTGCTGCGTTCAACGACCTCAAAAAGGCTTTGATGAATTCGCCAGTTATGGCATGTCCCGATTTCACTAAGCCATTTATTCTCCAATGCGACGCTTCGTCAGTGGGTCTAGGTTCTGTACTGGCACAGTCTATTGATGGCGTTGAACATCCAATAGCGTATTATTCGCGTCTATTTACAAAGGCTGAGCGCAATTATAGCACTACTGAGCGCGAACTTCTCGCAGTATTAGAATCTATTAATCATTTCCGCGGATATCTTGACGGTATGAAATTCACCATTGTCACTGACCATATAGCGTTGAAGTGGTTACTTACGCTTGATAACCCTACTGGGCGTTTAGCACGGTGGGCTACCATTATATCTCAATATAACTTCGAAGTTCAACATAAACCGGGTTGTTTGAATGTCGTTCCGGACGCTTTGTCTCGTCTGCACATTAATCTTATTACGTTTGATCAAGGGCCGAATTCTACTTCAGATCAATGGTATAGGAAAATTTACCGCGGAGTTTTAGAAACTCCTCAAATGTTCCAAGCGTATAGTATAAATGATGGTGTTCTTTTACGCAAGATGCCTGTCAATAATCCTTTAACTCCTAATCAGTGGCGTATTGTTTTGCCTTCCGAGAAGTCAGCAATGGCAATCAACGAGTTACACGATTCGTTTCCCAATATCCATCCGGGAGTGATGAAAACCTATCTCAAGGCTAGGGAGATATATTACTGGCCTAATATGTTTCGTGATATCTCTTCGGTGCTTTCAGGTTGTGCTACTTGTAAAGCTTACAAGATCGCGAATACCCAGCCGCGTGGTCAGATGTTATATCCAAGACAAGTTTCCGCTCCTATGGATTTACTGTCGATCGATCTTATTGGCCCGCTTCCTGCTGCATTCTATGGCTATCGCTATATCCTTTCTATGGTCGATGTATTTACCAAGTTTGTTTGGCTAGTCCCTTTAAAAAGATTCGACGCTAATTCAATTTCTACGGCCTTAGAATCAGAGGTTTTCCTGCGTTACGGCAGGCCGGCTCATGTTTTATGTGATAATGCTAGTGTTTTTCGGAGTGTTGCGTTCAGTAGATTTTTGGCATCATACGGTATACCCGAGCCTTGCTTTACGCCTTATTACAGTCCAAACGCCAGTGTTGTTGAGCGCTACAATCAGTCTGTCGTAGTAGCGTTAAGCATTTTAGTCGATAACGATCGCCGTTCTTGGGCAAGATGTCTTCCTAAGGTTGCGTTATATCTCAATTCATGTATCAATTTAGCAACAGGTTACACGCCTAATTTTTTGGTATACGGTCGTGAAGTCGATATGGTTAATCCACGTTCAATTGTTCAGACTCGAGACGCGAGTTTAGTCGACAGTCGGGACGAACGTGCAACTAATCTACTGACTCTACGTGAGATTTACGCTAAGGTTGAAGACGCTCTCGTTTTCGGGTTTCAGCGCAATGCCAGACGTTACAATTCTCGTAGAAATTCTATTAGATTAAATGTTGGTGATATTGTATGGCGCAGAAATTTTGCACGTACTAATCCTGATACCCATGGTGGTGGTAAATTTGCTCCACGATTTATATGTTGTCGTGTCTCTAACGTTGTGTCGCCACAGGTTTACGAATTAACAGATATGGATTCGCCCTGTACTGGGAGGTACCACATCAAAGATATTTTGAAATAATCTTAACTACTGCTGCGGTTTAGTTCTTTAGGTTGAGACTAGTCAATGTTGGCCTATCATCGTTCTTTGGTTAGCTTAGTAATATAAGTTTTTTTTTTCTAAATTCTAATTTGGCATTCTATCTGCTCTGTTGTTTTTGGTTGATTCAATTTGGCTATTTTCACGCTCATATACATTTTTTTGGTGGATATTTAAACTACATTTTATCACTCTTAAAATTTGGTTGGTGTATTTTGTTACTATTTCGCAGGTATTTTGTTCATCCCTTAGTTTTGTGAACACCCTTTATACGTTCTAGTGTTTCTTTATATCAATTATATCTACTTCACATTTTTTATATGTATGTGTGTTCATTTGTTGTGTCTAATATAGGTAACTGGCGTTTCCGTAAAAATACAAACCCAATTACGGCCCTGCTTAGTTCTACGCCGTTGGGCTGGCGTAGTTCTTTTGTTTGTGTGGTCGAAGCGAATTGTATTTGTTTTTTAAATTTCGTACGCAGCTTCCGTGATTCCTTATCATTTTAACTAGGTGTCTGGATCCTAGGTGTGTGGGTGTAGATAGTAATAGCGTTCTTATTCTATCGCTGTTTGACTTTTCAGCGAGTATCAGTGATTCTAGTGTTAATCGTTTTATGGCTTGTTACTTAATTGATTCTATCTGATAGTTATTGTTAGTGTTTTGTTTGTTCTCTTGTAAGTTAGGTTTTAGTGTTGTAAAAAGGTTTTTTTAGCTTGGGGTGTATAGTTGTGGGAACAATCAACGGTTAGGCAGTGTCGTAAAGCTGTTCTAATCAGTGGTTAGTTTTACACTGGCGTATAGGTATTTAGTTAGGTTTCTGTTAGTTTTAGTCTTGGTTTCTAGAAGACTCCAAATAGGGTTAGGTTAGTTTAATGGATTGTCTTGTTATTTTTCATTTTAGGGTTGTCACTTAGTCATGTTTTGGTATAGTTGTTCTTGGCTTAGGGTTTATTATCCTTTGAATGTTTTTTTTAGGGTTGTTGTTGTTTATATGGTTGTGTCGTGTTTGCAACCTTTGGTTTAGTTTTTATTTAAGGCTTCAAACTTTAACTTATGGTTTGAGTTGAGTTGTTGTCCAATTCTGTTCGGTTTTTCATTGGGATTCTTATTATACAGGCTGTTTCTTTGGGTTGGACAAAAGTTTTTTTTTGTATTGGTAGGGGGATATTCGCAGCATTATCATGCCGCTTTATCATTACGTACCTTTTTTTGGTTTCGGCGTTACTGGCTGATTTTTCGTAACGTTTTAATTCATATGATTCAAGGTGTTTAGAATAAGTATTTCAAATTTTAAAATTACATTCCTGCGCTTTGAGATGAGTTTCGAGAGACGTTTGGATTGATTTGTTGTGAGAGACGTGTCACCGGCATATTTATATTATTTTCTCATGGTATAATTTTAATTGGTTGGTGAAATAATTTGGTGCCCATTGTTACGACACGAGAGCAGAGTGCTTCATAAACCCGGTGGGTTTTCCAGTGTTGAGTCGCCCTTATTCGGGTGTGAATTCTATTTGGCCGATTTTCTTTATCGGGTAAGTTCTTGTGCTTCTGTCGTTGTGGCGTGGATAAGGTTTATGTTTCATGTGGGTTTTTAATGTTAGAATTTATTTACAGCCCTACCGTTACCCCAACTATTTCCGGGATTTGGGCCCAGTGATACCGTTGCAGTACCTACGGTGTACGAAGAAAAGGAGTTATTCCTGTTAAGACTTCAAGCCGTCTGATTTTATCGGGTTCTTCAGGAAATCTCAGTTGGATACCAACACCAAGAAGACGATCCGCTCGTGACAATATTCTTATATTTAATTCCCCATATATGCGTTCTTTTTTACCCGGTGCTATGCGAATTGTAGTTAGTCGTTAAATTATGTGTCTATCTATTTTATAAGGCCAACTTTGCTAGCGAATGTTCAATAGCTTCAACTCATAACAATCGTTCTCTTCCCTTATAATGTATGTACAAGGTAGATATATATAGCGACTCTGCAGAGTAGTTAGATTGCCTACTTTTCTGGGTACGTTTTAACTTACGACTTGCTTTTTGCGAACAATTGTTATACGTTATTTTCTAACTCTCTAAATTCTAAAAAAGGGTTCATCATGTTCCTACTATACGTTTGGTTCTCGATTAATTTACAGGAACTGTACTTTTCTTAGGACTCGCGCGACTCCTTACTTATTTTAAATCGTTGTGATAACCTACCCATTACCTGAATAAAATGTTTGTGTTCTAAATTCTACGTTTAATTTGTTAGTGTCATAGGACATTCAAGTGCACCTGATGTTCAATAGCTTCAACTCATAACAATCGTTCTCTTCCCTTATAATGTATGTACAAGGTAGATATATATAGCGACTCTGCAGAGTAGTTAGATTGCCTACTTTTCTGGGTACGTTTTAACTTACGACTTGCTTTTTGCGAACAATTGTTATACGTTATTTTCTAACTCTCTAAATTCTAAAAAAGGGTTCATCATGTTCCTACTATACGTTTGGTTCTCGATTAATTTACAGGAACTGTACTTTTCTTAGGACTCGCGCGACTCCTTACTTATTTTAAATCGTTGTGATAACCTACCCATTACCTGAATAAAATGTTTGTGTTCTAAATTCTACGTTTAATTTGTTAGTGTCATAGGACATTCAAGTGCACCTGAGTGTGCTTTAATGTTTTATTATGCTACACTACATATTACATTACAAGGCGTTTATTAGATGCGTGGTCAGGTTTACGCGGATCGAGGTCAGTGGGCGACCTCTTGAGGCCATTGCTTACGTTTGCCTCTGGTGTAATACAAACATACATACATCACGTCTTTATCCCTTACGGGGTAGACAGAGCCTCTCCGGCGTTGCCTCTATCCGTTGTGATGGGGACGCAGTGGGATGCCACTAGGGTTTCACCACAGACCCCCGGCGCCCGCCAGGCCCGCGCCAAGAAGGGGAGGGCCCGTACGCTAAGCCCGTCTGCACGGGGTAGACAGAGTCTTAAGGTAACAAAACCTTAAGGCCACGTTTAGCATGATTAAGCGTATAGCTGAAAAGGGAAATCAAATTAGTGTAGGTTGCTAGCCGCATCGCCTATAACATGATTCCTAAGACTCGCCCATTCCCTAAGCAACTGGTTAATTCTGTGTTTTTTTTAATGTGGTGTAGTACCATCATTCAATAATCTAACCTAGAAATTTTATTTTAGTTGGAAACTTTTTTGCTCTCTGTACTCGCATTGTCATCCGTCCTACATATGTGAACCAAATTCCAAGTCATCATTCTTTTTGCGAAGGGCTTAAACTTCTGCTTAAGAGGCGACAGGTCGAACCACTGGGCTATCACAGCCTTAACACTTAAGTAGTCGCACCCTTATTTCAAACGCTTATAGTCGCTACCGGGTCCTGCGGACCCAGTAAATTATGTGCGGATACTCTAAGAAGTATTCAAAATTATCTTATGTAAGTTAAATATTTTTTATTAAAGGGTAATAAACCAAATAGTGTCTGTAAAAATCAACAGTTTAATTTCGTGAATTTCTACAAAAACAGATTAATTACATTTTTTTTTATTATTGTAAGTAATGTATTTATTTTTAATAAATTTTCTTAAACTACTATTTTATACATATTTAAAATCACAAAAACAGATCAGGTTGTATTATATAAAAATGCGTCAATAAGCTCCGCAAATCATTCATCTCCAATGTTCAAACAAAACATACATAACCTGCTTTCATTTAATTAAATTTAGTTGAATTTGATTTGTTTTTCATTTTCAATAAAGTAAAAAATAATGTTTTTGATTGCGCTTAAAAAAACATAAGATTTATAAATATAATGTCCTAAATAACTATATCAAAATTGAGTACATAAATAGTCGCTACTGGGTCCCAGCGGACCCATTTACAAAATTATTGCTTTCGTATATGGACGCTACCGGGTCCAGTAGACCCATACATTACCTTTTACGTCCGTCGGTCACAAATGCGGCGCGCAGACAGATTGGCGAGGCGACGACTCGACTCGCAAGATATTAATTGGAAGGTAGATAGAACGGCAACGTCGCGTAGTGCAAAACGAAAAAGTTATCTATACTAATATTATAAAGAGGAAAGATTTGTACCTATTTTTGTATGTTTGTATGTTTGTAATGAATAGGCTCAAAAAGTACTGGGCCGATCTGGATGAAATTTGGAACATAGATAGATTATAGTCTGGTATAACACATAGGCTACTTTTTATCCCGGAAAATTGCGTGATTCCCGCGGGATAGCGATAAACGAATTCTATGCAAACGAAGTTGCGGGCAACGGCTAGTACATTATAATCAACTGAACCGGGTCCTGTAGACCCATTAGCGACTACTCAAGTGTTTACACTACGTCGAAATTTAGCTTATCTTTGTACAGGAATGGACCCAGCGCTAGCCGTGGAGGTGTCCATGCTGGCGCGGCGGCGCGTGGTGGACGAGGCGGCGGCGGGCGGGGACTCCGCCCTGCAGCAGTTCTATGGGGGCGCGGTGGTCTTCCTCACCGGCGGCTCCGGGTTCCTGGGGAAGCATCTGGTGGAGAAACTGATGAGGTAAGGGAGACTGCTGATAAGTAACATCCTGTGAAAAACATGAGTGTGATAGCCAAGTTCAATATTAAAAATTAGCGACCCGCCCCGGCTTCGCACGGTATGTCATGCATGTATTATACATATAAACCTTCCTCTTGAATCACTCTATCTATTAAAAAAAATCGCATCAAAATCCGTTGTGTAGTTTTGAAGATATAAGCATACATACGGATTTGGGGACAGAAAAAGCGACTTTGTTTTATACTATGTAGTGATAGTGATATGCCACTTTAACTACTTTTACTTCTATATTTTTTTTTCTTTTTTTTTACTTAGATATTTTTTCTTTTTTTTACTTTTACATATTTTTTTGTTTATAAATGTGTAATTATGATTAAAAATATGCATCGTTATTGACTTAGCCGACAAAAGAATTGATATGGGTGCCAACTTGCTAAACGAAACGTGGCCTTTAGGTCTTGTTACCTTAGGCTCTGTCTAGACCTTGAGAGATAAAGACGCGATCTGTTGTAAGCTTTACATTAACTTGCAACGTATGTATTTTTTTTTAAATACATACATACGTATACATATATTTATGTATGTTTGTCCAGGTGGAATCTTGCGACTCAATTTCGAAAGCAGTAGGCTTATTATGTAACTCGCTCGCAATCGCCATCGTCTTCATTTTGACAGTTCCTGTATGAATGTGACAGTTAGCAGATTCCGATGCCAATTGTCAGTCCATACATGAACTGTCAAAATGAACACATGGCGATTGCGAGCGAGTTAGACAGTAAGCCTACAGATATGACAATACATCTGGTAGTAGAATTCGCGTGGAACTCCCTACTTCGAGACCTTGTCCCTTAGGGTGTTTCATTTTTTTCAATTTTCGATTTTCATTTCGCTTTGCTCAGATTCTTGATCTCTCTAATGCACAATGCTCATATGCCAAAAATCATTAAAATCGAACAATATTTAGAGGTTGCACAACATCAACAAAATATTCCCATACAACTAACATTTTCATATTGGAGGTTAAGCTCTTTAAGCCGGTATTTTTGCAGTGGAGGGTAATAAGTGCCACAACTGAACAAAGCTAAACATAATTAATTTTTAAAATGAATAAAACGCGGGGATTTGGTTAATTGATAAAATGCCTTATGGGGTCTTTTTGGTAGCCAGGCTTCCATCAAGAGAACAAGTGTTATTAGTTTTTATGTACCACCACAAAGAAATAAAAGAAACACTGTATGAAGCTGCCAAGTCGACAAGTTTAAAATTACAAGAACTATGGAACAACGTATTACAAAAGGCCAAAGATTTTCTAACATTAGGTACAGAAAGAGAATCGCATGAGTTCGTCAATGAGTGGTATAGACAAAAAGTTTTCGTCAAAAATCGCAGAAAACGTTAAAAAACAACAAAGAGTAGAAGCTTATAAGAAAAAAAAAACACTATAAAGAACACATTATCGCAGAAAGTAACACATTAGCGATCTTAGAACAAAGTTCTATTTTATCATCACATCGAGTGACGCAAACGATGAACTCACTGCACCGAGAGTCGAAACCACCCCAGCGAAAATGCCACGTCTTATTTGTAAATCAAGTCCTCTTGATCGGACACTCACAGCTACATGGGATCGGGAACAACTTTCCAATCGACAAGCAAGTACTTCTGTTATTGCGGCAGCTAAAAGCCTTGGTCATGATGTTTCAGACATTTCTATATCGCCATCCACCGTGTACCGAGCTCGGGTGGCAAACAGAAGCCAAATGGCTAAAGAAATTGAAAAATCTTGACTTGAAAATCCTCCACCTTTAGTTTTACATTGGGACAGTAAACTATTGCCTTCGGTTGCCTCATGTAACACTCCAGAAGACAGAGTAGCTGTTCTTGTAACTGGCAAAAATTTTAAGCATTTACTTGGCGTTCCAGTTGCTGAAATGGCTAAGTTTGTTGTTCAAGAGGTGGACCGATTTAATCTGCGTCGACATATCATTGGTATTTGTTTTGATACTACGGAATCTAACACAGGACTTATTCAAGGAGCTTGTGTTCAAATTGAGAGTCAATTTAACCAAACATTGCTATGGTTAGCCTCCCGTCATCACACTCATGAATTAATCTTCGAGTTGTTCGGTATTCACGACGAAAATGAATATTGTAGCACTACAGTCAGAGGTTCAGTCGATTCTCTCCAGGTTGTCAATTATACCGCAGAAAGAGGAATTGCTTTGATAAAGAGATTTAACGATTCGGTCAAAGATGAACAACAGAAACAATACTTGCTGAGAGTCATTGAGCATCACAGAAAAGGCGTCACCAAGCGAACAGAAGATGAAGTTGCAGCCTACATAGAAAATTAGTTAATGCGTCGTTACATACATATATATTCTCTTTGTATTATTAATATTGTGTTTTAATGTAAATTCGATTTTTTATTTGAGTTTAATGTGTAACCATTAAGTTGTGTTATTTTGAAATAAAGGTAATTAAAACTTTAAGTCCGTTTTTTTTTCTCAAACTTTTCATTTGTGCAACCCCTAAATATTGTCAAATGTTTTTGAAATTTGGTGTATATATTATTAAGGCTAGGGAGACTCGGAAAGTGAGCAGTCTGGAAAAATATATCAATTTTTTTTATCCCTAACTAAGTGGAACACCCTATTGTCCCTGCTGAAGGACACAGGACTTCATCATGACCAGAGATCGGACAAATTTGCGTCATTACTCGCAATAATGTGGACATGACTCAAAAATTAATAAAATAATTATTCATTTAATTAATTTCTCGAAATAAAATTTGAACTCCCGGAGATAAAAATTTACACATGCATAAAATTATTAGCACAATGTTAATTAAAGTGGCAGTTGTCGATCTCGTAAATATTTTTATATAATAAAGAAATCACGATCCTGCTAGATATGATTTTTATTTCTGACAAAAAAGTTTTCTAGTTCTATAGATATAAAAAACCTCAGTGGATATACTAATATTATAAAGAGGAAAGATTTGTACCTATTTTTGTATGTTTGTATGTTTGTAATGAATAGGCTCAAAAAGTACTGGGCCGATCTGGATGAAATTTGGAACATAGATAGATTATAGTCTGGAATAACACATAGGCTACTTTTTATCCCGGAAAATTGCGTGATTCCCGCGGGATAGCGATAAACGAATTCATTGCAAACGAAGTTGCGGGCAACGGCTAGTTCTTAATATATGTATTTTGATATATTTGATTAATTTTGGAGTCATGTCCACATTATTGCGAGCAATGACGCAAATTTGTCCGATCTCTGGTCATGACAAATGCCCTTAACCTCTGTTGTTTCCAGAACGTGTGACGTGAAGCGAGTGTACCTCCTACTCCGCAGCAAGAAGGGCCACAGCGCGCAGGAGAGGCTCGCCAAGATCTTCCAGGACCCGGTGAGCTGACCACCACGCAATTTGAGAACCATTGACGTACAATAAACAACTAGACTCCAGTGGCGTAGCTAGGTAACCAAGGGCCCTGGTGCAAATAAAAAATGGGTCCCCACTACTATCTAAACTGGTTACGTTTTAATAATAATAGTTCGATCGAAATTTTCTGATAAGGATTCAAGGGCCCTCTGAGCTTGAGGGCCCCGGGGCACTGCCCCGCCTAGTCCCTAGGTAGCTACGCCACTGCTAGACTCCCAATCACGCTCAAAAACTGTCCGAAGCAAAAGTCTGAACGACGCGTCTATTGTGCAGAGTTTTTGTTCAGTTGTGTTTCGACCGCGCTTTGATAACAATGTCTAGTCTCTTTCGCACCGTAATCTTACTATTGAGAACAAAAGAGGCAGGTTTCCAGCGCGTGGCGTCGTGTCATTACTTCCCACGATCCTACGCCATTGATATTAAACATTACTGCCACGAAATAAGGTGTCAATTTGAACGAATATGTTAATGTTATCTGTCTAAGTCGATGTGTTGACACACAACACATAGACAAAGCAACTCGGACGTTTCTTGAGGAACCTTTGTTAGCGACTGAGAGTCTAGTTGTTTATTGTAAGTCAATGTTGAGAACCATAAAATTAAGCAAATTAAAAACCCCCCACGTAGTCGAGCAGCGGCGTAGCTATAACGTCTGGGGCCCGCGGCGAATTCGTCAGGCTCCTTTCTCAATATAAAGAAGTGCATCAGCGTCCCTTCTGTGCTCTAAACCAAGCCAGTTCGGGGTCCCGTAGAGCTACGGGCCCCTGGCATTTTGCCACCCCTGCCACCCTAGCTCTTCTTTATATTGAGGAAGGAGCCCTGACATATTTGCCACGGGCCCCAGACGTTATAGTCTCGCAAAAGGTGAGAAAAGTAGAGTATACTCCTCGGAAATAAAACTGTTTATGTTTTGGGTGCGCTTAAATCCTTCGCTCCACTCAGGACTCAATCTTAATTCCCTCGCTACGCTCAGGAATTAACTCATAACACCCTCGCTACTCTCGGGAGTTAAATCTAGAGTCCTTTGCTGCGATCAGGATTCAATATCGCGCCGTGACATAATACAGTGCTTTATCCCTTCGGTGTACAATCTACTATAGTAGGATTTATGTATGTGTGTGTCATCGAATCCTGTGAACTAGCTGACTGCATCACGTTTTCCAGTTGTATGAAACGCTGCACAAACGCAACCCCGATTTCGTGAAGCGAGTGACGGCGGTGGACGGGGACATCACCAAGGAGCGGCTCGGGATCAATGACCGGGACTGGCAGATGCTGGCTGAGGAGGTGAGGCTGAGACAGATTAGATTATAAGAGGTTTGGGGTGTAGTGTGAGCTGTGCCACACTCACACTCTCCCATTATGTAGCACTATATAAGCGTAAGCTAAATTTATAATAAAGGACAGTATTAACTCAAAACTCGTGTATATTAATTAAATTGTCTACCTATTTTCCTGGTCGGCGCGGCGCGCCGCCAGTGCAGCGCCAAGGCCGCACTGGCAGGGTCGCCATGTGAGGATGGGCGTTGGGAGACAACTAATGTAGACGAGTTTTGAGTTAATACTGTCCTTTATTATACACTAGCTGACCCGGCGAACGTTGTTCCGCCTTAAATTTGAAAAATTCCAGTGGGTTGGGCTGTGCTATCCCGCGGGAACTATGCAATTTTCCGGGATAAAACCTATCCTATGTCCTTTCCCGGGACTCAAACTATCTGTATACCAAATTTCAACTAAATCGGCCCAGCGGTTTAAGCGTGATAAGGTAACAGACAGACAGACAGACAGACAGACAGACAGAGTTACTTTCCCATTTATAATATTAGTAAGGATAAGGATTTAGCTTACGCTTATATAGTGCTACATACTGGGAGAGTGTGAGTGTGGCACAGCTCACACTACAGGGGGTTGCACCTCGCGCGCCCGCTCCGGCGCAGACGGACGGGGAGAAGGCGGCAGTTCGACGCCCTAGTGCTGGCTGAGAATGATATGAGGGGGTGCGAGTCGGGTTACCTCCACGTGTGATCAAGAGCTGCGGTTCGTTTTTGGATCCGTCCGGGGGGAAGAGCAGTACTTGGTCCGGTGCGCCCTGGGCATCGGCTAATGATTTCCTGGCAGTTTCTGAGGGATATCATTGACCGTTGGCTAAGAGCCCGACAGGGGGGGAGGGGGGTCCTTGACCAGCCGTACAACGTTGCCGACATTTTGTCACAAGATTTTTTATATATATTTTACATTGACATTGGCGAAGTTGTCGTCGCTATAACGACTTGATACGCCACAAGAAGAAGAAGAAGAATGATATGAGATGAAGACACAAACATACTTACATGCATGCATAGGAAGCATGGTAATAAATTTGCGGGTGGTAGGGCCTTGTGCAAGGTCCGTCCGGATCGCTACCACCATCTTACTCGCTAATCCTGCCGCTAAGTAGCAGTGCTTGCACTGCTGTGTTCCGGTGTGGAGAGTAAGACAGCCGGGGAAATTACGGGCACAAGAGGCATTTCGTCTTAGTCCTCTAGGTTGGCAACGCATCTGCAATCCCTCCGGGGTTGCGGGTGTCTATGGGCAGTGGTGATCACTTACCATCAGGTGGTCCACTTGCTCGTTTGCCTTCCTATTCATATAAAAATAATAATAATAATAATAATGTGTCCTACAGGTGACCGTCATATTCCACGTGGCTGCCACCACGACGTTCGACGAGCCGCTCCGCATGGCCGCCCTCACCAACGTGCGCGGCACCACGGAGGCGCTGCTGCTGGGCAAGAGCTGCAAGAACATCAAGTTAGACCACGGCGTAACTATATCAGACGAATGAGACGGACGTACAAGGGCATTTTCAAAAGCACTTGTACTCTGTTCCCAACAAGATTACCTTAATTTCCCATACAACTTTTTCGTGTCTGTTTTGTGACGCCCCATATAAATTGGGAGTGGGCCGGTATTGCCTCCGTCGAACATCTGTTCCGACTGGCTGCTAATAGGGACGAATATAGGAAGCTGACGGCCAACCTTCAGGATTGAAGAGGCACTAGAAGAAGAAGAAGATATAAATCGTAAGAAAATAGTGTCACAAAACTGTCAAAAAAACCAATGGACACTTTTTTTCTGTACGAAAATAAATAGTGCTAACAATTCTGATTCAGAAAAAGCCAAAATGTCAATTTGGAAAAAAAGTCAAGTGTACATGTTTTTTTGAAAACGCCCAGATGTGGGAATGCGATAACAGTACATTACTGTCTAGGCCAGGAAGTACTGCACAACGACTTTTCGCATCCTTTTCTAATTATTCGGAATTTTTAAAATGTTCGTCGTAATCGGAGGAATTATTAACCCTCGTTCTAAATCTAGAAAACGCTAATTGATGTTCACTCGTAATTCTGTGTTTACTTACCTGTTATTGTTATTAAACCGCTGGACTCCGCGGTACAATGTAAACCGTTAATCAGCTGAATATTTCTAGTAAACAAAGTATAACCTCAGACAAGGGCAATAATTGTCGTAAACTACAATTTACTGTCGATCATTGACATATTATGTAACGCGCTGAAGAATTTGAATTGTACATTGACATTCCATTGAAATTTAAAAAAACCATATACGCATTAATCGAGTTAAATAAATAGTAAGTACATTACTGTCAAGGCCAGGAAGTGGGCATTGCTGGCCGAGTATAGGTTTGAACGGACGAGCTTGCGAGTGCTATTCTGGCCGAGGCGAGTATACTTTACTGCATTTCTCAAAAATCGAAAAATAAATGAAAATTTAATTGACATAAATTATTAATTACTAGCTGACCCGGCGAACTTTGTTCTGCCTTAAATTTGAAAACTCCAGTGGTTTGGGCTGTGCTATCCCGCGGGAACTATGCAATTTTCCGGGATAAAAACTATCCTATGTCCTTTCCCCGGACTCAAACTATCTGTATACCAAATTTCAATTAAATCGGCCCAGCGGTTTAAGCGTGAAAAGGTAACAGACAGACAGACAGACAGACAGACAGAGTTACTTTCGCATTTATAATATTAGTAAGGAAGTAAGGATTCTTGCTTTGCCGCCTTTGTCTATCAATGGCATTTGAAGAGAGTATTTTTCTATCCAGAACATCTAAAGCTATTTCAGACACAGATAAACACGCCGTACTAGCTTTTTTTTTTAATTTGGTGTTTTAAGTCTTGTGCCTTTATTTTATAATGGTGATTTGCATTTTTAAAAAGTTAATAACTAGACAGTAATAGAATGTGAATGCAACATTACTGGAGAGTTTAGCGCTACAGTATTTTTTTTTTAAATTTGGACTGACCGGCAACATGACTTCCTGTTCTGATACGTAGTTAACAATGACGTCAACGGACATTTTTGAGACGTGTTTATGTGTGCGTGCAGGTCGTATGTTCACGTGTCTACGGCCTACTCGCACGCCACCTGCGGCCGCACCGGCAAAGACGTGCTCGAGGAGTTCTACGACAGCCCCATGCAGCCCAACACCATCATCGATATGGTGCAGGAGCTGAGCGACGAGAAGCTCGCCGCCATCAAGCCACAGTGAGTCAATGCTTAAAGGTTTTCCAGGAGCTGATGCGGCGGCGGGGGAGGGGGGGAACCCGAGCCCGCACCATAGAATAAATAAGAACATAGTTCCACTACCGTACTTCGCGGAACCGTCGGTCCTTCCATCCACAAAATCTTGATGGTTGGCAGTCAAGAACCTTGCGTTTTAAACGCAATTTCTTTCCTCGTACGACAAAGATCTGGAACCAACTTCCTGCTGCAACTTTCCCTGAGCAGTACAATTTAGGGATCTTTAAAAAGCGAGCCTTCCTGTTCCTCAAAGGGCCGGCAACGCACTTGTGATTCCCCAGGTCTTGCAGGTGTCCCTGGGCGACGGTGATTGCTTTCCATCAGGTGACCCGTCGGCTCGTTTGCCCCCTCTTATATATAAAAAAAAATAGTAGAACGGAAACTCCCGCTCCGGCCGGACTCAAGGTCACGATATTAGAGTACATGTTAAGCGGGTATTTCAGTCGGGCTGTCACGGCCGGCGTCGCCACACGCGCGTTTGGCTGTTTGCGCGTTCCGTACCTACCTTCGTATTGGAATCAAATAACAATGGCGTAAAACTACTACTAGTTTTACGTGAGCCTGTATGTATTTTATTTTATATTTGTAGGTACACAACATTAACTATAATAATAAAGAATCCCTAAGAATTTCGCCCATTCCCTCGATGGGCTTTTACCATCTATGCGGGACGAAAAGCAACTGGTACATTTTGTTTTTCCTCTGCTCTCAGACCAGCATGGAAGTAACCAGGATATACCGTTTCCAATAAAAAAAAGAATTATAAAAATAGAACTACTCTGTTAAAAGTTAACCATGGTCATACACAAAAAAATATACGCGTCGAATCGAGAACGTCCTCCGTTTTTTTCTGTCGGTTATAAATTAAAAAAAAACCCGAGTTGCGTAAATCAAATCCATATGTTGTTGATTGATACTTGTAGTGACGTCTATAGGAAACTTTTTTACTTAAATTCGCGTGGTCGCGCTTTTTTAATAGCCATTGCACTGTTTTTTATGATGTAGATAATACGTTTCATTCATCCGCCCGGTACGGGGCTACCGGGGGTATGTGGCGCTCTCCCGCGACGGCAGGCATACCCACTTAAAACCACACGGAATCCCTATTCGGTCATATATGTGAGGCTTAACTGCACTCGGCGTCACCGCGACGCCCCACCACCCCGGGATGGGGTTCCCTCGCGGCACCTGTGCAATGCAGGTTTGGGAATTCCCGCCCTACCCCGCTGGTGCTTGGACTTTTTATAGAGGTTGTCTCCTCGTCGCGCCTATGGGCCGGGGTTACGTGTTGACCGACAGTGGCCGAAGCCACGCCGCTCCGCGATCGGCCGATCCTCACGTCAGCTCTCACACCCTCATGTACTCATGACACTCTAAGCAGAGCGGTACTGAAGGCATGATCGCGTCCGTCACCAAAAGCACCCGCGGGTGCGACCCTCTGGATTTTTTAAAGAGGGTTACTCCTCGCAGCCTGTCTTGAAAAATAGCGGCACACGTTCCGACCCCACGGGCCGGGTTGCGTGTCGACCGGCAGTGATCTGTCGCACCGCTCTGATGGTGACCTTTCGCCTCCGTCCAATAAGGACCTCACCTTTCCCTGCAGGTACAAAGGCGCCGCCCTCACTGCGGGTCTATTTCTGGACCCGCTGGCTCAGATCCCCCGCAACGAATTGTGGATTCACCTTACCACCCCTCCCTTCAGTCAGATATTAGTCAACAGTTAACTGACTTATTAAATTAATTAATTAACCGTTCTTGCCCAGGGTGCACCGGCCTTACCTTTACCCTTCCCCCCGGTGAGGTCAAGAGCCTCTATTAGAAGGGAACTGTAACGCCGTCGAGGTTTCCGAGGGCGCACCTCGTATAGCTATTGCCCTGTCTTATTTTTCCCATGATACGTAGAGATGCAGGGTCATCCACCTTCAGCTTTAGTTATCTTTGTATTTATGGACAAGTCAGCAATTTGCGAAATAATTGGATCGCGACGTAGTTTCAGATTTCGCTGAACATGCTTGAGTCGCGGTCGGTCCATCGCGCAATGCGGTCAAGTCTGTCCACAGATCAAAGGTCCTTTTTATGGTTTGGAAAATGCGCCTTATGCATCCGCCCGGTACGGGTTTACCGGGGGTATGTGGGGCTCTCCCGCGACAGCAGGCATACCCACTAAAAACCACACGGATTCCCTATTCAGTCGTATGTGAGGCGTCACGGGAGCACTCGGTGTCACCGCGACGCCCCACGAAGATCAGAGCCCTTAGCGTAAAGGCAGATAGATAGTTTGTTGGGTGGTTTACCATCATTTGCTAAACAATATTCCTCAAATGCATCGTTTGACGAACACTTCCTTTGACAACTTTTTGTTTTCTACTAAAATTTAGACTTTTTCATCAATCATCATCATCATGTCAGGGGAAAGACGTCCACTGCTGAACATAGGCCTCTCTCGCGGCTCGCCAAACAGATCGGCCCTGCGCCACCCGCATCCAAGTTCCCGCTACCCTCACCAGGTCGTCGGAGGCCTACCTACACCGCGTCTCCCGGTCCGCGGACGCCACTCGAGAACCTAAAGGCCCCATCGGCCGTCAGTTCTACGGGCGATGTTTTTTTTTTATAAAAGAGGGGGCAAACGAGCAGACGGGTCACCTGATGGAAAGCAATCACCGTCGCCCAGGGACACCTGCCCTGCCCACTTTTTGGAAAACATAAAACAAATCTAACTTAATAATAACCTAATGTGAGCCACGCCTTAAGGTTTTCGATTTTTAAAAAGTTTACGGTTTATCAGATACTAGCTTCTGCCCGCGACTTCGTTTGCGTATTATACATATAAACCTTCCTCTTGAATCACTCTATTAAAAAAGTCGGTTTACGAGCGATAGTTTAACGTGATAACGTCATAAAGAAACATAAACGAACTGCTAGCTCTGACGTCACGCGAGAAGATCGTGCCTCTCTATCGCTTGTTCCGCGCTCTCGCTTGCACACTCTGACGTCACGCAAGAAATAAAAATTCTTGATTCATTTGATAGTACCTATCATTTGAAAAACAGCGCCTTCTCTCGTCCCTGGTGAGCAGTAGATGTTCCACGGGAGTTTGTAATTGTGTCGTACAGACACATCATTCAACAACGACAAAAATTCGCATAGTAACAAGATCACGTGACAGCTAGTAACAGGTAGAAAAATTCGAAGACTACCCACCTGCTATGGGTGGTGTAGGGGTATAGCACGCGTCACGGAATGACGAGGATCCCGGCTCGATTCCCGGCCATAGCTTTACTTTTCGGATTTTTCTGTGTTCTAATTTTCGCTGACATTTAGAAATTTACAACATATCAAGTCAATAAGAATGCAAGTCTTTACAAGCGATGTTTGTCTGTATGTACGTCCGGGTGGAATCTTACAACTCAATTATTTTGCTGACTGTACTTGCATTGTCATCGGTACCAAATTTCGAGTCAATCGGACCAACTGTTGACGAGTCCCGGCCAGGACACCAGAATTCTACTAAGTGCCAGATTACAGTATTGTCATCCGACTTTCACAAGTTTGTAAATAGGTCAGTTTCTGACAGTCACCTGTTACGGAAAATTAACTTCACGGTGCCTAAGGCCAGCACGAGGACCTGTCGACGAATTACATTTCACCCAGCTAGAACCAGGACAAAATTCGGAAAGGCCCTTCCACTTTACCGTATATAAAAGTCATTCAACGACCTAGACCTAGCAAATCAATTCCAATTCGACATCTTTCAAGATTCGATACGGTCAATTAAGCGTAAAATGCTGATTCCATCACACATGCCTCAAAATTAGTTATCTTTTTGCCTAATGTTAGTTTTGTTATAAGCAGGATGCTAACTCACTTGCCTAATCCTGTTTTACAACTTGACATTAATAACAAAAAACTGACGGAGCTCATCAATAAAAAAATAACAAAAAACATAGACAAAACAAGGTTATATGTACACAGTCGTGCACATCCTCCCCCGTTTTAAAAAAAAACCACTTTTTTTAAGGGCCGACGTAATGTCCCTGCGGCAGTTCTTATGTCAACCACTCTCAGCACTCCATCGCGGCCTGGGAATGTACGTGAAACTATGCCCCGTGGCCACGTGCTCCTCGGTAGATCTCCATCGGCAATGAGTACAGGGTCTCCAATCGAAATGGTTCGAGTCGGGACGCCTCTGACACGG
Organism: Pandemis cinnamomeana; assembly: GCA_932294345.1. Lineage (NCBI taxonomy): Eukaryota > Metazoa > Arthropoda > Insecta > Lepidoptera > Tortricidae > Pandemis > Pandemis cinnamomeana. The sequence goes on along the minus strand of OW028731.1, from coordinate 1,629,208 downwards.
CGCGGGGCAAGGCTTGGCAAGTATTCAATCACCCAGCGGCGCCAAAAATGATCCGCTAGTCTCAGAGCTCTGCGCCACCCGCTCCTACTACAGAGGTCTGAATCTGTGAGCTGGGCCGGTATGGGGCGACCAGAGGAAGATCCCAGTAGTAGGTGACTCGGTGTAAGGGCCTCAGGATCAGCAGCGTCGGGCGACACGTGTGTGAGCGGACGCGCGTTTACGAGTGCTTCGGCTTCGGCCAAGAGTGTGGCAAGCACTTCGTCGGTGGGAGCTTGTTCGCGGAGGGTAACCTTTAAGGCTAATTTGACGCTTTAATCGACACCAGTGAAAGTAAAAGCACGATGATGGTGCGCGAGTCGGGCTCTCGGTAAATCTCCCATAGGAGGCTGTAGCGGTTGTAAACAAAGTCATGACTTGTCATTATGTGACACCTTCAAAGCAATGACAGTAGATGATAGGTGGAGTTTCATTAAAGAAAATAAAATATGTTATCGATGTTTGCAAAGAGGTTTGCATAGCTTTAGGTTGTGCAATAAAAATAAAAATAAGTGTTAAATAAATGATTGTCATCGCAAACATTACAGTTTGTTACACAATCCTAACTTCCTTCCCATAACATCTGATCGCAAAAATGAACGCGCGAATTACGCACAAGCCACGCCTTCATTAATGTCAAACGACTAGCTCAAACGACACAAACCCAGCAAGGGACGTTACCGCTCACACCACCGCTAACCTTTCTCTTAGTCCAATCAACGTTAACCCTACGTCTCGGCCTCTCTTGAAGATAATCGCAGTTACAGTCTCCGGGCCAGCAGGAAGTGTTGACACGTTTGCCCTCTTGGACGACGGGTCGACGTCATCATTTATAGATTCTGACATCTGCTCTCGTATCGGCGTACGAGGACCGGAAGGGGAAATTCACGTTGATTGTGTAGGTGTGTAGCGACCCTAGCGCCACCTAGTTGGCCTCTACATAACTACTTCGACACACGAGTAGCTAGCGCCAGTTCTAATGACAGCTGTCACATCGTTCTACATGCCGATAACGAAGTTTCTCAACGCAGCTGCATAAATACAACTCTCAACTCTCTTCCTTCGGCCTTCGGTCCCCAGGCATAACATCTGCCTGGAGAGAGATCTCTCTATTGTGGCTCTCCCCACAGGTGGTTTACATCGAAAAACGTCAGTACAATATGTTGATTTTGAGATAAAAGGCCGACACACTGGTCAAACATTTTCAGTATATAAAGCACGGTCGATTAAAAACTTAGGACTAGCATGCAAGCAGTCAGTCAAGTCAGATGATTTGCGGCAATATCCGTACCTAACAGACTTATGCGCTGAATTGTGTTACGACAATGCTATTTCTGCGTTAATAATAGGGATTGACAACTGGCATTTGTCGGTTGCGATCGCCATCAGGAAAGGCACAAAGTCGCAGCCTGTAGCAATTCAAACGTCATTAGGTTGGGTTCTTTTTGGATTCACCAGTTCTAGAACTAAGCCAATTGACTCGCTGTATCACGCCTTTTCAATTGAGTCTGAAAACCGATTCATGAAACTAAATACGTTTATTTTACAACTTGACATTAATAACAAAAAACAGACGGAGCTCATCAATAAAAAAAGAACAAAAACAAAGACAAAACAAGGTTATATGTACACAGTCGTGCACAGTAAGTCCCTAAACATGACAAATGCTGTCGCATGCCTGTTATTGGTGCATGAACATGGATTGTAACTTGTAATTTTGTTAATATTAATGTTTTGTTTATGTACTGTTGGCATGCCTAAATAAATAAATACACAAGTACGCAAAATTTCAGCTCAATCCAAAAAGTATCTGCTTCAAAATTGAGTCGCAAGATTCCACCCGGACAAACGTATCCATTCCAAGTTAAATAATTTACTATGTATCGAGATACAGTCGTTAGATGGAAGATAAACAGGAAAATGTTGCAATAATTGTATGTAAGTAAATCGAACAAACAAGTGAACAACCTTCACCTCCTTGTAGTTACTACTACAAGTAGTAGTACAAAAAAGTAATGATATACACAATTTTTACTACGCTAGCTCGCGACTCCGGCTGCAAAAGAAACATTGTGTATATCACTATCACTATCACTACATAGTATAAAACAAAGTCGCTTTCTCTGTCCCTATGTCCCTATGTATGCTTATATCTTCAAAACTATACAACGGATTTTGATGCGGTTTTTTTAATAGATAGAGTGATTCAAGAGGAAGGTTTTTATGTATAATTCTACGCAGACGAAGTCGCGGGCAGAAGCTAGTTATATGTAAAAGAAAGTGCAGCCAGCAGACAAGCAAGTGCTAAAAACGTACCTTCTTCACGCTTAATCGTACGTACGTACGTAGACTTGAGTCAATGACAGTATTTATATGCAAAATTTGGAATCAACATTTAGGAACAAGGAAAATGGCACGAGGAAATAACGAATTAGCAAAGCAATTCAATGTCGTAAAGTTAAATCCTAAATTCCTTATCGCGCCAAATCGAAATCTAAAACTTTATTTTTTAAAGGCAAAGGCTTTTATTATAAACTAGCTTCTGCCCGCGACTTCGTCTGCGTAGAATTATACATAAAAACTTTCCTCTTGAATCACTCTATCTATTAAAAAAAACCGCATCGAAATCCGTCGTGTAGTTTTGAAGATATAAGCATACATAGGGACAAAGGGACAGAGAAAGCGACTTTATTTTATACTATGTAGTGATTACAAGCACTACATTAACTTGCAACGTTTGTAAGTATGTTTGTCCGGGTGGCATCTTGCGACTCAATTTCGATATCATCATTCGATTGAGCTGAAATTTTGCATACCTGTGTGAGCGTCCTGGCTGTGCCACCAGTATTCCACTACCAGATTATTGTATTGTCATCTGACTTACACAAGTATGCAAAATTTCAGCTCAAGCTCCTCCAGGACAAACATACATACACACATTGCAAGTTAATATAAAGCTTGCAATATACGTAGTGATCTAGTGAACAAATTGCCACCACTTCACTATCACTACATAGTCACTACATAGTATAAAACAAAGTCGCTTTCTCTGTCCCTATCTCCCTATGTCCCTATGTCCCTATGTATGCTTATATCTTCAAAACTACACAACGGATTTTGATGCGGTTTTTTTAATAGGTAGAGTGACTCATGGATAAGGTTTTTACGTATAATTCTACGAAGACAAAGTGGCGGGCAGAAGCTAGTTTCTTATAATTACTGTTCTGTTTAGGTTGATTGAAGACTGGCCCAACACCTACGCGTTCACCAAAGCAATCGCTGAAGAAGCCGTGAGGACTATGGCGGGAGACCTGCCCATTTGCATCATCAGACCCGCTATAGGTAAGGATCCATGGCCACGGAGTCCCATAGCAAAGGAGGATGGTATCACTCGATAGTCCAAGTTTCGATAGACTAGAGCAGGGATGGCGAACCAATGGCACGCGTGCCAGTGTTGGCACGCTTCAAAATAATGCGGGCACGCCAATAATGGCAATATGGTCATATGATGGTAATATATTAAGACAACAAGGTCTAATAGGTCAGAGCCAAATATTACATTATTAGCGTAATGCTGAGCCAGCGACCGTTTCGCTTTTGCGCAGACACACAACGCTGATGATCTATTTTTCATGTCTATGTTTTTTTCGTTTTACCTTGTTTATCCCTACTAATCCCTACTATCCCATCCCTACTAATATTATAAATGCGAAAGTAACTCTGTCTGTCTGTTACCATTTCACGCTTAAACCGCTGGGCCGATTTAGTTGAAATTTGGTATACGGTAGTTAGAGTCCCGGGGAAGGATATAGGATAGTTTTTATCCCAGAAAATTGCATAGTTCCCGCGGGACAGCGATTCTGCGCAGACAGAGTCGCGGGCAACAGCTAGTTTTCTATAAAATTGTGTAGGTAGGTATATTATCTTATATTTGTGTGTCTTGCAAAAAGGAATACATTTCTTCTTTCTTTCTTTCTTTCTTTTTATAATTTGTGAAAAAATGGCACGTCCACCGAAAAAGGTTCGCCACCCCTGGACTAGACTCTAGTCACTAGAGTATCGATATTTTTATGAACAACTAACTTTTGCCCGCGACTTCGTCCGCACAGATGACGTGACGATATACACCATAGGTACCTCCACTCATGTCTCCAAGTGCCTATAAGGTTTTTATTTCCTATCCCGTGGGAAATTGGGAAAATCCCTTAGAGCACCTACGTGATCCTCTAGGAATGTTATCTACTAATTAGTGTCTTGATTATTAACCTTGTCTTTTTATCCCATGGGAAATTCGAAAAATTCCTTTGTAGTGCACCGTTATACTAATCAAGGAATGTTATGTAGGGGCCAAATGTAATGCTTTATTGGTACAACATTTCCGAATTTTCCAATCCCGCGGGAAAATCGGGATACAAAACATCTTATGTCCGTTTCCTGGTTCTATAGACCTCCCCACCAATTTTTAGCCAAATCGGTTCAGCCGTTCTTGAGTTATAAATAGTGTAACTAACACGACTTCACTACATAGTATAAAATAAAGTCGTTTTCTCTGTACCTATGTCCCTATGTCCTTATGTCTTTATGTCCCTTTGTATGCTTAGATATATCTTCAAAACTACACAACGAATTTTGATGCGGTTTTTAATATGAAGAGGAAGGTTTTATGTATAACTAGCTTCTGCCCGCGACTTCGTCTGCGTAGAATTATGCATTTATACATAAAAACCTTCCTCTTGAATCACTCTATCTATTAAAAAAACCGCATCAAAATCCGTTGTGTACTTTTGAAGATAAAAGCATAAATTGGGACATATGGACATAGGGACAGAGAAAGCGATTTTATTTTATACTAGGTAACTATGTAGTGATTCTACGCGTACGAAGTCACGAGCAGAAGCTAGTTCTTTTATAAATATAGATTAACTGGTATTTCAAAACCGAACCGGTTCTTCCATGCTGATCTGGTCTGGGAGTAAAGAAAAAACATAGAATTTACCAGTTGCTTCTCTTCCCGCGCAGATGGTAAAAGCCCATCGAGGGAATGGGCGAAATTCTTAGGAATCATCTTATAGGCGATTTCCATCTATACGCCTGCAATCATGCTAAACGTGGCCTTTGGGTCTTGTTACCTCGGGCTCTGTCTGCCCCGTAAGGGATATACATAGACGTGATTTGTGCATGTATGTCAAAACCGGGTCCGATCCCGGATAATAACATATAGTTAGATGAAGCTATTGTCAATACCCTCTTCACCATAAGGGTACACGGGGCCCGTGCCCAGGGCCCCCATTCTCAGGGGGCCCCGCAGGACCGACAATATCTCTCACACATTTATTCTTAAAACATTTTTGTCGGGCATTTTGTCGGACGTCATCATCACTATCACTACATAGTATAAAACGAAGTCGCTTTCTCTGTCCCTATGTCCCTATGTATGCTTATATTTTCAAAACTACACAACGGATTTTGATGCGGTTTTTTTCAATAGATATAGTGATTCAAGAGGAAGGTTTTTATGTATAACTCTACGAAGTCGCGGGCAGAAGCTGGTGTTATGATATTTCGCTTTTTTACTTTTCAAAAGGGCCCAAAATTCTTTTGTGCCCAAGGGCCCCAGCGTAGTTTAAGACGGCCCCGGCTATGTGGTTACAACTGTGTGGTATGTTGCAGTGATCAGCTCGCTTCTGGAACCTACTCCGGGCTGGGTGGACATCAGCAGTGCTTACGGGCCTAGTGGGGTGAGTTTCTAAATTATTATGTCGAGGCCCTTGGTCCGTGGGGCCCTAGCGCTATCAGCCCCTTCAAAGAGATTTCGAAGAGGCTAATAGACGCTACGGGTGACCGCAGAGCTGGCAGCTTCCTCGGACAGCGTAGTATCGCTGTCCAAAGGGGGAATGCTGCCAGCTTCTGTGGAACTATACCACGGGGGCCCCTTCTTTTTTAATTCGTTTTTAATTTAATAGTTTAATTTGTTTTATTTCCATTTTGTATCCTATTAAATCAGGGTTTCTTAAACTTTTTGCAGTCACGGACCACTTTTACAATTTAAACAACTTCACGGACCCCTCTCAAAAAATATTTTAGGGAAATAATAAAAAACCTTATTTAAATAAAAAAAAAAAACTTTTGTTTGGGGCGCGGCAGCGGGGCGGCGGTTGCGGCCCGCGCGCTATTTGCGCTTACAGTGCTTCACAGAATAGACCGGCCTCGCCGCCCGACGACGACGATGCGTTTCGTCAAGTTTACGACACAATTTCCTAATAAATATGATTACATTTAACTGACCTACTGCGGACCCCTGATAGACATGTCACGGACCCCTAAGGGGTCCGTGGACCACACTTTAAGAAACCCTGTATTAAATAAACATTTCTTTATTACATTGCCAGAGCGTCCAGGTGGACCTTTTAACTTTCAATGTATGTACGTGTATATATTTAAAAAAGAATCTAGACTCTTTACTAAACCCCCACCACACTTGGTGCACAGCTATACTTCGGTGCAAAGAAATCGGGTCACTTCCCTTAAAAAGTTATACACCACAAATCAGTACAAAACAATAACAGAATCAAAGAACAAAGTAGACAATCCCTCCGGGTTGCGGGTGTCTATGGGCAGTGGCGATCACTTACCATCAGGTGACCCATTTGCTCGTTTGCCTTCCTATTCATATAGAAAATACAATAGGCGGTCTTATCGCTTAATGGCGATGTCTACCAGACAACCAATAAGACAGAGAAATGAGTTCGACAGTTTAAGTAGGTGGCGGAAACTAATATGAAAAGTGACCCGGTTTCTTTGCACTCATTACTTCTTTGCTTCCATACTGGTCTGGGAGCAAAGAAAAAACATAGAATGTACCAGTTGCTTCTCTCCCCGTGCAGGTAAAAGCCCATCGAGGGAATGGGCGAAATTCTTGGGGATCATGTTATAGGCGATGCGGCTAGCAACCCTTCACTATTTTGATTCCGTTTTCACATACGCCTACAATCATGCTAAACGTGGCCTTTAGGTTTTGTTACCTAGGCTCTGTCTACCTCGTAGGGGATATAGACGTGATTTGTGTATGTGTATGTGTATTCTTTGCACCCGAGTATATTTGGTAATCCCGGCATTGACTTACAATAAACAACTAGACTCTCAGTCGCTAACAAAGGTTCCTCAAGAAACGTCCGAGTTGCTTTGTCTATGTGTTGTGTGTGTCAACACATCGACTTAGACAGATAACATTAACATATTCGTTCAAATTGACACCTCATTTCGTGGCAGTAATGTTTAATATCAATGGCGTAGGATCGTGAGAAGTAATGACACGACGCCACGCGCTGGAAACCTGCCTGTCTCTTTTGTTCTCAATAGTAAGATTACGGTGCGAAAGAGACATATACATTGTTATCAAAGCGCGGTCGAAACACAACTGAACCGAAACTCTGAACAATAGACGCGTCGTTCAGACTTTTGCTTCGGACAGTTTTTGAGCGTGACTGGGAGTCTAGTTGTTTATTGTACGTCAATGAATCCCGGTCATTCTTCCAGCTGGTCCTAGGTTGCGGTCTAGGCGTGATGCACACGTTCATGGCTGACGACGACAGCAAGCTGGATCTGGTGCCGGTAGACTTCGTGAACAACGCCACGCTGGCCGCCGGCTGGGAGACGGCGCAGCGGCGCGCGCGCGGCGACACCTCCGTCAAGATCTACACCGTTGCTCCCTCAAGGAACCCCATCAACTGGAGTGAGTATGATGATAGAATAGAATAGAATAGAATAGAATAGAAAAACTTTATTGTATAATCTGTGTAGGTACAAAGATGGTGAAAATGTTTTACTAAGTTTCAACAGTTACCCTTCCGGGCATACAATGTTTTATATTCTTAAAATCTAATTCACAATTTACAGGCATAAAATTCTTTTAAATTATAAAAAGCCTTCTGTATTAACCATTTTTTAAGTGTTCGTTTAAAAGTGCTATCATCTATACTTTTTATATCATTGGGAAGATTATTAAATACACGAATAGCTGATATTAAAGCACTTTTTTAAATATTGAGTTGTTGATCTTGGGAAGTTTAAGATCATATTTATATTGAGATCGAACATTAAATTTGCAGGATCTCATTGGAAAATATTCTGGCTGATTTCTAACAAATAGACATAATTCTAGGATGTATATGCATGTCAGAGTTAGGAAGTGTTTATTTCGAAAAACGTTTCGAAGAGACTCATCGGCGCGCATGCTATATATTGTCCTTAAACATCTTTGATGATGATGATGATGATGTGGGGACGCCTGGCTGGATCAGGCGGGCTGTCGATCCTCTATGGCGACCATTCAGCCCAGTTCCCCTTGGCTGGAGCCGCCGGTTACTGTCCCAGCAGCGCTCCCACACACTCTCCCCGAATCTTCGTGTCTTCCTGCCGAACATAAGGACATCTTTTAGTTGGATGTCTCCAAGCTCGTCCTCCTCCAGTTCGTCGCTCCCGAATGCTTCGCGCCGCGCTGCCGCGTACATGACGCACTCCGTGAGGACGTGCTTGCTCGTCTCCTCTTTCCCGCAGTGCGGGCAGGAGGGATCGCTTGTTATGCCTATAATGCTTAAGTGCCTGTTTAGAGTATTATGGCCAGTGATGATGCCAGTTAAAATTCTTAAACTACTCTTACCTAGATTCAGGAGATACCTAGTTCTTCTGCGGTTTATGCTTTTCAGCATCATCTTCGATTGTCTGCACCACTGGAGTGAGTATAGAATCTGATAGAATAGTCTATTGCCAATCGTTCTATCCGACGCGTGGTAGAGCCGGAGTGAGTATTGAATCAGGTAGAACAGCGTTACTTAACCTGTGGTCTTCCAGCTGGTGGAGGTTGACCACACTCAGAGCGACCCTAGCGCCACCTAGTCATTGACTACACTAACTACGCACGTGTAGCTTGTGCTAGTGACGTCACATTGTTCTTCATCGCCATGAACTCTCTTCCTCTGGACTTACGTCTTCTGCCTATTGCACAGCTCCACTTGAGATTGAGAGGCCATAAGTCAAACCACTAGGCCACCACGGCTCTTTTTACAAGCTTTTTATTAACTTGCAACTTTGTATGTATGTTTGTCCGGGAGGAATCTTGCAACTCAATATTGAAGCAGATATCTTCAACCGATTGAGCTGAAAGTTTGCATACTTGTGGAAGTCAGATGACAATACAATAATCTGGTAGTAGAATTCTGGTGGCCTGGTCAGGACCATCTCTTCAACGGTTGGTCCGATTGACGTGAATTTCGGTACACATGTAGGACGGATGACAATGCAAGAACAGTCAACAAAACAAGCTTGTATCAAGGCGTGCGAGTCGGGTACCTCCACGTGTGGTCAAGAGCTGCGGTTCCTTTTGGATCCGTCCGGGGGGAAGAGCAGTGCTTGATCCGGTGCACCCTGGGCTTCGGCTAATGATTTCCTGGCAGTTTCTGAGGGATATCATTGACCGTTGGCTAAGAGCCCGACAGGGGAGGGGTCTTGACCATTACCGTACAACGTTGCCGACATTTTGTCACAAGATTTTTTAATCATATTTTTGTTACTTTGACATTGGCGAAGTTGTCGTCGCTATAACGACTTGAAACGCCACAAATAAGAAGAAGCTTGTATCAAAAATGGTTTTTTCTCAAACATGCTCGGAAATGTATGCGTTAATGTCCCGATATGAGGACATGAAGTTTCTCGTTTATGGCTCCCTACATTACTTCTTGGCTTAGGCCACAAAAGTTAGTATGAAAATCCATTTTTGTCCGCTGCTCTAATTTTTTAAATTTCTATACTAAAATTAAATTGGCAAAGGAAAACATTACATACAGCCAACCACCACCACAATCTGTACCTAAGCATAAATGCGACATAAAAAAAAATCTATGGTACTATATTTATGTGCGGTTAAACATGGTGCTCAAATAGCTGGATCAAATTAGTACATTTAAAAAATAAAAAAGGTGGCAAATCGAAAATCTTTTTAATTTTAATATTTCCTCACATTGTTTGAGAAAAGCACTATACAAGCTTTGGCCGGAACAGGGATTGCAGGACTCGTTCTATCTGGCCTCGTCTTCGACTCGGCCACCTACCCCAAACTCGTCCAGCAATCCCTTACTTCACGGCCTCTGCAGTAATGTACTATTTTGTTAGGTTATGCCTGCCACTATAGTTACGCTGAACCTCTCTGAACCAAACATTATTTCACAGAAACGCTCCTCGGCCATCTATACAAGGACGGGGTCAAGTTAGCGACTCCGCGCGCCATCTGGTACAACTACGACTTCCACACGAAGCACCGCACGCTGTTCGTGCTGCTGACTTGGCTGCTGCATTTCGTGCCAGGATACCTGGCGGATGGAGCGCTGGTGCTCCTTGGAAAGAAACCAAAGTGAGTAACGTGAGATATGTATGAGAAGTATAGAGGATGGGAATGGGAAGTGTGTACAGTTGAGAGCTTAGGGGCCATTCAAATATTACGTAAGCAGATTTTTTAATAGTAGATTGTACACCGAGGGGATAAAACACTGTATTATGTCACGGGCGCGCTATTGAATCCAGAGCGCAGCAAAGGACTCTAGATTTAACTCCCGAGCGTAGCGAGGGTGTTATGAGTTAATTCCTGAGCGTAGCGAGGGAATTAAGATTGAGTCCTGAGTGGAGCGAAGGATTTAAGCGCACCCAAGACATATACAGTTTTATCTCCGAGGAGTATACTCTACTTTTCTCACCTTTTGCGAGACAATAACAACCAAGGTGACTAGAAAAATACATACATACACATGCACAAATCACGTCTTTATCCCTTACGGGGTAGACAGAGCCTAAGGTAACAGGTACCTACAGGCCACATTTAGCAAGATTGTGGGCGTATAGGTGGAAAATGGAATCAAAAAACTAGAAAAATAATTTAATTAATACAACAGTAAAACAAAATTAAAAGTAAAAATTTAAGTTTGAGAAATTAGTCCAGTTGTGTACATAATGATACAGCAATATTTTTATTTGGAATCTTAGCAGTTCTATGCGTGTAATATTACAGCGTCGGCTAACACTGGCAGCTTTTGTTTTATTTGAAATTTGTTTCATTCGTTCGAAATTCGAACGCCGCTTGCCGTGGCGTGGCCATCTCGATTTTCGGAGCCGTGCGATTTTTACGAAATTGGACTTTAAGAGTATAGGAATAAGAACTATGAAATTGAGAATCATATTACTAACCTACGGGTTATAATGAATTTCAGTACAATATTACTACCCGGCGAAAGCCAAGGGCTATAATGACTTACTTTGAGTAAGGTTTACATGATATATAATTAGTCATTGTCGAGCAGGTGGTGTGAAAAATTATTTACCCCATTTCCCCTTGTCAGCAAAAGTAAGCAAACCTCTTACCCCCCTCCCATGCTTGCGTAATCATTGGAACCTATATGCATTTTTCTTTTAATGGATTCTGTTTTTTATTGAATCGAAACTGCTGACGTAATCACCATATCGACCCCCCCACCCACCACGTCATCAAAAATAAGCAAAGCAGAGACCCCCCGGCCCCCTCAAGTGCTTACGTAATACTTGAACGCCCCTTTATGAAGCACCTGGAAACTTTCTCTAGGGGGGGGGGCAGCCCTTCCCTGCCCACTGTTTTTGGTTCATTGATAGAGCTTTTGCTACGGTTTAATTTGGTGCTAAAAATCCGTTGTGTAGTTTTGAAGATATAAGCATACATAGGGACATAGGGACAGAGAAAGCGACTTTATTTTATACTATGTAGTGAAGTGATAGTGATTCTACGCAGACGAAGTCGCGGGCAGAAGCTAGTCTACAATAAAATTGTTCTTCTATCTTGATAGGACGTGATGTTGCGACAGCTACGCGAAAAGGTGAACCCAAACTGGAGTTACGTAAACCATCGCCTCATAAAAAAGATTGTGTTACAAACTATACATTTGCGGAAACTTAAAAATGTAAATAGATCCAGAATTTATGCAAGGCCCGTCTGTTTTTACATAAATAATTACGTCAGATGACTCGACAAACAAACAATGATTAATTAATATCGCTGATGACTATAAAAACCTTAATTTATTTCAACGAACTTTGATTCATTCGGCCTGCGCCGGTCAATTCCAGTTTTACAAGCGCTTATTTAACTTGCAATGTATGTATGTTTGTTCGGGTGGAACCCTGTAACTCAATTTTGAAGCTATCTTTAACCGATTCAGTTGAAATTTTCCATGCTTGTGTAAGTCAAATGGCAATGCAATAATCAGGGATTGAAGTTCTGGTGGTCCAGCCAGGACCGTCTCCAGAGGAGGGAACTCTGCAACGGTCCAATTTGACTTGTAATTTGGTACACATTATGCATGTGTAAATTTTTATCTCCGGGAGTTCAAATTTTATTTCGAGAAATTAATTAAATGATTAATTATTTTATTTGATTAATTTTTGAGTCATGTCCACATTATTGCGAGCAATGACGTAAATTTTTCCGATCTCTGCTCATAATACATCTCTTTTGTGCCTTAAAACGGCTTCTCTATTTGTTGAGTTCTGAGAGGCTCTAGTGTTCTCGGTTTGGGTCGGCTTGCTTGTTTCTTCTCCGACGATAGTCGGTTACAAGTGACAATTATAATTTCGAAAGGCAAGGTGTAGTCACTATGGAACTAACCGGCCTCTTTTCAAGTTTATTATGTAACTTATCACTGACTATTGTCTCCTTGGCGAATTGGCATTGTTCATTTTTTTAAAGCTGTGCTTTTAACACCTTTATTTGATAAAATGGACTATTTCAAGCAACTAATTTGAATATTATGCTTTGACGTAGCTTTGTTAATTAATAATAATTTTTTTTTCGCTGTTTGATAGTTCGTGAATTTAGACAGAATCCCAATCGCCTTCGTTCGGCTGGCTATAAAAAAAACGGCTTCGTCTATGGTTTTGTCGATTTGACAGTGACACGTGACAGTTGCCATGGCTAAACTTTTTTTTTAATTTTTGTGGCAAGCATTCGATGCTGGATTCTGTCTAAAAACCGGGTCGTTCGGTGAAACAAAGGTTCAAAGTACTTTTACAAAAATATCTGCAATCATAAAGTATTTTTGGAATCGGACAAGATAAATCGGATAAATTATGGTTTTCCTCGAAATGGTTTTCGAATTGCAGCATACTAAAAAAAATGAACAATGCCAATTACGGGGCCAGGCCGTGCCCTATTGCCCTCTGATCAATTGGTTTTATTAAATTGGCTAGCATTGTTAATTAATGTGCGTACGAGCCGGGCTGACGCAAGCATTGGTTTAATTACGCAAAACAGACAGTCTCTGTGTAAATTCTAAAACTATTTCCATTTTTAACCGACGAAAAATAACGGAAGAGGTTCTCAATTCGTATTCGTTTTTTTGTGCACACAACTTTTAACAGAGTAGTCCGATTTTGATATTTTTTTATTGGAAAGAGAGAGAGAGAGAGAGAGAGAGAGAAACATTTATTTACACACATTCGATACACGTTGATATTATAATAGGAAGAAATAGAAAGGGTCCCGAGGGTGTCCTATATAAATTGGGAAAAAAACCGGTCAAGTGCGAGTCGGACTCGCGCACCGAGGGTTCCGTATCATTATCTATAAATATCTAAAACCAGTGTAAGCAGAGCCCTGTTCCAAAGCAAAATGTACGCAGTGTGGGGTTACTTTATATTGGTCACTGCTATATACAGACATACATACACATTTACGGTTTTCGCAATTATTCTTTAATCTGTGCTATAAGACCTACCTTCATACCAAATTTCAAGATTCTGCGTTCACGGGAACTACCTTGTAGGTTTTGATTCCCTTGAGAGTTGAAAATTTGCGGAAATTTGCGACATAAACGGCTGTATCTTTTGATTGCGTTGGCTTAGAAGTTTGATTTTTTCACAGCTTCAAGGGACAGTAGACCTAAGTAATTGATATAAATTTCAGCTTCATACCTCCACGCGTTCCTGAGAAAAAGGGTCTTGACAGACGGACGGACGGACGGACGGACAGACGGACAACAAAGTGATCCTATAAGGGTTCCGTTTTTTCCTTTTGAGGTACGGAACCCTAAAAATCGAAACCTAAGAAGTAGGAAAGCTTGTGTATTACAAACAATATTTAAAGAGTGAAAAAAAAATAAAAGCGAAGCGAGGCGAATCACTACGTAGTCTATACTAATATTATAAAGAGGAAAGATTTGATTGTTTGTTTGTTTGAATTGAATTGGCTCCGAAACTACTGGACGGATTTCAAAAAATCTTTTGCAGTTAGAAAGCTACATTATCACTAAGTGACATAGGCTACTTTTTACCGCGGGAAAATACCTTTTTAATACATAGAGTGATTCAAGAGGAAGGTTTTTATGTATAACTAGCCTTCCGTCCGCAGCTTCGCCCGCGATAAATTAATTTTCCCGTAGGAAAAGGTATTATCTCGGGGTAAAAAGTAGCCTATGTCACTCATTGATAATGTAGCTTTCTAACGGCAAAAGAATTTTTGAAATCGGTCTAGTAGTTTCGGAGCCTATTCAATTCAAACAAACAAACAATCAATCAAATCTTTCCTCTTTATAATATTATAAGTATAGATTAGCGACCAGCCCCGGCTTCGCACGGTATATTATGCATGTATTATACATATAAACCTTCCTCTTGAATCACTCTGTCTATTTAAAAAACTGCATCAAAATCCGTTGCGTAGTTTTGAAGATATAAGCATAAATAGGGACATAGGGACAGAGAAAGCGACTTTATTTTATTTTATACTATGTAGTGATTTAACTGAAATATGTTTATTCCCCCAGAGCAATGAAGATGTACCGGATGGCCTACAACCTCTCCTCGGTCCTCGCTTTTTACACGTGCAACGAGTTTCGATTCGACGACGTCAATCTTCAGAACCTGCAGAAGAATCTATCGCCGGTCGACAGAACGATATATAACTTCGACCTAACTAAAATGGTGTGGAAAGAAATGCTATTGCTATGGGCGATCGGCCTCCGGCGGTATATACTGAAAGACGAACTGAAAGACACAGAATACGCCGTTAAAAAGCAAAATGTTCTTCGAATTTTGAACTTCATTGTTTTAGCGCTTTACGTGTATGCGTTGTACAAACTGTGTACGTACGCCGTGTCGTTTGTTAGTATGCTGTGTTAGTTAATAAATAATTGTACTTGAGTGTTGGCCTTTCTTTATTGCTGTTTGTGTGTGTGAAGGCTTTCGAGCCGTAGGTAACGCCTAAGCCGGCGAGTGGTACGCTTGAACCATGCATATTAAAAAAGTTTCCGTCAATAACCGACGACCGGATGGCCCAGTGGTTAGAGAACCTGACTATGAAGCTTGAGGTCCCGGGTTCGATCCCCGGTCGGGGCAGATATTTGTATAAAAAATACGAATGTTTGTTCTCGAGTCTTTGATGTTTAATATGTATTTAAGTATGTATTTCTACTATATAAAAATAAGTCGGGTTTTCCTTCCTGACGCTATAACTCCAGAACGCACGAACCGATTTTCACGATTTTGCATTCGTTGGAAAGGTCTCGGGCTCCGTGAGGTTTATAGCAAAGAAAATTCAGGAAAAATTTCAACAGAAAACACACGCGGACGAAGTCGCGGGCAACAGCTAGTTATCTATATAAGTAGGTTTATCCGTTGTCTAGTGCCCATATTACAAGCTTTGCTTAGTTTGGAGCTAGGTCAATTGGTGTCAATTGTCCCAAGATATAAAAAAAACTTTTTTTTTTGCTGACTACTTGCTTTGTCGTCCGTCCTACATATGTGTACCAAATTTCAAGCTAATCGGACCAACTGTTGAAGAGTTGCCTCCTGCGGAGACAATCCTGGCTGGGTCACCAGAACTCCACCTGTTTGTCTGTGTCAGTGGCGTAGCTAGGTAACCAAGGGCCCTGGTGCAAATAAAA
The DNA here is from genome assembly GCA_932294345.1 of Pandemis cinnamomeana. NCBI lineage: Eukaryota > Metazoa > Arthropoda > Insecta > Lepidoptera > Tortricidae > Pandemis > Pandemis cinnamomeana. The sequence goes on along the minus strand of OW028731.1, from coordinate 1,613,219 downwards.
AAATGGGGCCCCACTACTCTATCTAAACTGGTTACGTTTTTAATAATAATAGTTCGATCGAGATTTTCTGGTAAGGATTCGAGGGCCCTCTGAGCTTGAGGGCCCTGGGGCACTGCCCCGCCTAGTCCCTAGGTAGCTACGCCACTGGTCTGTGTAGAATCTTACGACTCAATTTTGAAGCAGAATTTTCATCCATTGACCTGAAATTTTGCACACTTGTGTAAGTCGGATGACAATACAATAATCTGGTAGTAGAATTCTAGTGGTCTACCCAGGACCGTCTCCGCAGGAGGGAACTCTTCAACGGTTGGTCCGATTGACTTGAAATTTGGTTCACATATGTAGGACGGATGACAATGCAAGTACAGCTAACAGAAAGTACAGTCAGCAAAAAAGCTTGTATCTAAAATGAAATTTTTCGGTTAGGTTATCTATAAATATTTCATACTGGTCTGGGAGCAAAGGAAAAACATAGAATGTACCAGTTGCTTCTCTACCCGCGCAGATAGTAAAAGCCCATCGAGGGAATCGGCGAAATTCTTAGGAATCGTGTTATAGGCGATGCGGCTAGCAACCCGTCACTATTTTGATTCATTTTTCCACCTATAGGTACGCCTGCAATAATGCTAAATGTGGCCTTTAGGTTTTGTTACCTCAGGCTCTGTCTACCCCGTAAGGGATATAGACGTGATTTGTGTATGTGTATGTATCCTTACTAATATTATAAATGCAAAAGTAACTCTGTCTGTCTGTCTGTCTGTTACCTTTACCGCTTTACTAACCGCCGCTGGGCCGATTTAGTTGAAATTTGGTATACAGAGAGTTTGAGTCCCGGGAAAGGACATAGGATAGTTTTATCCCGGAAAATTGCATAGTTCCCGCGGGATAGCACAGCCCAAACCACTGGAATTTTTCAAATTTAAGGCGGAACAAAGTTCGCCGGGTCAGCTAGTAATATAATTGAAGTAAAATGTGAAAATCTATGCTACAAGAAGATACCTGTCTACGAGTAGTTAGATATTGATTTTTCATCAAGACGGAGTTGAGCCACGGAAGCGATCATGCATTCAGTAGACGACTAAAAATAAATGTCGAAAAACCTAGTGCCCCTTTAAAGCGGTGGTGCCGGAAGTAAGTGTAATTTTTTTTTCAATGTATAAGAAAATATCTGTACCGCTCAGAAACGACGGGATAGCGCTCAGAGTTATTTTATGATACAGTAACAGCCTTCATGCACGCTGGTTCATTTCACATGTTTTTTTTTTCATGGGGTATTACACGTGCTCAAAACGCTCGAATATTCGATCAACTTATGATAATTAATCTCATTATTTATTATGCACCGTGAATGCAAACAATGTCAGTTAATTGTAATTAAACATATGCGTTATTCATGGCCACTGACATTTAAACCAGCAAGTGACGTATTCGTTACCCCTTGGAGCATGAAGCCTTCCGGAGGCGCCGTGCGCATAATTTTTCTTTTCCATGAAACAGGGTGCCAACCACACCAAAAAGCCAAAAGATTCAATTTCGTTGTCAGCCTAAGGCCTAAAGAGCTAAGATGGAATATCACACCTCGCGTGTCAGTAATTTCACGGTACTCTTCCTCACCGCCGGAAGACAGCACAACTACTGCTGCTAGGCGGCAGGGTTAGAGAGATGGTGGTAACGATCCAGATGGACCCTGCACAAGATGTGCCTGAACAGATCTTCATAAAGCTAAAACCAACTCGTACACGTCAGTGTTCAAACAAAAACGCATCAAAATTGGTCCGTTCGTTTTTTTCTTTTAAAGATTATGGCCTGGATGCTAGCCCTTTCAGCCAGTACTTCATTTGGTTTCACTCCATTTTCACTTTAAGAGTTTGAACACGTCACTTCAATTTTTTTATCATAGCGATAGAACACTTAACTTCAAATTTTAATTATAGTACTCTTGAATTTATACAATGGAACGTAACTGTCAGTATTTTGAAGAATGTCCGCAAGGCGGCGGGGGACATCATTTTTAAACAGTTCACTTAATTCACTTGTGCAAGTACTAGTCTATCAAAGCAGAAGCTTGGCACTGAAATATTAAATGCTCAATGTCTCCTACACTACCATTCTGACAGTGAGGGCGTATATCCGTTCGTTTGGGAGCTACGATGCCACAGATAACATACAGATACACGCCAAACTACCCGTTTTCGTCGGGCTGAAGAAACGAAGCAACAGTTATAGACTACATTCCATAAATGTATCGCTCAGAAATGACGGCATAGCGCTCAGAGTTATTTTATGATATAGTAACAGCCTTCTAAGCTTCATTCACGCTGGTTCATTTCACATGTTTTTTTTTCCATGGGCTTGTAGTCTATTAGTATGTTCCACGCGGCAGTTTTTGCTGTGTGATGAAAGGCTGTTTTACACTTTGTGAAGTAGCAAGAGTAGGCTTATTGCCTATCTCGCTTGCATGCGCCATCGTGTTTTTGACAGTTCATCTATGGGCTGACAGTTGGCATCGGAATCAGCTAGCTGTCACAATCAAACAAGAACTGTCAAAATGAACACGACGGCGATTGCGAGCGAGCTAGCTAATAAGCCGACAGGTCAGAAGTGACTGGTGACATGGACGAAGTAAGACACTGTGTTTTAACCTTACAAAACGCACGCCAACTTAGTAGGTACAAAAGTTCCCGATGGATGGCATGCCAATACAACAAGCTTCAATCAACAATTAATGAGGCGACGGTTTACGTAACTCTAGTTTTATTCGACTTTTCACGTAGCGGTATATTCTACGCAGATGAAGTCGCGGGCAGAAGCTAGTTATACATAAAAACCTTCCTCATGAATCACTCCATCTATTTGACAAAACCGCATCAAAATCCGTTGTGTAGTTTTGAAGATATAAGCATACATAGGGACATAGGGGCAGAGAAAGCGACTTTGTTTTATACTATGTAGTGATAGTGATGATGATAGTGATGATACGGCGTAGGAGACTTCTCCGGTTGGTATGATGCTCCACGTACGTCACTACGCGCGTACACAATCAGCAACAACTCCGGTTGCAATTGGCGTTACTATAGGCGAAGAGGTCGAATATCAAGTTGACATATATCTATACTAGCTGTTGCTCGCAACTTTGTCTGCATAGAATTCCTTTATCGCCATCCCGCGGGAATTACGCGATTTTCCGAGATAAAAAGTAGTTTGTGTTATTCCAAACTATAATATATGATACAATCTACTATTTCTCAAACATGCTATATAATGTTGTTTTCCTTAAAAGAGGCTTCAAAATACACCGTTGCAGGCCTAGGCCTGCAAGACGACAGTCTTTTGTTTCAATGCAAAACGTCAATTTTTTTTAAGGATACGATGTGTCTGAGGAGGTTTCTACGTCATCATCACTACATAGTATAAAACAAAGTCACTTTCCCTGTCCTCATGTCCCTATGTCTCTATGTCCCTATGTACGCTTATATCTTCAAAACTACACAACGGATTTTGATGCGGTTTTTTTTAATAGATAGAGTGATTCAAGAGGAAGGTTTTTATGTATAATTCTACGCAGACGAAGTTGCGGGCAGAAGCTAGTTTAAGTTATAAATTGTCTATATTTTTTATACCATAGGTTACGAAGTTGTTATTGTCTTGGGTTGTCAGATTTGTTTTGGTTGAAAAATACATCGGATTGCCGGGCGAGTCACCCGTCGACATGGTCGACGTGGTAGTAAATACGCACTGCTTTATAATAATCACACAATACTTTATTAATTTAAGCAATGATTCGTGACAAGTGCACACGGATTACTCGAATTAAAAGGGATGTAAATCAGAGCTAACGGGTTTTGCACATTGCTCACTTGTCAGCTGTCCAACTCGGAATGACCTGACGTCTAACTATCAATATGCGAACCCCGTTCGAGTGTCGTCACTCGCTCTAATAAAATCTACCCACTATGACAAAACAATACTGCCTCCATGTAGTGCTTTCACTACATAGTATAAAATAAAGTCGCTTTCTCTGTCCCTATGTGAAGCTACCTATATTGATTGATATGACATTGTATTAATTCCAAGCAGCTAGGTATAGTCTTTAGATATCAGAAAATTGCTAGTGTCGAGAAAAAACATAGAATGTACCAGTTGCCGCTCAGGCAATTGATGCGGCTAGCAACCCATCATTATTTTGATTCTCTTTTGACTTTTGACACTCTTCAAGCTTTATTATATGTATAGATATCCGCCATAATTCGTCAGTAATAGACGAAAAGGCGATACATATACTATATTAGATCATCAGGAAGTATCGTTAGTATTTCAAGTTCACCTGCAAGGGCATTGGATGTTTACCGTAAACACTATGTTTACCTCCTATGGGTGGTGTAGCGGTATAGCACGCATCACGGAATTACGAGGATTCGGGTTCGATCCCCGGCCATAGCTTTACTTTTGCTTTTATTTAACTTGCATGTATGTATGTATGTTTCTCCGGCTTAGATTTTGCGACTTTTTTATGTTAGAGAGGCCAGACAAACGAACTAGTGGGTCACCTGATCTTAAATGATCACCACTGTCCATAGACACCCGCAGCGCTTTACGCGATGCCAGTGCGTTGTCGGCCCTGCAGAAAATTGTACACTCGCCTCTTAAAGGCACCCTGGTCGTAACTCGATGGGAAGACCTCAGCGGGAAGCGCATTCCAGATTTTGCAAGTTCGTGGCAAAAAAGACCGATTAAACCGCACCGTCGAAGACTGCCATTCATCAACATGATGTCGATGAAATGAGCGCTTACGACGGGTGGATCTGTAATGGAACCCCGCAGCTGGAATGAGGTGACAAATGTGGTGTACAAACGCGTATACACTCGTGAGGAATGACAGAGGAAATAAAACAACGGAGAGTGCAACTTCTGTACAATGGGGGCTACCGCGTGTGAATTTGCCACTAGAGGCGCTAGTGTCGCGTGAGGTCCAATAACATTCACTTTTCACTGGTTTTAGCGGGATTCGTGACATTAATTATAATTTCTTTCATTTACCTGCTGAAAAGTGATCTCCTACGTGAAATTATCGCAAATATGGATTATTTGGCGATGAATGCGAACGCTTTGAGAGCGGAATTAAGAAAAAGTGGCGCAAAAATAAAAGGCCTCAAAGAGCAGCTAATTCAGAGCTTTGTTTGTTTAATAATCTTATTGAGATTCAAGATTTAAAACTTTGTTTCGGCGCCGATCTTATAAAGTCGCCTTTGACAGCTGTACCTCTGGACCTTAGTCAACAGTGGCGCCAACTGGTGAGCAAAGAAACGATAGTCCCCATGTTAGTGCATGAGAAGCCTTAAGCTTAAGTCGTATAGTGAATGTACACCCTTCATTTACTCTACTTTTTGACTATGGTTATTGTCTTTGCCTTGCTAGATAGAATGTCTGTCTGTTCGCCTGCTCTTTCTCTTTTCCTGTGTGCTTGCTCCGGTGCCGGACAATAAACGAAACGTTGTAAGTCTCTAAAGTTGTTTCTTTCACCAAGTCACCAACCACTCCGTTCTAACTTCAAACCCCAATAGGTTATCGGTCCAGTTCACGCCTTGCTATATTTAAATTTTTAAAATAGAACGGTCAAGAAAGTGGTTTGGTTTGAATCGCCGTACGTTGCATCAATCGCAAGTGCATTGTCTCACGAGCGCGCTGGCACGCGTTGCATTCGTGGTGCACCCTCTTTTTTTTTTGCATCGTGGCATTCCGAAAGATTAACCTCCAAGTTTTATTATGGATGAAGGTACGCATAACAAATTATATTGCTTTGAAAAACTGGATGGCGTTGCAAATTTCTCTAACTGGAAATTTTATATGGAGATGGCTTTGAAATTAGAAGATTTATGGAACTGCGTGTTGGGCACAGACCTTGATGCCAATAAGAAGACGAAGGCGTTTGCACGTGTTTGCCTTTCAGTTAAACCTCACTGCCTGCAATACATAAGGGCCGCTACAACACCTAAGGAAGCGTGGGATAACCTTAAAAAGGCATTCGAGAACAAAGGGCTTTATCGACGTGTCACCCTTTTAAGACAGCTGCATCAGGTCAATTACAACAAGTGTAACAGTATGATGGAATACATCGATTCTATAATGACCATCGTACAGCAGTTAGCTGATATTGATAAAATCATAGAAGATTCTGAAGTGGCAGAAATTCTACTCTTCGGGCTTCCGCAGTCATATGACGCTTTAGTATCCAGTCTTGAGTCGAGCGTAATCACCACTGAACTTATGAGGACAAGACTTCTGCAAGAAGAGCATCGCCGGCTTTCTTCGAATGAAACTTCTTCGTCTGATGCGGCATTGGCAATTAACAAGTTTGTCAAGTGCCATTATTGTAACAAAGTTGGTCATATCAAGACAAAATGTTACAGGTTTAAAAGAGACAAAAAGAAGGCTGCGTTTAGTACGCATGAAGAAACATCACTTATGGTTGTGTCAAGCGATAGGAAGGAAAGAGACTTTATTATTGACTCAGGCGCTACGTCACACATGATAAATGATGTGAGTTATTTTTGTAAATATACTGCCCATAGTTCTGTTGAAACTGTTGCTGTTGCTAATGGGGAAACCCTAGATTGTCTTGGTAGGGGTTGTGTGCGCATTAATACTAAGAATGGCATTGTAACACTTAATGACGTTATGTATGTACCTGGTCTCTCAACCAATTTAATAAGTGTTAGTAAATTATGTGAGAAGGCCTTGTCATTAAAATTTCATAATAATAAATGCCTTATTCTGAAAAATAATGTTGTCATACTTAGCGCTACGAGAGTCCATGGGGTTTACCGTTTAGACATAGGGATAGGTGTAGGTACTAATTGTGTCCAACAGGAGGTACATTCATCAGCTGAAGTTTTGTCACTGGATATGTGGCACAGACGGCTTGGTCACCTTGGTTATAGAGGTATGTGTACTCTTCAAAATTATGTGTCTGGTTTTGTTTTGCAGCCTCATCATGATGCAACTCCTAATAGTTGTGAGTCATGTGTTGAGGGGAAGCAACATGTTGTGCCGTTCCCTAGGGGGGAAGCGACGCGAGCCACGCAGTTGTTGGAACTCGTCCATTCCGATGTGTGCGGACCGCTGCCTGTTTGCAGCTGGGGCGGAGCCAAGTACCTACTCACCATGACGGATGACTTTTCAAGGAAAAGTTTTGGATTCTTCTTGAAGACTAAATCAGAGATGATACTACGTGGGACAGCGCTGCTGATACGAGTGCTGACAGCAGTCATAGCGAGCGCTGCGGCGCCCAGTCGCCCGCATCGCCTGACGGTCGGCACGTTCGAGGGGAAGAGGTCGTTCCAGAACCTGTCTCTGTCTGCGAACGTCCCGTGCGTAGTACACGGCTGATAAAGCCGAGGAGGTATGACGATTATGATCTCTCAGACTCTTCAATGTATGTATCCACTCATAGTTTTACTGAGCCAGACTCTTACGAAGGGGCTGTGTCTAGTCCATGCAGGGACGAATGGCTGGCTGCCATGCAATCTGAATATAATTCCCTTTTATGTAATAATGTCTGGACTCTCGTAGATCGCCCTTCTAACGTAATTGTAATTAAAAGTAAATGGGTTTTTAAAATTAAAAATGACCTAGAGGGCAACTCTATTAAGTATAAGGCACGATTAGTCGCTCGTGGCTTTTCTCAGAAGCACGGCATAGATTATAGTGAAACATTTTCGCCTGTTGTACGCCACTCAACTATGCGTTTGCTATTTTGTATTGCAAATGAATTAGATTTAAAAATCGAGCATGTTGATGTGACTACTGCGTTTTTGCATGGGGATCTTGCTGAAAAGATTTACATGGAACAACCATTGGGATTTTCCACAGGTGATAATAAAGTATGCTTATTGAACAAAAGTATTTATGGCTTAAAACAAGCCAGTAGAGTTTGGAATTGTAAAGTACATACTGTGTTAATTGGAGATGGTTACAGACAGAGCAAATGTGAACCTTGTATTTATACAAAAAGGTCAGGTAATAAATTAACTATTATTGCTCTGTATGTTGACGATTTCTACATATTTTGGAATAATAATAATGAAAAAGAGAGCTTGTGTAAATTACTAAATTCAAACTTTAACTCTAAGCAGTTGGGTACATTGAGAGATTGTTTAGGTATTCAAATAAACAGAGACCATTCTGCTGGAACATTAACTATATCTCAATCTAATTATATTAGAAAGTTGTTACAAAAATTCAATATGACCAATTGTAAGAGTGTTTCTAGCCCTATGGAAGTTAATTGTAGACTTGAGAAATCCAATAATAATAGTGAATGTTTATCAGAGAATATTTTTCCTTATAGAGAACTTATTGGATGTCTCATGTATCTTTCAGTTTGCACCAGACCTGACATATCTTATGCATTGTCGAAATTAAGCCAATTTTCTACATGTTTTACTAAGAATCATTGGGTAGCAGCTAAACGAGTTCTGCGTTACTTGTCTGGGACAATCGAATATTGTCTTGTTTTTGTTAAAAGTGGTAATTTTAACTTAAATGTTTTCGCGGACGCCGACTGGGCCAATGATTCTGATAGGAAATCATACAGTGGCTTTGTTATTAAAGTAGGTGACTCTATTGTTAATTGGGAGTCTCGTAAACAGAGGTGCATTGCGCTGTCTAGCACAGAGGCTGAATATCTTGCTCTAGGTGACGCTTGTAGAGAACTCTGTTTTATTAGAAATTTCGTGAATGAGATTTTTGGTAAACAATTAAATTGTAATCTATTTAGTGATAACCAAAGTGCTTTAAGACTTCTTGAAATACGTGAATACTGTCACAAGAAAACGAAGCATATTGATCTGAAATACCACTTTATTAAAGATACTATTAAAAAGTTTAATATTGTAACTAAATATGTACCTACTGAAAATATGTTAGCAGATGTTTTAACAAAACCTCTTTCAGGTCCTAAACATAATAGATTTTTGCACGATTTATGTTTGAGGAATGTAAATTGCACTTAGCATGTATAATGTTAATGTTAGTTGTTAATTTAAGATACATTGTAAGTTGCACTTAGCATGTAAATGTTACATGAGTAAGTGAAGTGTGAGGGGAAGTGTTAGTGCATGAGAAGCCTTAAGCTTAAGTCGTATAGTGAATGTACACCCTTCATTTACTCTACTTTTTGACTATGGTTATTGTCTTTGCCTTGCTAGATATAATGTCTGTCTGTTCGCCTGCTCTTTCTCTTTTCCTGTGTGCTTGCTCCGGTGCCGGACAATAAACGAAACGTTGTAAGTCTCTAAAGTTGTTTCTTTCACCAAGTCACCAACCACTCCGTTCTAACTTCAAACCCCAATACCCCATTCATAGACATTAATATACTAGCGTACATAGACATTAATATACTAGCGTATTAATGTCTATGCTAGCGTATATTAATGTCTATGGCTGCCTCTTGTCAGGTCAGGCCAACCAAAGCCAAAAAAAAATTATTTTTATAAAATTCATCCCTTGTGGGATAAGGTAAAGGAATTATTGTCCATTCAGCCAGTAATGAAGGTTGTAATGCCGGTTCATCAATGTTCATTTTTTTAATACCTATGTGCTTACAGTTGATGGCCCCATCGGAAGACCAGCGCTGGCTGCAAGGCCAGCATTATGCTGAGATGGGACCATTTCGTGATGTATGTCCTTATGTTTTTTAATTCGTTTTTTGTTTTTGTATTAGGTATATGTCGCGAATAAATGTTTTCTTTCTTTCTAATCTCCAAAACTGTTGGACCAATTTAAATGAAATTTTGCGTGGTGGTACCTTATGTCCCTGGTCAATATTTTAGATACTTTTAATACCGGAAAATTAAAGAGTTCCCGTGGGATAGTTAAAAAACTATAACTTATGAGACCTTATAATTGCCGCGATTACATTAAACATACATACATAATTAGTTGAAATTTGGTATACAGTTAGATCCAGTCCCAGAGACAGACATATGATAGTTTTTATCCCAGAAAACAGCATAGTTCCCGCGGGATAGCGATAAGCGAATTCTGCACGGACGGAGTCATGGGCAACAGCTAGTTAGAAATAAATAAGGTATACAATATTTTATGTCTTTTTAATGAAAAACTGTTTTTAAAAATAAATAACAACAACTTGGAGTTTAAAACCCCTATAACAATACTGATTTGCTTTGTTGTGATTTTATATGTTCCAGTATCCTTAGTGTAAGTTTGCGATGCAAAATACGTCTCGATAGTTTTGCGTTAAACTGTCAAATACTATGAGAACAAAGCCTCTAGTATAAGTTTTCGCATATAAAAACGTCTCGAACGCGTTCATGTAAACGTCTCAATTACTATGGAATAATTGGCAGCGCCACTTGCGGATGGAAACGTCAACAAAACTGCTCTCATAGTATTTGACGTTTTAACGCAAACGCGTTCGAGACGAATTTTGTGACCGAAAACCTACACTGAGCATACTGGTTGTGGCCGTTTCGTTCCGCTAGCGGCGCTGTCAATTTCGCGCAAACGCGTTCGATGCGTTTTTCGTGTTAAAAACTTACACTAGAGGCTCAAAACGTGAGATAATAATGTTTGGTCCTCGCATTCGCGTGGCATAGTGAAACACTTAATATTAATACAAGCAAAAATTAAATAAATAGCTACATTATCAAAATTCTAGAAACTGAATGGTTTTCTTCCAAGTGTCAGGAGAGAGAGGAAAAACAAGTGATAAACATAAAAATCTGTATTTTATTGAGTCGGGCGTTATTTTGCGGAGGTCCATTTCAATGAACTAAAAATCTGTGTCAGTATAGTGTAAAAGTCCGGCCACACCAGTGCGTAAAAGACGTCGACGGTGCGCTTACGCAACAAAATGTATGAAGGAACGGTGAGAGAACGTGACGCATGCGACACGTCACTGCGTATACGCAGCGGTGTGGTCCCTCCTTAAGTGATAAGTCAATAATATTTAGCACTACACAGTTCGTATTGCATGTACGAAATAAGACAGGGACCCAATTTTTGAAAGCACATGTGTGAAAATACCGCGGTTTAACACATCTGCGGCAGGTAGTTGTAAAGCAGGTAGCTGTCAGGCAGGTAGCTGTGAAGCGGTCTAACACGTCTGCTGCAGGTAGCTGTCAGGCAGTTAGCTGTGAAGCAGGTAGGTTTGATAGTCCTGAGACGTCTGTGGCAGACAGCTGTTAGGACGGCTGCTGTCCTATCATGGGCCCCGAGGTGGACCCCGAGGGTTCAGGTGTGGTGTATGGGCACCGCGTTGGTGGGAGGCGGGTCGTTGAACGGCGGCAGACCGAAGAGCTCCGGTTTGAAGTCGCGCAGAGACCTGCCAGACAAACACATAGATATACCCTAGGGCTCTTCATGGCCTGAGAGTAGATTGACTGAACCAGTGAATTACCCCAGCGGCCTGATCTTCACTTTCCAACAGCTGAGAGAGTCAATCACTGGTCATATAAACATAACATCACTACATACTATAAAACAAAGTCGCTTTCTCTATCCCTATGTCCCTATGTCACTATGTATGCTTATATCTTCAAAACTACACAACGGATTTTGATGCAGTTTTTTTAATAGATAGAATGATTCAAGAGGTAGGTTTTTATGTATAATTCTAAGCAGACGAAGTCGCGGGCAGAAGCTAGTACGTAAATAAAAAATGCCTAACATCATCTTGGAAAACAGCTGATACTGTTTAAACTGCTAGACCAATTTTCACCAAACATGGCTAAGAATACCGCAAAGAAACTGGCTTCCGAATAAAAAAACCGCATTCAAATCGAGCCATCTGCTTGAGAGCTACGATGACACAGACAGATACACACACACACACAGACTGACCCTTTGCGTTGGAGGTTATAAAACACAACTGGATCTGGCCCGAACACCTCTCTCGCTTCCTCTCCCCCTCTCCCTTTAAAAGTAGCCAGCTGTTTGTAAGCATATCACCCCCACTCTCCACTCTACGCCTTTCCTCGTCTCCTTTCTTCCACTCTATCTCTTTTCCTCTCTCGTTTACCTGAGGACGAGCGTGGCCTGCCTGGTGCTCTCACGGCCGAGCCTCGGGTCGGGCACCATCACCACCTGCAAGCAGCACCCACTGCAAAGACCGCAGACGGTACCACATCGGTCACAGAACACACCGACAACCACTGGCTTGCAGTGGAGAGGTCGACAAGGTAGGCAACGAGAGGCATCAGAAGTGGATAAACAGTTGACGAGCTAAAATGAGCTACAGCAGCGGCGTTAGGGCCACTGACACCCCGGGCAGTAATATTTAGGCGCCCACTTAAGGACAGTATTGAGGGTACACAGCCGGTGAGCCAGGAGGCCGAGGCCCCAGACCTCAGCGCCCCCCAAATTTGGCGCCCCGGGCCGTCACCCCATCGCGCCCCGCCCTAAAGCCGGCACTGATGAGCTACTCACTCTTGTTATTATTCCCCTGGCGACAGAGTCGTGTGTAGACGCTGTCTACCCTGGCAACCCTTCACGGCACGCCGGACGACCACCACTTGTCGTATTGTACAAGGTATCAGTGGCGTAACTATAGGGTGGCAGGGGTGGCAAAGCTCTTGGGGGCCCCGAACTGGCCTGGTTTAGAGCACAGAAGGGATGGTGCACTTCTTTATATTGAGGAACGAGCCCCATCTGACAATTTGCCGCAGGCCCCAGACGTTATAGTTACGCCACTGCAAGGTATCCCAAAAACTAATCTGGAATGGTCTATAAGGGATAGACAAAAAAAAAAATTGATTTAAGGTGCGACCACACCGGTGCGTAAAAGATGTTGACGCAACAAAATGTATGAAAAACGGTGAGAAAACGTGACACCTACCGTCACTGCGCATACGCGGCGGTGTGGTCGCTCCTTGGCATTGTTCATTTTTTTTAACCCGGCGAGCATGATGTGAAAAAAAGTTACATCAAGCATGAGGCAGGGTATGACATGCCCGAAATGTAATATACCGTGAAATAGTTTTAATTAATTTCATTTATTTTTTTTGTGATGTATATTGTTTAATAATGGATTATTTAATGGATTTAAATGAAACTCAAATTTTAATCATGAAATTATCTTTATTTATTCGAGTTTACCTTATGCTATGTAATTATAGGAACAAAATTTTAGAGGTTTACAAAAATCAACAAAAAAACAAAATAAACAGTATTTAGAATAAAAATCAACTTTTAACTAATAGATCATGAGATCCTCTCGTTAAAAAGCCACAACAATATTTTTTTTATTGTAAATTAAGATTAATCGCTGCCATCGACATCATAACAATTTCCGCACATGAAATTAGCATGCTCCATACATATGGGCTTGCTGCAAGCTTTACAGGAATATTTGGTTTTTCTGTCCTTCTTGTTTGGACAGTCCTGGCATCTGACATAGCGTCCAGGTACATTGACCTGACTTGTTGAAGGCTCGCCCATTTGTTTTTCTATTCGCTGTCGGATGTAGGTTGGAATTTTTTTTTTCAATTTTCTTATATTCAAGTGTTCATATAATCATTGTCAAGCCCAAATTACGAATGAATTCGGTTCTTTTGATCGTCACATTTAGATTTTTTCGATAATGTAGGCGTTGATAGCTGCCATGTTCAGGACACCATAGACTAAAGACATAGGCCATCTTTTACTGTTGCGAGAAACATTGTAACTTACACTCAGCTCATCAACCACATCAACACCAGCTTTTGTTGAGTTATAAAATGTTATCATTTCAGGTTTTTGTTTATCTCCTGTAGATTCATCTATTGAATTATCATGGTGCATGGTAGACCTATACATTGAAACCTTGAAAATAACTAAGAATAATTAAAAACAGATATATAAATATGTACGTAAAAAAAATACGTCTAAAATGACGCAGGGTGTGACATACCCGAAGCAGGTCCGTGCACGAATATTCCGGCCCACGCCTCGCATCGCACTGCCTTCACGGCAGTATCCCCTCCCGCACATCCCTACCTCCAGCTACTGAGCGGGCTAGTGTTGCCAGGCAAAGATTTAAAAAATGCCGACCCATTATAATAATGTCAGGGTATGACATACCCTGGGTCATGCTCGCCGGGTTAAGCTGTGCTTTTAACACCTTTATTTGATAAAATGGACTATTTCAAGCAACTAATTTCAATATTATGCTTTTACGTAGCTTTGCTAATTAATAATAAATATTTTTCCGCTGTTTGATAATTCGTGAATTTAGACAGAATCCCAATCGCCTTTGTTCGGCTGGCTATAAAAAAAACGGCTTTGTCTATGGTTTTGTCGATTTGACAGTGACAGTTGCCATAGCTCAACTTTTTTTTCCATTTTTGTGGCAAACATTCGATGCTGGATTCTGTCTAAAAACCGGGTCGTTCGGTCAAACAAAGGTTCAAAGTACTTTTACAAAAATATCTGCAATCATAAAGTATTTTTGAAATCGGACAAGATAAATCGGATAAATGATGGCTTTCGTCGAAATGGTTTTCTAATTGGAGCATACTAAAAAAAATGAACAATGCCAATTGTTGATTGATACATGTTGTGATTGTGACATCTATCGGGAACTTTTGTACTAAGTTCGCATGGTCGCGCTTTTGTATGGCGAGTGACATTCTTTTCTTAATTCGTCCATGTCATTACCCACTCAACAGAGCCACTAGTCACTACCCACGCCACTACCCACCACCCACGCGACAAGCCACTAGCCACTACCCACGCCATTACCCGCTAGCCACTACCCACGCCACTACCCACGCCACTACCCACTAGCCACTACCCACGCCACTACCACTAGCCACTACCTACGCCACTACCCACTAGCCACTACCAACGCCACTACCCACTAGCCACGCCACTTCCCACGTCACTACCCACTACCCACTAGCCACTACCCACGTCACTACACACTACCCACGTCACTACCCACTACCCACGCCACTACCCACTACCCACGCCAATACCCACTAGCAACTACCCACGCCACTACCCGCTAGCCACTACCCACGCCACTACCTACGCCACTAGCCACCAGTCAAGGACCCACCTGCATGCCTGCTGCGACCGCCGCCTGCACGCCCACCTCGGAGTCTTCGAAGACAATACACTGCAGACAGACAGACCTGATAGTTTAATAACCATTCACCTCTTGGAGTCTCACATTGTACGGTCAAGTGCAAAAATAAGTATCGACACGAACTTCTCAATTATATGTCCCACGACCTTATTAATAATAACAATACACACACACACACACACACACACACACATCACGTCTTTATCCCTTACGGGGTAGACAGAGCCTAAGGTAACAGGTACCTACAGGCCACATTTAGCAAGATTGTGGGCGTATAGGTGGAAAAAACAATAACAATAATATATTTATTTGTAGTAAATGTAGTGAAGGGATGGCACATAATTCAGAGAACCATACATTCAGACTTTAATAAGCCATGCAATTTTTTTTACAATAACTTAATACTACATATCTAAACAATTATGTCACTAAATTATCAAACAGATTAATGATTATAGAACAGAATAATGAGGTGTACAATAAAAATTTAAAAATAAATAATTACTATCATTGCATAGGTACCTACTTAATAATCTAGAAATTCTTTTTCTCAAAATTGTCGTTAATGTCGTCATTGTATTCTAAGCAACAGAACACGAAGGGCCTTGTTGACGGCCGAATTACATTGCAGGCGCGATTTTCTGACCATAAATCGGATTGCTGGACTGTTTTTCACTTACATTTTCACTCTTTTTTTCTTATCCCACGGGAATTTCGCAAAATCCTGAAATCAGTTTCTCCAGGCAGTTGCGACCTTTGACATGTTTATCGTTATCCCGCGGGAACTATGCCATTTTCCGGGATAAAAAGTAGCCTAAAACCTGGCCGGTGATTTTCTCCACAGATTAGCAATTTCACTCGATATTATGCTCGCAAATATACAGACAAACAGATAAAAAGGCAAATTCTAAAACCTGTTGGAACGTGTTCTAATCTGTTATCGATTCTAAGTAGCTATCCCCAACCAATTATTTTTAAACTAGCTTCTGCCCGCGACTTCGTCTGCGTAGAATTATACATAAAAACCTTACTCTTGAATCACTCTATCTATTAAAAAAACCGCATCAAAATCCGTTGTGTTGTTTTGAAGATATAAGCATTCATAGGGACATAGGGACATAGGGACAGAGAGAGCGACTTTATTTTATACTAGCTCCTGCCCGCGACTTCGTCTGCGTAGAATTATACATAAAAACCTTCCTCTTGAATCACTATCTATTAAAAAAAACCGCATCAAAATCCGTTGTGTAGTTTTGAAGATATAAGCAAACATAGGGACATAGGGACAGAGAAAGCGACTTTATTTTATACTAGCTCCCGCCCGCGACTTCGTCTGCGTAGAATTATACATAAAAACCTTCCTCTTGGATCACTCTATCTATTAAAAAAACCGCATCAAAATCCGTTGTGTTGTTTTGAAGATATAAGCATACATAGGGATATAGGGACATAGGGACAGAGAAAGCGACTTTATTTTATACTATGTAGTGATAGTGACTATGTAGTAATATCTTCCACGTACAGACATACGAGCATCTTCACCTTCATCATACGTATAGATTAAATCCGTGCGTCAGAGTATCGGTATCCGGTTCGCAGAAATACCGGCCAAGTGCGAGTCGGACTCGGCCACCGAGGGTTACAAATTCGGAAAGCGAATATAAAAAAACTAGCGACCCGCCCCGGCTTCGCACGGTATATTATGCATGTATTATACATATAAAACTTCCTCTTGAATCACTCTATCTATTGAAAAAAACCACATCAAAATCCGTTGTGTAGTTTTGAAGATATAAGCATACATAGGGACATAGGGACAGAGAAAGCGACTTTATTTTATACTATTTAGTGATGATACAGTGTTAGCAGACCCCTCTTCCGAAGCAATATGTAGGCAGTGTAAGGTAATTTTATATTGGTTACTTACATAGACAGACATAAAAAAAGATTTTTAGACTTATTTCATTGACAGTGTTACGAGAGCTACTTTTGAAGCGGCCAAATACATTCATTACCCACAAAACACACAACGCCCATGGTCTATTTTTCATGTCTTGATTATCACTATCACTACATAGTATAAAATAAAGTCGCTTTTTCTGTCCCTATGTCCCTATGTATGCTTATATCTTCAAAACTACACAACGGATTTTGATACGGTTTTTTTTCAATAGATAGAGTGATTCAAGAGGAAGGTTTAAATGTATAATTCTACGCAGACGAAGTCGCGGGCAGAAGCTAGTATAAAATAAAGTCGCTTTATCTGTCCCTATGTCCCATGTCCCTCTATGTCCCTATGTATGCTTATATCTTCAAAACTACACAACGGATTTTGATGCGGTTTTTTTAATAGATAGAATGATTCAAGAGGAATAGACTACAGGCCCACATACAAAAAATGTGGGTCATATGAACCACCAGGTGACGTATATAGGACGATATAAGAGCATAAAATAATAAGATTCAGCACTATGCCGTCACTTGTAAGCTGTCCAACTGGGTGCTGGTGAGAATTCAAAAGTGCAACCCTCGATTTTTTCCCCTTGTCGCATGATTTTTGTACGGCGTTGCGGAATAATGAATTAGAAGCTGTATTGAAACAGTATGAAACTGATGCCGTACAAAATGGTGCGCCACAAAGTCGGTAAATTTTTTTGATTTTCTGACCATTTCCAGGGTAAATTTGGTCATTTGATTCTGTACGGCATCAGTTTCATACTGTTTCAATACAGCTTCTAATCCATTATTCCGCAACGCCGTACAAAAATCATGCGACAAGGGGAAAAAATCGAGGGTTGCACTTTTGAATTCTCACCAGCACCCAGTTGGACAGCTTACAAGTGACGGCATAGTGCTGAATCTTATTATTTTATGCTCTTATATCGTCCTATATACGTCACCTGGTGGTTCATATGACCCACATTTTTTGTACGTGGGCCTGTAGTCTAGAAGGTTTTATGTATAATTCTACGCAAACGAAGTCGCGGGCAGAAGCTAGCTCTCTTATAATTGTGTGTCTTGCAAAAAGGAATAAATAATTTCTTTCTTTCTTTCTTTTTACCCCCCTGGACGCAGTTGGTTAAGCGTGCTGGGAGTCTAGTGTTGGAACATCTGTGGAACTGGGCGGCCGTTTGACATGCCGACCTTCGAACCAGCGACAGACGTCTCGTGAACCAGCCCTTGCTGCAGTCGATCCTCAAATCTAACTCTCAAACGTAATATCCTTATACAGTTTCTTACGTTCATTTATTGTAAATTAGCTTCTGCCCGCGACTTCGTCTGCATAGTATTATACATAAAAATCTTCCTCTTGAATTACTCTATCTATTAAAAAAAACCGCACCAAAATCCGTTGTGTAGTTTTGAAGATATAAGCATACATAGGGACATAGGGACAGAGAAAGCGACTTTATTTTATACTATGTAGTGATAGTGACCATTGTAAATATTCCATTCCCTTTTAAGAATAAGAATAAGAATAAAATTTATTTCGTAAAAAATACATCAGCAGTATACAAAAACGATTATCTGGCAGACCCCAAACTAGGCAGAGCCTGTATCTTGGGACCTTGGAGTGCACTATACAAGACAAATTAGCTTACAGTGGTTAGTAGACGTCAGTTAGAAGTTAATGTAATTTGAAACTAAAAATTAAAATAAAATTAAAATAAAATTAATAAAAATAAAAGTAGGAGCGAAACACAAAAAAAAAAAAACAAAAAAAAACAAAAAAAATTTTGATATCTTTACTCGGAGTACTCGGTTAATGAAAAAAGATGAGATACCGTGTTTGGTATCTTTGTAAAGGGCGTTACTTGTACATTCCAAAAATATATACATTACTAGCATTTGCCTGTGACTTTGTCCGTATTCACGTCCGTAAACACCAAAACAGTTAAAATAAAAAAAAAATAGAAAACTAAACCCAACTACGACAAACAACGACGATGAAAAAGTACGAAACAAGTTGACAACAATGTCATACGATATGATACTGTAGTACACCATAACCACTGTGTAGAGACATAAACATTCTTGATTCATTTGATAGTAAGAAATAGGTAGTTGATCCACGATATTATGTTCTTTCGCAATATTAGCAATGTTGCAAATGGCATAACACTTAGAACGGGGCCCGAGGCGTCGCACTCGCAGCATCGTTACGTGAGATGCAGGCATGTTGAGGAATGCGAAATACCATTAGAATTTATCATTGGAGTTTCTCTGCGGGATCCCATTAGAAATGATGAAATCCGCGCAAGAACTAAAGTCACGGACATAGCTCGAAGAATCGCTAGACTTAAGTGGCCGTGGGCAGGGCCAGTGGCGGACTAACAGGGGGGCGGAAGGGGCGGCCCGCCCCGGGCCCCCGGTTTTTGGGGGGCCCCAAATGCCTCCGCATTCTCCTGATCAAATCCTAAACAAGACTTTAAAAATGTGCTTAGTAGTTAGTACCTACATAATGTCATCAAGATCAAAACACTACAGCCATCTAAAATTTTTACGCAGTACTAATGTTCTTTTAACTTTGCTGAACGCGTCCAATACGCTGAGGGAGGGGATTCCCATCTCTGTGTACGGACAAAACTACATATTTTTTTAATCTGGGGGGCCTCATTTAGTTTTGTCGCCCCGGGCCTCTGACGGGCTTAGTCCGCCACTGGGCAGGGCACATCGCCCGTAGAACTGACGGCCGATGGGGCTTTAGGTTCTCGAGTGGCGTCCGCGGACCGGAAGACGCGGTGTAGGTAGGCCTCCAACAAGATGGAGCGGCGACCTGGTGAGGGGAGCGGGAACTTGGATGCGGATGGCGCAGGGCCGAGCTGTGTGGCCGCGGGGGAGGCCTATGTTCAGCTGGACGTCTTTCCCCTGACATCATTTATCCGATTTATCTTGTCCGATTTCAAAAATACTTTATGATTGCAGATATTTTTGTAAAAGTACTTTGAACCTTTGTTTGACCGAACGACCCGGTTTTTAGACAGAATCCAGCATCGAATGTTTGCCACAAAAATGAAAAAAAAAAGTTTACCTATATGGCAACTGTCACGTGTCACTGTCAAATCGAAAAAACCATAGACAAAGCCGTTTTTTTTATAGCCAGCCGAACGAAGGCGATTGGGATTCTGTCTAAATTCACGAATTATCAAACAGCGAAAAAATATTTATTATTAATTAACAAAGCTACGTAAAAGCATAATATTCAATTTAATTGCTTGAAATAGTCCATTTTATCAAATAAAGGTGTTAAAAACACAGCTTTAAAAAAATTAACAATGCCAATTCTGTGGCTGTCGTGTGTAATTGAGTGCGGCGATCATTTTCCTACAATCCTTTTTTTCTATCTTTTTTTTACGTTCGCATATTTTCCCACTTTTTTTTCCATAAAACTTTTTCCATGCTGGTCTGGGAGCAAAGAGAAAACATAGAATGCACCAGCTCCTTCCCGCTCAATCTTAGGAAATCTCTTAGGAATTATGTTATAGGTGATACGGCTAGCAACCCATCACTATTTTTTAATCCCCTTTCCACCTATACACACAATCATGCTAAACGTGGCCTTTAGGTCTTGTTACCTTGGGATCTGTCAATCCCGTAAGGGATAAAGACGTAATTTGCGTGTGTGTGTGTGCGTGTGTTCCAATATTATTTATTACTAGCGACCCGCCCCGGCTTCGCACGGTATATTATGCATGTATTATAGGTACATTATAAACCTTCCTCTTGAACTACTCTATCTATTAAAAAAACCCGCATCAAAATCCGTTGCGTAGTTTTAAAGATTTAAGCATACATAGGGACAAAGGGACAGAGAAAGAGACTTTATTTTATACTATGTAGTGATGTAGTGATTGGCCGTGACATACCTTAAACAGTCTGTTACGCTTTCACGCCTAAACCACATAAACGAGTCAGTTGGAATTTAGTAAAGAGATAGTCAGTCTTGGGAAAGGACATAGGATAATTTTTATCCCGAGAAATTGCTCCCGCGGGATAGCGATAAGCGAACTCTGCGCAGAGTCGCGGGCAAGAACTCGTCGTACCTAAATGGATGCACGCACCTCCGTAGCACCTTATCGCAATAAGGTGACATGCCACTCGAGTTTAAGCTACGGCGGCCTGTCAATTGCGACAAGGTTCTACGGTGGTTTCGCCTGTACTTACTTGCGCAGGCCAGGGTTTGTCCGAGAACCAGATGCTTCATTGTCTAACGCGCGAGTGCTGTGCTGTGCCATCTCTTTCTAACCTCATCCTGAACCGTTCCGCAGAAAGGACTCATCATCATCATCATCATCATCTCAGCCATTACAAGTCCACTGCTGGACATAGGCCTCTACTTTAGACCTCCAATAAGACCGGTTGGAAGCTGCTTGCATCCAGCGCGATCCTCCGATCTTAATGAGGTCATCGGTCCACCTTGTGGGTGGACGTCCCACGCTGCGCTTGCCGGTGCGTGGTCTCCACTCGAGGACCTTTCGACCCCATCGGTCATCCGTCCTCCGTGCTATGTGCCCTGCCCACTGCCATTTCAACTTGCTAATCCGCTGGGCTATGTCCGTAACCTTGGTTCTTCTACGGATCTCCTCATTTCTGATTCGATCTCGCAGAGAGACTCCCAGCATAGCCCTCTCCATAGCTCGTTGGGCTACTTTGAGCTTGTTCATAAGGCCCATAGTGAGGGACCATGTTTCAGTGCCGTAAGTCATCACTGGTAACACACACTGATCGAATACTTTCGACTTGAGGCACTGAGGTATGTCGGACGAGAAGACATCACGCAATTTTCTGAACGCTGCCCAGCCGAGTTGGATTCGGCGACTGACTGGCAGAAAGGACTGGTGGATGCGACTTAGATTCAGAGTGGGTTACCGAGTAAGGTCTCAGCTCGCCGAGGCAGATGTCCGGATGCTTCATGGATGTGACCGCTGTAGACATATGATGATGATGATGATACCTGCTTGCGTGGGGTAGGGTTGGTCCGGGAACCGGCTCGCCGAGGTAGATGTCCGGATGCGTCATGGATGTGATCGTTGTAGACAGATGATGATACCTACTTGCGTGGGTAGGGTTGGTCCGGGAACCGGCTCGCCGAGGTAGATGTCCGGATGCGTCATGGATGTGATCGTTGTAGACAGATGATGATACCTGCTTGCGTGGGGTAGGGTTGGTCCGGGAACCGGCTCGCCGAGGTAGATGTCCGGATGCGTCATGGATTCATTGTAGATAGCTGATGATGTCCGGATACGTCATGGATGTGATCGTTGTAGACAGATGATGATACCTACTTGCGCGGGCTTGGGTTTGTCCGGGAACCGGCTCGCCGAGGTAGATGTCCGGATGCTTCATGGATGTGATCGTTGTAGACAGATGCTACCTACTTGCGTGGGGTAGGGTTTGTCCGGGAACCGGCTTGCCGAGGTAGATGTCCGGATGCGTCATGGATGTGATCGTTGTAGATAGAGGGCGTAGACGATAAAACGGTTATTAATGACGATAGGTACCTACTTGCGCGGGCTTGGGTTTGTCCTTGAACCGGCTCGCCGCCACGAGGTAGATGTCCGGATACGGCTTGCCCCGGTCCACTTCCGGGTCCGTGACTGACACCTCGAACGAAACAATTGACATTGAAGGTAGATATCGTTTAATTTGAAACTATGGTCCGTACTAAACCATATTAAAGCTTTTCTAAGCAAACAAGTCCCCCCAAATTCATATAAAATTTAAATATAATAATCTTAGATAATTGTTTTAAAAGATTCTGAGGTATTGAGTACAGAGATATGAACCGGCTTTGAAATACCGGTTCATATTTTTCAGAAAACGTTATAACTATGTTTATTGGATTAACCGGTTAACGTATGTATGTATGGATGTGTTCATTTACCTATGTCTGTGTTCGCTCATCTCCAAAACTGGTGGATCGATTTAAATGAAAATTTGCGTGGTGGTACCTTATATCCCTGGTCAATATTTTATATATTTTTAATCCCGGAAAACTTAAGAGTTCCCGTGGGATAGTTAAAAAACTATAATAACTTATGCAGCTTTAGTGCACAACAACTTAAGTTAAATCTAATTAAGTAAAATTGGCGTGCTGACACCTTATATGCCGCGGTTACGTTAAACATACATACATATTTAGTTGAAATTTGGTATACAGTTACTTTCAGTCCCAGGGACGGACATAGGATAGTTTTTATCCCAGAAAACAGCCTAGTTCCCGCGGGATAGCGATAAGCGAATTCTGCGCGGACGGAGTCGCGGGCAACAGCTAGTAAACTAATATAATTTAAGGCTCGGGGACCTATACATCCCTTTTATAAATGTATTTAATATAAGTAGAATTTAAGTATTGTAGTTGTTTAATTTTACATTGAAAAAAAAAATGACTTTCTGCCAAGTTTCTTGCGGCGCATTCTTGGCAATGATGGTCTCTCCGAATGCGCTGGCAGTTTCAAAAAAGACATGTAAAAGAGCCATTGGCGGCTAATTCGCAAAAATAAATTTGCAATTGCAATGCTTCCATGCTGGTCTGGGAGTAAAGAAAAAACATAGAATGTACCAGTTGCTTCTCCTCCCGTGCAGATTGTAAAAGCCCATCGAGGGAATGGGCATAGGAATCATATAGGCGACGCGGCTAGCTATCCATCACTATTTTGATTTCCCTTTCCACCTATACGCCCACAATCATGCTAAGCGTGGCCTTGCGATCTTGACACCTTAGGGCCTAAGGCTTAGGCTCTGTCTACCCCGTAAGGGAGAAAGACGTGATTTATATATGTATGTATGTCGCACCCTTCGTGGAAGAAAGACGTAAGTCCTATTGACTTACCATGGGACTTACGTCTTTCTTCCACGAAGGGTGCGATGTATGTGTATAAATTTTCAATTTTTTGCGGGTGGTAGGGCCTTGTGCAAGGTCCGTCCGGATCGCTACCACTATCTTACTTGCTAATCCTGCCGCTAAGTAGCAGTGCTTGCACTGCTATGTTCCGGTGTGGAGAGTAAGACAGCCGGGGAAATTACGGGCACAAGAGGCATTTCATCTTAGTCCTCTAGGTTGGCAACGCATCTGCAATCCCTCCGGGGTTGGGGGTGTCTATGGGCAGTGGTGATCACTTACCATTAGGTGACCCACTTGCTCGTTTGCCTTCCTATTCATAAAAAAAAAAACTATTTTAGCCTGTAGCGACCCTAGCGCCACCTAGTTGGCCTCTACATAACTACTTCGACACACGAGTAGCTAGCGCCAGTTCTAATGACAGCTGTCACATCGTTCTACATGCCGATAACGAAGTTTCTCAACGCGGCTGCATAAATACAACTTTCAACTCTCTTCCTTCGGACTTCGGTCCCCAGGCATAGCATCTGCCTGGAGAGAGATCTCTCTATTGTGACATCCCCCACATTGGTGACCCCAGATCCATTGCTGCTCATACCTTGTGCTGGAACGTGGCGAACATCTTCGGGCGCGCGATGGTCACGAGCCGCACGGCCTGTTCAGTGCTGTTGGTGGCCAGGGCTGCGGGGATCTTGTACTCGTAGAGGTGCTGCAGCAGACGCTCGGCGCCTGCCATGAGGCGAATACTGGGTCAGCCGGCCAAGTGCGAGTCGGCCTCGCGCACCGATAGTTTCGTGAGAGATTAGATCGTTTCCCCAAACTCGTCAATTCCGCGTAGCAATATTTCCATTCGCATTTTTCCCCATTCGCATTTCTAATCATTACACCTTTTTTATCATTCGCTTGCATTCCTATTCTCAAACATGCCTAACCGACATTTCGCACAATATTTTAATTTCTTACGCGATATTTTTCCCATACCAAAAGTTTCCCTGTCGTTATTTTTTGCAATATTTTAATTTTTTACGCGACATTGTTCCCATCTTTAAAAAATTGATATGATAAGTCGGGATGAATCGACACGTCTTTTTGCCGACACGATACCGATACCTATATTCGAAAGTATCTATCGCTGTACCGGCTTTGAAATTATAGTCGATTCACTATTAGGTACCTAATCAGGACCCTGGTAAAATTCGCGAATAATAAAAAAAACTGATTGAGTAAATTCGGCATTAGGAAATCAGTACCCTGGTAAAATTTGCGAATAATAAAAAAACTGATTGATGCAATTGAATAATTATGACTATTGGCAATACTTATGAATGATAAAAAAGTCGAATGGGTAAAAATTCGAGTGGGGAAAAATGCGAATGGAAATATTGCTACGCGGAATTGACGAGTTTGGGGAAACGATCTAATCTCTCAGTTTCGTACAAATTGGGCCAGTGAATATAAAATCCCTGGTCCCAACCAAAGTGTAGGCAGTGTGAGGAAATATTCTGTTTTATTTGTTGTTATGGCGGCAACAGAAATATATCATCTGTGGAAATTTCGACTGTCTAGGTATCACGGTTCATGAGATATAGACTGGTGACAGACGTACAGACGGACGGACAGTAGAATCTTAGTAATTGGGTCCCGTTTACCATTTGGGAACCCTAACAGAAAAATCCTTCAAAATAACCGGAAAAATCAAGTCACCATAGGCTATATATAGATTTAATTTAATCTATTGTATTAATTAAGCCTATAGAATTTTTGCATCGTAATTTTATTTTAGTGAACCTACCTACTACCTTGAACTCGGCAAGCACAGTCAACGGCATAACATTTTTTTTTAAATTAATTATTTATTCTGTAGGTATACCTTTTTTCTGTTTTGGTTGTTATATGTGGTGTTCAATAAAGAGTTATTGTATTGTATCGTATTGTATGGTTCACCAACTGTTAACACTAATACATCGATCTTGCTGCTTGCATATACATTTTGAATAGAACACAATAATTATAGGTAAACACCGCATGCGAAATAGAAGTGAAGCTTAGAAACTAAGTTTATTAACTTACTAGCCTTCCGTCCGCAGCTTCGCCCGCGATAAATTAATTTTCCCGTAGGAAAAGGTATTTTGCCGCGGTAAAAAGTAGCCTATGTCACTCAGTGATAATGTAGCTTTCTAACGGCAAAAGAATTTTGAAATCGGTCTAGTAGTTTCGGAGCCTATTCAATTCAAACAAACAAACAAAAAATCAAATTTTTCCTCTTTATAATATTAGTATAGATTAGATATGTACTTTACTAAGACGTCAAAAACACCTAAACACCTTTATGCCATAAACAATAAGGCCGATGACACATATATTTGACATAATGGCTGTAGGTATATATTTATGCTCTTGACTGTACAAAATTTTGTTAAATATTTTGGGTTCCTTCTGAGCTCGTGGCCTCTTGGGCCGGGGCCCTCTGGGTTCGGGGCCCGCGGCACTTTGCCGCTGGTGGACCAAAGACTTGTTAATCAAAGAAGCCAAGAGCCCATTGATAGAACTGGCTACAGGCCCTGGTGGGTGCGGCTGACTGACCAGGTTTCTCCGTGGCTTGGGGCAGGTTGGCCCTGGCCAGGTCCAGGAGTTGTCGCTCGAACTCGGGCACGGAGATGGGCAGCCGCATGCGCGCGCACACCTGCTCGCTCACGCAGCGGTCCGTCAGCCCGAGCATCTAAAGCCAGGGCCATGAGTAAATCCCATCCTCGTCGCCAATGATATATCGGGCGGGTGTGGAGAGCGTAAGAACAAACAACCGAACTCGATGGAAGCTAGTTTATTACTGTCATACACAGGTAGACATACATCTCAGTAAATCCCCAATTTCAGCACTAAAAAGCCGTGGTAGCCCAGTGCTTAGATCATGGTCTCAAGCAGAGGGTCGGGGGTTCGAATGCCGGGCTCGCACCTCTGGGTTTTTCCGGATTTAAGATTAAGGAAAACATCACGAGGAAACGTACGCTACTGCGAAGCAATTTAATGGTGTGTCAAGTTGCCAAGCTCTCTCATTGTGAGAGGAGGCCTGTGCCCAGCAGTGGGACGTAGGCTGGAGATGATGATGATGATGATGACTTATAGATGTAAGCAAGCTCTCTCAGAATTATCCCGGAATATTTCGTGTGATTAAACACCCCTGCAAAGATATATTTTTTACCCGACTAAGCAAAGCCATAACAGAAAATTTTGACAGCTTGCGTGTATATAAGTATGTATTTTCATCTGTGCCCTCATACAGCACAACTTTCCGCCACTTTCGAGTGGTATTTTCACACATGTGCTTTCAAGAATCGGGCCCCAGTACAGTCAAGTGTAATAATATGAATCAAGTCAACGTCTCGAAAACAAGTACCGCACGCTCTTACACCGGCGTAATAAGGCCGTGGGACATATTTTTGAGACGATCGTACAGAAAAAAAAAAAAAAAAAATTCGGAGACTACCCACCTGCTATGGGTGTCAGTGTTGCCAGGTCACTTCCCTTGAAAATTACATTGTCATCCCTAAAAAGTTCCATTTTTGGCAGAAAAGTTCCATTTTCATTTAACTTTTTTTTTACCTCATCCATTCATCCATAGGAATTTGGAATAATATTTGTGTTAATAACAAAAAATTAGCCTGTATCTTTATGCCGGGACCCTAAAAGTTCCGAAAAATGTACCAAAATACAGTTCCGCAAAACGGAACTTTCGGAACCAAACGGCAACACTGATGGGTGGTGTAGGGGTATAGCACGCGTCACGGAATGACGAGGATCCGGGTTCGATTCCCGGCCATAGCTTTACTTTTCGGATTTTTCTGTGTTCTAATTTTCACAGACATTTAGATTTTTTTTGATCGTATCGATACTTATTTTACACTTGACCGTACATTGAAACACCAATGCTGCTGACGCACCTGCACTTCATCTTCCTTGGAGTACTGTTTCCCGTATTTTGCGCAGATTTGTCCCACCAAATTTTGATACATCACCTCCGAATCTGTAACAGTGGGCTACCAATGTACGACCTGAAATGTACAACGATGTACGCCCTGTAATCCGTGTCGTGTCAGGCAGTGCGACGCTGGGGCCCGATTTTTGAAAGCACATCACTCCAGCGGCGGACTAAGCCCGTCAGAGACCCGGGGCGATAAAACTGAAATGATGCCCCCCCAACTTAAAGCAATATGTAGTTTTGTCCGTACACAGAGATGGGAATCTTGGAAGTCTTGTTTAAGACTTGATCAGGAGAACGCGGAGGCATTTGGGGCCCCCCAAAGACCGGGGGCCCGGGGCGGGCCGCCCCTTCCGCCCCCCTGTTAGTCCGCCACTGCATCACTCGAAAGTGGTATCAGCTTATACCTCCAAAACTACAGCTCTAAACGTTTTGGCTAGTTCACAAGAGTGATGAGAGCTGTGAGTGTATTTCAAATTCAGCGCAATTTTTCACCACTTTCGAGTGGTATTTTCACACATGTGCTTTCAAAAATCGGGCCCCTGGGTAACTGGCAACTGGTACATTCTACGTTTTTTCTTTACTCCCAGACCAGCGTGGAAGAACACAAGAACAAAACTAATGTCATCTATAATTATGCCCACACAATCTTCTTCTTCTTCTTCTTCTTTTATTTGTGGCGTATCAAGTCGTTATAGTGACGACAACTTCGCCAATGTCAATGTAAAAATTTTTATTAAAAAATCTTGTGACAAAATGTCGGCAACGTTGTACGGTAATGGTCAAAGACCCCCCTCCCCCCCTGTCGGGCTCTTAGCCAACGGTCAATGATATCCCTCAGAAACTGCCAGGAAATCATTAGCCGTTGCCCAGGGCGCACCGGACCAAGCACTGCTCTTCCCCCCGGACGGATCCAAAAACGAACCGCAGCTCTTAATCACACGTGGAGGTAACCCGACTCGCACCCCACCACACAATCACTTATTGTATGAAATTAGCATCATCAACACAATGTTGAAGGATCATACGTGTTATTTCACATTTTTATAACAATAATACCTATACTATGATTGTTATACCTACCTACACATTTTTTATTATGATCTTGGGGAGTTGTTTCTGTACACACAGCAAAGCGAATCGGTTAGCACCCTAGTTATCCAAGTGTGTCATTCTATACACACATCCGCACTTATCCGCTGCCTTATTACGCACACAACAAAATGCCCTATCTGTGCTAATTGTGTTTTCTGACTACCTTCACGCATAGTTATTCAAACCTGCTGGTATTTTGTTCAATGGAAGCATAATTTTGCCACCAGTATTATAAGCGTGGTGGCTCAGGTGTATTGACCTAGGGTTATGAAACCTAAAGAACCGGGTTCGAATCCTGCACAAATGTATCTTTTTTGTTTTCAATTTTAAATTACTAATCTCAAAATAAACTCATGTTTACCTAAAACAAGAAAAAAAGGACGTAAAAGAATAAAACAATAAAATGCAATTATTGGTTCAAATTGTTTATTGCAACATTTAATTTTTATTGTATTAGCCTCTATTTGTGTTATTATTATTATTACCAAAAGTAATTAAATTAGCTAAATAAAACTGCACACTTTTCCTTATAGAATAATATTCATAAAATAACACACACTTTAGAGGCCAGTATGATTTTATGTTTACTAAAAAGTCTTATGTCACTAACATAATAATTATCTTGCAAATTGAATACACAACCATAATAGGGCTATTTTTAAGATGACACATAATTAATATCTTAAATTCTGGTTTATTAGGTTTAAGTCTGATAAAGATGAACGAAACGTTTTATTTGCGGACGTGTAAGTCAGTGGTGAAATGAATAGACATGTTAAATGACAGCCATTAACAATAACATCATTTCACACTGGGTTATAATCTCCACTTTGAAGCGACTAAGCTACCTATCTCGATTTGGTTTGGATTTGGACACCAGGGCCCATCGATGAGATCCAACCCCATAGCCTAAAGTAACACTGCCACTCGTTCTGCACTGTAAAACATTACTGTGTTTATATATTTAATTAAGTTAATATATTTCGTCTTCATCACTAAAAATCACTACATTTGACTTTGATTGATGTAATAATCAAAGTCAAGATATTCACGAGCAAAGGTTTCTTCTATGCTGGTCCGTTAAAGCATGTTTTTTGCTGGTCTACGGCAATGCAATCCTGCAGCATGCAGATGGTTTCGCACAGGTTGCAACGTAGCATTGTGTCTTGTTGCTGTGAAATGGGTCACTAGCGGGTGCGGCAACTACATAATGTCCAAATCAAATGGCAGGAGATGAGGCTTCAGGTTTAGGCCCAGAACGAATATTTTTATCGTGTCCGAAGTCTGCGTAAGGGTGAATCCATAATGGCACAGTCTTCCGCTGCAAAATAAATGAAGTTTAAATAAAAACATTTTTCGTCAAAGAAAGTTGTTTAAAACATTACCGATAAAATAATAAGTCATTGTTTTTAACACCGTTTGTCTACTTACCCATATCAAAAAACGCCTAGCGATTCCTTATATAAATAGTTATATTGTTTTGCTCTTTTCAACAAAGATCCATGTTTTGCAAATCACAAGGTATTCGAAAGGCAAAATTAAACAGTTCGTAAGTATAACACACGGTTCATCCCGCAGCTAATAATGGCTGCCAGCGGTGACAGTAAAGTTGTTTGTTCACAAAATCATATTATTAGAAATTTGAGGGTAGAAAACACTTTATATTGTTTAAGACGATAACGACCAAAATAGCCATCAGCTAGCAACTTTTAAACTCCAGTAAAAAGAGTCATACCTATTAATAATTATATTAAAAGAAAACACAATGCGTTTGCGTTTTTAACATATTATATAAGAGTAAAATTAAACATACAATAGACTGCAACCACCATAAAATTAAATAGTTACGGAAAAAAAAAAATATAATTTCAACCTTATTTCAAAGCTCATAAAACAGCTATTTACACAAATTGCAATACAGTAGTCGCAGATTGAACATAATTCATACATTCACCATGTAACTTGCATACCTCGGTGGCCTAGCGGTCAAAGACAGGTCGAAGATTTGACTTCTGCTTTAGTGAACCGGGTTCGTATCCGAAGAAAACGGAATATAAAATAGTAATAATAAAATGACATTTTTGGATGTTATTTCGATG
Source organism: Pandemis cinnamomeana (assembly GCA_932294345.1). NCBI lineage: Eukaryota > Metazoa > Arthropoda > Insecta > Lepidoptera > Tortricidae > Pandemis > Pandemis cinnamomeana. The sequence goes on along the minus strand of OW028731.1, from coordinate 1,582,119 downwards.
GCCGTGCTGGTTGTGAGGAATATTGCTTTGGAATTGGAATCTCAGACTTGTTGAGAAATAATAATATAACATCGTCGCATCAGTGAGATGGTAACTACTCTTCGCTAGTAATAATAGTTCAATGCGTGGGATTGCATAAATTTGAAGATTCAAGGTCGAAGGAAGCTTCGATTCGGTTCTCTCGCTTACACTGGGGATGACAATATCCAATGTAAGATTAGGTAAAATATTTTTAGGACAGTAAATAAAAAAAATACTTTTACATTATTTTTGTAGAAGTAACTGAAACCGGAGATATTGCATTTTCAGCCTTTGAGTGTGACACGATACCGGCGGGGATTATTTTCATTTAATTTGTAATTATTTTTTACTTAATTTATTATAAACTACCTAACTTAAATAGTTGTAACTTTCTTCATTGTTATTTTATAGTTAGTTGTTGTTTATTCAATAAACAGGTAATTTACAGTGACATTGCTCATTCATCTTGTTGCTAAAAAATCTGTACTTAGGGGGTAGATTTTATGATCGAACTCACTCACACATTCACATGTCATAGATTCTACTTAACGTTCATGTCGATACTCAACACGCATAGACGTGTGCGTGGCTGTGCTAACCGCATTATTTTGCTGTGTGTACAAAAAGGTTAAAATTTGGAATTGACAATACTAGTGTAAAAGTAAGATTTGGGCACAAAAAACGTGTCAGACGTGTTCGCGTATGAATTACTTAGCTACTAGGTACATGCCGTGGTACGCATCTACCAGCTGTTAAAGAATTGTTTCTACTGAGCAAGTGTAGCGGAGAAACAAGAAAAGCAAAGCATTGGTAAACAAATGAAACAATTACTTAGCAATGATGACGACGCAAATATATAGTAAACTGCATTAATGAAAAATAAGCAAAACACAGTTCAATCGTACTCGAGTAGGTTGTGCAAGTTGTTTACCCAAAAGAGTGCCATCCAGGTCGAATAAACAGTGGGTCACTTTTTTATACCGTCTTGTGCAGAAGTTGCGGCCCGGGATCATAGCATGCGCGAAGCGCGCGTAAAACAAGTAAATTTTGCCAGCCCATAATGGATCATTGTATTGAAACAAATTTGAACTAACCAAATCTTTTGACAATTTAATCTAATACCAAAATGTTGGCAGCACTCCTTTGAAACTTTTTAATTTTTTTTTTTTTTAATGTCACCCATTTCTTGCTTATGCTGCCATCTGTTGCTGAGTAGAAACAACACTGGCTATTAAGACTGTTGGCAGCACTGCGTCAATTCCTTAATCTAGTACTTTTTTATAATCTGTTGTTAAACTTTAGTGTGTCTACTCGCCAATAGATGGCTTTGTCTTAGGAATTTTGCTGCTGACTGAACGAAGCCATAATGCGGGGAATTCAAATAGCTGCGGAAATCGTGATAGCGGCCGGCGGCTGGCGAGTCACAACAGAACTTATGCGTTGCCGGCAACAAATCAAGGGAACGAAAACTGTGACCGCATCGCCTATTTCTATGGCATACCGAACTATTTGACCGACTTGGATGCTTCAAACTCTATAACGCCGACAGTGCATTCTGTTTTTACCAGTTAAAATAAAACAGACAAATTGCTTTCATTCGTTTATTACCGAACCGTTACACCAGAGAATGCGTTACATTTGCACAATCTTAATTTTTTTCATGACCAAATCGTTCTAAATCTAAAAGGTACAAGTATTTTAAAATTATCTTCTTACACTTTTGAAGGAGGGTAACTTTCACTTATGCTGGCAACACACTGTACTTTTACTTCATTGTATCTCTGTCGCTCTCACAATAAATTATATGTGCATCTCTTTTGCTTACAACAGCGCGTAATGCCAACATACTCAATTTATATTTTTTTCTTGATATAATTTGGGAAGAGACAACGTTATAGCACTGTCGCTAGGGGCGCCACAAGCGCAAAACAACTACAAGTATCCAAACTCGGGATGCAAAGAAACCGGGTCACTTCCCATAGTTTTATGAAAAGTGACCCAGTTTTTTTGCACCCAAGTACAGTTTTTCACTAACTTCCAGTGATCGGTTATCCAACTGCGGTGGAGCCAAAAAGGAAGCTTATGTCTTTTACTTTTACACTTCTATTATGCAAGTCTCGCATGATTTAAGCAAAAAATAGTTGTTTTAGTACAGTGCCAAGTTAACGTCTCGCTTCAAGATTATTTATACATATAATAAAACTGTATATAATAAAAGCCCTCTTCGCTACAACTAACGCGATAAAACTAAAATGTATAACAAAATCTGTATAATTATAATTATATATTGTCAGAAATCAAAATATGCTTCTTTTGCGATTTCTTTTCTTCCCTTACACAACAAATAATATCAAAAGAAAAGGAACTAACATACAAATAATTTTACTAGGGACCGTTTCGACTTATTTCATATCACATTTGCAGCTCATTTTTTCCTGTACAGTCGGCGTCGTAGTTTGAAGTAAAGATACAGTACGGCAGGCCGGACTTTTTGGTCACTCTGGGATGTTACATACCTACTATATGACGTTGATTATACACCGGTCATTTTGTACAACCAAACCAGAATACCGTGTTAAGAGCCACTGCAAAGCGCCGATACGATCCCATATTTGAAGTTTCATCATAATCACACATAAAAATAAATGGATTTTAAAAATGGCGTCATATTTGGAAATAGTTATTTATACACGTATACAAATTAAAACCATAGAAATGCTTAGTGGACAGCTTCGCATTGGTTAAATTCAAAATAGTAAAATTAAGCCTGGTTTACACAATTTTATAGGCAAGAGCGGTACGGGACCATATTACAATATCTGTCCGTCTGCTACAGCCGTATCTCTTGAACTGTAACAGGCAGACGCTAGATTTTCACAAAGTCTGTATTACAATGGCTTATATAGTATAGTTCAGGGGTGGCGAACCTTTTTTGGTGGACGTGCCATTTTTTTCACAAATAAAGTAATATTTGGCTCTGACCTGTCATCAAAGACCCTGTTGTCATAAAAGTGTGTTGTTATTTTACCATCATATGACCACATTGCCCGTTTTCCGCCCTATTTCATAATAAAACAATCTTAAGTTGGTGATTTAATGGACAAAAATAAACCTTTTTTACTATCGGAGTGCCCAAATTATTTCGAAGCGTGCCAACAGTGGCACGCGTGCCATTGGTTCGCCATCCCTGGTATAGTTACTACAAAAAAGTTAAAGATTGTTGCCATATAAGAAATAAATGAATCCCGTCTCGCACTTGACCGGCTTTTGACATACGATACACACAACGCTAGACATATACAGAACACACATAAAATACAAATAAAGAGATTGTAAACACATTTTTTTTCTACAATTTTAAACAGAAGTTTTCCTTTTCAATATTTACCACATCTTTGTATGAAAAATATTTTTAAAATGTTTCTATATTACATAGCAAAGGCAAGGTGTTAGGTTTATATACAATTTATACACACGCCTCGCCTTAAAGCTGGGATATATATAAAACTATATATTATTCTCTCGTTTGTCATTTTTATTGCCTATGTATGTATGTTACAGTTTTAAAAAATACATTTAGGGGGCGTTCAAGTATTACGTAAGCGCTTGAGGGGGGCGGGGGGTCTTTGTTTTGCTTATTTTTGATGACATGGTGGGTAGGGGGGGTCGATATGGTGATTACGTCAGCAGTTTCGGTTCGAACTGCTGCTCACGAATAAAAAAAACAGAATCCATTAAAAGAAAAATACATTTTAGGTACCAATGGTTACGTAAGCATGGGAGGGGGGGTAAGAGGTTTTTGCTGGCAAGGGGTGGGGGGGGGGGGGGGGTGTAAATAATTGGAAAAAATCTGCTACGTAATACTTGAATGACCCCTTATACATCGTGGAAGATATTGGCAATTAACCAGTAAGAATGAGACAAAACAAATTAAAATGTATCATATTATACTACATGTAGTTTTCTGGAACTCGTACAACTATATATTAGCAGCTAATGTTTATATTTACTTCATTTAGGCACTTTAGCATCCTCACTCTGTTGAAAACTGTAAAATGTTAAATAATTCTTCGGTACATTAAAAATCATACATACCCCGACGTGAGACAGCAATATAACATCGTCACTTGGTCAGATTAACAATGTATAACTTCCCACGCTATTGCGACTTGTGTGGACAGCTTTCTACCTAACATACTTTGTATCTTAAAAAATATATATTCAAAAAAATGTTTTACAGCGCTTTTACAAGCTTTTTTATTAACTTGGAATGTATGTATGTATGTAACCATGTTTCTTCGGTTGGAATCTTGCGACTCATCTATATCGAGCTGAAATTTTGCACACTTGTGCAAGTCTGATGACAATACGATAATCAGGTAGTGGAATTCTGGTGACTAGGTCAGAACCGGAACCCGATTGACTTGAAATTCGGTACACATGTAGAACGAATGACGATGACAGTACGGTCAGCAAAAAAAGCTCGTATAACAAATTAAATGTTTAACAGAAACTTATTTAAATTATAGTTTCCGTTTAAAATTATCTTTAGGAAAATTCCAGAAAAACTTAAAGCAATAGTATAGAGTTCAATACGAGATTGATCCTTAGATATTTTTGAAGGTGTACATTTCACTCAGTACACAAGAAATATGTCATCATCACTACATAGTATAAAATAAAGTAGCTTTCTCTGTCCCTATGTCCCTATGTATGCTTATATCTTCAAAACTACACAACGGATTTTGAAGCGGTTTTTTAAATAGATAGAGTGATTCAAGAGGAAGGTTTTTATGTCTAATTCTACGCAGACGAAGTCGCGGGCAGAAGCTAGTTAGGTATAAACAAGGAACTATGTCTAAGAACTGTGCAAGCAGTTCTGATTTAAACGAATTTTTTTAAACTAGGGATACTTTATAGGGATGACTCTATTTTTAAAACTTCTCAAGCCCGTTTTAGAGAGAGAGAGAGAGAGAGAGAGAAACATTTATTTACACATATTCGATACACGTACAATTAGCATTCGACTCGGATACATACATACTTAGTTACATTTGTTAACAATAAAAAAGCTTTCATCAAAAATCTATCGTAAAAAACTGCCCACAAAAATCCAGTGGCGTATCCACCATAAGCTTGAGCGCACCCTCATGTGTCGCCTGAATGTGTATTTACGGAATCCACCTCCACCGACCCTATCGCATCAGCTACATCATAAAAATCACATTTCGAGAGAGACAGGACGCCACCTAGCCCGCTTAAATCATCATCTACACTACCATTACATATAACTGCATTACTTTCAATTTTACCTTCCTCTAAGTTTTTATCTATCTTAGCTTTCCTATCTTCTTCGGCCCTCTCGTTCTCTATCCTCTTTTCTTCGGCCCTCTCTATCCTCTCTTCTTCGTCCTTCTGCTTCTTCTCGGCGATCTCCTTGCGCCGCTGCGCGTTCCACCACGGCATGAACCGCTGGAACATGACGCGGGAGCGGTGCTGAGGCTTCAGTACCCACGACACTGCCATGTCCACGTCGGCTATCCTGGAAATTAAGAGTTATATCTTTCAAATAAGGTAGTAACAAAAGATAGTAAGTAATAATGTAAGGTATTAGGTACAAGGGAATAGAGAACATGACTCTGAATTTTCATGGTTTTTCAACATGAAACTACCGTGAGACTAAATCATAATTACACATAAACGGATAACTCACTACTATTTCGTAGTCCTTTTTCCAAGAGCCTTTACGTAGTGACGTGATCAGTGTTGTGTGCTGCCCGACATTTGACAATAATTAAATGACGATGAAAACGAGGGTAGTTGTGCGCCGCTGTCAGTTGCGTCGAACAGCCCCGCGAGCAGAGCGCTGGCGCGCAGTGTTCGTGTCGCTGCCGCCGGGGCGAGCGCTCTTGGAAAAAGGACTACGAAATAGTCCGAAACATGTCGAGCATCACTCGACTTTTTATACGCGAGTTATCCGTTTATGTGTAATTATTTCATGGTTTTGATCCACTTCCAGTTGGTCAGATGGGGAATTATACTTATATGCAAGTCAGATGACAATACAATAATCTGTTAGTGCAATTCCGGTGATCATCTCCGCAGAAGGGAACTCTTCGACGGTTTGTTTGTTTGTTTGACTTGAAATTTGGTATACACTTGAAATGAAATGATTTTTGCTTTAGACATGGTAAAAAAGTGATCTAGTATTTAGTGTTGGTGTCCGGGGACACGTCTAACCAAATAAATTGGCATGCAAACATTAACTTATTTTCTAAAGTGGTTTTTAGTAGTTTGAATTAGCACATTTTACAAAGTTTTCATTTTTGTCATATCATATTATGAATGTTACTATAAATTATTAGTATTGCAGTTATTTATTTTAAGTACACTTTGATTGAATAAAACTCTTTGTCCTTAAGCCGCGACGCGACTTTAACATTTTTTACCCATCCCAAAAAGTGTTCAACGCTGGCTCAAATATTTGGGCAAAGGTTTTTTGACATATACATATATATCGAGAAAAATGAAATCAAAATAGTGATGGGTTGCTAGCCTCATCGCCTATATATAACATGATTCCTATGATTTTCGCCCATTCCCTCGATGGGCTTTTACCATCTGCGCGGGTAGAGAAGCAACTGGTATATTCTATGTTTTTCTTTGCTCCCAGACCAGCATGGATTGATTTCATTTTTCACCTATACGCCCACAATCTTGCTAAACGTGGCCTGTAGGTATCTGTTACCTTAGGCTCTGTCTACCCCGTAAGGGATAAAGAAGTTATTTGTGTATGTGTATGTATGTGGATTCACTTTGACACTGTAAGTTAATATAATTTTAATGTAACATTTTCCTTTTGACAGACAGGTATTAATTTTATGTGTATTTAATTAATGTGTGAATGTTTTGGTTATGCACTGTAAAACTTGCATGTTTTTATAAATAAATAAATGTATATATATCGTGTACTCACTTGCGCTTGAAGCGGTCGCGGTCGAGCGCGTGCCGCTCCCAGTGGCCGGCGCGGGCGGCGCGCGCCGCGAACGTCCACACGCGCATCACGAGCACGCGCGGCGGCTGCTCCGAGAAGCGGACCTGCAATGCGGAGGACCATTAACATCACCGTCGTCGTCATCATCATCATCATCATCATCATCACATATAAATCAGCAACCAATCTAATCTGTAGGCTTATTACCAGAGATCGGACAAATTTGCGTCATTGCTCGCAATAATGTGGACATGACTCCAAAATTAATCAAATGTGTCAAAATACATATATTAAGAATAAGTATATCCACGGAGGTTTTATACCTATAGAACTAGAAAACTTTTTTGTCAGAAATAATAATCATATCTAGCAGGATTTCTTTATTATATAAAAAGATTTACGAGAACGACAACTGCCACTTTAATTAACATTTTGCTAATAATTTTATGCATGTGTAAATTTTTATGTCCGGGAGTTCAAATTTTATTTCGAGAAATTTATGAAATGATTAATTATTTGATTAATTTTTGAGTCATGTCCACATTATTGCGAGCAATGACGCAAATTTTTCCGATCTCTGCTTATTACCTAACTCGCTCGCAATCGCCATCGTGTTCATTTTGACAGTTCTTGTATGAATGTGACAGCTAGCTGATTCCGATGCCAATTGTCAGCCCATACATGAACTGTCAAAATGAACACGAGGGCGATTGCGAGCGAGTTATACAATAAGCCTACTGTACCTACATATAAAATGTTTTGTCCTGAATGACTGACTGTAGCCGCTGATCATAGAAACCTGAAATTTACAGGGTGTGTCCTTCGTATGACGTAGGCATCTGATAAGAAAGGATTTTCCGAAATTCTACCTCTAAGGGGGTGAAAAAAGGGGACTAAGTTTGTATGGGACGTGATTCCTTTGTCCGTTCTACTTCAAATTTTGCATAAACATTCTTTAACAGAATTGACGGAACACGTGTTTCGTATTTTCTTGAAAACCATCCCCTAACGGGGTTTAGGGTAGAAAGTTGTTTTGGGGGTGATTTGCTTCGAAGTTGTTATCAATACTACTTACTGACTGCTTTTGATTTAAATAATATTTTATTTTGACACATGTTTTCAAACTCATTCCGATTTTATTCAAAAAAGATCGAAGTCACATTAAAGTTAGGTGCAATGTAAATAGTCCGCTGAAAAGGTGCCCTGTCTATTCCGTAACTATAATTACTAGAGTCTTGAATTTGGTACACAGATAGGGAATAATTATAACTGCAAACTTTTCGAAATCCCCGCGGGATAGGGAGTAAAATATGTTTTTTTGTTATACCTTGTTTATTTTATATAAAATTGTGTATATTCACTACATAGTATAAAATAAAGTCGCTTTCTCTGTCCATGGGTCCCTATGTCGCTATGTATGCTTATATCTTCAAAACCACACAAAGGATTTTGATGCGGTTTTTTTTAATAGCTAGAGTGATTCAAGACATCAAGAGGAAGGTTTATATGTATGCATAATATACCGTGCGAAGCCGGGGCGGGTCGCTAGTATCTTATATTTGTGTGTATTGCAAAATGGAATAAATGTCTTCTTTCTTTCTTCTTTAAAAGGGATTTATATATTACTAGCTGTTCCCCGCAACTTCGTCTGCATGGAATTCGTTAATCGCTATCCCGCAGGAATTACGCAATTTTCCGGGATAAAAAGTAGCTCATGTGTTATTCCAGACTATAATCTATCTATGTTCCAAATTTCATCCAGATGTCCAGCCGTCCAGGCGTGAAAGAGTAACAAACATCCATCCATCCATACAAACTTTCGCGTTTACAATATTAGTAGGTTACTTTGATACTTTGCTAATTCTACGCAGACGAAGTCGCGGCAGAACAGAAGCTCGTACCTAATAATAAAATAAAAATCAAGAAGTAAACTTCTTAATTCATTTTGATACTAATAATCCAATTTATTAGTTCTAGAACAATAACCGTCTGATCTGACCCAAAACTGACAAAATGACGTCAGATCAGACGATGTCATCGACCCACTGATCAGAGCATCTCGACGTCACCAATGACCGGGTGAATCACGCGTGTTTATAATTCTGACGTCATCATCATCACTGACGGAGACGGCTATCTTGGGATCACCTACGATGCGTCACTCTCGACACTGATATACTTCCAAGGATGACCTGGGATTGGAGTTAAAATCTGCCGAATCAGAAAAGCAAAAAAAATATGCCAATGCCTGCGAGCTGCATCATGCCACTTTTACACCCCTCGTCACCTCCGTGGATGGAGTTTTTGCACCACAAATGGCCACCTTTGTGAAACACCTCGGGGAAGCACTTTCATCTCGCTGGGACCGATCTTTCTTCAAGCCTTTTCTGCACGAAGGGCTTTTATATATTTTTTTAAAGGCGAATGAGACGTATTCAGCTTTAAGGAAGCACCAGTACAGGAATAAAGAACTATGTAGTACGCGTACTTGTAATATAAAGATGTCTTTGTTAGAATTTAATAGCACAACCACAAAGAACAATGAACGAATAACAAAGTTACATTGTTCCGGGCTGTTATAAAACTGTCAAATTAATCTCACAGTTACAAACTACAATTAATCTCTGTAGTTGATGTAGTTTCTAGACGCCAAGTGTAATCCGATGTTTGTCCGGGTGGTATCTTGCGACTCGATTTATGCGTGATTTGACTACAAGTAAAAATGGCGATGTATATTAGACCAAATATAAATATGGTGCGACAATAGACTAAAAGTAAATATGGCGATATATAAAAATGCCCACTTGCATAAGTTCATGCGTATATAATTTTGCCAAAGTATAAAAATGTACACATGTATATTAGACGGGATGAATACGTTCCGTATATGTATTATTATAATCCTGGACCTATGTAAAGAAAGTAGTCATTTTTATATTCCGACTTGATAAGACTTAGACATTTGTATACTTTGAAAGTAGTCATTTTTATATTCCGACTTGACAAGACTTAGACATTTGTATACTCTGAAAGTAGTCATTTTTATATTCCGACTTGATAGGACTTAAACGTTCTGAAGTATTGGCTTTCTAATACTCAGACAAATTTATGTCTTACAGGTAGACATTTTTATACATCGCCATGTTTCCTTAAAGTCCATCCACGCATAAATCTGCGACTCCATTTTGAAGCAGACATCTTCTACCAATTGAGCTGAAATTTTGCATACTTTAAGTAAATTCGGGCGACATTTCTGATGGCCCGGTCAGCACCGTCTCCGCAGGACGGAACTCTACAACGGTTGGTCAGATTGTCTTGAAATTTGGTACACATATGCAGCACTGATGCCAATGCTAGTACAGTCAACAATAACTACCAGTTTCCCTGCGCTGTGGAGGCCGCGGCAGCCGCAAGGCCAAGCGGCCGACGTATTTGTCGGTGGGTCGAGCATTTTTTACGGCAACGATTCAAATCGTGTGTGTGTTGATGCTGCCCAAAAATAAAAAATTGGAAACTTCAAGGCACTACCACTGCGCCCAATCACCCAATTCATGAATGAGGTGGCAAAAGCGATGGAATAGTGCGAAGGAGGGGTAGTTACACAAAATATTCACGAATGGGTCGATGTGTGTCCGTAGGGACCCCTAGACTAAGATAAGATAAGACAGTAGCAAAAAAAGGTTTTATCAAACATAGAATTTTTAAATTAAGTTTTTTTTTGTCTGTGCACCCCAGCAACCAACAGCCAGGCCACTGACGTTTCCATACATACATACATACATATTAAATCAAGCCTATATCCCTTACGGGCCTTTTTTTTGCGGTTGGAAAATGCGTTACGCATGCGGGACGGCACGGAAGTTATGCGGGACTCTCCTTCCCGGCCCCCCTCCCGATGGAATTAGGCGGGGGAGGCCTATCTACTAAAAACCCACCGGTATTCCCTCTCTGCCATTTGGGGGGCGCCGCGGGAGCATAAGGGTGTCACCGCGTGGGGCGGACAGAGCCTAAGGTAACAAGACCTAAAGGCCACGCTTAGCATGATTGTAGGCGTATCTATAGGTGGCAAGGGGAATCAAAATAGTGAGGGATGGTAGTGGTGACGTTTACATTACTTTCGAAAACGTTATCAACTTGTTCGAGTGCCAGTTATATGATGAAATATACGGTAAGGTTGCGATAAGGTTATCAGCTTGTTTGAGTTTACATTCCAAGTGGTTAATTGATATGCGGTGGGGGGAGGGGTGTTGCAGGGGGCGGGGCAGGTCGGTTGTGCTGTGTTGTGACAGTGCGAGTTGCACCCTACTTCACTATCACTACATAGTATAAAATAAAGTCGCTTTCTCTGTCCCCGTGTCCCGATGTATGATTATATCTTCAAAACTACACAACGGATTTTAATGCGGTTTTGTTTAATAGATAGAGTGATTCGAGAGGAAGGTTTGTATGTATAATACATGCATAATATACCGTGCGAAGCCGGGGCGGGTCGCTAGTTAAAGATAACCGATGATATTTGACGTGAATATGATAGAAAATCTATGAAACCTACGGCGCAACGGTATGTATGTAAACCTGTGAAATATATGTCAAAATATAGTAAAAGTTATCGCTAAAATTAACTTGGTGCAATTCACACTTATTTTAATTTAAGTTCTTCCATGCTGGTCTGGGAGTAAAGAAAAAACATAGAATGTACCAGTTGCTTCTCTACCCGCGCACATGGTAAAACCCCATCGAGGGAATGGGCGAAAATCATAGGAATCATGTTATAGGCGATGAGGCTAGCAACCCATCACTATTTTGATTCCATTTTCCACCTATACGCCCACAATCTTGCTAAATGTGGCCTGTAGGTACCTGTTACCTTAGGCTCTGGCTACCCCGTAAGGGATAAAGACGTGATTTATGTATGTATGTATGTATTAATTCCAGAATTAAATAGTCAGTATTATCAGTGTATTGGTTAATTACTCTTGAGCCTTCTCATAACACGTTTAATACACTCATATAGGGGAGTGTCTGTATTTGTTTAGGTGTTACAGACAATGACATAAACTTTGTTAAACTACACCGCTGTCAGCATCAAGATGGTTGTTTCAATCAATCTGTTATCTCGTAAATGGGAAGTTCAAAAAAGCCGGCCAAGCGCGAGTCGGACTCGCACACTGAGCGTTCCGTACAAGTTCGGCAAGTGAATACAAACTGCACTTGTGGCAGAGCTCTGTTATAAAAAAAATTCAACGCAATTACCAGCAAAAAAAATACTTAAAAAAAAATCTATCTGCTTTTTTGTTAATGATATCATACTTTTTTGATAATGTTATCATACAGTACAACAGATAGAATAGATAAAAAAAATTGCACAGTTTGCGTCTCTTATCTATGCGTAAAGTTTGTGTTCAAACATCACGGAATAGTTCTGTTGTGACGCCGAGCGTCACGTATCATCCAAAGTTACGTCACCATGGCGTAACTATTACTAGCCGTGGCTATTGTATGGTATGTTCATTATATTGTGACGCAAAGTAAACATCGTGGGTTTTCCTAGATTACGGAGAGGATACTGTTATATACTGAATAATAAAAACCGCAAATTAATTAATTACGTTTTATTCTTGCAATCACACAAAGCTTCAGTTTAGGTATAAAAACAAAAGACAAAAGGCAATGGCCGCACGCCGAGAAAGCGGAAACGGACATAAGCAAAAGGTATTGACACATACTCCATAGAGATACCACACTCTTCCCCGCATAAACTAAAACTTCCCGATCTTCTCAACTAAATAACACCTCTTCCCCACAAAAATATTAACAAAACTGCTTGAAAACTAAGGCTCAGACAAAATTATTTGTTACATGCAAAATCATCTACCAGTAAATTATAACTTAACCGACATTTACTGACATTTTAGTATATAAAGAAAGTATAACGATAATAATGACTTTCCTAACTCTTTACCTCATACAATCAGTATGTATTACAAGAAAATCCTACAAGATTACAAGAAGATACAAGTTGGCAAAGAACGCTCACAAAAAGCGAAAGTCCGCAAAAGATACTCAGTTTTAATTTTAAACCCCTGCGCGAAAAGAATTAAATTATTACAAGTAAAAAAAAATTATCTAAACGACACCGAAAATTAGAACACAGAAAAATCCGAAAACTAAAGCATGGCTGTTGTTGTGTGTTGACCGTCGATGTGAATAAGACAACGGTCTCTGGATGAATGACAACTTTATTAAACTTAAAACTAGTGTCCGACCGAAGTTTCGGTTTCGGTTTCGGTTTCGGCCAATTTCGGCCAAAAAAGTGATTTCGGCCGAAGTTTCGGTTTCGGCCAGAATCCGGCCGAAACCTTCGGCCGGGCCGAAATTACTTCGCGGCCTCTCGCATCGGGAGCGCTCGGCTTGATTCGGGCGCGCTCGGCCGGGTAGGTATAGTCTAATTATATCTATTTTCATTAAAAATAAACGTTTTTTATTTTCAACATGAAACTACCGTGAGACTTAATCATAATTACACATAAACGGATAACTCACGTATAAAAAGTCGACTACGAAATAGTCCGAAACATGTCGAGCATCACTCGACTTTTTATACGTGAGTTATCCGTTTATGTGTAATTAAGTTTTTTATTTTTTTTAACAAAAAAGAAACTGTTCTCATATAAGAAATCCTTGCAATAACCTTTTCCTTGCGATTTGTACAGTAATTTTGAATATTTTGATAGGTCTTCAAAAATTTCGGTTTCGGTTTCGGTTTCGGCCGAAATCAGAAAAAAACCGAATATTCGGTTTCGGTTTCGGTTTCGGCTAAAAATCGTGTTTCGGTCGGACACTACTTAAAACCCCTTTTATACATCCCTGGAGAACATTCCGTTACCGCGATGTAGGAATGGGACGGCCCGATACAACGGCATCTTACGGCCGATAGATACACTAATCAAACACCATTTCAGAACCGTACAGCCGGGATCCCGGATCCTCGTCATTCCGTGGCACGTGCTATACCCCCTACACCGCCAGGTGAGTAAGCCTTCGATTTTTTCTGTTACTGGCTGTCAAAACTGTTTTTTTCCTTTGAGACACAGAAAAAGTTATTCTTGCTAATGTGTGCGCTAATTTCAGATCTGTGGCCAACCAAAATCCATGCAGTATTACAACTATTAGCTAATCTGTGGCGTTTAACACGAGACTTGGCACTGCAGACGAACCTGTCTGGATCGAGGGCGGCGGTTACACGGTTCAACGACCCTTGTATATACTCCTATGTAAGATAATGGAAGCATTATGTACTACATTTTGTTTGCTACAAGATTAAACAGGTTCATAGCTCGATCCCACTTCTGAAACCCAAATGAAGAAGTATCTCTCAAAAATGTAGTTTTTGATACAAGCCTATTTTGCTAGTCAGCAATGTCCCTATGTCCCTATGTATGCTTATATCTTCAAAACTACACAACGGATTTTGATGCGGTTTTTTAATAGATAGAGTAATTCAAGAGGAAGGTTTTTATGTATAACTAGCAGTTGCCCGCAACTTCGTCTGCATAGAATTCGTTTATCGCTATCCCGCAGGAATCACGCAATTTTCCGGGATAAAAAGTAGCCTATGTGTTATTCCAGACTATAATCTATATATGTTCCAAATTACATCCTGATCTGTCCAGCCGTTCTGGCGTGAAAGAGTAACAAACATCCAAACTCACAAACTTTCACATTTATAATATTAGTAGGATCTACGCAGGCCAAGTCGCGGGCAGAAGCTAGTTATTAATATTTAACAAAAATATTACAGTGACGGATGACGGAGCAACACCCTCAGACGTTCGTCATGTTTATTATCGCCACGTCACCATGAAAGTCATTCGTTCATTGTGCAAGGGATGGAGCAATAGTCGTGAACTCTTGGGTAATGTAAAGTATACATACATACATAAATCACGTCTTTAAACCTTACGGGGTAGACCTAGCCTTTTTTTTTAACGTGTGGAAAATGCCTTTTGCATCCCCGCGCTCGGGGCAGCAACGGGGGTATGACGGGCTCTCCAGCTCGCCGCTGCCTTCCCTATGGAAGGAGGGGAGAGGCCTACCGTCTAAAAACACACACGTTCCCTCCTGGCCATGAACTGTGGGCGTTGCGGGAGCACTACGGTGTCACCACTGTGCACGGGGTAGACCTAGCCTAAGGTAACAAGGCCTAAAGGCTGTTATAGGCGATGCGGGTAGCAACCCATCACTGTTTTGATTCCTTTTTCCACCTATACGCCTACAGTCATGCTAAACGTGGCCTTTAGGTTTTGTTACCTCAGGCTCTGTCTACCCCGTAAGGGATACAGACGTGATTTGTGTATGTATGTATGTATTCCACCTATACGCCTACAATCATGCTAAACGTGGCTTTAGGTACGGTCAAGTGCAAAAATAAGTATCGATAGGAACTTCTCAAAAATATGTCCCACGACCTTATTACGCTGGTGTAAGAGCGTATGGTACTTATTTTTGAAACTTTGTCTAGATACATATTATTACACTTGACTGTACCTAATGTAATGATTATAAAACCCTATTGGGAAATGTGAAAGCGTTCTTCGTTTCTACCCGACTGCGAGGCCTAAAAGGAGGGTATTGTGTTTGTCGCGTATATTTATACAGGATCTTAATATTGTATTTTATACCTTGCTACTCCGCTACTCACGTGTAAGATAAATAAATCTCACAAACTTAATTATCCCTTACACCACACAAACACTGAGGCGTTTCGATCCCTCTACGGCAGTGGTTCCTAACCTGGGGGTAATTACCCCCGCAGGGGTAAATCGGGGATTCTAGGGGGGGTAACACGGGATGGCACGAAATAGTATTAAAATAGCTATAAACAAAATAATAGTACGGTAAACGGTAGCACGGCGCGCTCATGCGCGCGGCTTTTCTTACTTTACTTACTAGTTACCTAAACGTGCGATTTCTTACATAATAAACATATTTTCGTTCGAATTTGTGTGGTTTTAATTATTTTAAATTAGCTAGGGGTAAACTCAATTCCCATACTTGTTCACAGGGGTAGTGACATTGAAAAGGTTAGGAACCACTGCTCTACGGGATCATTATCAAAGTTTAATGAGCACATCTGTGACACATGCAAACCAACGTCGTACCTACTGGTTTGATCATAATATTATTTAGGAATATTCCCGCACGTGGTTGAGTTACTTTGACTAAATAGCAAAGAAGAAACATAGAATGTACCAGTTGCTTCTCTACCCGCGCAGATGGTAAAAGCCCATCGAGGGAATGGGCGAAAATAATAGCAATCATGTTATAGGCGATGAGGCTAGCGACCCATCACTATTTTGATTCCATTTTCCACCTATACGCCCACAACCTTGCTAAATGTGGCCTGTGGGTACCTGTTACCTTAGGCTCTGTCTACCCCGTAAGGGATAAAGACGTGATTTTTGTATGTATGTATGTATGTGTATAATGTCTATTGTCTACTTTGTTCTTTGTTTCTGTATTGTTTTGTACTGATTTGTGGTGTTCAATAAAGAGCATTTGTATTGTTGTATTGTATGTATGTATGTATGTATGTATGTATGTATGTATGTATGTGTGTATGTATGGCAGCAAGTATTTGATCTACACGCATTTTGAAGGAATGAAGCAATGACACGTGACTGTACTGTGACAACACAATATAATGGAAATGCAAGTTAACAATTTCGATAACACAGCACACATCGCACGTAAAGCAATAAGTAAATGAAGAAACAAACCCTATTGTGAACCTTAACACGTGCCACCTAATGTTGAAAATACGCGATAACTTAAGTTAGACTTGCGTCCTTTTATAGGTGTCATTAGTGCACGTGTACCTATACTTACAAATTTTTATTTAATAGTACGCGGTTGACCACACCGAAATGAACCTTGTCGTTAATAGCGGTTACGGTCATTATTGCACAACATGACGTTTTTTAACGAGTTTTAGTTTCAATTTCGAAATTTTCGTGTTAGGCGCGTTTTACTGCGTACAAATAATTTCTAATGGTTTCATTGTAGCTACAAACAACTGTTAGAAATATGACTAAGCAGTGAACGGAAATAAACATGAATTAAGGAACTAATCACTGTCAATTATGCTTCCCGAACTAAACGATGTTAATAACAGTAGTAATTAAATTAAAATTAATTAAAGACAGCCCAAGATACCTAGGGCCACGTTTAGCATGATTATGGGCGTATAGGTGGAAGGTGAACATGATTCCTACGATTTTCACCCATTCCCTCGATGGGCTTTTACCATCTACGCGGCTAGTAGCAGCTGGTACATTGTTTTTTCTTTGCTCCCAGACCAGCATGGAAGGTGGGTCAAAGTGGGATGCTTTCATGTTGTTAGCCCACGACCATTTTGAAAAAAAAAAAAACTCAAAACTTTATTTTGCAAATAGGCCGCCACAGCTCTTCTACATGTCTTTCTTTTAACTCCCAGCGCATTCGGAAAGACCATCATTGCCAAGAAGAATGCGCCGCAAGAAACTTAGCAGAAAGTCATTTTTCATACATACATACATACATACATACATAAATCACGTCTTTATCCCTTACGGGGTAGACAGAGCCTAAGGTAACAAGACCAAAAGGCCACATTTAGCATAATTTTGGGCTTATAGGTGGAAAGGGGAATCAAAATAGTGATGGGTTGCTATTGCTAGCCGCATCGCCTATAAAATGATTCCTAAGATTTTTGCCCATTCCCTCGATGGGCTTTTACCATCTGCGCGGGAAGAGAAGCAACTGGTACATTCTATGTTTTTTCTTTGCTCCCAGACCAGCATGGAAGCATTTTTCATAGAGAGAATTAAATTGAGTAACCAAACAGAGATTCACATCGATTTGCAATCTCAGCAAAACAAAACACAGTAACATTTGCATGACAAACGCGACAATAATGAAGCGGTCGCACGGCCGGCAAAATGCGTAAAACATCTGACAGGTGGCAGCAGCCGCGACCAAGGTCGGCACCTTGGCGCGCAAAATAATGCGTAGAGGACAATATAACCTCAAAACATAAATTGGATGATACAAATACTATACAAACAATATTTCTAGCCCCCGACGCAAAAAGGGGTGTTAAAAGTTTGATGTCGTCTGTGTGCGTCAAGTGTCAAGATAGCTCTCAATATGGACGAATTCCGATGCCGTTTTTTCATTCGAAAGCCAGTGTCCTTGCGGAGGTTCTTAGCATGTTTGGTAAAAATCGGCCCGGCAGTTTCCATAATGATGTTAAGGTATTTATGTAAATGTACCTACAATTCAAATTCTTCAGCGCGTTACATGTCAACGATCGATAGCAAGTCGTAGTTTACAATTATTACCCTTGTCTGAGGTTATACTTTGTTTACTAGAAATATTCAGCTGATTAACGGTTTACATTGTACCGCGGAGTCCAGCGGTTTAATAACAATAACAGGTAAGTAAACAGAGAATTACGAGTGAACATCAATTAGCATTTTCTAGATTTAGAACGAGTGTTAATTACTCCACCGATTACGACGAACATTTTAAAAATTCCGAATAATTAGTAATTAGATAAGTCGTTGTGCAGTGCTTAGAAACACATTAAGCCAACCACAATAAACAAACTACGTAGTCAAATGAGTCAATCAACGTTATGAACAATAGTAAAGATAGCAACAACCATCTCCCTACAGATAAAGTAGATGTTACAAAACAAAAGAACTTATTGTCCAACTTGAGAGCTCTCGCAATCGTATTCATCACCACTTTCGAACTAATCAAGTCAGACAAGGAAATGTGATTGCAAGCTTGCAAGAGTAATAATACAGATCGCGGCCTTGTGCGTGCGAGTTTATATCCGACTCCATACGTCACAATAGACATTTTAATATACATAGTTATCTATACGTCCCACAATAACACGTCTCTTTTATTTTAAAGGAATAAACAGAGACGGCATCAAATAGAAAAGGGTTTGAGTCCTACCAATCCCCACTTATTATGGAAAACTCACCAAGCTAACACTCATAAAAGAGATTCAATCACGAGAATGGCATCGGATAGATCCCTAAGCGGCCCAGATCTGGAAGATGAACGGGGAAAGGAAACAGGGTTTCATAAACCTACTGTTTTGGTGTAACTCGTCTCACAGCACAGCACAGAACAAGAAATAGCAGAGAATATGACGATGAAGATGGGAAGCGACGTAATACTGTGTTGAACTGAAGCCAATCGACTATCATAAGCCCTAGCTCTTAAACCCCAGCAGAATACAGGATGTAAAGAAGAAGAATCATAATAGGATATTACATCAATTCCTCTCAAACGGTCAAGTTTAATAAATGTGAAGAATGATAATGAAAGTCATCATTAAGACCTCAGGTTTCGGATTAGAATATGAGTCATCAACTCATCAGTTACAATGATTAGAAGCAAAACCGACGAATGTTACACACACAGGAACCTCAACAGTTTAATGTAGTTTTATATGGTAGAGTCGGACATGTTTTGCGTATATACCGACCGCATAACCGAGTCCTCGCCTGCGCGGGTACAGAGGCAGAGGGTAGGACGACAAAGGGGGCCGAGAGAAGTGCGGGCGGGTAGTGCGCCTGCCACCCGCACCTCTCTCGGCCCCCTCGGTCGCCTACCCCGCCTTTGTGCCACGCGGGCGAGGACTCAGTTAAGCGGTCGGTCGATAATAAGAATACTGAGTTTTGAAATGGAATAATTTGGTCGTGACAGATGCCGAGTTCAGCCTCTCCGCCTAATGCACCTTTTCGGCCGCTCTTTGTCCAGAAACAAGGACAAAGGACTTACATTTTGGAAAAGTAAGCAAAAAACGCAGGTAGAAGATAACCAAATTGTTAAGGTTTGTTTTGCAAGTGGCCAAGATTCATGTTATTTTTGAGAAGCAAAAAAGAATTGTCCGCATCTTTAAGAGTCGAAGTAAACACGAAGTTATTTCTACTTGGTATAAGTCAATACGAGTAGGTCCGCAAGATATCCGCCGCGTTCGTTCCTTATCTCAATCCCAAATACGCAAAAGGTCTCTTGACATCCCCGTGTCATCTAACCATATTTAGATTGTCATGTTAGGAAACTTTGTAGATGGACGCACAAAACAACCTGCGTTTTAAAATTAACCCTGAATACATTAGTAGAAGGTTGAGTTAAGACTGAACGCCCCACTAAATGGTTTTACAGTATTTTTTAATACTAGTGTAAAGGCGACGCCCCACTCCAGCACAAGGCACGCTACGCACGTTGGTACACATTCGCTCCGTATCGAAATGCACGCACGCTACGCACGAAATGACCTATGGACCCACGTGGGTGACATTTACAGCGCATCCGTGCACGGCGTGCGCAGCAGTTGAGCGTCGCCTTTATGCGTCAATTTAAGATTTAATTTTGAATAATAAAATACGATGAAAAACCTGAATATAGTTTGAAGCATCCAATTCGGCCAAATAGTTCGGTGCACCATAGAAATTGTATGGTGTTGAACTTTTTGGTCTCCCTGAATGTTCCATAGTAAATGACGCTGACTATAGGTAAAGACGAAAGCTGAAATGAAGCTAGCATCTTGTAAACACGAGCGTAAATCAGCTCAGCACCGCGTTGCCATGTAAACGTAATCATAAAGTAAAAGCACACGTAAATAATGAAACAACAAGAATGTGTACACTTTGGCAAGGCAATCAATTACCACGGCGTAGCGACAGCGTTCTGGCACCGCGTGGACACATGCACAAGAAGATGCCAGCGTTTCATTCAATAAACAATAGAGAACAATATATTTAAAACATCCGAGATGAAAGAAAGGCGGTGTTATTAACAAAGCCAATGGAAAGGTACAGTGGTAAAGTTAGAAAAACTACCTAACTTGGGACGGAGAAAAAGGAAATTGTGATTTTAGCGGACCCTTGGTATTAACCTCAGATGGCTTTCACAGCTTACTGGAGAACTGAGAGCCGACAGAGCGATCGTTCAGACAGTTCTACTTAGCATGGCCAAAGGGTGCTCCTATAGCTCCCAGAACTCACTATACAGTATAGTGAGCCGAACTCAGACATTGGACACAAAGAAGACAATATTTTGCACGCGGATTTTTAATGATACCTATGCCCCATCGTTTCGGGAGTATGTTATGCCTGACTGAGAAGAAACGACAAGAAACTCGGTCAGGTTGTTTTGATGGGAGACTTATTTATTACACTATCGAGATGTTATAACCACGATTTAAAGCTGATGTCTCCGAAATTGATGGTTACGTGGACGACTTATCATGTTTTTCGGCTTTAGGAATTGGGAACACCTTGCCTTATGATATGGAATTTTTGAAATTACATCAACTTCAATCAAACGTGTAGCTTATTTGTTGCGGGCATACAACTCTTGGACGCCGTCGTGGACCCCTAGGGGTCCACCTCTCTGAGTCTCATACCTATAATTTTTCAACCGAACCTATTAAGTCTCACTCTTTCTCTACTACGAACAGTGAGACCTCGTCTGTTCGCGGAAAAAGCATGGGTTTTCAACATAATTTTGCTATTATTGTAACATCTCGACATAGCAAATAGAATGCCAATGTCATGAACGTGCAAATTTGAAGTGAAATTAGTAATTTTATTGTGAAAGTTTTATAGCTAGGGAGCTGGCGAGCAAAATTTCTATATGATTAGCACACAAGGCAGACGTTATTAATAGTAATATTTATGCCCTAAGGAACATCAAGGACCCGGTCTGCCACCATGGTGGCGCTGCGTTGTAAATTTACAGCGTTTCAAAAATGTAAAAAAAAAAAGGTGTGCTATATTATGTGCACACGTCTGCCTCTGGGCCTGATGATTACAGTCATCCTAGAAACACAAAAAATCGAAAAGGCAGACATCCAGGGCTCTGACTTTTGTAGTATTAAATTTTTTAATTTATTTTTATGATTTAAAAAATTGTATATGAAATGCACACTTGGCAGACTTGAATTGTTCGATCAAAAACAATGAGAAGAACCACGGAAAAATAGTCTGCCATCATGGTGGTGCTGCGTTGTAAATTTACAGCGTTTCAAAAATGTAAAAAAAAAAGGTGTGCTATATTATGCGCACACGTCTGCCTCTTGGACTGATGTTTGAATTCCTTATGAAAACAAAGAAAATCGATGAGGCAGACGTTTAGGCCTCTGATATTCCAAAGGCAGACCATTTGATTTTTTTTTCTGAATTGAATTGATTTTTTCTGGTTGGCATTGAGAAAAAATATGATTGCATAGATTTCAGCTCCAGAAGTTTAGTCGTTACCGTGCTTTTAGAGAATAATAATTAAACAAAATTGTATAAATAAAACTAAAAAATAATAATAATCCCATGCAATAGGTACACACGGCAATATTATCAGGTAAGCACCTACGCACGCTCGCGCCGTATCTATCCTGCTTACCGAATAGCTTTGCTGTATGCCTGCTGTCCCTTAATTCCGTGAATTTCAAACAGTTATACAGGTGAAAATCAGCAAGCAAAGTGTCTGCCACATTTTTTTTCGAATCCACGGAGTCATAGTGAATCGAATGGGCGCAATGGGAACCGTGTGCAAATGACTTAGTAGAGCTTTTTTTTTTTACACTTTTAAGACTCCGTCCCATGATAATGCAGAGTCCTGAATGTCTGCCTCTTCGATTTTCTTCGTTTTCAAGATGATTGTGACCAATAAACTCCAGAGGCAGACATGTGCAAATGACTTAATACCCCCATTTTTTTAAGCAACTTTAATCCGCTGTAACGCGAAAACGCAGCGACATAGGACCTTAATTGATTGAACCAAATCGATTCGTAATGATTTAAACTGCACTCCACCTCAACGTGAAACGTGTGCAAATCATATACCGAAATGCTCGCCAGCTCCCTAACTATTACATGAATTGGCTAAAATTTGTTTATCGGCGCGGAACGCATACGTATTAATTGATAAGTGTTAAGATAATATTACCACTTAGATTTTGAAGATACGCGATTGTCTTGAGATACACTGAGATTATCTCACACTCGTCATGTGCGGTAAGTGATACCTTTTTTTATCCGACTACGATAAAAGGAAGGGATATGATTTTCTTTATTTCTCATGTGCTGATCACTTTCGTGGAGCACTCTTATCGGAGATCTTTGATTCGCGCATCGAAGCCGAGCGCCTGCGCCGGATTCCTTCTTCCTCTGAGTGAGCAGTTTTAGCAGTTCATGTATGTTATCGATCCGCTATTGAGCCGATATCTCGTCTAAATTTGATGATTAATATGCCAATTGATTCGATATTATGTGGATGGCATTGACTGCACCGGACTGGATATGTATAAAGTCGACAAGTGAAAATGAAATCTAGTTATAGCAGAGCAAAATGTGGAGTGTGAGATAATTTTATATTGGTTACATACATAGACAGACTTGCATAGGAATAATCTGTTTTTAGTTGTTGTTATAGCAGCAATACAAATACATCTGTGAAAATTTCAACGGGACAGTTCATGAGATACAGCCTGGGGACAAACGGACAGACAGACAAACGGACGGACAGCGGTAATAGGGTCGCATTCTTATAAGCATCATCGCGGAGTACCTAAACATCAAAACAACCGAGCCAGAGTAATCAAGCGGACTTTGGAGTAACGTTATCGACCATAAATAGGTCTCCAAATAAAATTGTGTGATCAATCTTAATTATTACAAGCTTCTAGAACTTCCGATGTTTGTAACTAAGTAAATTCTTATTTCTAGGTCAAATGTCGCAACTTGCAAGTCAAATATGACCCACGTCTAGTGGTCGGTCTGGGTTAAAATCTGGTAACAGTTCAACCAAAATTTATTGTAGTAAGTTCGTTTCTAAAGGTTTTAAGCCTTTTCATTAGTCCATAAACTAAGTCCCATCAATTTCATCTTTTTTAGAGACACAAACAACTTGTCACAGGGTTTACTATGAAGACTACAATAATTTTGTTGGTGTCACAAATTGACCCTTACTTGACTGAAATTGAAAGCCTGAATGGACATACTTTCAAGGTGGTCCAATTCCATAAATATTTTCCATGACAAAAAGTGAAACGGAAAAGAGTTATACATTAGAGTCATTCGGTTTACAGAATTTGGCATGATACCAAACCATTTCAAGCATTGTTAATCTTCAATTTTCAAGTGTTGTTCAATGTCAGTCGGATTCTAAACGATAAAGACAACGACCTCGGACTATATTCATTTGATTAGTTAAGATAAACAATCGGAAACGAGCCCCGGAACTACGGCGTCCCTTCCACATATTCCGGCGTGGAGAGTGGAGAATACAGCTGGTGGAATTACTGACCCTTGAGGTATTATATCTGCAATCTTTTAGTGTTGCAAAAGTCCATGGGTAGTGGACTAGTGGTGCTCACTTACCATCAGTTGAGCCACTTACTCCTTTGCCTTCATTGTGTCGTATAAACAAGTAAAATGTACTTAAATAGTTTAACAAACGACCCTTAATAATTAAATTTTAAGTGAAAAATGTCTTATCTCATTTTCGAAACTTATTCTCCTCAATTTTTGATAGAAACTTTTTAATATAAGCTTTTTTTGATGACTGTACTAGCATTGTCATCCGTCCTACATATGTGCACCAAATTTCAAGTCAATCGGACCAACCGTTGAAGTTCCCTCCTCCAGATTATTGTATTGTCATCCGACTTACTCAAGTATGCAAAATTTCAGCTCATTCGCTTGAAAACAGTTGCTTCAAAATTGGGTCGGAAGATTCCATCCAGTCTAACATACATATACATACATACATTGTAAGTAAATATTTAGTAATTAATCTATACTAATATTATAAAGAGGAAAAATTTGTTTGTTTGTTTGTTTGCATTGAATAGGCTCCGAAACTACTGGACAGATTTCAAAAATTCCTATGCCGTTATAAAGCTACATTATCACTGAGTGACATAGGCTACTTTTTACCGCGGGAAAATACGTTTTCCTACGGGAAAATTAATTTACCGCGGGCGAAGCTGCGGACGGAAGGCTAGTAATCAATAAATTCCGAGCAACAATAAAGTAAATAAGGGATTTATCGTTTTATTTCCGTAATATTGCTTTATCGTTGCAACTGTTTGGATAAATGATAAAAAAGTTGATATAAGTGAAATAAATTTCCTTCGTTTTCCTTGGTTTTTTTATTTAGACCTGAAATTTGAGCAGGTAGTAGTTTACAGTTAGAACACGTCAGTTAAGAAGATATTTTTCCACAGGGCCAGATTAAGGTGGTTTAATTGAGGTTAAATTAAATTACAAATTTTAACTCTGCGTCTACTACTTCCATGCTGGTCTGGGAGCGAAGAAATAACATAGAATGTACCAGTTGCTTCTCTTCCCGGGCAGATGATACAAGCCCATCGAGGGAATGGGCGAAAATCATAGGAATCATGTTATAGGCGATGCGGCTAGCAACCCATAACTATTTTGATTATTTTCATCTATACCTAGCCCCACAACCTTGCTAAACGTGGTCTGTAGGTCTTGTCACCTTAGGCTCTGTCTATCCCCTAAGACGTGATTTGTGTATTATGTATTGTATTGTAACTCTGCGTGGACGAAGTTACTAAGATGCTTCTGGAGTTTTTCATAGGCAATAACATCAGTGTACATTTGGTACATCAGTGTACATCAGGGTACATTTGGTACATCAGTGTACATCAGGGTACATTTGGTAGTAACAGGAGGCGACGAGTGGCTCTAATTTTTGTACACGCGTGAACTCAAACAAAACACAATTGTCACGCCTTACGATAAAATAAATTGGAATAGAATGCTTCACTAGTTAGCATTCTTATCGTGATATATCTTAAAACTAGCGGTTGCCCGCGACTCCGTTTGCGCAGAATCGCTATCCCACGAGAACTATGCAATTTTCCGGGATAAAAACTATATGTCCTTCCCCGGGTCTCAAAACAATCTGTGTATCAAATTTTAACTGAATTATACATATAAACCTTCCTCTTGAATCACTCTATCTATTTAAAAAAACCGCATCAAAATCAGTTGCGTAGTTTTAAACATAGAAGCATACATAGGGACACAGGGACAGAGAAAGCGGCTTTATTTTATACTATGTAGTGATGAGTTTTTCATGAACTGATCAATCTGTGAAACAAGAATATGAGAAACGATTTCTATAAAAGTATTGTCTACAATATAGCGTTACAACCTTAGTACAGTCATGGACATATATGTATGTTACCAAGACATCAAAATCATCATAAACATTAAGATCAGTCATACATTTGGCATGATGGCAGTATCAATAATTAAGCCCTTGACTGTACACATAGGACTGGAAATAGAGGAGATAGAGATAGAGGAATATTAGTATCGAAATAGATATGGCAATAGTCAGAGTCCGTGGTGCAAAGCAAAATGACTCATATTCCAAAGTCCGTAGACTATCAAAATGACAGTCATGCAGTTTAAAGGGCCTTTTATTATTTATCCGATCACAACAAACAAGTCAGATAACGCTTGGTTGCAATGGTAAGGAAGGAAAGTTATGGTATGTTTGCCTTCCTGTAGAAAAACCTAACCTAAGAATGACTCATGTAAATACAGTGAAATAACAGATATCAAGTTGTTTTGTGATGAAATGTTTGTTATTTTGTATCGTCTGTCATCATCTACATCCATACATCTCTACTAAAACTAACTATAACTATAAGTATTACGAATAAACGAGTATGAGTATGTATGAGTACTATAGACTAACATAATTCAAGGTACCTACTTAACTTAGGGACCTTATACATCCCTTTGATAAAATGTAGTGTGGTATAAGTTGAGTAGAATTTCAGTAATATAGTGAATGTATTTCATTTTGATGGTCTTTCTGAATGCGCTGGTAGTTTAAAAAAAAAGACATGTAAAAGTGCCCTTGGTGGTCTATTTTCAAGTCTTGAATTTTTGAATCTAAAAAAAAAAATTGTCCTTGGAAAAACAATGCAGTTATTGTTTGTTATGGAATGCTACGCACTATTCAAGATTACGATTCGACTACAACAAATCCATGAAATTCGTACACAAGGTTATATACAATAGGCAAGTTACATCTTAACTGTGAAGCTAACAGCTTTACTGCAGTATAATCAATTACAAGGTACTTTACAGAACAAAATAGCAGAACTATTTGTCTATACTAATATTATAAAGAGGAAAGATTTGTACCTATTTTTGTATGTTTGTATGTTTGTAATGAATAGGCTCAAAAAGTACTGGGCCGATCTGGATGAAATTTGGAACATAGATAGATTATAGTCTGGAATAACACATAGGCTACTTTTTATCCCGGAAAATTGCGTGATTCCGGCGGGATAGCGATAAACGAATTCTACGCAGACGAAGTTGCGGGCAACAGCTAGTGATAAATACTTTTGTAGTTTAAGTAAACCTTGTAGCTTGTAGGTAAGGTAGGTAAGGTAAGGCATACCTAAGCTCATATCGATTTGTTTCTCAAAAAGCTCATTGTAAATTTCAAACACAAATTCCAAAGAACTCTAGTAATAGGCTACAGGTCCAACTACTACACTACCATGGCATTCATACTCCACATACACATACATACATATATCACGTCTTTATCCCTTATGGGGTAGACAGAGCCTAAGGTAGCAAAACCTTAAGGCCACGTTTAGCATGATTGCGAGTGTATAGTTGGAAAGGAGAATAAAAATAGTGATGGTTTGCTAGCCGCATCGCCTATAACATGATTCCTGAGGCTTTTACCATCTGCGTGGGAAGAGAAGCAACTGGTACATTCTATGTTTTTTCTTTACTCCCAGACCAGCATGGAAGATACTCCACTATGGCATTTAAATCCGTTCCAATAAATAAACAAATGATATATTACACCAGAGTCATAATGCATAAAATAATAATACATACCTTCTTAGCCGGTTGGTGTCTCCGCAGCAGTTTCTTAGCATCATCTATGAGCAGCCCGGTGCTCTTCTGCGACACCTGAGCATCCACGTCCAGCTCCGGTACCTCCTCACACATTGTCCGCACAGCACAATCAACCTCATCTTCCGAGTCACTGCCCTGTTGCACTGTGTCATCAAACAAACTGTCATCCGCCAAATTACCAACTGTCCTCGAGAAGGACCCAGAAAGCTTGCAAGACACACCGCAGCCAGAGTCACTGACATCAGACTCCGTGTCACTATCATCTGTGACTTCGGAATCACTCTGTTCACCAAAAACGTCATGGGATGTGTAACAGCTGTCCGGGGAATCCTCAAATACTATGAATGAGTCTTCTGAATCGCAGTCCGAGACCTTTCTCGCTCGATTCGCTTTGGGACTGTCGGTGAATACAATTTGGAAGGAATCCTCGCTGTCCGTTGTCGATGTTGATCTGAAGCGTCCTGAAACTTCATCAAAATATTCATTCGGCTTGTGTTCGGGCTCTGGAAGCTTAGGTTTCACTTCGGCAACTTTAGAGCAAAGGTTGATCATGTCACACAGTCTCGTGGGTTTTATTAGCGGGGAGTTATCAGGACTAGAAACATCATCAGCATCAATTTCATGGGCAAAGGTCATATCATCTTGGATGTTCTTCAAAACATTCGACTTCTTTCTCTTGTCTGAGCCCCGAGGCTTCTTTGAGTGCTTGTCTTGCGGTTTATCAATTCGTATGCACTTTGTATGATTGCTAGCTCGTTCATCTTCTTTATCCAGAACCGGTTCTGCAATAGAATCGGTAGATTTCTCTTCTATTATAGATCTCCTAGGCTTTCTACTTTGCAATAATTCTTTAAGTCGGTTCACTTTGTCTTCACAGACTGCTATTACCTCCACTTCTGGGTCTGCTGTTGGTTCTGTAACACTAGTGACTCCAATTTCTTTTGTTGCAAGTTTTGCATCAACTTCATCTGCCTCCTTATTGGTTGGTATGTCTATTTTAACTACTACACACTCAGTCTTAATTATGGGTGCTTCCACTTCTACTAACTCTTCTTTGTGATGGTTGTATGGGCTGAAACATTCAACATAAGGCTCATTGGCTAGGCGCACAAAGTCTTCAGGGGAGAAGGCATCTTCGAAGGACTCTTCAACCGATCCAGGCTCCACAAAAGCCTTGCGCGGCCTCCTCCGGAACTTGGGGGTTGTTGAGGTAGGTTTCGTGGCCAGGAGGAGTCGTATCCGGTTAAGTTTGTCCTCACACTGCGCGACGGCGGCGCCGCAGTCGCTCATGGCGCCTCTCTCGCCGACGGGCGACTGCTCCCCGGCCCGTGCCGACTTATTTAGGTCCTCCCGTTTGGCCGCCTGCCAATCGAGTGGCGGGGACTCGTCCGCGCGTTCGAAACAATCGTAGTACTGCGGAGCGGGCGACTTGGCGCGCCTTTGAAACATCCCGCCCGATAGCACGCTGAAAACACCCGAAAAGAAACTACTAATGCCTGTAAATGACGGGTAGTAGTCACTCCTAGAATGTATAGGTTCCTTCTCCGTCTTTGTCTCTGTAAATGCTGGTACTGGAGGCTTTTCCCCCGTCAAGATAGTATCCGCTAGGTTTTTTTGCAACGGATTGGGCATCATGTGAAAACTGTTGTTGTGAATCAACATTTCGTCTCCAAACGTCTTCGTGAAGTCAGATTTGACTGCGTCGGTGCTGTAGTTGGATATGGAGTATTGCATTGTACCGAAGGGCGGCATAGGGCTTGAATTGAGCTGGTTGCGCCGATTGCGCCACTGGTTGCGATTAGTATTCATGTTTTCGTTCTACTGTTATAACAAAACAACTATGTCACTACGAAAATTTCTGTCCACGAGGATGCTAGGCCATTTTACAACTCAAGCAAGCATTGGGTCCGGAAATTTTGCTGTACAAGGGTCTAGAAACGGCTTGTGAGCTAATCTACAGCACCTTCTTGCGCACTTTAAAGGTAAGTCCGGGGAAATCCACTCAGAGTCACAAGGAATCACTTTATCACTACTGAACACAATAGCTCCACGCGACACGATATCTGCAACCTCTAGGTAACTTGATGATTTAATTTCTTGGTGATAGCAAAAAGTTATGGGCTCCATTGTGGCAAAATTACGAGAACACATTATACAGACATCTTTACACTTCGGCCATTTTGAGAACAATAAAGGACAAAGATAAGGAAAATAGTTTTTATAGAATGCACAGTCTATGGTCCAATTGGCTGACGTAACATTTAGATCAGCCATACGAATAACTGGTTGACCAACATAATAAAATAACATTTTCAATCAAATGCCTTTTTAAACTAGAATCTGTGAGATTGTTCTAGTATATCGCTATATTGGTCAACACTAATTTTCATAACTGTAAGTAAGATTATATATAAACTTTTTACTTTACGGCTAGCAAAAGTAAAGTGCTGGTAACTAAAATTAAACGCTTTCAGTCTGTGCCTAGTAAAAAATAAAGTTTTTTTATTTTTAATATCAATAAATGGCAATTCGTAAGTGATTCGGCAAAAGTTTTTGACAACAAATGTCCAGTTGTGTATTTAGGGTGTACGTCCACTCAACGAAATTGTTTTTTTTCTTTTAAATTTAATGAAATCAGTTAGCGGTATCTCTAAAATTCTAGTGATGCTATTCGACACTAGATAGTGCTGACTGACTGTCTTCCATGCTGGTGTGGGAACAAAGAAAAAACATAGAATGTGCCAGTTGTTTCTCGACCCGCGCAAATGGTAAAAGCCCATAGAGGGAATGGGAGAAAATCTTAGGGATCATGTTAAATAGGCGATGTGGCTAGCAACCCATCACTATTTTGATTCCATTTTCCATCTATACGCCCACAATCTTGCTAAATGTGACCTGCAGGTACCTGTTACCTTAGGGTAAGGGATACAGACGTGATTTGTGTATGTATGTATGTATGTATAGTGCTGTGACAGCCAATACTAGCAAGTAAAACAAACATTTTGTTCCGTAAATATTCTTTATTTAGCAGCACACAGCTCTCAAAATTCAAATAAATAGGTATTTTAAGGAAATGCTTACAAACATAAGTTTGAGTTTTGACGGTAGCTGCTTTTACAATGCAATACAGTACAACAACTCTTTATTATAACCTAGAAAACAGATACATAGTGAAAATAACTAGATAACCAATTGGCAGCCATGGGCGTACGCAGGGTGGGGCAGGGGGGGGGCAGCTGCCCCCCCCTGGATAATGTTGACGTCCCTACTAATTATGTATCTTATCTAGTACTTTTATTGTACATAAATATTAATAAACGCATTTTATCTATGTATTTTAATTTAATTTTTTTTAAGCACCTAGCTTATAAAAAATCTGATTAGCCCCCCCCCTGGCCCAGAACCTGGGTACGCCCATGGGCAGCCTTATTGTTACAGCGCTATCTCTTCCAAGCAGCATCTTTTTAAGCCTTCGGCTTTTATGTTAATTCTTCTTAAAAAACTCGTATAAAACTTAACGTAAAAAAAACCTTAGCTTAATACACAGACGATAGAATTATATTTTAAAACGTAATTATATTTTAATTTATTATTTTAACAACTTGTAAGCTTCCAAGTTCATCTACTCGCCACTAGATGGCGCTAACGCAGAAGCAGTCAACTCTTGTACTAACTCCGCTTCTGCTTTGATATGTTTGATGGGCGACAGGCTCTTGAAGGTGTCGTCGAGCTTCGACACCCCGGACGTTATGTTCTGGAACTGGCTGTATATGAACCAGAATAGCAGCCCCAAAATTATGGCCTTGAAGACCCGGTCTACGATGTAGCGTCTGTAAAAAAAGTTTAGAAAAATGATTGTGAAGCAACAAAAGGCAGGGGCCCGATTTTTGAAAGCACATGTGTGAAAATACCCATAATAATAATAATAGTGCCATAATAATATTATTGCTGTTATTATAATAATAAGTTTTAGTTTTAAGATTATTTTATAATAAACTAGCTGTTGCCCGCGACTCCGTCCGCGCAGAATTCGGTTATCACCATCCCGCGGGAACTATGCTGTTTTCCTGAATTTTCTTTGCTGTAAACCTCACGGACCCCGAGACCTTTCCAACGAATGCAAAACCGTGGAAATCGGTTCGTGCGTTCGAGTTATAGCGTCAGGAAGGAAAACCCGACTTATTTTTATATAGTAGAGATTGTCGTGCCCTTACTGGATAAATGTTTGAAACTATATACAAAATAACATCTTTGTCACAACGTTTTTAGGCAATAAATAGTTTGAGTTTGAGTTTACCACTCGAAAGTGGTGAAAACTCGTGCTGAATTTTAAATACGAGTAGCTTAGAAGATACTTAGGACTCTCATTAATCTTGTGACCAAGTCAAAAACTTGATTAGAGCTATAGTTTTGCAGATATAAACCGATTTATACCACTTTCGAGTGGTATTTTCACACATGTGCTTACAAAAGTCGGGCCCCAGCGGGACCACACGAACTATAGTAAAAAGCTGCCCAAGAGATGTCGCTACAAGCATCAATCAACAATTTATGAGGCGATCTACGCAACTCGAGTTTTCATTCCACTTGTCACGTGGCTGTCGAAATTTTACGTCCCATCAAGAACGTAGAAAAATTGTAGAGTTAGCGCTTCGCTTTTAACGCCTCCTGCAATTTAGGAGCACCATTTTAGTTTCTGTATGGCGATTGTCACACACACAAATCACGTCTTCATCCCTTACGGGGTAGACAGAGCCTAAGGTAACAGGTACCTACATGGCACATTTAGCAAGATTGTAGACGTATAGGTGGAAAATGGAATCAAAATAGTGATGGGTTGCTAGCCTCATCGCTTGTAACATAATTCCTATTTTAAACGCCCATTCCCTCGATGGGCTTTTACCATCAGCGCGGGTAGAAGCAACTGGTACATTCTATGTTTTTTCTTTGCTCTCAGACCAGCGTGGAAATGACAACAAAAAAAACGTTATCAATTGGGTCCACCCGCCAGTGGCGTAGCTAGGTAACCAAGGGCCTTGGTGCAAATAAAAAAATGGGGCCCCACTACTGTCTAAACTGGCTACGTTTTAATAATAATAGTTCGATCGAGATTTTCTGGTAAGGATTCGAGGGCCCTCTGAGCTTGAGGGCCCCGGGGCACTGCCCCGCCTAGTCCCTAGGTAGCTACGCCACTGCCACCCGCTTATAAGCTACAGACACTCCCACACTACGCAGCTTTTTTTTTTTTTTTTTTTTTTTATATGAATAGGAAGGCAAACGAGCAAGTGGGTCACCTGATGGTAAGTGATCACCACTGCCCATAGACACCCGCAACCCCGCAGGGATTGCAGATGCGTTGCCAACCTAGAGGACTAAGATGCAATGCCTCTTGTGCCCGTAATTTCCCCGGCTGTCTTATTCTCCACACCGGAACACAGCAGTGCAAGCACTGCTACTTAGCTGACTCACATCCTGTGTATCTTGCGCGCCCTCTCCAGGTTCCCAGGGTCCTCCTTGCAGCAGTACTCCCGCAGCCCGCGCACGTAGTCCCGCAGGTACTCCTTGACGTCGATCCCGCTGACGTCGGTGAAGAACGTCTCATTGTCCGCCTCCGAGATGCGGGAGCGGAGAGACCTGAACCAGGGCCGGATTTAGGGGAGGGCCAACGCTACAGCCCCGGGGCCTCCACAAAAGAAGGGCCCCCATAATAGGGACATACATACATAAATCACGTCTTTATCCCTTACGGGTAAAGACCACGTTTAGCATGATTGTGGGCGTATGGATGGAAAGGGGAATCAGAACAGTGATGGGTTGCTAGCCACATCGCCTATATAGCATGGTTCCTATGATTTTCGCCCATTCCCTCGATGGGCTTTTACCATGTGCGCGGGTAGAGAATCAACTGGTACATTCTATGTTTTTTCTTTGCTCCCAAACCAGCGTGGAAGAATAATAATAATAGGGACTTCGGAAAAAAAGAAAATTCAGACTAGTAAACACTAGTAAACAAGGAAGGAAAATAATTTAGGACCAGGGGGCCTCCTTTGTTGCCTCGAGGCCTCCAGACATTGCCTGAAGCAAAGTAATCATCAGACCCATTGACTTACAATAAACAACTAGAATCTCAGTCGCTAACAAAGGTTCCTCAAGAAACGTCCGAGTTGCTTTGTCTATGTGTTGCGTGTGTCAACACATCGACTTAGACAGATTTAACATATTCGTTCAAATTGACACCTTATTTCGTGGCAGTAATGTTTAATATCAATGGCGTAGGATCGTGAGAAGTAATGACACGACGCCACGCGCTGGAAACCTGCCTGTCTCTTTTGTTCTCAATAGTAAGATTACGGTGCGAAAGAGACATATACATGTTATCAAAGCGCGGTCGAAACACAACTGAACCAAAACTCTGAACAATAGACGCGTGTTCAGACTTTTGCTTCTGACAATTTTTGAGCGTGATTGAGAGAGAGAGAGAGGGTGATTGGGAGTCTAGTTGTTTATTGTACGTCAATGATCAGACCAGAAGAAGTAAGTTTCTGTCAAAAATTGCTTTTATAATACAAACTTTTTTGCTGGCTATCCTACTATGTGTACCAAATTTCAAGTCAGTCGGACCAACCGTTGAAGAGTTCTCTGCGGAGACGGTCCAGGCTGGCTCACCAGAACTCCACTACCAGATTATTGTATTCTCATTTGAATTACTCAAGTATGCAAAATTTCGGCTCAATCGGATTTCAATTCGGACAAAAACTTATTGAGTGTTGATTGCTTTCCGTCAGTGCCGGCGTTAGGGCGCGCGATGGGGTGACGGCCCGGGGCGCCAAATTTGGGGGGCGCTGAGGTCTGGGGCCTCGGCATCCTGGCTCACCGGCTGTGTACCCTCAATACTGTCCTTAAGTGGGCGCCTAAATATGTTCAAGAGTACAGTGACACTAAACTTGACATTTAATTTTGAATGAGTCTATATGTGTGATAATTATTATTTTGTACCATTCTAGTACCTCATTTATTATTATTTTTGTTATTTAGTGTTCTGACAATATTTTCACATTTTGTGATTTTATATTTACTATTTGACATTTTAAATTGATTTTAAAATAGGTTTTATTTTAATTATTATTATTTTCTCATTTTTATGTACCCATGACGATCCTTTTGTGAATCTACATTGACATATTTAATTAAGTTTTATTTTTGTTTGTTACAATTTTGTTTTAATTTGATTTCAGTTATTATTATTATTATTACTATTTTATTTCAATTGACGATCCCTTTGTGAATTACTTATGTTTGACATTTAATTGTACTTTTAAAAGGGTGATAAATAAATCTAATCTAATCTAATCTAATCTATTACTGCCCGGGGTGTCAGTGGCCCTAGCGCCGCTGCTGCTTTCCGTTGTACTGTAGTATTAAGGCTGCTGACCTGAAGTTCGTGTTTTTGAAGTCCCATTCCTTGGTGGTGTAGTACTGGAGGATGCTAAGGCCGTGGCTGATGCGTTTCTGGACGTTGATCAAGCTGGAATTAAGATGAAATGAAAAAATTAAATAAATCTCTAAACGACACTGACAATTAGAACAGAAAAATCCGAACAGTAAAGCTATGGGCGGGAAGCGAACCCGGATCCATCGTCATTCCGTGACGCGTTCCCTACACCACCCATAGCAGGTGGGTAAGCATATCTTTTTTTACAAACTTTTATTTGTATCACGTACCGTTTATTTCTATAATCAAAACTTGAACGCGAATTTTGATCCACTTTCATTGGCCGGAGTGATAGACGTGAAATTCGCCATAGACACTTATGAAGTTGGTAATTCAATTCAATGGTGTGTGTGATCAGTGTGGTGTGTGGGTACCATTGTATTGGGTCATCATCACTACATAGTATAAAACAAAGTCGCTTTTTCTGTCCCCAAGTCCGTATGTATGCTTATATCTTCAAAACTACACAACGGGTTTTGATGCGGGTTTTTTTAATAGATAGAGTGATTTAAGAGGAAGGTTTATATGTATAATACATGCATAATATACCGTGCGAAGCCGGGGCGGGTCGCTAGTATATGTATAGGCTGGAGACGATGGAAGTTATTGTTAACCCCCAACGAAAAAAGAAGGAGTTAATAACAATAATAATAATATCTTGGGACAATTGACACCAATTGACCTAGCCCCAAACTAAGCAAAGCTTGTAATATGGGCACTAGACAACAGATAAACATACTTAAATAGATAAATACATACTTAAATACATATTAAACATCCAAGACTCGAGAACAAACATTCGTATTTTTCATACAAATATCTGCCCCGACCGATCGAACTCGGGACCTCAAGCTTTATAGTCAGGTTCTCTAACAGGTATTAACAGGTAGTCTCTGCCTACCCCTGTGGGAAAGAGGCGTGACGGTATTGTTGGCGACAGACAACCTTTTTATGTTCTTATATTTTGTATTGTCTATTTAAAAAGTGTAGTTTTTGTTTTGCTATATGTGTGTCAAAGTGTTTTCCTAACGTCATGTAAAAATCCTTACTAATATTATAAATGCGAAAGTAACTCTGTCTGTCTGTCTGTTACCTCTTCACGCTTAAACCGCTCGGCCGATTTAGTTGAAATTTGGTATACAGATAGTTTGAGTCCCGGGAAAGGACATAGGATAGTTTTTATCCCGGAAAATTGCATAGTTCCCGCGGGATAGCACAGCCCAAACCACTGGAATTTTTCAAATTTAAGGCGGAACAAAGTTCGCCGGGTCAGCTAGTGTGTAATAATCTTAAATAAATAATAATATGATTTCAACATTGATTTTAACAGGTATGTATGTATGTATGTATGTATTAACAGGTAACTTCTAGGTATTGTATTTCTTCCTATTATAATTCTACGTGTATCGAATGTGTGATTCACAGGATTCATGGCAGTTACTTACAAGCAGACCTTTATAACGTTATAAAAAAAAACGATATAATACCGGTATATGTCGTTTGTGTTTAAAGAAAACCATAACGTTATGAAATAGCGTTAGGTATAATAACGCTATGAAACTGATTATGAACGAATGACATGATTTGACAATTCACGAAAACAGTACAGATTTGTCATTGCATATGTTTGTCGCACGTTATATAGAGCGGGTGTTATAGAGTGTAAGAAAGAGATGGTCTATAACGTTATTATATCACTTGCCGAAGTATCGATATATATCGCTATTAATAACGTTATAATGAATACCGCTACAGAATAAATAATGTTTTATTAAGAAACGCTATTTGGTAATATAACGTACTGAAAAATAGCGCTACCTAAAAACGTTTTATTGAAAAATGCTATTCGGTAATCTAACGTTATGAAAAATAACGTTACGCAAAAATAACGGTAATTAAAGGTCTGCTTACAAGGTCTTCTTCCCCAGCATGAACAGCACCCCGTCCACGAGGTACGCCGGCAGCAGCTGCGTGAACACCAGGCAGAGCTGGTGGTGCAGCCACCAGGACTTGATGGAGCCGCCCGTGTACCACAGCGCGACCGTCGGGGGGTACACGTGGGTCCAGTGCTCTCCTGGAGATAAATCACTACATAGTCTATCTATCTATATCTATACATATAATAAAATCGTTGAGACCAAAAAATCTGTACATTGAAGATTTAAAAAAAAAAACCGACCAGGGTGACTTAAAATCGGTAACTGAACATATTAAAACAATTTTCAAAATTTTTGTTTGTTTGTTTGTTTGACTGAGCATCACGTAAAAACTACTGAACGGATATTGTTGAAATGTTCACAAATCTATTTCAATAAATTCAGAATAGGATATAGGCTACAGAAATTTTGGAATTTTTTGGAAAAAAGGGGTGAAAAGGGGGGTTAAAGTTTGTATGAAAAAATAAAATTAGATTGTTCTAGAATCATGAAACTCAGAATAAATACTTAGTAATAAAAATAAGGAAATACCTGTTTTAGCATTTTTTTTAAATCTCACCCAGAGGCGCAAAAAAGAGGGTTTTGTGTTTAAAATTAATTAACTTCATACACCTATACAATAAAAACCAATGAAGTGTAACCTTTTAAAATTGCTAAATAATACTTCCAATTTAATACAGGTAAATATAATTTCTCAGTTTTCTTGAAATTTAATTTTTGAGGTGATTACGCACAAAATAGCGGAACTCAAGAAAATCAGCTTTCCTCGGTATAAGTAGTTGGTAATAATTACAAACAAAATAATACTACGGAGAAAATAGATAGATACGAATGTACATAAGACATAAAGCCGGAAAACTGTGTCAATTGTGAAAAAACATTAATAAAATAATTACATGCTGTACAGGTATTTTTCAACGAAGACATTTTCGTCAAACCTAAATCAACCTAAATTGGCGTCCTAAATTGTGTTCTTTACCTAACACCTAAAGTTCAATATGCAATACCGTTACTTTGTTTTTATATATGTGCTATTATTCACAACGCGTTCGGTTTTTGAACGCACTCTTATTTGAAAACCTGATATATTATGAGGGGGCGGCGTGAATCGCTTGGCTGTATGCTCTTAATATCTTTGCCTAAAAAAATCAAAATCAAAAGGCGCGTTTACGTCTGCGCTACGAACATGTCAGAATTTTATTGTGAAAAAAGTTTGAGCTTTTAGTATGAATCCGACAGCGAGCGAACCTTAACTGAATCGCATTACGACGTCATGGTAAGGCCTCTGTAGGTAATGAATTTGTAGATAAAGATAATAAGTGTTAATAATCTGTAGCTACCTACTTAAACCAAGAAAATAAATAAAAAAACTTCTGCTAGAAAAAATTGAGTCGCAAAATATTAATTAAAACGGATTAGTAAATGAATTGTTAGTCGTAAGGTAAAAACAGGTAAACATTTATGTACCTATTATTTGATTAGAATATATATATATATTTTAATTAATCAGGGTACAAATATCGTTAAAGTGAGCGCAGTATTCGCCAATAAGTGTCATAGTTCGGCGAAATTAATAGTGATGTAGGTAACTAAAACTGTACTTAGCTTTTTTTTGATAAAGAAACTATAAACAAAACTATAAATTAAACTATTTTGTAAAATAAGGTATAAATAAATGTGATGAGTCATTAACCAGTTCACACCTGTTTTTTTTTTCGAGATTCCGTGTCACAAATTATTATTTTCATGACGTAATTCTAAAAGTATAGTTTCGTACACACTTTCAGTGGTTCACGTGACGAAGTTAATAGTCATAATAATAATAATTTTGATATCGAGAAAAGCCGTAAGTATCACAAAAACACACGCGGACGAAGTCGCGGGCAACAGCTAGTATAAAATAAAGTCGCTTTCTCTGTCCCTATGTCCCTAACTATGCTTATATCTCCAAAACTACGCAACGGATTTTGATGCGGTTCTTTTTAATAGATAGAGTGATTCAAGAGAAAGGTTTTTATGTATAATTCTATGCAGACGAAGTCGCGGGCAAAAGCTAGTAAGTAATAAGACGTTAATTTAATAGACGTTAAATTGTGTACACAAAATCTCGGGTAGCGTGTCTATGGCCCTCGCCTTTGGCTCGCGCGACAAGTTCCTCCGATCTGACATTCTTTATTTCACCTTCGGCATGTAATTTACAAGTAAGTAATCTTTGTTCGCGTATAAAATTTAAAAACTCCACGCATTTATCGATGGAAATAAAAAGTAATTCAAAGGCTAAAAATGGCTCGGTAGCGACCAGGCTGACTCAGTAATATTAGCTATTCCGTAGTTTTAAATTAGACGATCTACATACACACACACACACACACGCCGGTGTAAGAGTGTTTAATACTTATTTTTGAAACTTTGACTAGATACATATTTTACACTTGACTGTACACACTTGGCTGTAAAATGACGTGCAAATTATATTAAAGTGCTGAGAGTGGGGGCACACGCGAATATTGCGAAATGTAAGGGGGAATGTTTTTATTTATTTATTTATTTATGTTACCATCTTTGATCATTTGTCCCCACGTGCAGGACAGCAGCCTCGACAGGGTGACGTTGAAAAACTGCGCCTCTTTCTTCCTGAATAAAAAAAACAAATCAAAATCAGAATCGAAATTAAAAGTTTGTCAAATTTGGGCCTCGGTTTTCCATTGCATTTCATTGCATTTTTTGGACCTCACTATACCCGCATAACTTATTGAACAGGGGCCCGATTTTTACCCGACTACGGCAAAGCCAAAGGTGGGTTATGATTTTGACAGGCTATGTATGTATGTTTATCTGTTCCCTCATGATTAAATGAGGTATCGTTAGAACCGTTTAGATCGTCCGCTGGTTACAGGCTATAAGATGTGTGAACCTAATTTAACGCCCTCTAGCGGACATAAAGCACTGTGTTAATTTAAAAAAATATAAATATTCCGTGTTTGGTATCTGTCTATACATAATAATAAAATAATTGTAACACATCGATGTCTGTACATAGGAGATATTAAAGACAAAATAAACGGGGCCTCTATAGGCGCATTAGAAGCCAAAAATACCATTTTTAGAATTTTTACCAAATTTCAAGTCAATTGGACCAACAGTTGAAGAGTTCCCTCCTGCGCAGACGATCCCGGCTGGACCACCAGAATTCTACTACCAGATTATTGTATTGTCATCTGACTTACACGAGTATACAAAATTTCAGCTCAATCGGTTGAAGATATCTGCTTCAAAATTGAGTCGCAACATTCCACCCGGACAAACATACATACATATATACATACGTTGCAAGTTAAATAAAAGCTTGTAAGCTAATAATAATAATAAAATCTGGTTACAATAACTTGTACCTAATAATTTTAAATACTAAATAATTAATAATAATTTAAATTGTAATATTTTTTTTAGCACTTCATGGTCCCATCGGAAGACCAGCGCTGGCTGCAAGGCCAGCATTATGCTGAGATGGGACCATTTCGTGATGTATGTCCTTATGTTTTTTATTTACTTCTTTTTTTGTTTTATATGTCACGAATAAATGTTTTCTTTCTTTCATTCTTTCTTTAAATTATCCCATTTTCGAGTGATCAATCATCAATCAAAAGTACCTCTCGCTTTAACTAAATTTCACTGAACCGATTTTAATGAAATACAGAGATACTTTCAGTCCCCAGGAACGACGATATAATTTAACTATTTTGTTTTTTTTACATCATTACAAAATGTATTAACATAAGAATTAACTACTTACATTATAGGTATATATAGAAAGACGATAGTTTTTTATCCCGAAAACCACATAGTTCCCGTGGGATAAGCGAAATCTCGGACGGAGTAGTGGGCAACCGGTCTTTATGCATTAAAAAAAGTCCGACACGCACTTGGCTGGTTTTGTGGAACTTACTTGTCGATGGCGGTGACGTAGGCTATGAGCACGCAGCCGTTGGCGACCACGTCGACCGGCATTGCGTCGATGTGGTACGAGGGCTCGCAGTGCATGGTGCGGATCACGCCTGGGCACGACCAAATTAATAATTAAAACCTACACCTCGAAACTACAACGCTGCTTTATCATGTTGAGTTCCATAATTCAACAGCGTAATAACCGAAAAGATAATTTATACTCTTGATACGAATTCAATGGCTAACATAAAAACAATGCAGAAAACAAATTTCGAATATTATGCAGAAGAAATTTTATTATTATTTTTAAATCAAGTTTTTTTACTGACTGTACTTTTTGTTGACTGTAGTTGCGTTGTCATCCGTCCTACATAATGTGCAATGTACGGCCAGCAAAAGCCATTCGAGCACTGGAACTCGGTCATTGACTAGCAAAATTTGACCGAAACGAACAAGCACATCAAGTTAAATACGGACTTTTAACAAGCTTGTAAAAGTATTAATCACACTTGTTTCCTTTAAAGTTCCAGTACAAAGAACGAAACTATAATATAGCGGCATCTAGCGGCAGATGGCCAAAGTAATATTGTTTGTCCTTGTGTTGATAGATGGCGCTAAAATTTTAGTGCTTTAAATTACTACTAGATGGCATTGTATTATTAGTACAACTATTTAGCACGAGATGGCAGTGTCACTTGTGTTTAAGCTATTTTTGAATAGATGGCGCTGTTCACTTAGTTCTACTACTTGACACTAGATGGAGTATGTTGACATGTTTAGGTAAGAGACAAAGTTAAAATTAAATGTTGAGATAAGTTGTTGTGAGACAAACTTTCAGTATTTGAAAGAAGTTAAATACTAAGCACACACTTTTTGTTTTAAGTTTCAGTGCTAGAAGAATCAAATAACAGTCAAAGTGGCAGTGGGTGGGTATTTTCTTGTGTTGCTCCTATTCGTCAATAGATGCCGTTAAAATTTTAGCGCTGCTTTTATTACTAGATGGCGCTGTAATATTAGTACATCTATTCGGCATAAGATGGCAGTGCTAATTATGTTTAAACTACTTTTTAATAGATGGCGCTGTAATATTAGTACGTCTATTCAGCATAAGATGGCAGTATTAATTATGCTTAAGGTATTTTTTAATAGATGGCGCTGTAAGAGTAGTACCACTATTTGCCGCTAGGTGAAGTCTAGCGATGTGTGCGGTGAGCCAGCGGGTTACGAGTTATGAATCATGACACTAGTAAAATAAGTTACCAAGGGCCTGATTTTTGGAAAGCACATGTGTGAAAACACCACTCGAAAGTGGTGA
Organism: Pandemis cinnamomeana; assembly: GCA_932294345.1. Lineage (NCBI taxonomy): Eukaryota > Metazoa > Arthropoda > Insecta > Lepidoptera > Tortricidae > Pandemis > Pandemis cinnamomeana. The sequence continues at coordinate 1,539,422 of OW028731.1, read as the reverse complement.
AAAATTGTGCTGAATTTGAGATACGAGTAGCTTAGAAAATACTTAGGGCTCTCATTAATCTTGTGACCTAGTCAAAAATTTGATTAGAGCTGTAGTTTTGAAGATATAAACAGATTTATACCACTTTCGAGTGGTATTTTCATACATGTGCTTTCCAAAAATCAGGCCCCAAGCTCTAATTTTTTATCTTTAATAATAGTTTTAGCTAGGTTTAAGTTGTTTTTAAGTTTTGACTGTTCTTTATTGTTTTCTTTTGCTGTTTTAAATAAATTACGGATGTCACCATGTCACGTAAAAGTATAATTTCTTGTGATGGGAATTAGAAACACAGACATAGGCTATTCGTAAAGCGTATGCGCTAAAAGCATTATCACTGATACAAAATTCGTTAAGAAGGGATCATCCGAGTTGCTGCCTCGTTGATTAACTGAAGTGTGTTTTCTTCTCCACAGTGACCACAAAAAATGGTCACAAGTCGAACAAAATAGATGTCGCTTTTAAATTGCACGAGGCGTTAAAAGCGAAGCGATAACTCTAAAATTTTTTTACTTTCTTGATAGGACGTTTCACAATTCATTCACAGCTACGTGAAAAGTCGAATAGAATAAATCGAACAAAAAGTCGTGTTACGTAAACAATCGCCTCATAAACTGTTAATTGATAGATACTTGTAGCGATAATAGCGATAATAGCGATTTTTGAAAGCACATCGCTCGAAAGTACCACTCGAAAGCGGTATAAATCAGGTTATATCTCCAAAACCACAGCTCTAATCAAAGTGTCGACTAGTTCACAAGATGAATGAGATCTGTGATTGTCTTCTATGCTACTCGTATTTCAAATTCAGCACAATTTTTCACCATTTTCACACATGTGCTTTCAAAAATCGGGCCCCTGCCTTCTTCCGTCCGTGGCTGTGTGACGGTACATCCTGAAGCTTACCCTTGGAGCTCCCGATGATCAGCCCGGCCGGGCCGTTGATGTTGTCCACCCAGCCCGGGATAGGTTCTTTCACGGCGCATGTCACTGCGACAAACAAGCTATCGTTAAAAACCGGTTAAGTGCGGGTCGGACTCGTACACGAACTACTACAACGTGCTACTCGTGAACAAAACGTAGGCAGTGAGGTCATTTTATATTGGTTACTTACACACAGGAATAAAAAAATGGATTTTTAGTGTTTCTATTTAGGAATGATGTATTTCAATAATTTGGCGCCTGATTGTTCAGACACCGGGACAGAGATATAAAAATATTTTTTTTGAGTCGCCAAAACAAAACAAGTTTTGTTACTTTTTTGGGTTATATTTTTTTCAGTCGGAGTTTTGGATTCATGTTTTTTTTTTCATATATAATAGGGGGAAAACGAGCAGACGGGTCACCTGATGGAAAGCAATCACCGTCGCCCAGGGACACCTGCAAGACCCGGGGGATCACAAGTGCGTTGCCGGCCCTTTGAGGAACAGGAAGTTTTAAAGGTTATGGCGTTTCTTACCTATGGAAGGCCTGGCGATGGCGATCGGGAACTTCTTGGCGTACTCTGCCACCAGGGCCTCGGTCATGGCTTTGGTGTACGCATAGGTGTTCGGCTCCGAAGCGATGAGTCTGCCGGAATACATGAACACATGAAGGCGGCGATGGAAACAGAGGCTGTGACAGAACACCTAACCTCCATACATACCTTCTCACATTTATTTTATCTTAAGTACCTATTCTACAGTATTGTTATGTATGTGTGGATTTAAATTTAATTCAGTGACGTAGCTACCTAGGGACTAGGCGGGGCAGTGCCCCGGGGCCCTCAAGCTCAGAGGGCCCTCGAATCCTTACCAGAAAATCTCGATCGAACTATTAGTACTAAAACGTAACCAGTTTAGATAGTAGTGGGGCCCCATTTTTTTATTTGCACCAGGGCCCTTGGTTACCTAGCTACGCCACTGATTTAATTCTGCGCGGTCGAAGTCCCGGACACCAGCTATCTGTAATAGACAGTGGCGTACTATAACGTCTGGGGCCCGTGGCAAATTCGTCAGATGCTCCCTCCTCAATATAAAGAAGTGAATCAGCGTCCTGTGCTCTAAACCAAGCCAGTTCGGGCCCCGTAGAGCTGGGGGGCCCTGGCATTTTGCCACTCCTGTCACCCTATAGTTACGCCACTGGTAATAGATTTACCCCCTTATTCATAAACGCTCTATAGGCTTCTGCTAACTTAGCAATCGTTTGTCCTTATCTGTGAAAGGTAAATGTCTAAGTGACAGATAAGGACAAACGATTGCTAAGTTAGCAGAGGCCTACAGAGCGTTTATCTATCTATTATAATTTTTTTGTTTGTCTGTCTATTTTTCATGTCTATGTTTTTTATTGTTATACCTTGTTTATCTATACTAATAATATTATAAAGAGGAAAGATTTGTACCTATTTTTGTATGTTTGTATGTTTGTAATGAATAGGCTCAAAAAGTACTGGGCCGATCTGGATGAAATTTGGAACATAGATAGATTATAGTCTGGAATAACACATAGGCTACTTTTTATCCCGGAAAATTGCGTGATTCCCGCGGGATAGCGATAAACGAATTCTACGCAGACGAAGTTGCGGGCAACGGCTAGTTTTCTATAAAATTGTGTATATTACCTTATATTTGTGTGTCTTGCAAAAAGGAATAAATGTCTTCTTTCTTTCTTTCGTTCTTTATGAATAGGGTGGTTAGTTTATGAAGGTTGATGGGGTTTAGCATTACTTGGGTTCTATGTGCTGCAGCAGGTCGTCGCTCATCCAGCGCACCAGCTCCATGACCCTGGCGGGGGGGTGCGCGGGGGGGTACAGCCGCTCCTCCAGCACCGCCAGGTCGCAGCGGCAGTACGCCGTCGACAGGTGGACGAGGGCCTGGAAACCCATTAATAATAATAATAATAATAATAGTACGCCGCTTCCTTAACCCAACTTCCCTACCGATACATAACAATCAAGAAGACATACACACACACACACACAACCGCACAGCGCGACATTTACACAAACACACACACTCGACATGACATTCACACTAACTTCTAAATACACAATGGTACTAAAAAAAAAAGCCGACAACATTGCCGAGATCAAAATTACTTGAAAAATAATAATAATAATAATAATATTTATTTGCATAAACAAGGGTAAAAACAGGTGTTACAATTCAATAATTATTTCCTTTCCTTATTCTACCATACAATGGCGTACAAATATTTCACACTAGCCTTCCGTCCGCAGCTTCGCCCGCGATAAATTAATTTTCCCGTAGGAAAAGGTATTTTCCCGCAGTAAAAAGTAGCCTATGTCACTCAGTGATAATGTAGCTTTCTAACGGCAAAAGATTTTTTGAAATCTGTCCCGTAGTTTCGGAGCCTATTCAATTCAAACAAACAAACAAACAATCAAATTGTTCCTCTTTATAATATAATAAAGTATAGATTTCCATAATTGTTGATTGATTATAGTGACATCTATCGGGAACTTTTGTACTAAATTCGCGTTTCACTTTTGCAAACAACGCTGAGCATCTGTTTTTAATGACTGTGTTGTTTTTTCTTGTTTTATTGCTATAACATTGTGTATATTCTCTTATCAAAAAAAAAAGTGTGTCAAAAAGGAATAAATGTCTTCTTTTTTTTTTTATATGAATAGGAAGGCAAACGAGCAAGTGGGTCACCTGATGGTAAGTGATCACCACTGCCCATAGACACCCGCAACCCCGGAGGGATTGCAGATGCGTTGCCAACCTAGAGGACTAAGATGAAATGCCTCTTGTGCCCGTAATTTCCCCGGCTGTCTTACTCTCCACACCGAAACACAGCAGTGCAAACACTGCTACTTAGCGCACTGCTGCTACTTCTTTCTTTCTTAAACGAACAGTAAGTATAATACGGGTAGTGATGGGGTCTGTTCATTCTTGATTGTCCTATTTATTAAACAAAATTCTAACCTCAATGTACAAATTTTAGTAAACAATAAGGAGTATTACGTTACCAAGTAAACCTGGGGCAATATTTTGTACATAGTTTTGCTGATATTTTAATGAAAAGAGGCGTGTCTAAGTAAAGTAAAAAAAAAAGTCTTTACTTATAATATGCAAAAGGATACACAACATGTTTGTTCGGCAGCCTCCGCACTAGACTCAGGGCTTGTGTCGCGGAGACTAGAGACAGTTATAACAATAAGGGCTTAACATAAAAATCAGAAATAATTTGTGTATGTGTGTGTGTGTGTGCGTGTGTGTGCGTGTGTGTGTGAGTGTGTGTGTGTGTGTGTGTGCGTGTGTGTGTGTGAGTGTGTGTGTGTGTGTGTGTGTGTGTGTGTGTGTGCGCGTGTGTGTGTAGTATGTGAGTAAGTTAGAATTATGTTTACCAAATAAGACAATTAGGAATGAACAGACTGTAGCCGTAAAAAGCCGTGGTAGCCTAGTGGTTTGACCTGTGGCCTCTCAAGCAGAGGGCCGTGGGTTCGAATCCCGGGCTCGCACCTCTGAGTTTTTCGGTATTTATTTGCGAAATTACATTTGAAATTTACCATGAGCTATTCGGTGAAGGAAAACATCGTGAAGAACTGCACAAAGCGATTCAATGGTGTGTGTGAAGTTCCCAATCAGCACTGGGCCCGCGTGGGCACTATAGCCCAAGCCCTCTCGTTCTGAGAGAAGCCCTGTCAGCAGTCGTGTTGTGAGGAGCACGTTACCTCCAGGTTCTCCATCTTCTCGGCCAGCCGCAGCACGCGCAGCGTCCCCGTCGTGTTCATCTCTACAGCCGCCTTCAGCTTCTGATCAAATCTGGGGAAGGATCAGAATCCTGATTATCTTACACGCGGGCGTTCGATTGCATTTGTCATCTCCTTCTACCTTCATCCTACACTATCTGACAGAAAGGAATAGCGTCGTTTCAAGTTCGTTAAATGAAAAGGCTTATGGAGACTGAACACACGAAAATCGGATAAGTTCAAAGTTAAAATTGTATTTGACGGTGTTCAACTTGTTGCAAATTAGTGTTCTCGGTTCAAGCCCCGATGGCACATCTTTTTGTATGTTTTATCTTTTTGTATTTTTTTTATAGATTTGTCCTACGTTCAAATCTCAAGTTATGAACATCTTTTTGTATTTTTTTATTGATTTGTCCTACGTTCAAATCTCAAGTTATGAACATCTTTTTGTATTTTTTTATTGATTTGTCCTACGTTCAAATCTCAAGTTATGAATATCTTTTTGTATTTTTTCATTGACTTGGCCCACGGTCAAATCTCAATCTAAGAACAGCTTTTTGCATGTTTCGTCTTTTTGTATTTTTTACTTGTTTGTATCACGTTCGAATCACCAAACGAAAACATCTTTTTGCTTTTTTTTGATGCAATGAATTTATCCTTAGCACCAATTGCTTGTTAGCTTAGATTAAAAGAAAAAAAAAAGTAAAAATAATTTCAATTGATTATCTAAATATACTTGTTTTAGCCTTTTTCTTTAAACATAAAATTATTATTTTTTTAATTATAATAACCATCTACAGATGGCGCTGTCACATCCAGTGAGATTTCTAGATCGCGCTGTTAAGTTTTTTTCTGAAACAGTGACTTTCCACTTCCTGAAAAATTACTATTGCGGCATGACGTACTGCGCGGATATTATTGATTGTTCAATATCAATACAGTCGAGGGGACATTAGCAAAGGATGGAGAAACCCGCAGAAACGAGCTGCCATCGCGATCTATTTAGAAGGGCTAGCCTAAGCTTGGTATAAATAAAGCGAATTACACCAGTTTGGCCACATGAATGAATTGAATAGCGATAAGCGAATTCTACGCAGACGGAGTCGCGGGCAACCACTAGTATTATAAATGCGAAAGTAGTGAGTATGGATCTTTGTTACTCTTTCACGCCAGAACGGCTGAACAGATCATTTGGCACAGAGATGGATTATAGTCTGGAATAACGCGTTGGCTACTTTTTATCTGAAAATACAAAATCGTGGGCAACAGCTGGTTCTATAATGTGTATTGATGTGCGCTGTGGAACACGACGTGGCACCGCTTCTGCAGCCCCTGCCGGTCTTCGTTGCTGACGCTCCTCCTGGGAGTCCTCGGCCACTTATTATATGCTTGGTCTCACCTGACGCAGGCCGCGCTGTGGAACACGACGTGGCACCGCTTCTGCAGCCCCTGCCGGTCTTCGTTGCTGACGCTCCTCCTGGAAGTCCTGGGCCACTTATTATATGCTTGGTCTCACCTGACGCAGGCCGCGCTGTGGAACACGACGTGGCACCGCTTCTGCAGCTCCCGCCGGTCGTCGTTGCTGACGCTCCTCCTGGAAGTCCTGGGCCACTTATTATATGCTTGGTCTCACCTGACGCAGGCCGCGCTGTGGAACACGACGTGGCACCGCTTCTGCAGCCCCTACCTGTCTTCGTTGCTGACGCTCCTCCTGGGAGTCCTCGGCCACTTATTATATGCTTGGTCTCACCTGACGCAGGCCGCGCTGTGGAACACGACGTGGCACCGCTTCTGCAGCTCCCGCCGGTCTTCGTTGCTGACGCTCCTCCTGGGAGTCCTCGGCCACTTATTATATGCTTGGTCTCACCTGACGCAGGCCGCGCTGTGGAACACGACGTGGCACCGCTTCTGCAGCTCCCGCCGGTCTTCGTTGCTGACGCTCCTCCTGGGAGTCCTCGGCCACTTATTATATGCTTGGTCTCACCTGACGCAGGCCGCGCTGTGGAACACGACGTGGCACCGCTTCTGCAGCTCCCGCCGGTCTTCGTTGCTGACGCTCCTCCTGGGAGTCCTCGGCCACTTATTATATGCTTGGTCTCACCTGACGCAGGCCGCGCTGTGGAACACGACGTGGCACCGCTTCCGCAGCTCCTGGCGGTCTTCGTTGCTGAAGCTCCTCCTCAAGTCCTGGGCCACTTATTATATGCTTGGTCTCACCTGACGCAGGCCGCGCTGTGGAACACGACGTGGCACCGCTTCTGCAGCTGCTGCCGGTCTTCGTTGCTGAAGCTCCTCCTCAAGTCCTCGGCCACTTATTATATGCTTGGTCTCACCTGACGCAGGCCGCGCTGTGGAACACGACGTGGCACCGCTTCCGCAGCTCCTGGCGGTCTTCGTTGCTGAAGCTCCTCCTCAAGTCCTGGGCCACTTATTATATGCTTGGTCTCACCTGACGCAGGCCGCGCTGTGGAACACGACGTGGCACCGCTTCCGCAGCTCCTGGCGGTCTTCGTTGCTGAAGCTCCTCCTCAAGTCCTGGGCCACTTATTATATGCTTGGTCTCACCTGACGCAGGCCGCGCTGTGGAACACGACGTGGCTCCGCTTCTGCAGCCCCTGCCGGTCTTCGTTGCTGAAGCTCCTCCTGGAAGTCCTCGGCCACTTATTATATGCTTGGTCTCACCTGACGCAGGCCGCGCTGTGGAACACGACGTGGCACCGCTTCTGCAGCTCCCGCCGGTCTTCGTTGCTGACGCTCCTCCAGGAAGTCCTGGGCCACTTATTATATGCTTGGTCTCACCTGACGCAGGCCGCGCTGTGGAACACGACGTGGCACCGCTTCTGCAGCCCCTGCCGGTCTTCGTTGCTGACGCTCCTCCTGGAAGTCCTCGGCCACTTATTATATGCTTGGTCTCACCTGACGCAGGCCGCGCTGTGGAACACGACGTGGCACCGCTTCTGCAGCTGCTGCCGATCTTCGTTGCTGACGCTCCTCCTCAAGTCCTCGGCCACTTATTATATGCTTGGTCTCACCTGACGCAGGCCGCGCTGTGGAACACGACGTGGCACCGCTTCTGCAGCCCCTACCTGTCTTCATTGCTGAAGCTCCTCCTCAAGTCCTCGGCCACTTATTATATGCTTGGTCTCACCTGACGCAGGCCGCGCTGTGGAACACGACGTGGCACCGCTTCTGCAGCCCCTACCTGTCTTCATTGCTGAAGCTCCTCCAGGAAGTCCTGGGCCACTTATTATATGCTTGGTCTCACCTGACGCAGGCCGCGCTGTGGAACACGACGTGGCACCGCTTCTGCAGCCCCTGCCGGTCTTCGTTGCTGAAGCTCCTCCTGGAAGTCCTCGGCCACTTATTATATGCTTGGTCTCACCTGACGCAGGCCGCGCTGTGGAACACGACGTGGCTCCGCTTCTGCAGCCCCTGCCGGTCTTCGTTGCTGACGCTCCTCCTGGAAGTCCTCGGCCACTTATTATATGCTTGGTCTCACCTGACGCAGGCCGCGCTGTGGAACACGACGTGGCTCCGCTTCTGCAGCCCCTGCCGGTCTTCGTTGCTGACGCTCCTCCAGGAAGTCCTGGGCCACTTATTATATGCTTGGTCTCACCTGACGCAGGCCGCGCTGTGGAACACGACGTGGCTCCGCTTCTGCAGCCCCTGCCGGTCTTCGTTGCTGACGCTCCTCCTGGGAGTCCTCGGCCACTTATTATATGCTTGGTCTCACCTGACGCAGGCCGCGCTGTGGAACACGACGTGGCACCGCTTCTGCAGCCCCTGCCGGTCTTCGTTGCTGACGCTCCTCCTGGGAGTCCTCGGCCACTTATTATATGCTTGGTCTCACCTGACGCAGGCCGCGCTGTGGAACACGACGTGGCACCGCTTCTGCAGCCCCTGCCGGTCTTCGTTGCTGACGCTCCTCCTGGAAGTCCTCGGCCACTTATTATATGCTTGGTCTCACCTGACGCAGGCCGCGCTGTGGAACACGACGTGGCACCGCTTCTGCAGCCCCTGCCGGTCTTCGTTGCTGAAGCTCCTCCTGGGAGTCCTCGGCCACTTATTATATGCTTGGTCTCACCTGACGCAGGCCGCGCTGTGGAACACGACGTGGCACCGCTTCTGCAGCCCCTGCCGGTCTTCGTTGCTGACGCTCCTCCTGGGAGTCCTCGGCCACTTATTATATGCTTGGTCTCACCTGACGCAGGCCGCGCTGTGGAACACGACGTGGCACCGCTTCTGCAGCCCCTGCCGGTCTTCGTTGCTGACGCTCCTCCTGGAAGTCCTCGGCCACTTATTATATGCTTGGTCTCACCTGACGCAGGCCGCGCTGTGGAACACGACGTGGCACCGCTTCTGCAGCCCCTGCCGGTCTTCGTTGCTGACGCTCCTCCTGGAAGTCCTCGGCCACTTATTATATGCTTGGTCTCACCTGACGCAGGCCGCGCTGTGGAACACGACGTGGCACCGCTTCTGCAGCTCCCGCCGGTCGTCGTTGCTGACGCTCCTCCTGGAAGTCCTGGGCCACTTATTATATGCTTGGTCTCACCTGACGCAGGCCGCGCTGTGGAACACGACGTGGCACCGCTTCTGCAGCTCCCGCCGGTCGTCGTTGCTGACGCTCCTCCTGGAAGTCCTGGGCCACTTATTATATGCTTGGTCTCACCTGACGCAGGCCGCGCTGTGGAACACGACGTGGCACCGCTTCTGCAGCTCCCGCCGGTCGTCGTTGCTGACGCTCCTCCTGGAAGTCCTGGGCCACTTATTATATGCTTGGTCTCACCTGACGCAGGCCGCGCTGTGGAACACGACGTGGCACCGCTTCTGCAGCTCCCGCCGGTCGTCGTTGCTGACGCTCCTCCTGGAAGTCCTGGGCCACTTATTATATGCTTGGTCTCACCTGACGCAGGCCGCGCTGTGGAACACGACGTGGCACCGCTTCTGCAGCCCCTGCCGGTCTTCGTTGCTGACGCTCCTCCAGGAAGTCCTGGGCCACTTATTATATGCTTGGTCTCACCTGACGCAGGCCGCGCTGTGGAACACGACGTGGCACCGCTTCTGCAGCTCCCGCCGGTCGTCGTTGCTGACGCTCCTCCTGGAAGTCCTGGGCCACTTATTATATGCTTGGTCTCACCTGACGCAGGCCGCGCTGTGGAACACGACGTGGCACCGCTTCTGCAGCTCCCGCCGGTCGTCGTTGCTGACGCTCCTCCTGGAAGTCCTGGGCCACTTATTATATGCTTGGTCTCACCTGACGCAGGCCGCGCTGTGGAACACGACGTGGCACCGCTTCTGCAGCTCCCGCCGGTCGTCGTTGCTGACGCTCCTCCTGGAAGTCCTGGGCCACTTATTATATGCTTGGTCTCACCTGACGCAGGCCGCGCTGTGGAACACGACGTGGCACCGCTTCTGCAGCTCTTGCCGGTCGTCGTTGCTGAGGCCTAGCTCTTCCTCCAGGATGTCCCCGGCCACCAGGCGCAGTTTGCTGAACACATTGGGGTCTTTCTCGCGCAGCACGCTGAAGAGCTGGTGACAGTTATACGTAGGCTTAGTTAACGTTGGCCCACAAAAAGACATGTATGAAAATTTTAAAAACCCCCCACGCATTGGTCGACACGTAAATAATTTTGTGCCAAAAATGCCTTGGAAAAGAGCTGATATTATTCAAACTGCTGGACCGATTTTTATCAAACATGGCTGAGCACTACCGCAAGGATCTATGGACGAGCTATGATGCCACAGACAGACACACACACACACAGAGAGAGAGCGAGAGTCAAACTTATAACACCCCTCTTTTTGCGTTGGGCGTTAAAAATCGCAAATCGTCATACAAAAGCACGACCATGAGAAGCTAATTAAAAAGTTTCCTAAAGATGTCGCTACTCGCTACAAGTACAAGTATCAATCAACGTTTTAAGAGGCGACGGTTTACTTAAATAGAGTTTTTTCTCGACTTTTCATCGGTGTCGAAATGTTCAAGCCCTATCAAGAACGTATAAAAATTGTAGATTTATCGCTTCGCTTTTAACGCCTCGTACAATGAAGAGCGCCATCTACTTTGTTCGAGTTTTGACTGTATCTGTGGTCGTGGTCGTTTGCTTTCGCGTCTTCTGTGTGGCGGTAGTTAGGCCAGTACGGGAACTAAACTGATCTCACAAAACTCACAAGTGCGCAATATTTTGTAGACAGTTAGAATTTACTGAGTACTACGGGTAAAAAAAAATATAACAGATTTTGACATTGCGTTATTTAATACTAGCTGTTGCCCGCAACTTCGTCTGCATAGAATTCGTTTATCGCTATCCGAATTACGCAATTTTCCGAGATAAAAAGTTATAAAAAATGTTATTCCAGACTATAATCTATCTATGTTCCAAATTTCATCCAGATCTGTCCAGCCGTTCCGGCGTGAAAGAGTAACAAACATCCAAACATCCATACTCACAAACTTTCACATTTATAATATTAGTAGGATTATGTTTTTGTTAGTAAAGCGTGTAAATCCAAAGAAAAATTACACAAGGACATCACCTGTAGTAATAAATGATAAATAAATATTAAATAACGCAATGTCAAAATCTGTTATATTTTTTTACCAGTAGTACTCAGTAAATTCTAACTGCCTACAAAAAATTGCGCACTTGTGAGTTTTGTGAGTATAAAGGGTAATTAACACGTTCCCGTACTGGACTAAGTCGGTCGAGTCTTGATCTATCAATGCCTTCACATTGTTTTGAGGTCAGTGGCCAACTGACCAAGTAAGTTCACAATTGTAACGTAAACAAGTACCATTAGCCAATAGACCCAATTATTTTGTGACAATCAGACAGCTGCATTACGGGGCAGTTTATGATTACGGGGCGACACTTCGCTACCACGTTAAAAAGCCGAACATCGCCATCTATCGGCAGATAGCAGAACTGTTAACTCTACAACTAGAAGCGCTACCTTGCTGTTGTGCAGCTCCCGCAGCCGCTCCTCGCTGGAGACGCCCCTCTTCTCGCGCATCAGCACATACACGGTGCTCAGGTCCGGGCAACTCCGGAGCAGTTTCTCCAACAATACCTGGAAATATTACGAAATCAGAGCGGTTAAATTTTCCCAAAAAAAGTTTATCTACTATGAATGGTGTAGGAGTAGTAGCACAGCCGGGGAAATTACGGGCACAAGAGGCGTTTCATCTAAGTCCTTTAGGTTGGCAACGCATCTGCAATCCCTCCGGGGTTGCGGGTGTCTATGGGCAGTGGTGATCACTTACCATCAGGTGACCCACTTGCTCGTTTGCCTTCCTGTTCACATAAAAAAAAAAAAAAAAAAAAAAAACGGATCACGGAATGATGAGGATCCGGGTTCGATTCCCGGCCATAGCATTACTTTTCGGATTTTGCTGTGCTCTAGTTTTCAGTACCGTAGACTGTACGTATACTTGCGTTATCATCCGTCCTACATGTGTACCAAATTTCAAGTCAATCGGACCATCCGTTGAGGAGTTCCCTCCTGCGGAGACGGTCCTGGCAAGACCAACAGCATTCTTCTACCAGATTACTATATTATCATCTAACGTTTACTAGTATGCGAACGTTCAGCTCAATCGGTTAAGATTGTGCTTCAAAATTAAGTTGCAATATTCCACCCGGACAAACATAAATTGAAAGAGGATAATAGTGACTAGGATAGAAAAAAGAATGCTTAGTTGGTTTGGGCACGTAGAGCGGATGGATGAAAGTAGACTAACTAAACAGATCTATACGGGGAGTGTGAATGGTTACGCTGGGAGGGGAAGGCCTAGACGGACATTCCGAGACCAAATATGAGATGTTTTAGAAAAAGGTCAGGTCAGGAGTACCCGAAACCGACGAACATGTATGAAGAGATTGATGACAGTGGATGAAGCGAAAGAAGTATGTCAGAATCGTAGCAAGTGGATTAAGTAGCCTCTGCTTACCCCTGTGGGAAAGAGGTATGTATGTAAAACACCATATCGGTACTATTCCTTTGTATATTGTATTTGTCCTTGTTTTATGTCTATGTGTATCGAATGTGTGTAAATAAATGTTTCTCTCTCTCTCTCTCTCTCTCTCTCTCTCTCTCTCTCTCTCTCTAAAACCTGGTAAAAATCCCTTATCCTCACCTTTCCCAGGAAGCCGGTAACTCCAGTTATGAGCACATTCTTCCCCGCGTAAAACTCTGCCACTGAGAGGGCCATCGCGTCAATCTGGGGACGAACTATTTTACAATTAACTGTAGTTTTTACAGGCTGTGCCTACTTCATTTATTTATTTATTTATTTATTTATAAAAACACATGCAAGTTTTACAGTGCATAACCAAAACACTCACACATTAATTAAATACACATAAAATTAATACCTATCTGTCAAAAGGGAAATATTACATTAAAAATTATATTAAACTTACAGTGTCAAAGTGAATCCAATTTACAATTTAAATACAATACAAGAACAATTCAAATAAAATAATAATCTAAAAATAAACGAATATGTCAAAATTAAAAAGTTCAATATCCAGCCACAAATTGAATTAAAAATTATGTCAAATAGATTAATCAATAATGTCAAGCAATAATATTATTATAGGCAGGTAATTACAATTTCGATAGGAATACATTAGCCTTTCTCATGAATTCACCAAAGTTATCAAAAAATATGTCCGCATCCGGGACTTGCACAAGCATGCCGTTCAAGAGCGAGAGAGCCCATTGCCATCTATCCTACACCATGTGTTCCAAATTTCAAGTCAATCGGACAAACCGTTGAAGAGTTTCCTCCTGCAGAGTCGATCCTAGCTGGGCCACCAGAATTCTACCACCAGGGGCCCGATTTTTGAAAGCACATCACTCGAAAGTACCACTCGAAAGTGGTAAAAATCTGTTTATGTCTTCAGAACTACAGCTCTAATCAAAGTTGTGACTAGTTCACAAGATTAATGAGAGCTGTGATTGTCTTCTATGCTACTCGTATTTGAAATTCAGCACAATTTTTCACCACTGTGCTTTCTAGTGGTATTTTCACACGTGTGCTTTCAAATATCGGGCCCCAGATTACTGTGTTGTATTGTCATCCGACTTACACAACTACGCAAAATCCCAGTAAAATAGAAAACCGGGAAGTCGGTCAAATTGAACTTGCAAGTTTTGATGACAGTTGAAACTGAATAAAAGTTTGTAATAAAACGAACCTTTGCGTCCTTTTCCGTGGGCACTTTCTTCAGCCTGCCACCACTAATTTCTCAGGAACAAGTGGAATTATCGAGCTGAAAGTTAAATATCTCTTCATCACTACATAGTCACTATCATCATCATCACTACATAGTCACTATCATCATCATCACTACAAAGTCACTATCACTACATAGTATAAAATAAAGTCGCTTTCTCTGTCCCCATGTCCCTATGTCCCTATGTCCCTATGTCCCTATGTATGCTTATCTTCAAAACTACACAACGGATTTTGATGCGGTTTTTTTTTAATAGATAGAGTCATTCAAGAGGAAGGATTTTATGTATAATTCTACGCAGACGAAGTCGCGGGCAGAAGCTAGTATAAAATAAAGTCGTTTTCTATGTCCCTATGGCCCTATCTCCCTATGTCCCTATGTATGCTTATATCTTCAAAACTACACAACGGATTTTGATGCGGTTTTTTTAATAGATAGAGTGATTCAAGAGGAAGGTTTTTTATGTATAATTCTACGCAGACGAAGTTGCGGGCAAGCTTGTAAAAGTATAAAATACCTAATTGTTCCAAATAAATTGTTCCAAAGGTGAATGAAGGTTCACGAATTGGGTACAATCATATTCATTAGAACGTAATGACGAGTCATAAGCATTCATTCGACTTTAGAAATAGGTAGGAATATTTTATATTATTACTAGCTTCTGCCCGCGACTTCGTCTGCGTAGACTTATACATAAAAACCTTCCTCATGAATCACTCTATCTATTAAAAAAAACCGCATCAAAATCCGTTGTGTAGTTTTGAAGATATAAGCATACATAGGGACATAGGGTCATAGGGACAGAGAAAGCGACTTTGTTTTATACTATGTAGTGATAGCTCATTTTAAATTTACCATGAGCTTTTCGATGAAGGCCAACATGGTAAGAAAAGCTGCACACAACTGCGAAGCAATTCAATAGTGTGTGCGAAGTTCCTACTCCGCACTGGGTCCCTGTGGGAACTACAGCCCAAGCCCTCTTACCCTGAGAGGAGGCCTGTGGCCTGCAGTGCGTGATTTATGTAAGTCCAGTGATATTGTCTCCGAAGTATGAAACTCTTCAAAGGTTGGTCCGAATGAGGTTAGGTTCAAAGGTATATTATGCAGAATGCATGACAATGCAAATACGGTAAACAAAAGGTACAGCTAGGAAAAACATACATACATACATACCTACACAAATCACGTCTTTATCCCTTACGGTGTAGACAGAGCCTAAGGTAACAGGTACCTACAGGCCACATTTAGCAAGATTGTGGGCGTACCGGTGGAAAATGGAATCAAAATAGTGATGGGTTGCTAGCCTCATCGCCTATAACATGATTCCTATGATTTTTGCCCATTCCCTCGCTGGGCTTTTACCATCTGCGCGGGTAGAGAAGCAACTGGCACATTCTATGTTTTTTTCTTTGCTCCCAGACCAGCATGGAAGAGTTAGGAGTGGAGTTAGGAAAAAGCCAGTTATAAATGATGTTATTGTAAAGTTAGGTTTATATTCCAGTTATAGACTACAAGCCCATGGAAAAAAACCGGTCAAGTGCGAGTCGGACTCGCGCACCGAGGGTTCCGTATCATTATCTATAAATATCTAAAACCAGTGTAAGCAGAGCCCTGTTCCAAAGCAAAATGTACGCAGTGTGGGGTTACTTTATATTGGTCACTGCTATATACAGACATACACATTTACGGTTTTCGCAATTATTCTTTAATCTGTGCTATAAGACCTACCTTCATACCAAATTTCAAGATTCTGCGTTCACGGGAACTACCTTGTAGGTTTTGATTCCCTTGAGAGTTGAAAATTTGCGGAAATTTGCGGCATAAACGGCTGTATCTTTTGATTGCGTTGGCTTAGAAGTTTGATTTTTTCACAGCTTCAAGGGACAGTAGACCTGAGTAATTGATATAAATTTCAGCTTCATACCTCCACGCGTTCCTGAGAAAAAGGGTCTTGACAGACGGACGGACGGACAGACAGACGGACAACAAAGTGATCCTATAAGGGTTCCGTTTTTTCCTTTTGAGGTACGGAACCCTAAAAAACATGTGAAATGAACCAGCGTGAATGAAGCTTAGAAGGCTGTTACTATATCATAAAATAACTCTGAGCGCTATGCCGTCATTTCTGAGCGGTACAGATATTTTCTCATACATTGAAAAAAAAATTGCACTAACTTCCGGCACCACCACTTTAAAGCGGCACTAGGTTTTCGACATTTATTTTTAATCATTTATAAGCTATAAGAACGCTGTAAATTAATAATTAGTCGTAATTCCTCACTTGTACCTGAGAAATTCCATAAATGTACCGCTCAGAAATGACGGCATAGCGCTCTGAGTTATCTATACTAATATTATAAAGAGGAAAGATTTGTATCTATTTTTGTATGTTTGTATGTTTGTAATGAATAGGCTCAAAAAGTACTGGGCCGATCTGGATGAAATTTGGAACATAGATATATTATAGTCTGGAATAACACATAGGTTACTTTTTATCCCGGAAAATTGCGTGATTCCCGCGGGATAGCGATAAACGAATTCTATGCAAACGAAGTTGCGGGCAACGGCTAGTTTTATGATATAGTAACAGCCTTCTAAGCTTCATTCACGCTGGTTCATTTCACATGTTTTTTTTTCCATGGGCTTGTAGTCTATTATGTTACAGGCTTTTATTTAACTTGCAATGTATGTATGTATATCTCTGGGTGGAATCTTGCGACTCAGTTTTGAAGCAAATCTTCAACCGATGCAGCTGAAATTTTGCATACTTGAGTAAGTCGGATGACGATACAATACTCACGGCGTATCTATCATGCATATGTTACGTCTACACTAAAGTACGGGGTTATTTTCTTGGGAAATTCTACGGATCGGGAAATTGCTTTTAGGACTCCGAAAAAATCTATAAGGTCCATAATTATCTATACTAATATTATAATTATAAAGAGGAAAAATTTGATTGTTTGTTTGCATTGAATAGGCTCCGAAACTACTGGATCGATTTCGAAAATTCTTTTGCCGTTAGAAAGCTACATTATCACTGAGTGACATAGGCTACTTTTTACCGCGGGAAAATACCTTTTCCCACGCCTTATGGCAGGCATAGTGATACAAGATTTATGTACCATCAACAATTACCTATGTCAGCAAATAAATTATTTGATTTGATTTGATTGGAATACCTAATCTGGGGCCCGATTTTTTAAAGCACGTGTGAAAATACCACTCGAAAGTTGTATAAATCTGTTTATATTTTCAAAACTATAGCTCTAATCAAATTTTTGACTAGATCACAAGATTAATGAGAGCCGTAATTATCTTCTCAGCTACTCGTATTTCAAATTCAGCACAATTTTTCACCACTTTCGAGTGGTATTTTCACACATGTGCTTTCAAAAATCGGGCCCCTGGCAGCGGAATTCTGGTGGCCCAGACAGTATCGTCTCCGCAGGAGGAAACTCTTCAACAGTTTGTCCGATTGACGTGTAATTTGGTACACATATGTATTATACGATAGATGGCAATGCAAGTGCAGTCAGCAAAAGCTTGTGTCAAAAACGAGTTTTTAACAGCAACTTACTTTAAACACAGTTCACAACAACCTCAGCTCAATTCGGCTGTAAACTTGACTGTAAATGTCAACAGAATAAAATGGAGACTCCCGTTCTTCCTTAATTATTTAACGAACTCACCAGGGACAAAATGTTATGTCACTGTGATTGAGCACCCAGGGAACCAGGACACGAACAATGCACGGCGCGGACGGACGGGTCATCCGGGAATTAGCATGCGAGGGGAAGGCGGCGTCTGCACGGGTGTTGGCCAAACGTCGCGGTTTGCACTTTCAGCAGTATGCTTAAGGGCCGTCCATTAATCACGTGAGGCTTGAAAGTGGGGGAGGGGTTTGACAAAAATCACGAAATGTCACAAGGGGGGAGGGGGGGTGTAGTAAGATATCACGTGTATTTATTTTTTCATTATTTTTTCAAACGCGCGATTTTTAAATTACAGTTACATGTATAATAGTAAAATGACACAAAAATATATCATGACATATACGATACCAAATTAATATATAAATTCAACACGCGCGCTTGCGCGCGCAATACAATTCTAGTTCTAAAAAATTTAAGATTTTTGTAGATACGAAAAATACACGTGACGTTGGATGGGGGGGGGGGGGGGGGGTAGTCTTATACCTCACCATGTATCACCAAGGGGGAGGGGGGGTTAAAAAATGCTTAAAAAAAGATCACGTGATTAATGGACGGCCCCTTAGTGTGGGTTTTCCGTCACAAAATACGTCTCGAACGCGATTGCCTTAAAACGTCAAATACTATGCGAAAAATTTGTTGCCTTTCCAATCCGCAAGTGGCGCTGCCAATTTTCCCATAGTAATTGAGACGTTTACGTAAACGCGTTCGAAACGTTTCTAAATGCGAAAACTTACACTAGAGGCTCAGTATGCTTAGTGTAAGTTTTCGGTCACAAGATACGTCTCGTACGCGTTTGCGTTAAAACGTCAAATACTATGAGAACAGTTTGTTGCCGTTTTGATCCGCAAGTGGCGCTGCAAATGTTTTCATAGTTATTGAGACGTTTACGTGAACGCGTTCGAGACGTTTTTACATGCGAAAACTTACACTAGAGGCTCAGAGCTTCTAGTGTTAGTCTTCGCATTAAAAACAAAAAGTTTAACAGAAAGAAGATTTCACAAAAAGAAACTATTCCAAAACAAACTACGCGCTAAAAAGAGAAAAATAATTGCATATACTTCTACAACATAATCAACTTTTGCAACGGAACTATGTATGTAATTGTATATGCTTGTTAAGAAGCAGATAGATAACCGATTGAGCTAAACTTTTGCATACTTGTGGGAATCGGATGACAATACAATAATCTGGTAGTAGAATTCTGGTGCTCCAGCCATGGGCTCGATTTTTGAAAGCACTTCACTCGAAAGTGGTATAAATCAGCTTATATCGCCAAGACTATACTTCTAATCAAACTTTTGACTAGTTCACTAGATTAATGAGAGCTGTGATTGTCTTCTATGCTACTCGTACTTCAAATTCAGCACAATTTTTCACCACTTTCGAGTGGTATTTTCACGCGTGTGCTTTCAAAAATCGGTCCCCGTCTCCGCAGGAGGGAACTCTTCAACGGTTGGTCCGATTGACTTGAAATTTCGTACACATGTAGGACGGATGACAACGCAAGTACAGTCAGGAAAAATCTTGAATTTTTGAAATTTTTAGGATAGGTTATTAATTTTTAACTTACTCTCTAGTGATTGAGACGTATACATGAACGATTTCGAGACGTTTTCTTGTGTGAAAACTAACACTAAGTAGAGAAGTACTAAGTGATTCTTAAGATCACTAAGATCACGGCCAAGAGGATAGACGCTCGTGTGGTTTCCACAGCGTTGTGTCGGAAACTGCGCTGTAACAATGCTATGTGATATTACGATCAGTTACGCGATCGGCATTTGGTACTTGAATAGCAGACTTAATACGTGTCGGATAGCAAGTCGTGACGGTGGTTTGTTTTGATTTAGTTTGTTTTATATCTCACTAGATGGCGATGTGCCGTGCCCTTAGCATTCCTGAATCGCGCTGTTGAGATTTTTCTTAGCAAGCGGTGGTTTGATCTATGCTTCAAATTGAATTCGAGTAGGTATTAATTCAGACGATTTAGCGTCTAAAATGTCTTTCTGCCAGTTTCTTGCGACGCATTCTTCTTGGCAATGATCCAAAATCTTATAGGTTACTTACTTGACATGAAATGGTATATAATTTCATATATTTTTTTTCTCATCGACATTGTAGACATATCCAATAAATTTATTTGACGTTGACGGTGGAGGCGTTTTACACCTCCAATGAACTTTTTTTTGTTGTTTTGACTAGTAGAGACTTTATACATCTCTACTATAGACTAAATATAATTTAAGTCTCGGGGACCTCATACATCCCTTTTATAAATGTACCTATTTAATTTAAGTAGAATTTAAGTGTACCATTTTATTTTGAAAAAATGACTTTCTGCCCAGTTTCTGGCGGCGCATTCTTCTTGGCAATGGTGGTCTTTCCAAATGCGCTGGTAGTTTTAAAACAGACATGTAAAGGAGCCCTTGCCGGACAATTTGCAAAAATAAATTTTGCATTTGATTTTGAATTTGCAGCGCCACTGCATTGTTGCATTCTGCACACGGAATAGGCGCCGCGTCTGATGCGTCACGCTGACTGCATCTAATTGCAGTTTCTAAGTAAACGCCGACGTAACTATTATTCGTATTATTAAAATTATTATCCCTACTCGCATACATTTAATTTAAGAGAAATCTTATACGCATAGCCTCTGGTTTCACGCAAATAATGAAACTTGATATTTTAAAAATCCCCACGCTAAATTTTTTGCTGAAAATGCCTAACGACATTTAGGATATCATTAAATTAAAATTCATAATCAAGTAATCATAGATAAATGTCGGCTGAAGTGAAAACTACACGCACGCACACTCGCGCAAGCAGCCAGCGCTTAAACGAACCAGCAGCTTAGATTTTAATGTTGTAACAGTCATGTTGAACCTCCATGACGCTCAAGACGCGTACCGTACTGGCCGCTTACAAAAAAAACTACACACGCGCATTAAACCTCATACTACAGGTTGCTGTACTGGTACTTATTCTTCACGACCGATCATTCCAAATTTAAATAAATTCAAATCAAAGAACGGAAGCCTACAAAGCTCGGAACACAAAACACACTCTATATGGACAGACCTCAAACAATGCGCTGATGCCCTGGTACTTTTTCTCCGCGACTCGACAAAAAAACAGCAACACTCCCTCCGTCCGAATAAAACAACGACGCTATTCTACATTTCGATACTAGAGCGGAAAACATGTCATTACTTCACAAGTCCAGAGACATCTTGCCACGAGGGAATATCTAATGACATTTCCACGCGTGTATCAAACTACGTTTTTTAAAACAGTTGCGAAAAAAAATACAAACATGACTAAGAACCACCGCAAGGAAATTGGCTTTCGAGTGAACAAAAGCGCATCTAAATCATGAGAGCTACGATGCCACAGACAGACACACACACAGACAGTGACGTCAAGCTGCTAATAACGCCCCTCTTGCGTCAGGGTTAAAAAAGCAGCGTTTTTAGCAAAATATGGATACGCCTTATTGGTACATATTGTCATGCACTACAGAATTATGCTACATATTGATGAGTAGGTAGTTGCATAATTTAACATTATTAAATTGGTTTGTTGTGACGATACTTCAGTATTTAATTTAAATCTAGTCAAAATTGTTTTTTTCTGAACTATTATTATTGTTGGTGGAGACACGCTGAAACACTTTATTTCACGTAAACTAGTTTATTTTTACACTAGCCTTCCGTCCGCAGCTTCGCCCGCGGTAAATTAATTTTCCCGTAGGAAATAGTTATTTGTTATGCAAGGCTGCAAAGTGTTTGTTTGGCGGGAGTGCCTGAATTCGCTTCGCTCGTGGTTCAATCATAGAATCCTTCGCTTGCTCGGGTTTCAAGGCACGAGATAATAAACAACTTTGCTGCCGACCGAAACACACAATTTTTCACCTCTATTCTATTCTCCCTTAATGGCGGCCGTAAGTCTTGGGCCAATGTCAGTTTAAATGACTTTTTCACCTCACTACAGCGAGAAAAATGGTGGATGAAAGAAAAACAGTCTAATAGTAAATCAGTTTTTTTATTCTTCTTCTTCTAAATAAGAAAGGTAAAAGGATCTAAGCCCATACAGCCTAGTCTAATAATCTAATAGGTGAGTACAACATTTTTTTCTGATTGTTCTACCACATTAATTTCTTGTGTATTATACTGTTTTATCATAAACCAAACAACAATTTTGGTCAACCTTTCGCTCGTCGCGAGCAATCTCTGAAAACTTTTATTTATTTTTTCTAATCATAGATTTATTTTTAAAAAGGAAGTTAAAAAATCGCACTAACTAGACTGAATTAAAAAAAAAATCGGGCGCGTTCTGAATTTGCATCATAATATCTGTTTTTTCCTGCTTGGTTGCTATTTTTGTGGTTAACCACAAATTAAAATAATTTATAAAAACCAATATCGTTTTTTCTTTTAGCAACGAAAGTTAGCAAATCTTGAAAATAACTTAGGAAGTAACGGATTTTAAATTAAATTAATAATGGATACCGGATCGCGTTTCTGAACGTGACATTATGTTTTTTTTTAATCGGATGAAAAAGTTAGGGGTCTGATAACAAGTTCGACATTTGAAGTTCGTATTATTCCGTCCTTCTCATTCACCTAATTAAGTACTATTCGTATAAGCGAGACGACAACATACGAAGTTCAAAGTTCTAATTTCTGAGTATATGAGTATTTGGGCAATGGTGGTCATCGTCACGTTCGGATTTCAAAAACCTTTTCCACCAAGCAGGGAAAAAGCATTTTTCCACGCAGATTTTGAAGGAGAAAGACAGCCTTTTCGAGCAAGTGAGGTGAAATAGTACATTACTGCAAAGGCCGGCAACCCCTGTCCCGGCCGAGGCTTGTATAGTGCTTTTCTCAAACATGCAATATAATAAATAAAAAACTTCAAAAAAACAGTATTTATTTGTAAGGCAACTAAGATCTAAACTAGTAAAACAAAATTTCATGGCATTGTAGTCGACATGCTTTATAATTATAATAATTAAAAAAAAAACTACTTCCATGCTGCTCTGGGAGCAAAGAAAAAACATAGAACGTACCAGTTGCTTCTCTTCCCGCGTAAATGATAAAAACCCATCGAGGGAATGGGCGAAAATCATAAGAATCATGTTATAGGCGATGCGGCTAGCAACCCATCACTATTTTGATTCCACTTTCCACCTCTACGCCCTCAGTGTCATGCTAAACGTGGCCTGTAGGTCTTGTTGCCATAGGCTCTGTCTACCCTGTAAGGGATAAAGACGGGATTTGTGTATGTGTATGTATGTAAAAAAAAAACGACACTTGTCAATTGTGACGACTGAGACCTAACCTGTTTACATTTGATACATTTCTCTGTCACTATTTTCGTCGGAACTCATATTTAAAATTTATCAAAATCAACAAAGTACAATAGAATTAGTGTTTTTTTATTTTCCCACCAAAATGTGTTTTTTTAAATGTACGTTTCGTTTTACGCTGAATTTGCTGACGTTTACACCGCTGATATTAAGATGATAATGAAATGAAACTTAAATATTTCTGTAGTTAGGTTTCAATTTAAAATTAATCTTATATGTTAATTATGTATCGTTTTTTATGTAATTTTTGATTTTATGTAATTAAAATTGCAAAGAAAGGAAATATTGCTTATGTTTTTTTTTAAAGCTGAATATCATGATGCCATTGACCTATAAACTAAACGCCATGATGTTGTGGCACATGTAACAATAGACGATCGCTTTGCAGGCCTAGGCCTGCCATTTTGTATGAAAATCCATTACATACCACTTGTCTAACCGCGCCCGCGACGTGATACGTCCCGGCCTATTATTTGGAACGTAAGGTTAATATTTCATTGCATCTTTGAGAAAAACGCATTTAATAGAAAATTTCTCGCCTGGAAACCAGGGCAGCAAGGTGTCAGACACAACAGGATGGACCTGGGGCCTGATTTTTGGAAAGCACATGTATGAAAATACCACTCGAAAGTGGTATAAATCTGTTTATATCTTCAAAACTACAGCTCTAATCAAATTTTTGACTAGGTCACAAGATTAATGAGAGCCCTAAGTATTTTCTAAGCTACTCGTATCTCAAATTCAGCACAATTTTTCACCACTTTCGAGTGGTGTTTTCACACATGTGCTTTCCAAAAATCAGGCCCCTGGTTCGTTTTATCCCGTGATTCCCGTGCAAGTTCAAAGTGAATAAGTAAAACAAACATATCATTTAAAACAGTTTCATTTAATAAAAATAAAAAAACATTTTAAACTATTTGAATAACAATTTATATTCCGAACAACACATTTAACGGACATATTTGCCGGAAATATGCGACAGTTTGGTTATGATTGTTACATTTGTTTATCTACACATAATCGTAAGTGCTCTGTAATATGTTCAGAAGCCGTAGCTGCCATCATTACTCCAGTGTCGTTATAGCGTCATAATGACACCGAAATCGATATTATCATGCAGTTGAAGCATTTTCCGCTTCTGAACCCATTTCAGAGGCCCCTCTGAAATTAAGGGCCCTCATTATGTATTAGTTGCATAAATTAGGTAGGTACTATTTAATGTAACTTTTGCGACAAAAAAATTCATTATGCAATCAGTAGTCTCAGTGTAAGTGAGCAGTTACAAAAGGCCGTGGTAACCCAGTGGTTTGACCTAAGGCCCCTCAGGCAGAGGGTCGCGACTTCACAAAATAATGACTATTATTTTTTGTTTTTAGGGTTCCGTACCTCAAAAGGAAAACACGGAACCCTTATAGGATCACTTTGTTGTCCGTCTGTCTGTCCGTCCGTCCGTCTGTCAAGACCCTTTTTCTCAGGAACGCGTGGAGGTATGAAGCTGAAATTTATATCAATTACTCAGGTCTACTGTCCCTTGAAGCTGTGAAAAAATCAAACTTCTAAGCCAACGCAATCAAAAGATACAGCCGTTTATGCCGCAAATTTCCGCAAATTTTCAACTCTCAAGGGAATCAAAACCTACAAGGTAGTTCCCGTGAACGCAGAATCTTGAAATTTGGTATGAAGGTAGGTCTTATAGCACAGATTAAAGAATAATTGCGAAAACCGTAAATGTGTATGTATGTCTGTATATAGCAGTGACCAATATAAAGTAACCCCACACTGCGTACATTTTGCTTTGGAACAGGGCTCTGCTTACACTGGTTTTAGATATTTATAGATAATGATACGGAACCCTCGGTGCGCGAATCCGACTCGCACTTGACCGGTTTTTTTGTTTAAACTTAGTTACTTAGTGTAAGTTTTCCTTCACAAAAAATGTCTCGTACGCAATTGGGATTGTCTATTTTTTTACAATGTATAGTAAATCGAAAACCATTTCGAGATAAATGCCTTTTAAATCGTTTTCTGTATTTACTTTATTTTATTTTACTGTAATGAATTTATTACATGAAAAATAAGCAATGACCTTCATTTGACATTCCCAGTCATGACGTAGACGGTCCAAAATGTACTTTATTTGCAAAGGTTACAAATTCTATACTATTTTCGCGTGGATTATACTACGGAGTTCAATTTGGACCCGCAATCTGACATTTCATTCGTCTTATGACAGATGACAAGCAAATGACAATCTTGTTTCTGTCATTCTTGTTTTGCAACGAATACTAAGATTTGAACTAACCATATCAAAATACTCTGGCTGTGTTTATACTGGATTCCGATAACCCTTTCTGAATAAATAGTACTTTTGCTTAACCCGGACACCGATTAGCCTGCACGAACGACGACCTACGCTTCTCCCCTGGACAATCGACTTCGTTTGACCCCGGACACCGATCAGCCTGCACGAACGACGACTTACGCTTCTTCCCTGGACAATCGACTTCGTTTGACCCCGGATACCGATCACCCTGCACGAACGACGACCTACGCTTCTACCCTGGAAAATCGACTTGGTTTGAACACCGATCATTCTGCATAATGGCTTCCAACACCCAGTTTGTTAGAGCTGATTCAACAAATCTTCCTAAAATGGAATCATGGATGACTTTAGCGTACCTGAATGAAAGCAATAAATACAATATGGCTGAAATGAGAGGCGCTAAGGCACTTATGTAAGTACCTACCTAATATATTTTTATGCGATTTTTCTGGGCACGTAAATTAATTTGTCTCTCTGTTTATTGTCAGTTTGTATTTATATGTATAATAAAATTTGTTTATTTGTTATAGGTCTTCAAGGGATTCTTATTTAGATACCTCTATTGGCTATGTGGAAGTAAACAGAGACCAGCTAATTTGCACTGTAAGAGCAAAAGTGATGCCTGAACATCGCATTCGTGATAAGGCATACACTGTCACGTTAACTATGAATGAGAAAGAAGAAGAAATCATAGATTCGGTATGTGATGGTTGTGCTGCGGCTTTAGGAGGGTGCAAACACACCCTGGTGTTCATATTTTGGCTGCAAAAGAAGTCATCCGAACCAGCTTCCACCTCGGTTACATGCTACTGGAGAAAACCCCGGCTGTTAGACGCAAGAACAGAACATGTACAGGCAGAGGACATTTTCAAGAACGCCAAAAAGATTTGTTTGATGCCAAAAGATGTCAACATTTTACATGGCATACAACAAAAATTTAAAGACCGTGGTATTACAAACAGCCTCATAATGTGTTTCAACAATGAAAGACACACATTGGACAAATACAATGTGTTTGATATTACTTTGAAGTTTGTTGAGGAAAATAATGACCACTCATTTGAAAAATTTAAAACATTTATTGACAATATGATTTCACAAGATGTAAAAAATGAGTTGGCTCATAAAACCACAATACAGAGTGAAGCTAAATTGTGGCACTGCCTTAGGCAGGCCCGAATAACTGCATCAAAACTCCACGAAGCAGCGCACTGTAAAGTAGATGGCTCACTTGTGCAACAAATTTTGGGTGGGTACAAAGTACCAGAGACAGCAGCAATAAGACGGGGAAAGAAATTAGAGCAGTTGGTCCTCAAAGAAGTTGAAAAGAAACTGAATTTAAAAATAGAAAAAGCCGGATTAATTTTACTTGATGGTCTAATAGGTGCATCACCTGACGGTGTAGCAGATAACTTTGTATTAGAAATCAAATGCCCAAGCTCGAAAAAAACCTTTAAAAACTACATTTTCAAAAAAGAAATCAAACCAAAATTTAAAGCCCAAATATGTCTGCAAATGTTGGCTACAAAAAAAATAAAAGGTCTGTTCTGTGTAGCAGATCCTGAATTTGAGATAAATAAAAAAATACACATGCTCTGGGTTGATTATGACAAACAGTTTACTGATAAGCTCGTCAAAAAGTCCTTAGACTTTTGGGAAAAATACATACGAGTATTTCCTAAACTACTGAAAAGTGCTCTATCTTAGATTAAGTGAAGTCTGTTCAGGTTGGTAGGTGATATTGTAATACAGGGTGTCCCAGAAAGTAGTCAAGCGAAAGTCCTGACGTAGAGCAACTCAAGGGGCATCCGAATCACCCCCATGTATGTTCCGCGATTATTCGTAGTTTAGGAGTTATGGCCTTTTTTCACATTTTCTATTAATCTACGCTACGACCACGGAGACAGTTTTGCTCACTCTGACTGCAATAATTGAGATAATTGGCTGTTTGTTTTTTTAACGAGTAGCTGAATAGTACGTGCATGTATTTCATTTAAAAACAAAACAACATCGTTGACCGTTTGGGCAAAAAAAAATATCGAATTACGAAAAGTGACTAAATTTTGACTGTAGTTCAGACTTTGAAGGCCGATTACAAAAAAAACTAGCATAACTTTTTTTTTCAAACCATGTTTAAAAACTGCCTTATTTTATTGACTTTCTACCCTATTCATTTTATTGATCTATCATTAAGGGATCATGCCAAAAAAAAATATCAAAACATACTTTATCCGTAATTTTCACTTTTTCTAGTAAGGCCAAGTACAAATCTGAAATTAGGTTTGTGCTCCGGATTTAGCATGAAAAACTTCTTGGTGCAACACAATAATACTGGCCACTGATTTTCTGAGGCTATTAAATGAAAATTAAAAAATATTTTCGACTTCGTTTGACCCCGGACACCGATCAGCCTGCACGAACGACGACTTACGCTTCTTCCCTGGACAATCGACTTCGTTTGACCCCGGATACCGATCACCCTGCACGAACGACGACCTACGCTTCTACCCTGGAAAATCGACTTGGTTTGAACACCGATCATTCTGCATAATGGCTTCCAACACCCAGTTTGTTAGAGCTGATTCAACAAATCTTCCTAAAATGGAATCATGGATGACTTTAGCGTACCTGAATGAAAGCAATAAATACAATATGGCTGAAATGAGAGGCGCTAAGGCACTTATGTAAGTACCTACCTAATATATTTTTATGCGATTTTTCTGGGCACGTAAATTAATTTGTCTCTCTGTTTATTGTCAGTTTGTATTTATATGTATAATAAAATTTGTTTATTTGTTATAGGTCTTCAAGGGATTCTTATTTAGATACCTCTATTGGCTATGTGGAAGTAAACAGAGACCAGCTAATTTGCACTGTAAGAGCAAAAGTGATGCCTGAACATCGCATTCGTGATAAGGCATACACTGTCACGTTAACTATGAATGAGAAAGAAGAAGAAATCATAGATTCGGTATGTGATGGTTGTGCTGCGGCTTTAGGAGGGTGCAAACACACCCTGGTGTTCATATTTTGGCTGCAAAAGAAGTCATCCGAACCAGCTTCCACCTCGGTTACATGCTACTGGAGAAAACCCCGGCTGTTAGACGCAAGAACAGAACATGTACAGGCAGAGGACATTTTCAAGAACGCCAAAAAGATTTGTTTGATGCCAAAAGATGTCAACATTTTACATGGCATACAACAAAAATTTAAAGACCGTGGTATTACAAACAGCCTCATAATGTGTTTCAACAATGAAAGACACACATTGGACAAATACAATGTGTTTGATATTACTTTGAAGTTTGTTGAGGAAAATAATGACCACTCATTTGAAAAATTTAAAACATTTATTGACAATATGATTTCACAAGATGTAAAAAATGAGTTGGCTCATAAAACCACAATACAGAGTGAAGCTAAATTGTGGCACTGCCTTAGGCAGGCCCGAATAACTGCATCAAAACTCCACGAAGCAGCGCACTGTAAAGTAGATGGCTCACTTGTGCAACAAATTTTGGGTGGGTACAAAGTACCAGAGACAGCAGCAATAAGACGGGGAAAGAAATTAGAGCAGTTGGTCCTCAAAGAAGTTGAAAAGAAACTGAATTTAAAAATAGAAAAAGCCGGATTAATTTTACTTGATGGTCTAATAGGTGCATCACCTGACGGTGTAGCAGATAACTTTGTATTAGAAATCAAATGCCCAAGCTCGAAAAAAACCTTTAAAAACTACATTTTCAAAAAAGAAATCAAACCAAAATTTAAAGCCCAAATATGTCTGCAAATGTTGGCTACAAAAAAAATAAAAGGTCTGTTCTGTGTAGCAGATCCTGAATTTGAGATAAATAAAAAAATACACATGCTCTGGGTTGATTATGACAAACAGTTTACTGATAAGCTCGTCAAAAAGTCCTTAGACTTTTGGGAAAAATACATACGAGTATTTCCTAAACTACTGAAAAGTGCTCTATCTTAGATTAAGTGAAGTCTGTTCAGGTTGGTAGGTGATATTGTAATACAGGGTGTCCCAGAAAGTAGTCAAGCGAAAGTCCTGACGTAGAGCAACTCAAGGGGCATCCGAATCACCCCCATGTATGTTCCGCGATTATTCGTAGTTTAGGAGTTATGGCCTTTTTTCACATTTTCTATTAATCTACGCTACGACCACGGAGACAGTTTTGCTCACTCTGACTGCAATAATTGAGATAATTGGCTGTTTGTTTTTTTAACGAGTAGCTGAATAGTACGTGCATGTATTTCATTTAAAAACAAAACAACATCGTTGACCGTTTGGGCAAAAAAAAATATCGAATTACGAAAAGTGACTAAATTTTGACTGTAGTTCAGACTTTGAAGGCCGATTACAAAAAAAACTAGCATAACTTTTTTTTTCAAACCATGTTTAAAAACTGCCTTATTTTATTGACTTTCTACCCTATTCATTTTATTGATCTATCATTAAGGGATCATGCCAAAAAAAAATATCAAAACATACTTTATCCGTAATTTTCACTTTTTCTAGTAAGGCCAAGTACAAATCTGAAATTAGGTTTGTGCTCCGGATTTAGCATGAAAAACTTCTTGGTGCAACACAATAATACTGGCCACTGATTTTCTGAGGCTATTAAATGAAAATTAAAAAATATTTCAGATTTGTGCTTGGCCTTACTAGAAAAAGTGAAAATTACGGATGAAGTACGTTTTGATTTTTTTTTGGCATGATCCCTTAATGATAGATCAATAAAATTAATAGGGTAGAAAGTCAATAAAATAAGGCAGTTTTTAAACATGGTTTGAAAAAAAAAGTTATGCTAGTTTTTTTTGTAATCGGCCTTCAAAGTCTGAACTACAGTCAAAATTTAGTCACTTTTCGTAATTCGATATTTTTTTTTGCCCAAACGGTCAACGATGTTGTTTTGTTTTTAAATGAAATACATGCACGTACTATTCAGCTACTCGTTAAAAAAACAAACAGCCAATTATCTCAATTATTGCAGTCAGAGTGAGCAAAACTGTCTCCGTGGTCGTAGCGTAGATTAATAGAAAATGTGAAAAAAGGCCATAACTCCTAAACTACGAATAATCGCGGAACATACATGGGGGTGATTCGGATGCCCCTTGAGTTGCTCTACGTCAGGACTTTCGCTTGACTCTACTTTCTGGGACACCCTCATGGGCGTACGCAGGGTGGGGCAGGGGGGGGCAGCTGCCCCCCCCCTGGATAATGTTGACGTCCCTACTAATTATGTATCTTATCTAGTACTTTTATTGGACATAAATATTAATAAACGCATTTTATCTATTTTAATTTAATTTTTTTTTAAGCACCTAGCTTATAAAAAATCTGATTAGCCCCCCCCTGGCCCAGAACCTGGGTACGCCCATGGACACCCTGTATATTGTTATTGTATTGTATTGTCATATGAGTGGTCAGTCACATTAATCATATATACTATTACCCCCTTATTCATAAACGCTGTAGGCTTCTGCTAACTTGGCAATCGTTTGTCCTTATCTGTGAAAGGTAAATGTAATAGTGACCGACAAGGACAAACGATTGCTAAGTTAACAGAGGTCTACAGAGCGTTTATGAATAAGGGGGTTAGTCTATTAAATAAAACAATTTTTATTCTTTATTCGCTTTTTATTATTTCTTTTTGTAAATTAATTAACCCACACACTATTAGAACGATATGGTCCATATAACTCACATGTTTATATTTAATGACAGAATGAGGTTTTAGAAGTCGAAACTCTAACTCTCCTGATAACTCTCTCAACATGTACTCTGAGACTTGCTATGACTTTAGTTTCTATTACCTCTGCTTTAGAAGGTTTGACGCCAGCATACACGCTGGGAGGGCGGAGCAACAGCTTGATTCCTTTTGTCATGAGATCGGTTTCTATTTCTTTAAAGCCCCTGTCCGCCATGACAACTGAATTTGGTGGCAAAATATCAATAAGTCCACTTTTAATCACGATTGCTTTATCTGATATTCTGCCACCATATCCTTTTGAAATGAAAACTACATATCCATTAGGTGTGCAACCTATTAAATATTTTAGAGTATTACAACTTTTATACTGCGACCATGTCTGTGCCTGCCGCAATGGATCTGAAGGCTTCTCTATTTCAATTTCAAAACAATCCAATATGCAAGTTACATTTGAAAACCTAATCTTAAAAACTAAAGGCAGATTTCTTTTTATTTCGTTCTTTGATGGAAGATACACTATATTTTGCAAAACATTTGCTAATGATTCAATCCCATTTCGAAATATTTGTGGAAGTGCTGACAGTGCAATTTGAAATTGTTCACTGATGCGAATCATGGAATCATTTTGCTTTATTTTGAAAAGTGTGACTATCAGATCTAGTTCTGAGACTTTATGTTTATTTATACCACAGACATCTTTTAAAATGCTCATGCAGTTTTTTGGTATTCCGATATATCTTTGAGGATTTTCGTCTACTAGGTTTAAAAAAGATTTTCTAAGGATTTTTTCTTTTTTTTCCACCATTGTGACGCAAGATGATTCCGTGTCAGAAGTGCATCCAAATAGTGATGGGCTGGTGGTTATTGTTGGAGAGGACAAAATTGCCATCGGCATAGGAGTTGCTATTGGCAAAATATTTTTACGCCTATTACAGCATACACTTTTGTCACTGGTTTTTACTTGGCACTGCACTGCAGAATCAATCATATTTATCCGACTGGGAATTATTTTGATACAATGCCCTTCATCCTGTTTTTTTGGCATCTCTTGCAGCAAAATTTTTCGCAGCTCTGATGTTTCATGCTGTAAAAAATTGTTTGTGATTACAATGGGTAAAGTTTCATACCTTGGGAAATATTAGCTAGGTAGTCTACGAGTTAATACAACTAAACTTACTTTAGGAAAAAAAAAACAACTTATACCTCTGACGATTCAGGGATCTCAGCAACTGTTGCAGGCATATTGATGCCAGTGCTTGAACCACATGGCATCCGAAGATTTGCAGTTGGTTTCAGCGAAGGCCTCCCTTTCATTAACCTCCAGTACTGATAATTTTCCAAATCTTCTTCCAGCTGTTAATTGAAATAAAAAAAACAATATTAGGTCAGAGGTACAAAAGCTAAATAGGTTGAAAGTTAAATTATTACATACTTAGGCACATTATATTATTATGTCATAACTGAATCATTTATCCCAATTTTATTTTCATTCTATCATTCTCTGTAAATTATGAGTCTAGGCTCTTTACTTTTATTTAATCTAAATCAATAGTAAATTGATAGCGCATCATCAACACATACCTGCGACAGAATAAATATGTAAAATAAACTACTTACATTAAGATGATCCTCACAGCAGTAATACTGGCGTTTAGGATCAAATTCAATGTTCAATTTAAGACACCATGACCTCTTCAAACGGTTGTTAACGTGCAGAAACATTTTTTGTTTGTTATTGCGATCAGTGTTAGGGCAACTTGGAACCATACATTTTTTTGTCATTTCGGAATCCGGGAGGCAAGCAAAGTTCAACGGTGAAGCAGGTTCAGTTCAGGTTACTAGCACAGGTCGTCGGGTACGTTGGGGTAATCGGAATCCAGGGGAAAAGCAGTTCAAAATGATAATAAGAAGGAATACACTCGACTCGACTTCAATTCAATTTTTGGGATAATATGGCCCCATCGATCAGTGCGATGATTCCGCCAATGTCGAGGTTGGATAAGACACTGCCAAGTGACTTCTCTGGTCTTGTGCGGTAAAGTTGTCCGTGTTCGGTAGAATACCAGCCACCACCAGACTAAAGCCAAAACAAACTACTACCACTACTACCACTACGAAACAACTAGCTACTAGGTTATAATACTATTTGACGTTTAGTGACGAATAGACAAAATAAATGAGAATGCTGACATTACGAACTATTGGAGGGACTTTTAAAATTTATCTACAATCTGATGTTATTTTTGGATAAGAATGAATCTAATATACAGCAAAAATGGGAGAAAACCAGGGTTAGTAGGTAATTAATATTAATAGGTCTACTAATATTAGGTGGCAGTATGTCGTATATAGGAACAGATATTTTGGGACATTCCAAAAATATATGCTCCAAGGTGCCTTCGGCCATTCCGCATTCACATTTTGAGTTATCTCTAATTCTTAATTTTGCTAGGAATACAGGAGAGCAGAAGTGACCAAGTCGTAGCCTTATTATTGTAGAAGTGTTTACTTTGTTGAAATTTCTATTTTTAAAAAACCATGGTCTTGAAGGGAGGTCGGGTTGCAAGCAACCGTAGTGTCTACCCTTGGTCTGTTGGGAGGTGTGCCATAGGGAACTCCACTTTTCGTTTAGCTGTGGACGGACAACAGATTTTAAATCCCTACTGAAACATTTGTGGTAGGCGTCGGTTCCCAGTTGAATAGCATCCTTCGCGTATTGGTCGACTGCTTCGTTGCCCGTTATGCCGCAATGACTAGGTATCCAAGCAAGAGCTACTTGTATGTTGTTACGATGACAGTCTCTTAATTTTTCCTTAATCTTCAGCGTGAGATAAAAGTTGTCTTTGGAGTGAAAAGGCAATTTCTCCAGGTCCAGCAAGCAGCTCAGAGAGTCAGATAAGATGATGGACTTATTGAGTTGGTGGGATCTTACATAGGATACCGCTTCATACAAAGCCACTGCCTCCCCAGTAAACACAGAATACTGAGCTGGGCACTTGAAACTTAAAATGGTTTGTCGAGTAGGGATCCAGACCGCGGCCCCAACATTTAGATCCTTGGAGGTTTTAGAAGCGTCAGTATATATTTTGATCCATCCATTCCATTTACTATCCATGATTGCATTGAACTCAACGTTTGCGTTAGGAGATTTTTTTTGTATTCCCAAGTTAAAGACTATGTTAGGTTGATAAATTAAGGTTTCATAATCAAAACAAAAAATGGGACTCTTACTGAAATGGAAAAGGGGAATCGATTTGAATTTATTAAAAGCTTCAATAAGAGGGGGCAGATCTTTGTGTGACCAGTAGTTAGAAGTAGTTGAGAGGACCGATAAAACTTTGCATTTTTTGTTGATAGGGTGGGAAGGGAATTGGGAGACATTTAGCAAGAATCTGTCTGCAAGATATTGTCTTCGAAGAAATAATGGGGGATCTAAGCATTCCACTTGTAGAGCATTTATCGGGGAGGATTTCATGGCGCCGGTTATAATTCGTAAACCTCTGGCTTGAATTCTGTCCAGTTTAACAAGAGCAAGTTTGCTGCAAGGCTCCAAGATAAAGCTGCCATAATCAAAATGACTCCGTACTATGGCATTATATAGCATTTTTTGGCTATATGGGTGGCTTCCCCATCTAACACCGGAAAGGGACCGCATTACATTTAGACTTTTCTCACATTTACTTATTATGTAATTCAAGTGATGTGTTCCTGTCATTTTTGAGTCGAGATAAATACCAAGAAATTTGACTTTGTCTAGAGTAGTGATATGTTATCGACGGTGATAGACAAAGGCGGGATAAATCTTTTACGAGAGAAAACAACTGCATTACACTTAGGGACTGACAGCGTAAGGTTATGATTATTTAACCATTCATTTAGATATGTAAGGGCTGAATTTAAACTAGAAGAGCAGACTTCCAGTGAAGGGGATTTACTGTACAGGACTATATCGTCCGCATACTGTAGAACATCACAGAAACTATTAACCGAAAGCTCTAGGTCATACGTATAAAGGTTGTACAGCAGCGGGGAAAGAACCGAGCCCTGGGGCAGGCCCTTCCAAACCTGTCGAGCAGGGGACAAGGTGTTATTTGCTCGGACACATATAAATCGAGCCATGTATAAGTTACATACGATATTTGTCAGTCTCATCGGAATACTCAGATGGAGCATTTTCTGCCTGAGTATAGAGAGACTGACGTTATCGTATGCGGACGATACGTCTTGAAATACTCCTACTAAATTTTCGTTATTGCTAAAAGCAATACGTATGTCCGTTGTCAATATGCTAAGGCTATCTATAGTTCCCATTCCCCTACGGAAACCAAACTGTGATCTTCCCAGGATGCCACGATTTTCCAAAATCCACTCTAGGCGATTTTTAACTAAATGTTCCATGACCTTTGAAAGAACTGAAGAAAGCGCTATTGGACGATAAGAGGACGGATCACTAGGATCTTTACCTGGTTTCAGGATGGGGATGACTATCTGTGTTTTCCAGGAATCAGGAACTGCACCCGTAATGAAGATCTGGTTAATTAGTTTAAGGAAGAACACTTTAATAGCCGGAGAAGAATTAATTAAAAAGGAATAAGGGATACCGTCGATCCCCGGAGAAGAATCTTTAAGGTGATCCAAGGCGCACAAAAGCTCACAGAAAGAGAAAGGTTCGTCCATTCTGTCCATAGAAGGAAGAGATGGAGGAGTTGGAGTGGGAAATAGGTCTTGAGCTGGAACGAAGGGAGGAGACAACTTGTCAATAAACTCTGGTAACCATGATTCTGTGTTATTGGATGTTAGAACGGTATCCAAGGTCGTACCTCGTCGAAAAGCTTTCACTCTTCTCCAAACTAGGGCTACCGGAGATCTGGGAGACAATGATTCACAGAACTTTGACCAGCCTTGAGTTTTTTTTTTTTAAGTAACCTTTTCGATTTTGCCAAGGTCTTTTTGAAAGAAATATAGTTGTCCATGGTAAGATTAGCTGAGTATATTGATTCAGCACGATTTCGCTCATGTATGATCTTAGTGCATTCTGAATCCCACCAGGGAGGCGAGGGAATTTTTTGGCAGGCAGTATTTTTATGGGGGATGGCTGAATCAGCCGCTTTAATAATCATATTAACGAATTTTGGATATAATTCCAGGAAATTATCTCTACAAGGCTCCTCTAGACTACTAATCTCAACGTCCAGATTATATGAGAATTTACCCCAGTTCGCCTGAGCCGTTCTATATTTTAAAAGGGGAGGGGAAATTGAAGGAGTAGGGGAGGAGTTTAGTAAGATGGAGAGGATAGGGAAATGATCACTACCATAAGAATGGTCTACCACTTTCCAATTAAAAGAGGCTACTAAGTTTGATGAGACAAGGGTCAGGTCTAATGCGCTTGGACTTTGAAGTGGGAACACCCTTCTCGTGGGAGAGCCGTCATTAAGTACACATAAGTTTAAGTCATCAAGGATATCCAACAATGCAGAAGAGTTGGAATCGCAAGTGGGAGAGCCCCATAAGGTATGTTTACAGTTAAAGTCGCCTAATATTATGTAGGGACCTGGAATATTAGAAAGGATAGAGTTTAATTCTGAAAGTAATACTAAATTTGGATGAGGAATGTATATTGAGACAAATGAAAAATTCAATAACTTTACTGCGACAATATTGAAATCAGGGCTATGGTTAGGAATGGGAATGAGATCGTATACAAAGGATCGATTAACGAGAAGGGCGCAACCTGCATACCCATCATCTCTATCATCCCGAAGGCATGAGTAACCCGGGATCCTAAAAGAGGAACCAGGTTTTAACCACGTCTCAGCGATGGCAAAGGCGACAGGTTTAAATTTATTCACAAGGTGAATAAGGTCCGATTTCTTATTTCTAGCACTCTGTATGTTCCATTGAAGGATACTCTGGTCCATTATGTCTGGTAATAAGGGGAAGAATTGATTGTAGTATATGTATAGATAGATCCAGTCATCGCTCGTACGCCGCACACTTACAACCTTACCATCATGTCTTATTTGCTACCTATTCTTACTTTTGAAAAAATGACTTTCTGCCAAGTTTCTTGCGGCGCATTCATTTTGGCAATGATGATCTTTCCGAATGCGCTGGTAGCTTAAAATGATATGTAAAAGAGCCCTTGGCGGCCAATTTGTAGAAATAAAAATTTTAATTTTTGATTATGATAATGCTATTCAATTCATTGAATTCGATTCATTAAAACACAAGGGAGATAATCATTCTGACGAAGCAATAGGAGTAGTACGCGTATATCGAGTAAAGCACAGTTTTCGTCACCAAGTCCAAGTAGAAGAGCCTGAAAAAAAAAAACTAGTTTACACATATGTAGGATGAAAATGCAACTACAGCCAGCAACAAGTTTCTGTCAAAAATGACATTTTTAATACAAGCGTTTTGTTGACTGTACCTACAGTGGCTAAGTCATCAGAACTTTACTACCAGATTATTGTATTGTCATTCGACTTACATAATTATGCAAAATTTCAGCTCAATCGGTTGAAAATATCTGCTTCAAAATTGAGTCTCAAGATTACATCCGAACAAACATCCATATACACACATAGATACATTCATAAATACATACGTTGCAAGTTAATAATATAAAACTCTAGTTATGTTCACTGTGGGGAAAGCCGCCTACAAGGCAAGTCCGTCACACGTTATAACTTTTGAATTTGAAACCATTTCCCGCTGTAGCGTGCAGTTGATGAACGCGCTAGTTGCCTCACTTTAAAACAGATGGCGCTGTGACAACGAACTTCAGAGCAATCCGCCCAAACGAATCGTTACAGGTATGGAACTTGAAGTGTTCCCCATGTATGGTTGAGTAACACCAACAATTCACAGAGGGCGCCACTTAGCCGTTGCTTTTTTAGCCACTTATGTCATTGTGTACCACAGATTCAAGCAGCCTTTTTTTATTTGTTATGTTGTGGACGTACTGCTTATCAGCCGTATAGGGGCCGCCGAGTGACTGAGTAAAACGTTTTTATTTTTATTTATGAAATATACGGCTCGATGGAAAAATCTGTAACTTTTTTCTGTAGCTAAGGATGGTTATTCCTATCAATAGTAAAATCATCAAGCAGTTTTAAAATAATCATCCATTCCCAATTGTTGATTGATCTGTAGTGACATCTTTCGGGAACTTTTCCACGGTCTTCAGCTAGTCAGCTACTCACTTCTTCTGCAGGCTTCGGGCCCGCGGCAACGTACTGGGGTCCTCCTTGCAGCAGTACTCGCGCGCCCCGAGGATGTACTCGCGGAGGTATCTGTCCCAGTTCACCATCTATGAACATAACAACAACTACACAGACAAGTACAGAGGCCCGAGTTTTTAAAGCATGTCACTCGAAAGTTTTTTTTTTGTATAAGAGCTGCCAGCCTTCCATCCTGGTATGGGAGTAAAGAAAAAACATAGAATGTACCAGTAGCTTCTCCCGCGCACATGGTATATGCCCACCGAGGGAATGGGCATAGGAATCATGTTATGGGCGATGCGGCTAGCAAGCCATCACTATTTTGAATCGCCTTTCCACCTATACGCCCACAATCGCCTTTAGGTCTTTTTATCTTAGGCTCTGTCTACCCGTAAGGGATAAAGACGTGATTTATGTATTATATAATATATGTATGTATGTATGTATGCAAGCTGTTCAACTCTCACTACACTTGCACTTATCACCTTTAATAAAAACGCACCTTTACATCTTGTGGGACCCATTTATTAAAACAAAACACGGGACATATAAAATTCTCAATCGAACAAACGTTAGCATGCAGCGCGGATGTCTAAGCGCCATCTATCGGCGGTAGTTGGAACTAATTTCCTTATGGCTACTACAAGGAAGCGCAGCGCTGAATGGGTACAGGTACCGCCATCTATTAGGTGATTTAGGAAGCGTTGTACGGGTTCGATATTACAGCGCTAAATGGGTGTAGGTACCGCCATCTGTCGAATGCTTTGGTAAATTTGTTAAAACAAAACATACTTTCAACACAACCCTTCTGGGCGCCATGCCGCCGGACAGCGACTTGGGCCAACTTATTTATTATTACATTTAATTTATAATTTATTTTACGTCGCCCAAGCCGTAAGTAGCAATTTACCGCCCGCTGCGCAAGCGGAAATTTTCACTTACTGACCAGAGGAAGACGTAAAATTGTGTACACGCCTCGGGTGGTGGTAAAGAAAGCATCAGGGGCCCGATTTTGCAAAGCACATGTGTGAACACCACTCGAAAGTAGTGAAAAATAGTGCTGAATTTGAAATACGAGTAGCATAGAAGACAATCACAGCTCTCATTAATCTTGTGAACTAGCCAAAACTTTTATTAGAGCTTTAGTTTTGGAGATATAAGCTGATTTCTACCACTTTCGAGTGGTACTTTCATACATGTGCTTTCAAAAATCCTTGCCTTTGGCTCGTGCGACAAGAAAATCGCGATCTGAGACATTCTTGATTTCACCGCCTTTGTAATGCAATGTGACGTGCTATTAAGTTTTTGTAAAGTAAAATCTACCAGCGGGCGTTAATTAAAAAGGCCATTTACAAAATTCAGGACTTGGCAGTAAAGTTTCTTACCTTAATGTCGGTGAAGAAGATTTCATCATCCGCTTTGGAGAGTTGCTGCCTCAGCGCGACGAAGTTCTCGTTCTTGAAGTTCCAATCCTTCGTGGTGTAGTAGCGGAGTACCTCCATTCCACAAATGATTTTTTTTTGTATGCGGACCATGCTGTGAACAAGGTTCAGACGTTAACTTCCTAAAAACCAACTACAAACCATAGAATAAATAAGAACATAGTACAAAGGAAACTCCCACTCCGGCCGGACTCAAGGTCACGATATTAGAGTACCCGTTAAGCGAGAGATTCCGTTCTACTCTATTATTATTTATTCTTATGTCCAAACATACATACATCACGCCTTTATCTTTTACGGGTTAGACAGAGCCTAGGGTAACGACCTTAACGGGCTCAAGACCACGTTTAGTATGACCGAGGGCATATAGGCGGAAAGACGAATCAAAATAGTGATGGGTTGCTAGCCGCATCGCCTATAGCATGATTCCTATTTTCGCCCATTCCCTCGATGGGCTTTTACGGGAAGAGAAGCAGCTATGAAGCAGAATATAGTATAAATCTGTTTATATCTCCAAAACTACAGTTCTAATCAAAGTTTTGACTAGTTCACAAGATTAATGAGATCTGTGATTGTTTTCTAAGCTACTTGTTTTTCAAATTTAGCAAAATTTTTCACCACTTTCGAGTGGTATTTTCACACAAGCGGTTTCAAAAATCAGCCCCCTGGTACATTCTGTTTTTTCTTTGTTCCCGACTAGCACAGAAGATCTTTTTGTAATGATGCCTTTTCGCTGACTGTAGTCTGGCAATAGACCACGGCAGTAAAGTGACACATACAAATGTCATTTTACGAAATAATGATACTACATTTATTTCAGTAGGGCTCGACTAAAGTCACGTAGTGA
The DNA here is from genome assembly GCA_932294345.1 of Pandemis cinnamomeana. Classification (NCBI taxonomy): domain Eukaryota; kingdom Metazoa; phylum Arthropoda; class Insecta; order Lepidoptera; family Tortricidae; genus Pandemis; species Pandemis cinnamomeana. The sequence continues at coordinate 1,498,809 of OW028731.1, read as the reverse complement.
ATGATTTGATTTTAGAACGAATGAAATTTTTTATAAATATCAGCTTAAGTAGTATTATTTTAAATCGCGCTATCCACAATTCAAGTCGTCAGAACCGTAGAAGTGTTCTCCTGGTATCACACGGCTAGCTAGCTAATATCGTCTCTACCCTCTTAATTACGATATTTTCCACTAGATGGCGTTAGTAGTGCTGAATTATTGCAAATTTAACAAAATGTTTTAAGATAATTTGGTAAATAATTTACTATGAGAAATGAGAAAATGGAATAATTTAGCCCTCCAGAATTTTACTACATGATCATGGTATTGTCACCGGACTTATAAGGGTATGCCGTTTTTACACCAATCTGACCACTGAAAGTGGACATAACATTCGTACAAGTACAGCGAGGCAAATAACGGCTTGTCAAAGACTTAGCACGCCTCTCGTAGACTCTCAATGTGCACTTCCCCAGCATTAACTTCATCAGGTATATCAAGTAGGGGGGTAGCAGTTGCGTCACCACTCAGCAGCGAAGCTAGCTTGTGTAAGCAGCAAAGACTTAGTTACTACAAGAAAACCCAGCTGATGGCTCTGCCTCGAGCAGACTGCTACTTACAAGGGGCGCTTCCCCAGCAGAAACATCATCAGGTCTATCAGGCAGGTGGGTAGCAGATGGCTCCATCATGTGCAGACTGCTGCTCACAAGGGGCGTTTCTCCAGTAGAATCAATATCATCAGGTCTAGCAGGTAGGCGGGCAGCAGATGGCTCCGTCATGTGCAGACTGCTGCTCACAAGGGGCGTTTCTCCAGTAGAATCAATATCATCAGGTCTAGCAGGTAGGCGGGCAGCAGATGGCTCCGTCATGTGCAGACTGCTGCTCACAAGGGGCATTTCTCCTGTAGGAACATCATCAGGTCTAGCAGGTAGGCGGGCAGCAGATGGCTCCGTCATGTGCAGACTGCTGCTCACAAGGGGCGTTTCTCCTGTAGAATCAATATCATCAGGTCTAGCAGGTAGGCGGGCAGCAGATGGCTCCGTCATGTGCAGACTGCTGCTCACAAGGGGCGTTTCTCCTGTAGAATCAATATCATCAGGTCTAGCAGGTAGGCGGGCAGCAGATGGCTCCGTCATGTGCAGACTGCTGCTCACAAGGGGCGTTTCTCCAGTAGAATCAATAACATCAGGCCTAGCAGGTAGGCGGGCAGCAGATGGCTCCGTCATGTGCAGACTGCTGCTCACAAGGGGCGTTTCTCCAGTAGAATCAATAACATCAGGCCTAGCAGGTAGGCGGGCAGCAGATGGCTCCGTCATGTGCAGACTGCTGCTCACAAGGGGCGTTTCTCCAGTAGAATCAATATCATCAGGTCTAGCAGGTAGGCGGGCAGCAGATGGCTCCGTCATGTGCAGACTGCTGCTCACAAGGGGCATTTCTCCTGTAGGAACATCATCAGGTCTAGCAGGTAGGCGGGCAGCAGATGGCTCCGTCATGTGCAGACTGCTGCTCACAAGGGGCGTTTCTCCAGTAGAATCAATAACATCAGGCCTAGCAGGTAGGCGGGCAGCAGATGGCTCCGTCATGTGCAGAATGCTACTCACAAGGGGCATTTCTCCTGTAGGAACATCATCAGGTCTAGCAGGTAGGCGGGCAGCAGATGGCTCCGTCATGTGCAGACTGCTGCTCACAAGGGGCGTTTCTCCAGTAGAATCAATATCATCAGGTCTAGCAGGTAGGCGGGCAGCAGATGGCTCCGTCATGTGCAGACTGCTGCTCACAAGGGGCGTTTCTCCAGTAGAATCAATATCATCAGGTCTAGCAGGTAGGCGGGCAGCAGATGGCTCCGTCATGTGCACAATGCTACTCACAAGGGGGTTTCTCCAGCAGAAACATCATCAAGTCTATCAGATAGGCAGGCAGCAGATGGGTTACTCAAGAGCAGAATGCTACTCACAAGCGGCGCTTCCCAAGCAGAAGCATCACCAGGTCTATCAGGTAAGCGGGCAGCATATGCGTCAGCAGCACCAGCAGCTGGTGTATCAGATAGGAGGAATGGGGGCCGCCGCCAGGGTACCATAAGTTTGTGGAGTATGGAAACTCTCGGGCGTGATGTTTCCCTGAGGACAAAATCAAAGACTTTATTGTACAGCGTAATTGCTGTGGGTGGAGTGGGGCCAATAGTTGCCAGCCACCTGCGAAGCTCGTCGCTCCACCCGGTCCGAGGGCGTCCTGCAATACAATTGGGAATGGATGATTATTTTAAAAGTACGTAATGATTTTTCTATTGATAGGAATAACCATCCTTAGCTACAGAAAAAAGTTACAGATTTTTCCATCGAGCCATATATTTTACAAAATAAAAATAAAAACGTTTTACTCAGTCACTCGGCGGCCATGGGAGCATCTATGGTTGAGTAACACCAACAATTCACAGACGGCGCCACTTAGCCGTTGCTTTTTTAGCTACTTATGTCATTGTGTACCACAGATTCAAGCATTGTTTATTTGTTATGGCCGCCGAGTGACTGAGTAAAACGTTTTTATTTTAATAAAATATATGGCTCGATGGAAAAATCTGTAACTTTTTTCTGTAGCTAAGGATGGTTATTCCTATCAATAGAAAAATCATCAAGCACTTTTAAAATAATCATCCATTCCCAATTGCCGATCCGCGGTCTCCACTCAAGAACTCGTTCGCGGTCGCTATCGGTACTTTGCCTGACGTGGCCTGGCCTGCCATCTGCAGTGACAGTTTGCTGACGAGACGCCAAAATATGCAATTTACGCTAACTTTGTTGACGTTTGCAACGTTTAAAGCTTGTGAAAATAAAATTGATGACACCAACTTTTTTCTTACCCGTTTCGATCGCGTCCCCCCACGAGATCGGGTTGCGTCCCGACGCCGTAAGATTCACGACATCAACTTGTCGAGGCTTGTTCAGCGCCGTGCTGTAGGCCGCCAGCAGGCAGCCGTTCACTACCATGTCCACAGGTATGATATCTGCATTCAGTTTCGGCTGAAATTTAGCTTTTTTTAAGGCAAACAGAACACAAGCCGATTAAATAAATCTCGAAATATTAATAGGGTGCCGCGGCAAAAACGAAATCCTTAAGATCACTTTGTTGTGCATCCGTCAAGCCGTCTAGATCCCTTTTTACCCGACTACGGCAAAGCCAAAGGAGGGTTATGATTTTGACAGGCTATGTATGTGTGTATGCTCATCTGTTCCCTCATAGCTTCTAAAATACTTTTCAGAACTAGACAAACGAGGTATTGTTAGAAGCGTCTTGATTATCCGCTGGTTAAAGTTTATAGTCTACCCCGTAAGGGAGAAAGACGTGATTTATGTATGTATGTATGTATGTAAAGTTTATATGGCCCAAAATCACGAAGGTGGCAAATTCGTGTCCGCGTGATTTAAATAATTGAATTTATTTATTTTAATTAAAATAAAGCTTCATAGATTATACTAATCAACTTATTTAATCGGCACATCAAAACGTTTTTTCTTAATTTATTGATTAAATATGTTTTTTTTCACAAAATACCCCCTCAAAATCATTCCGGGAACGTGTCCGTATTCGTTATCTGCTGACAACAACAGCTAAAATACACATTAAAAAAATTATTTAATGCTTTAAAGAGTACTTTTTAACTTAGTTTATATTATAATTAAACGATATTTAGAAGTCTCTTCGGTGCAACAATATTATTTTTTCAGAAAATTTAACTTGAAGTTTGTCCGACAGTTTGTGCGTCATTTCGGGAACGCACACATTTTTTTTAAATATCCACTTTCAGCGAAATGCAATAGATAGTGCTTCTGGGTAATTATATAGAGCACTCAAATGCAAATGAATGTCTGAGGTATTTTTTATTAAAATGTGAAAACTTAAAGAGGTAAGTACAGTTTTGTTTGAAATTTTAGCACCGTACATGTATTCAGCGTCATTCCGGGAACGCTAACAATTGCAAGAAAAAAAAAGTAAATGGCTTTTAATACACTTACTTTGTAAAGATTATTATGGCCTATTTCTATATTAACCTCAAAAAATCCTGTTTTTGTGACAATTGTTTATTTTTTACGTATTTTTATGAAGAAACGTCATTCCGGGAACGATTCAGGATATTACGTGCGTTCCCGGAATGACGTTTGTTTAATTCATTATAGTTTTTTGTTTGTAAATGCATTATTTTTAAATATTTATTTTTGTTACAGTATTACTTTATAAAAAACAATGGAAAGCCAATCAATTTCTCAAGATAAATAACAAAACAAAGAAATAATATATTGAAACTGTCTATACTTAAGAAGAGATGACCTTAAATGTTAATTTGTTATGTAAAACATTAAAACAAGAGAAATAGACGAGTTTAATAAATATTTAAAGGATTAATTATGACGTTATTTTTGAAAGTCATAGGATTTTAGACAAAACCGTCATTCCGGGAACACTAAATCCTTTTCGGGAACACCACTATTATTTGTTTTTTATTAGTAATGTAAAATATTTTTAAACGGATAAATTCTTACATACGAAGAGAATAAAGTTCTAGTCATGATCCTAACCAAGTTTAGTTTTCTAGTCATTCCTATTCTTTAGTATAGTAACTTTAATGCTTGAAATTTGGAACTTTATGATCATGTTGACTTTAATTATTATTTTTTTGAAATAATGGTCACATTTGTACATAAATTTCTTTTGCACTTAGTATAATATAATAAAACACTGTAAGTAGTAATAATTAAGTAATGTTTGAATGAGAGTTTTTATTTAAAATGAAATAAAAACTATCGTTCCCGATATGACGAATTTTACTGCCGAGTTTGCTTAAAATCGCTATAATAAAAAATAAAGTTAACTCTGTGCGCGCTCCTTTTAAATCTATTAAGAACAATAACGTAGCAATTATTTTATGTCTTTAATTTTGATATTCCTTTTAAGATTTTACGTGCAAATTACCAAATCGGAATTCGCCACCTTCGTGATTTTGAGCCATATGACGCGTCACTAAATCTAATGTGGCGCCCTCCAGCGGGCGTGGAGTACTGAAATGAGATAAATATAGCTACCGTGTTTGGTATTATTGGAAATATACATTACTAGCATTTGCTTGTGACTTTGTCCGTATTCATACGCAGTATTTCATGCGCAGTGCATTGAAACACCGAAACAGTTTAGATAATAAAAAAAGTAGAAAACTAAAACCCAACTGCGACAAAAAACCACGCTGAAAAAGTACGAAACAAGTTGACAATAATGTCGTGCGATATGATACTATAGTGCACAATAATAACTGTGTAGACACACATTCAAGCTGGAAAAGCCGTAGTCACACGTTACATGGATACCTACCATGCCACAATGTCGATGTGACTACGGCTTTTCATGCTGGTGTATATGTCACCTCGATATGCATCGTCCTGATGACGCCCTTGGCGGCGCCCACGAGTAAACCGGTCGGCCCGTTCATGTTGTCCACCCAACCTGGCATGGGTTCCTTCCAGGCACACGTCACTGCAAAACAGTATGAAAACGTTACAAGACTGCCCAAAGGCCGGAAGGAAAGGCCGAATAGGTATAAAGTGTCTGTCGAAAATCTCATTTTTAATACATAAGCTTTTTTCCTGACTGTTCTTTTTCGACTGTACTTGCGTTGTAATCCGCTATACATAATGTGTACCAAATTTCAAGTCAATCGGACCAACCGTTGAAGAGTTACTTCTCTCCTGCGCAGGCGATCCTAGCTGGGTCACCAGAACTCGACTACCACATTATTGTACTGTCATCTGACTTAGTTACTCAAGTTAAGTATGCAAAATTTCAGCTCAATCGGGTGAACAGTAAAAGAAAAAAAAATGTAACCAGAAATCCATACCTAAGCTTAACAATAAACCTATAGTATAGGTAAGCTTAACAATAAACCTATAGAATAGGTAAGCTTAACAATAAACCTATAGTATAGGTAAGCTTAACAATAAACCTATGGTATAGGTAAGCTTAACAATAAACCTATAGTATAGGTAAGCTTAACAATAAACCTATAGTGTAGGTAAGCTTAACAATTAACCTATAGTATAGGTAAGCTTAACAATAAACCTATAGTATAGGTAATCTTAACAATTAACCTATAGTATAGGTAAGCTTAACAATAAACCTATAGTATAGGTCAGCTTAACAATTAACCTATAGTATAGGTAAGCTTAACAATAAACCTATAGTATAGGTAAGCTTAACAATAAACCTATAGTATAGGTAAGATTAACAATAAACCTATAGTATAGGTAAGCTTAACTATAAACCTATAGTAAACCCATAATATAGGTATTCGGCGAGAAATGTGTCGCAGTTGGATTCTTCTCCTTAACATCCAAGAGTTAACTCAATCTACGCAATGGTTTCCGAAATCATTTGGGTCCCGATATATACTCGTATTTCCAACATCGTAAAAAAACTCTTTGATAGTCTTTATAATTGTTATCTCACCCCTTTCATCCCGTGAGAGTTATAACACAAGAGTCTACTATGGGACTCGGGTTCACGTGTGTTCTGGGCTAACAAAACAACTTGTCACTACAACATCACATTTGTCGACCTCTGCCTACTACTTTTGGCCCCTTTTTGCATATAGTACAGGAGTAAGAAAGTGTAACTATCTGGATTTTCTTTTTTCTATTTGACCTATGAAAGTTTTTATTGAAAATATCTCGGCTCCGATGCACTTCGGAGTATTATCTGCTATTACGAAATATGTTTATTTTAATAGATCTATCATAATTTACCACTTTAGCCAGCGGCCGCTCACCTAAACAATGACAACACTTTAACCCAAACCCCTTTAAACTTCTGAGAACATTCCCATGCAATGCTACTTCGACAGGGCCTTGGTGTACGCTACTCACCGATAGAGGGCCTCACTATGACGATAGGGAATTTCCCTTCGTACTGGGCGACCAGCGACTCCGACAAGGCCTTCGTGTACCCGTACGTGTTTGGCTGAGGAGCGATGAGCCTGCACACATACGTACAACTACATATAACTCTTTCTAGATAGATGTTACTGTCAAAAATAAAATTTGTATAATACAAGCTTTTTTGATAAGTGTACTTGCGTTGTCATACGTCCTACATATGTGTACCAAATCTCAAGTCAATCGGACCAACCGTTGAAGAGTTTCCTCGTGCGGTGACGATCCTGGCTAGGTCACCAGAACTCCACTACCAGATTATTATACTGTCATCCGACTTACTCAAGTGTGCAAATTTTCAGCTCAATCGGTTGAAGATATCTGCTTCAAAATCGAGTCGCATACGCCGCAAGTTAATATAAAGCTTATAACTTTCAACTTGTAATATTTAAAAGCTTGCAATACCAGCTCACCGCCACAGTACGCCTCACAGGAATACCTGTAGCGTAGTGAACTCTCCATGTACGGTTCTGCACAAAGCTTAACAATCTCGCCAGCACAGTAAGCTATTTCCTGCCAATACCTGCGGGTCAGTGTACATACTTAGGCTCCAAATGTGCCAACAGATCGTCGTCCATCCATTCCACGCATTCCATAATCTTCTGAGGGTTGTGCTTAGTCTTGTACACCCGCTCCTCCAGGACCGGCAGATCGCAGTAACAGTAGGCTGTGGAGACGTGGACGAATACCTGTGGATGGTTGTACCAATGTTAAATCCGTAGAGCTATATCTAACTCAAAGTCACTGGTGGACTAAAAGTCTGTAGACTTCGAGCCTGTCTCACCACTCTCTGTAAAATTCCCGTTATTTTAAGTGTCAGTTATCTATAATTCCCTCTCTATTTATTCGATTCCCTTTCTTACTATGAAACAGACAGAGACGACATCATCACAGCACATTACATCACACTAATATTATAAAGGCGAAAGTTTGGGAGTGTGTGTATGTTTGTTACTTCTACACGCGCAAACGGCTCGGCGCATTTGTATAAAATTTGGAACGGAGATAGCGGGTTCCCTAGATTAACACATAGGCTACTTTTTATCTCCGAAAATTAGATAGTTCCCACGGGATAGTGATAAGCACTTTAAAGGTCGTAGCTGCCTAGAGTTGCAACGTAAATAATGATTGCAATTTCAAGAGCGACATCTAGTTTTATCCCCCGACGCAAAAAGAGGGATGTTGTAAGTTCAACGTCGATGTCTGTGTGTCTGTATGTCTGTGGCATCGTAGCTCTCAAGCGGATAGACCGATGTGGATGCGGTTCCTTGCGTTGGTTCTTAGCAATTTTTGGTAAAAAATCGGTTCAGCAGTTCCTGGGTGGAGTGGGGTTTTAAAATTTTAATTTATTAATGCAACACATTTATGCATGGAGACATACGTAACTGCCGCGACAAGGCTAAAGGTCTAAAGTCAAAGAATTAATTCGTTTGAGTCATAGAATAGAATATTCTAATTCTACGTAACCGTTTCCCAGAATTAAGCAAGTCTTGACGGCAGGCGTATATTCGTTCACTAGTCAGTAGGTAAGAATTTAAATACTGTACGTAAATCGTTCCGACATTGCAGCAAGAATGAGCAACAAACATAATTATAATTACAGACAGACAAACTCTTACATTCATGATATTAGTAGCAAAGGAAGTATGAAGTGGGATAGGAGTGGGTTGAATAAGATAGGAAGTTGGATAGAATATTGGACCATGGATGAAACAAGGCAAGACTGACAACCGCCATACAAAAGCGCGAACGCGCAAACTATTGTACAAAAGTTCCCGATAGATGTCACTACAAGTATCAACCAACAAGTAACTCGAGTCTATCCGACTTTTCACGCAGCTGTCGCAATGTTACGTCCTTTCAAGAACGTAGGACAATTAGTTAGGTTAGGTTAGGATTACCTAGAATTAGGATGAGGTAGGTTAGGAAGTAGGGTAGGCTAGGCGTACCTCAAGCTTGCGCACGTCGGCTACTAGCTCCAGTACGCGCTGCGTACCGCGGGTGTTGAGGTCCAGCGCGTCTTTCAGCTTCATGTCGAATCTGAAATGGAAAATAATGGTAGGAATGGTCTGACTGAAATATTTTATGAAGTTGGCTAAACTGACAAATTGGTTTAGCCTGAATGAAACACGGGAATCAGGTACTGTCATATATTTTCTAAAAGTGTATGCAACCCTCGTTTCTCTACTCGTCAATAGATGGTGCTTCATTGAAATGCGTTACCTGACACATGCTGCGCAATGAATGACGATCTGGCACTCCCGCTTTAGCTCCTCTCGGTCCTCTTCCGATATGCCCATTTTGTCAACAAGAATATCTCCTGGCACGATTCGAAGCTTCCGGAAACATGCCGGATCCTTTTCGCTAAGGCGACTAAATGCCTGTGGAGGAAAGCTGATATCAGCGCCATCTAGTAAATTTACTATAACTATTTCAGTAAAGAAAGAAATTTGCGGTCATCACTCAAAATTAAATTAGTTCTACTACTCGCTCCTAGATGTCACTGAGCATAAATTACCCGATGCTCGAGAAAGTCCACAAGTCTCTCGTTGGTGCTCAGGCCTTTCTTCGATCTCATCAGCAGGTATATCCTCTTGACATCTGGACAGCATCGCAGGAGCTTCTCAACAAGGACTTTGCCCAAGAAACCGGTAGCTCCAGTGATGAAAATTGATTTGTTGTCATAGTACTCCGCCACGCTCAAAGGAAGCGCCATGGTGCCTGAATTTCTGAAAAAAAATTAGTATCTCTTATTTTAACTTAGAAAACTTCTGTTGGATCTGTCACTGTACCTATGTGATTTTTGAAAGCACATAAATATGTGAATATACCACTCGAAAGTGGTATAAATCAGCTTATATCTTCTAAACTACAGCCCTTATCAAAGTTTTGACTAGTTCACAAGATTAATGAGAGCCGTAAGTATCTTCCAAGCTACTCGTATTTCAAATTCAGCACAATTTTTCACCACTTTCGAGTGGTATTTTCTGAGATGTGCTTTCAAAAATCGGGCCCCATGTCATATTCGCACATAATATATTCATCAACCGTGTAATATGCTCTCTTTAAGAGCGTGTTCTTTATGTATTTCTTGAATGACACATATGGCAATTTCCACGCATCTACAGGCACTTTGTAGTAGGACCTGGAACCCGATTTTTGAAAGCACATGTATGAAAATACCACTCGAAAATGGTATAAATCTGCTTATATCTTCAAAATTACAGCTCTAATCAAAATTTTGACTAGTTCACAAGATTAATAAGAGCTGTGATTGTCTTCTAAGCTACTCGTATTACAAATTCAGCACAATTTTTCACCACTTTCGAGTGGTATTTTCACACATGCGCTTTCAAAAATCAGGCCCCTGACACAGTTTCCCAGGAAAGATTTACTTACTGTCCGTAGACGAAATTTAGGAATGAGAATGTTGTGTTTATTACGAGTGTTGAAATTATGGATGTCTGACACTTTCTTAAAGGAATTGAAATTGTGTGAAAAGTGTGTACATAATCACATCGTGTATGTACTGCGAAGCTGCTGTGAGAATTTCTATCTCTTTAAAGCGCTCTTAATGACTCGGGAGTTCAGATTGTAGATGGACCGAACTGCCCTCTTCTGTAGAATGAAGATACTCTGAATGTTAGCTGTTCTTCCCCAAATCAGAATGCCGTAAGACAAAATGCTGTGAAAGTAACTGAAATCAATCAAGCTGTTTCCACGTTGGTGAATTGTCTGATTCTTCGCACAGCATAGGCGGGAGAACTCAATCACGTCTTTATCCCTTACGGGGTAGACAGCCTAAGGTCCTACAGACCACGTTTAGCATGATTGTGTGTGTTGCCTAAGGCACAAGTTTTTTATTAACTTGCAATGTAAGAATTAATATTGGTAAGTGTCCGGATGGAATGTTGCGACTCAATTTTTAAGCAGATATCTTCATCCGATTGAGCTGAAATTATGCATACTTGATTGATTGATTGATTGATTTATTTAAGTCGGATGACAATACAATAATCTGGTAGAAGAATTCACGTGGCCTAGCCAGGACCTTCTCCGCAGGGAACTCTTCAACTATGCAATTTTCCGGGATAAAAACTATCCTATGTCCTTTCCCGGGACTCAAACTATCTGTATACCAAATTTCAACTAAATCGGCCCAGCGGTTTAAGCGTGAAAAGGTAACAGACAGACAGACAGACAGACAGACAGACACGTCAAATTCCCACATTTTTTCCCCTCACCAAACTTTCAAAATTAAAAATTAAACCAACCAGCCAGTAGTTTCAACACAACACGAAACAATTTAAAAAAATGACACAGAACTCTTTGGTCCGACGCCGTTCAGCCAAGTGGCGGTAAAATGAGAAGTGCGCGAAAATTAAACAATCTCGTATGCTACACGCGTTCCACGCGCACCACGTTACGTTTGCGGCCGAATCGAAAGGCAGTTAGTTATAAAATCAATGTTAAATGTAATTCAACGCCCCGAAATGATAATATATTGATGTCATCATGTTTAAAAATTGTAAACCTACAACTTCAAATTTGAATAATGTTAGGTTTACAAAGTTAATACGGCGAATTTAACTACTACTAATGTTATAAATGCAAAAGTTTGTGAGTGTATCTGTCTGCATTATTAGTTACTCATTCTTGATTTAGATGAAATGTAGAATGGAGTGTTTTCTTTTTATACTCCATTAATAAATAACAAAAGAAATTTAGGTAATCAATTGAAAGTATTTTTACTTTTAATCTAAACTAACAAGCAATTGTAGCAATTCATAACATCAAAAAAAAAGTAAAAAGATGTTTTCATTTGGTGATTCGAACGTGGGCCAAACAAATAAAAAATACAAAAAGATGAAACATACAAAAAGCTGTTCTTAGCTTGAGATTTGATCGTGGGACGAATCGGTAAAAAAATACAAAAAGATGCACGTGCCAAAAAGATGGGCTTGAACCGAGGACACTAACTTGTAACATGTCAACATTCTGGAAGTTGTGTATTTTTAAGTGAGTTGGAGTCGATGAGAATTTTTTTATTGAAAACTAGCTGTTGCCCGCGACTCCGTCCGCGCAGAATTCGCTTATCGCCATCCCGCGGGAACTATGCTGTTTTCCTGAATTTTCTTTGCTGTAAACCTCACGGAGCCCGAGACCTTTCCAACGAATGCAAAACCGTGGAAATCGGTTCGTGCGTTCTGGAGTTATAGCGTCAGGAAGGAAAACACGACTTATTTTTAAATAGTAGATGTTGACATTTCTGCCGATGCGTTTTGAAATTGCATCGACTCAACTTGTGCGTTTGGAATTACATTGAACATCATTATAAAAAAAACAAATGTTTCTTATGGAATTTTAAGGTTCATGACTTCATTAGATTAAATAAAGGGGTGCGAGTCGGGTTACCTCCACGTGTGATCAGGAGCTACGGTTCGTTTTTGGATCCGTCCGGGGGGAAGAGCAGTGCTTGGTCCGGTGCAGCCTGGGCATCGGCTAATGATTTCCTGGCAGTTTCTGAGGGATATCATTGACCGTTGGCTAAGAGCCCGACAGGGGGGGAGGGGGGTCTTTGACCATTACCGTACAACGTTGCCGACATTTTGTCACAAGATTTTTTAATAATATTTTTTTTACATTGACATTGGCGAAGTTGTCATCGCTATAACGACTTGATACGCCACAAATAAAAAGAAGAAGAAGAAGATTAAATAAAGCTAAATTTTGTATTTTTTTATTAAATTCTCAAACCATTTATTGAATAGAAGGCAAGTGGAACAAAGTAGTCTCTGCCTACCCCTGTGGGAAAGAGGCGTGACGGTGTGTATTTATGTATGTATGTATTTATTGAATGATAATTATTATCGACCGAACCATTATTATTTGTTTTCTGTCAAAAGCTACTTAAACACGCTCCGAGGTCAAACCACTTTCCCCACAAGTGGATAAAACGCGTTTTTATCAAGACGGCTTTCTGGAGGTAGTGAGGGGAAAAATTAATTGAATTAGATTAACATTGAGGTCCCGGGTCCGAATCCCGGCAGGGGCAGGCATTTGTATGATATACAAATGTTTGTGCCCGATTCATGGATGCTCTGTGTATTTATCTACATTATGTAAGTACTAGCTTCTGCCCGCGACTTCGTCCGCGTGGAATTAGACTTAAGAACTGATGTTGATAATATATTCTGCAATAAGTATTTACGTTGCGAATAAATTTTCCGGGATAAAAAGTAATCTATGTTTTAATCTAAGGTACCAGCTATCTTCGTTCCAGATCCGTTTCCTCGTTTCAGCGTGACGAAGGAACAAACATACACACCCACCCACAACGTAACCAGCTTTCGCATTTATAATATACTAGCTTCTGCCTGCGATTTCGTCTGCGTAGAATTATACATAAAAACTTTCCTCTTGAATCACTCTATCTATTAAAAAAAACCGCATCAAAATCCGTTGTATAGTTTTGAAGATTTAAGCATACATATGGACATAGGGACAGACAAAAGCGACTTTATTTTATACTAGCGACCCGCCCCGGCTTCGCACGGTATATTATGCATGTATTATACATATAAACCTTCCTCTTGATTCCCTCTATCTATTAAAAAAACCGCATCTAAATCCGTTGCGTAGTTTTAAAGATTTAAGCATACATAGGGACAAAGGGACAGAGAAAGTGACTTTATTTTATACTATGTAGTGATGATGATAGTGATAGTGATGATGAAGTAGGATGGTTACCCATGGCTGGTTCCCTTATCACAAGCTTGGCTCAGTTCGGGACTGGGTCAGTTGGTGTAATTTGTCCCATGATATTTATTTCTTTAGTTTCATTACTTAAGTCGAATAACATTAGCACTTAACGAAAGTGAATTTTGCTACTTAATTTTTTTTCAATAAAACATAATACCGCCTTCGAAAACTAACCGATAAGTAGTGGAAAATAACCTTGGAAATTTCATATCAGAACACATTTCGGTGCGCCCCGCCGGCCATTTTGTTTGACGTCGGTGCCTATTGGGTTTGGCGCCACGAGATCAGAAGCACCGGCTTCAAACAAACCGGTAGGTGGCGCGCACCGAAATGTATTTTGATATGAAATTTCTATGGTTAATTTTTTTTTTAGCGGTAATTATTTGAAGCGCCGCAAATACTCTTCTCTTTTAAAGGACTATGAGTTTGCGGCGCTCGCAGTGGAGACAATGGGTCCCTGGTCGGCTGACATGAGCGCCTTCATGAGAGCCTTGTCGTCCCGGCTGACAGAGTCCTCAGGAGACCCCAGAGCTGGCGCTTACTTCTCCCAGCGAATTTCTCTGGCTGTACAGAGAGGTAATGCCGCCAGTGTGTTGGGGTCTATGCCGCAGGAGGGCCTTTTAGACGGAGTTTTCTTTTTATTTTTTAAGTATTGTATATTTAGTTAACTTTTAAATCTTATAAATATATTTGTTTTTTTATTAAATGTTGCAATAAACTTATTTGGTTAAATAAAAAAAATATTTGAAGGCAGTTTTCTTTTTAACAATGATATAAAGGGATTTGATTGTTTGTTTGATTGAATAGGCTCCGCTTCCATCCCGACAAATAAAACTTATTCCAAATCCTTTACTGTACCTACACTCGACTAGGCTGTGGAATCGCTTCGCAACCTCCATCAGGCAATCTCCCACCACAGTGTCGTTCCGGGAAGGTTTGAAGATGTGGCTCGCACCATCTTCTTAAATTAATGGTAAATATTCCTTTGTTTATTGTGCATTTATTTTATGTAATATATTTTATTAATATATATTATAGGTAGTATAAAGTAGCTTATTGACTGGTAGGTTTTAGGAGTTTATGTATTACTAGCTTCTGCCCGCGACTTCGTCTGCGTAGAATTATACATAAAAACTTTCCTCTTGAAATCACTCTATCTATTAAAAAAAACCGCATCAAAATCCGTTGTGTAGTTTTGAAGATGTAAGCATACATAGGGACATAGGGACATAGGGACAGAGAAAGCGACTTTATTTTATACTATGTAGTGATAGTGATATTCGGTAAAGTTATGTATTGTGGCTCTCAGTGTTTGCATTTTTTAAACTTACTCGTCCATCCCTAATATAATACTCCTTTCATCTACTCAAAGGTTGACTGGAAGAGACCCCTTAAAGGGATAAGTCCGCCTTTGCGCATGTATCTCAGTGTTTGTCAATTGTATTTGTCTTGTTTATTTTGCACAATAAAGAGTTTACATACATACATACATACATACATACATACCTAAGGCTTACATAAGGCTTGTAAAAAATAATATACGCTTAGAATCGAGTCCCTCGTCCGTTTGGTTCGGCGGCTAAAGATGACTATAACTTATTAGTATTTAAACGAATTACATCGACACTTGCATAATGATAGTCATTGATATCGTTGCCCGTCCGCCATTATGCACATAATTAACTGCAGTGACGTATTTAATTAAAACTAAATAACGTTAAATTAAATAACCTTACCTTAAAAGAATATATCTACCTACACATATAACAAAGCTCAAAAGGGTCGAAAGTGTGTACGGTCAAGTGCAAAAATAAGTATCGATAGAAACATACATATACATACATAAATCACGTCTTTATCCCTTACGGGGTAGACAGAACCTAAGGTAACAAGACCTTAAGGCCACGTTTAGCATAGTTGTAGGCGTATAGGTGGAAAGGGGAATCAAAATAGTGATGGGTTGCTAGCCGCATCGCCTATAAAATGATTCCTAAAATTTGTTGTCATTCCCTCGATGGGCTTTTACCATCTGCGCGGGAAGAGAAGCAACTGAAACATTCTATGTTTTTTCTTTGCTCCCTGACCAGCATGGAAGAAATCGATAAGAATTTCTCAAAAATTATGTCCCACGACCTTATTACGCTGGCGTAAGAGCGTATGATACTAATTTTTGAAACTTTGTCTAGATACATATTATTACACTTGACTGTACGTGGAAGATATTAAAAAAAATTGGCTAAGAATACTTAGAATCGACAACAGAACACGTTCCAACAGGATTTAGAATTCTTGTCTGTTTATCTGTATATTTGCGAGCGCATCACGTGAGAACGGCTGAACGAATTTTGATGCAAACTTTACTAATCCGTTGAGAAAATCACCGGCCAGGTTATAGGCTACTTTTTATCCCGGAAAATAGCATAGTTCCCGCCGGATAGCGATACACATGTCAAAGGTAGCAGCTGCCTTTTTTTTTTAACGGAGAGGAAATCTTTATGGATGCCCTAGGCACGGGGATGCCTAGGGTTACGTGGGACTCCCCGCCGGAGGGGTATACCGAACTAAAAACTCTCAGGCGTTGCCTCAATCCGGTGTGATGGGGACGCAGTGGGATGCCACTAGGGTTTCACCACAAACGCCCCCCCGGTGGCCCCGGCGCCCGCCAGGACCGCGCTAAGAAGGGGAGGGAAGGGGTCTTTATCATATCAAATCCAGCTTTTCTTTTATATCTGGTCAAGTAACCCTTCGACGGGGAAGAAACAAGATCTCCTAGGTATTTTGTAATTTGGGATTAATGTAAGATAGGAGATATTGGTTCTTCCCGTCGCCTTGTCACTTTAGTCGACATTAATGATTCCTCTACTGTTCCGTCCGAGCCATACGGCTCTCATTGATCTTGTGTCCTAGTCAAAAATTTGATTAGAACTGTAATTTTGAAGATATAAACAGATTTATACCAGTTTCGAATGATATTTCCACGCATGTGCTTTCAAAAATCGGGCCCCAAGTTAGTTTTAACCTTGTTAGTAGGCTTTGCTAGAAATATTAGTTAGTCTGCAATGAATCAGAAACCAATCATCTTCTAAGCTACTCGTATTACAAATTCAGCACAATTTTTCACCACTTTCGAGTGGTATTTTCACATTATGTGCTTTCAAAAATCTCTTCTTCTTCTTCTTCTTATTTGTGGCGTTTCAAGTCGTTATAGCGACGACAACTTCGCCAATGTCAAAGTAACAAAAATATCATTAAAAAATCTTGTGACAAAATGTCGGCAACGTTGTACGGTAATGGTCAAAGACCCCCCCTCCCCCTGTCGGGCTCTTAGCCAACGGTCAATGATATCCCTCAGAAACTGCAAGGAAATCATTAGCCGAAGCCCAGGGTGCACCGGATCAAGCACTGCTCTTCCCCCCGGACGGATCCAAAAAGGAACCGCAGCTCTCAAAAATCTCCTAACGCGTACTCGCGTGCCTTAATCCAAGACCGATAAATCTTTGTTTTTGTTTTGTGCTACCGCGTTTGACTTCATATTTTCGTCTACCTTCTCTCGCAACTTAGTCACGTCTGCATATTTTTCTATTAAGTAGTTTCCACCAACATCACCTCGATAGTTGGTGCTCCAACACCGTGCGATTTAAGCGGTCTTTCTTGCCCCGTACGTGCAAAATTTGGAATGGGCTGGCGGCTGGGGTTTTTCCAACTGGCTACGATATGGGTACCTTTAAGAGGCGAGTGTACCATTTCTTGCAAGGCCGGCAACGCGCTAGCAGTCCCATTGGTGCTGTGGTTGTCCATGGGCGGCGGTGATCACTTACCATCAGGTGCACCGCATGCCCGTTTGTCGGTTTTAATATAAAACAAAATGTATACTAAATTTCGATTAAATTCGATCGAAGTCTGGGAAGTGGTTGAAAAATGATTTGCTAATTTTAAAGCGGGCCATGAACGGTTCAAGGTAAATGAGATTTAATAAACTGGGCAAGTGCGAGTCGGACTCGCGCACGAAGGGTTCCTTACTATTATCTATAAATATCTGTAAACCAGCGTAAGCAAAGCCCTACTTCAAAGCAAAATGTACGCAGTGTGGGGCCACTTTATATTGGTAAAATATACAGGGTGTTAGGTAATGAGTGGATAATCCTTGAACTATGGATAGAGGGCACTTAGGACGTTATAATAAAGCTAAAATAGGTTTTGTAAAAGTGGCACGGTTTCCGAGATATTCGGACTTTTAGGTTTTTTTCGAAAATGAACACCCTTGTTCAATGTTTTGATCATAGCACCATTTTAAGGTAACTTTTTCAATTTTTTATTTTTGCTCAATATTCTTGAGTACTTGTATTTTCAGATAGGCATTACTATTTTTGTGAGACTACATGGGATTTTTAGAAAAAAAATCGCCAACTTAACTTTTGCCTTTTCAATCGTACATTGATCGAATTTTCAGCTCTCACGGTGAAAAAAAAATACACTGCAGCCTAGTTGCCAATAAGCTTAAAAACATGCCGGTTTATTGACAATTTATAAATGG
Source organism: Pandemis cinnamomeana (assembly GCA_932294345.1). Lineage (NCBI taxonomy): Eukaryota > Metazoa > Arthropoda > Insecta > Lepidoptera > Tortricidae > Pandemis > Pandemis cinnamomeana. Next base: position 1,480,563 of record OW028731.1, on the reverse strand, counting down.
TAACTACCTTTTGAATTTAAATTCAAAATGACAAAATAATAATAAAAAAATACACGCTCACCCACATTTTTCCCAATTTACTTTTTGTATCACGGGCGTAGAACTAGATAGATAGATAGATAGATAGATAAAAACTTTATTTTCTCACAACACAGGTACATTACATAACATGAATTGAGTTCACATATTTAGCTCGAAAATTATTACATACAACACAACATAAGTACAATTACAACAACTGAGGAACAAAAGAGGTAATAAAGGAAAAATAAACAACTAAGTATATTGATACGAATTGCGGACCAATACTCAATTTTTTTTATTGCAAAAATAACATTATTGGCCACTTATTTAAATGCAAATGGCATTTAAATAATTCCTAATTTAAAAAACATGCTGACTGCCCTTTGTTTTTTTTTTCTACTTCGATTTTGAATTTCGCTATTATTGCATAATGAATGGTGAAATTGTGCCTTGGAACTCACCATAAATGTAATGCATTTGGGCATATTCTATCAGTGTGTATTAAGTTCGAAGCAGTATTAAAGTAAAAAACTTCAACACAACGATCTAAACGCAAAATTAACCATGCATTAGGCAATAATAATTAGCGAAATTCAAAATCGAAGTAGAAAAAAAACAAAAGGCAGTTGGCATGTATTTTAATTTTGGAATTATTTAAATGCCATTTGCATTTAAATAAGTGGCCAATAATGTTATTTTTGCTACAAAAATTTTTCAGTTCTACGCCCGTGATACAAAAAGTAAATCGGGAAAAAAGTGGGTGAGCGTGTATTTTTTTTTATTATTCTATCATTTTGAATTTAAATTCAAAAGGTAATTACCATTTTTAAATTGTCAATAAACCGGCATGTTTTTAAGCTTATTGGCAACCAGGCGGTAGTGTATTTTTTTTTCACCGTGAGAGCTGAAAATTCGATCAATGTACGATTGAAAAGGCAAAAATTAAGTTTGAGATTTTTTTTTTAAAAATCCCATGTAGTCTCACAAAAATAGTAATGCCTATCTGAAAATACAAGCACTCAAGAATATTGAGCAAAAATAAAAAATTGAAAAAGTTAGCTAAAAATGGTGCTATGATCAAAACATTGAACAAGGGTGTTCATTTTCGAAAAAAACCTAAAAGTCCGAATATCTCGGAAACCGTGCCACTTTTACAAAACTTATTTTAGCTTTATTATAACGTCCTAAGTGCCCTCTATCCACAGTTCAAGGATTATCCACTCATTACCTAACACCTGTATATACAGACATGCATTATTCTAGTTTTTAGTATTTTTTAGAAAATAATAATTTTTAGGCACGTTTTTATTAAGTCTCACTGCAAAAAGAATGAATGAAAACGTAATAATACTAATAATTATTTATTTCAGTAATTTACGCATCGCCAAAATGCGACATTAGCGGTAAACGGCGAACAATTTTTAAGTTTACTACCATGTGTTGATAGATGGTGCTAAAATTGTATTAATTCTATTTAAAACTAGATGGCGGTGTAATGTTAATTCAACTATTCAGCGCGAGATGGCAGTGTTAATCTAGTTTTACTATTCCCTAATAGATGGCGGTGTGCTGTTAGTTTAACTATTTAGCGTGAGATGGCAGTATTAATATAATTTTACTATTTTCTAATAGATGGCGTTGTAGTGCAGCAGCTGGTTACTAAATGGCGTTTAGCCTCACATTCTCATAACGGATCGACTTTAATAAACAGTGGCGCCAACTGGTGAGCAAAGAAACGATAGTGTGTATATGTGTATGTATGCGAGGCATTTTTGCATAAAGTTGAATTATTTTTTGTTTACGAATACTTACTCAATTAGTGCGTTTTTAGGTTTCCGTACAAAAACGGAAAAAAAAATTAAGGGGGGCTCCCATGACACAAACGTGTTTTTTTTTTGCGTTTTTTGCTCGATATTAAATAGCGAAAACAGGTAGAGACGCTTGAAATATGTATGTATGTATGTATGTAAACTCTTTATTGCACATAAAAATTAAAAAAAAATACAGAAATACACAGAAAATAGTACAAAGGCGAACTTATCCCTAAGAAGGGATTTCTTCCAGTTAACCTGATATAATATTTACAGATAATAAATAAATAAATAAATAAGTACAGTTGTATAATGCACTTCTGTTGCCGCTATAACATATATAGGTGTATATATAAGTGACCAATATAAAGTGACCCCACACTGCGTACATTTACTTTGAAGCAGGGCTTTGCTTACGCTGGTTTACAGATATTTATAGATAATGGTACGGAACCCTTCGTCCTTGAGTCCCACTCGCGATTGGCCAGTTTTTAAAACCTCATTCCCCTTGAACCGTTCATGACATGTTAGTTTTTTTTTATCATGTTCCTGCTACATATAAGTCATTGTTGCTCGTACTCGTCTACAATACAACAACAATACAAATACTCTTTATTGAACACCACAAATCAGTACAAAACAATACAGAAACAAAGAACAAAGTAGACAATAGGCGGTCTTATCGCTCTAATTAGTTACTAAGTGCAAGAGCCATAATATTATTATTATTAGGTACTGTTATTATAATAATAAGTTCTAGTTTTAAGATATTTTTTTAATAAATTGCTGCGCCTTACAGGGTAAATGTTTGAAACTATATATACATACATAAGTACATTATATAAGTAGTTTATCGACTGGTAGGTTTTAGGAGTTTATGTATTACTAGCTTATGCCCGCGACTTCGTTCGCGTAGAATCAGCAATTGCCATGTTTATCGCTATCCCGCGTTAACTATGCAATTTTTGTAGTTTTTTCCCGATCCCGTGGAAATTTTGGGGAGTCCTTTACACTTAAAGCCTTTAAAGAAACACACGTTATAAATGTTAAGTTCTTGCTTCCACTGTTTCGTCTGGAAACGTAAAATCCCGTTTTTCCCGTCCCTGTGGGCATTTCGGAAAATCCTTTCTTAGTGTTCCCCTACACTCCCGAATAAACCTACGTGACAAGGAACCCACTTGCCAAATTTCAGCTTTCTACGACCAGTAAACTGAAAAATCCTGTTTTTTCCCGTTCCCGTGGGAATTTTGGAAAGTACTCTCTTAATGCTCCTCTACACTCCCGAATAAACCTACGTGACAAGGAACCCACTTGCCAAATTTCAGCTTTCTACGACCAGTAAACTGAAAAATCCTGTTTTTTCCCGTTTCCGTGGGAATTTTGGAAAGTACTCTCTTAATGCTCCTCTACACTCCCGAAGCAACCTACATGCCGAATTTCAGCTTTCTGCAACCAGTAAAACGAAAAGTCCCGTTTTCCCGTTCCCGTGGGAATTTCGGGAAATCCTTTTATAGTGCTCCCCTACACTCCCCAAGGGAACTTGAAGGCCAAATTTCAGTTTTATACGACCAGTAAAACGAAAAATCGATCCCGTAGAACTGAATATATAAATCCCGTTTTTTTCCTTATCCCGTGGGAATTCCCAAAAATCCTGAAATTAGTTTCTTAGTTTTGTAATCACCTACTTCTGTATCAAATTTGAAGAGTCTAGTTATTATAGTTACTGAGATAGCGTCACTCGGAATCGAATATATAATTCCCGTTTTTCCTTATCCCGTGGGAATTTCCAAAAATCCTTCCTTAGTGGATGCCTACGCTGTATAAGGTATCTATGTGCAAAATTTCAAGTCTTTAAGTCCAGTAGTTTGGGCTGTGCGTTGATATATAGTTAAGTCAGTCAGTCAGTCAGTCAGTCAGGACTTTGAATTTTATATGTATAGATATTCGGTAAAGTTATGTATTGTGGCTCTCAGTGTTTGCAATTTTTAAACTCACTCGTCCATCCCTAATATAATACTCCTTTACGCTTTTTATTCCTTTTTTCCTTTAATACGCCGCCAACTTGCTGAACATGCCTGCGCGCAGGCGCATGCACCTAGCCACTTTGCTGTTCGGTGTGAGACGTCACGAGACCCCATCATACCTCTTTAACAAGATGGTTTGGTCAAGGAGTGAGCGCAGGAGCGCAATGGTTCTCATACCTAAGCATCGGACTGCGGCATTTCGAGGCAGTTTCAAGTTTGCGGCGTCCAAGTGCTGGAATGATATTCCTCCCCCTATCCAAGGATCGTCAAGTAGTTACACCTTCAAGCGCAAGCTGAAGGATCACTTATTGACGCTCCAAAAATCCTTACAATAGTCCTCCAGCACTTTGTACTTTCATATGCCAACCTGTTGTTTTTGAAAAATTTAGTTTTCCCTCCTTTTTTATTTTTTGTTTATTGTAAACTATTTAATTAATTTATGTATTTTTTAGTTACATATAAGTCGGGTTCTATCTACCTATGTATTGCATTATTTACGAAAAAGTTTATGGATTATGTAGTATATTTTATCTGTGTATCGTTTCGTGAGTCATAGACGGTTCTGGCTGAAAATCAGTGCTGCAGGTGTCTAACGCCTCAGCGTAATGCTGAGCCAGCGACCGTTTCACTTTTGCGAAGACACACACAACGGTGATGATCTATTTTACGTCTCTATGTTTTTTATTGTTATACCTTGTTTATTTTCTATAAAATTGTGTATATTGTCTTATATTTGTGTGTCTTGCAAAAAGGAATAAATGCCTTCTTTCTTTCTTTCTTTCTTTCTTTCTTTCTTTCATCCACTCAAAGGTTGACTGGAAGAGATCCCTTAAAGGGATAAGTCCGCCTTTGTGCATGTATCTCAGTGTTTGTCTTGTTTATTTTGCACAATAAAGAGTTTACATACATAAACTAAAAACTGGAATTCAAGACCAAAAAATCTACGACAATGTTGCCACTGAAATAAAATATGTGTACAATAGTACATTCCTTTTTTTTTAAACACACGATAGAATATTATTTTTATTAGTAATTTCGACCCTATAATTTAAAGAAGTAATTTTGTTTACTTACTTTTCCTTTCTGTAGCAGGTTAGCTGGAAGAGATCCCTTCTTAGGGATAAGTTCGCCTTTGTACTATTTTCTCTGTATTAATGTATTTTTATATTTTTTATGTGCAATAAAGAGTTTCCATACATACATACATACTTTTATATAAATACTATACGCCTGAATAAAAACTTAAGCATTTCGTAATTTTTGGTTGAAAAACTGGTATTGTGCTTGTATTTCTTCAGGTATTCATAACATTTGGTGCAATAATTTACAATTAAGATAAAATCAAACTAATATTTGATTTAATTTTTTACATACATTTAGATAATCAACTAAACTGTAGAGTAGATAATAGTGTTATTTGTTAGTTTGTGTCTTCTACGGGGGCTTTGCGTGTGCGCACGTAATATGGAACCTCAAGCAGGACCTTCTCGCGAGAAGGAAATTCTAGACCTAGACCTGTTTATGTTCCTTAGAATAAAATTGTCTCAATATTAATTGAGTTGAAAATAAGTTACTATTTTTTTTCACAAAATCCATATTTAATAGCAATACAAAGAATCATATTAAAAAAGGTTGGCGAAACCTGAAAAGTTTATTTGACAGTGACATAAGTGACATTGACAGATTTGACAGTGACATATCTGTCGTAGATTTTTTGGTCTTGAATTCCAGTTTTTAGTATACATACATACCATCTTTGTCTCAACATTTTTATGCAATAAACAGTTTGAGTTTGAGTTTTCCGCTTTAAAATTAGCAAATCATTTGTCGACCGCTCCCCAGACTTTAAATTTTGAATACATAATACTTTATTATGCAGACTGGATGTCGGCTACTTGAAAACAAAGCTTGCATTATGCAATTCAGTGTTTGAGAATAGGGTTCCAACCAGTTTTGATGATTCTGCCAATGGCGGGGTGGATAAGACACTGCCAATAGACTTTAGTCCTAGGCCCACTTTTTTATAGCACATCACTCGAAAGTGGTATAAATCTATTAATAAAACATTAAAGTTAGTAGTAAATTAATATTAACTAGCTGTTGCCCGCAACTTCGTCTGCACAGAATTCGTTTATCGCTATCCCACAGGAATTACTCAATTTTCCGGGACAAAAAGTAGCCTATGTGTTATTCCAGGCTATAATCTATCTATGTTCTAAATTTCATCCAGATCTTTACAGCCGTTCTGGCGTGAAAGAGTAACAAACATCCATCCATCCAGCCATACTTACAAACTTTCGCGTTTATGATATTAGTAGGATTACTTGGACATTGGCGAAGTTGTCGTCGCTATAACGACTTGATACGCCACAAATAAGAAGATGAAGAAATAAAAATGACGATGAAAATGAGGGTAGTTGTCGAACAGCCGCGCGAGCAGAGCGCTGGCGCGCAGTGTTCGTTTCGCTGCCACCGGGGCGAGCGCTCTAGGAAGAAGGACTATGAAATAGTCCGAAACATGTCGAGCATCACTCGACTTTTTATACGTGACTAATGATGATTAAGTCTCACGGTAGTTTCATGTTGAAAGAAATAAAAACTTGTAAAATAAACTAGTCTATTCAACAACATTTGATTCTGCAGAAACTTAGAATGTATGCGGGTAATACACACACACACACACACACAAATCACGTCTTCATCCCTTACGGGGTAGACAGAGCCTAAGGTAACATGTACCTACAGGCCACATTTAGCAAGATTGTGGGCGTATAGATGGAAAATGGAATCAAAATAGTGATGGGTTGCTAGCCACATCGCCTATAACATGATTCCTATGATTTTCGCTCATTCCCTCGATGGGCTTTTACCATCTGCGCGGGTAGAGAAGCATTTGGTACATTCTATGTTTTTTCTTTGCTCCCAGACCAGCGTGCGGGTAATGCTTCTTGTTAATATATAGGTACTCAACAATTAATGCGTGCGTGTGCGAGAGTGTTTAATAATTGTGGCTTTAAGTGTTACGTGATTTTGTATTTATACAGAACTAGCTTCTGCCCGCGACTTCGTCTGCATAGAATTATACATAAAAACCTTCCTCTTGAATCACTCTATCTATTAAAAAAAACCGGGTGTGTAATGATTGATATAAAAATATTTAATATATTTTCTATCGATATATCAACATTTGATATAATTTCAAAGGGTATAATCACTCATTGTGTATAATAAACGTTTGGTATAATTTTAAAATATATAAATTTATTTCGTATATTTATCGTTCGGTATAACGCTTATTTCTTATAACGATTATATGGTATAACGCTCATTTTATATACAAAAATATTTTTATAGCAGTTCGTTTTTGTTGGGGGACGCAGTTTAAACCTAACCTAACCTACTTTTTGATAGCAGTTCGTTTTGTGATTATGTCTCTAATACATTATATCAATAATGGTTATGCCAATTGTTGTATTTTATATAAAAATAGCGTTATACCATAAGTTCATTATAGGAAATAAGCATTATACATAAAGAATGTTATATTAAATGATATTATATCAAATGATCATTATAAGAAATGATAATTATGTCATATGTAAATATATTAAGTGTTGTTATATGATTTAATAATTATATCAAATGAGCGTTATTGCTACTAATATTATACCAAAAATTTTTATATACATCGTTACGCACCCAAAAAAACCGCATCAAAATCCGTTGTGTGGTTTTGAAGATATAAGCATACATAGGGACACAGGGACAGAGAAAGCGACTTTATTTTATACTATGTTGTAGTGATATAATGTAAGTATCATAAGCAACAATTACAGATATCCATTTTATTTCATCTCCTAACACATAATAATGGTTTTAAAATCATCTCTGACTTGTTTAAAGCACACAAATAATTGTAATTAGATTACAATTATTTTCGCAATTCGCTTCCCACGCACGCTAACGTATGTCAGGATTTTGTAAAACGAATCTTGAATAATTGAAAATGATCATTTTTTTTTTAATATGAATAGGAAGGCAAGCGAGCACTTGAGTCACGCCCACAGACACCCGCAACCCCGGAGGGATTGCAGATGCGTTGCCAACCTAGAGGACTAACATGAAATGCCTTTTGTGCCCGTAATTTCCCCGGCTGTCTTACTCTCCACACCGGAACACAGCAGTGCAAGCACTGCTACTTAGCGGCAGAATTAATAAAGTTTTATAGCAGTTAGTTTGAAAGCAAGTGCGAGTAAAGTTTTAGTTACTTCGAGTAGCGCTACTCACGTAACTCATGAATGAAAATGTACACTGAGAGCATAGTCCTGAAATTCATCTTAAGATTCGTCAATTAAAGGATCAATTAATTAACCACGAGCGTCAAACTTTGCCAGGGTGTTCAGACAGACTTACCTGACAATTCTGTGAAAAGAAATTAAAGGGTATTTTGAGAGAGAGAGAGAGAAACATTTATTTACACACATTCGATACACGTAGATATGTAACAGGAAGAAATACAATATACTTAGGAATAGTACCGATATGGTGTAAAATGGGCCCCACTCAGCATAATGTTGCGGCAAGCCGCAACGCTGTTTTTCAGTAGGACCCAGATAAAATTAAAAAAACTAAACATATAAAATACACATACACTGGCGACACGAACGCCGGTGGAAAACACTATACAAACAAGCTGACAAATATACGGAAGGATGTATGGCAACACTCGATCAGTTCAAATCGCATTAAACCAATTAAACCGAAACAAGTTAAGCCAAACGTTGATTTGGATATTGCAGTGAGTTAATTATCAATTTCAATAGTTTTGACATTGTAATGTACCTATCACATAACCCTCGATAAACCATAAAACAAACTAAAAAGTAACAAAACATTCGTATGACTAGTAGTCGGGTGGGAACACAGCCCGGCCCATAGTTTGACACCCTGTAGGTATATAGCCTGTAAAATCACAAAATAGATTTATTGTTAGGTAGGTTATTTACTTTAATGTTATTTAGTTTTAACTCAGTCACTGCAGTTAATTATGTGCATAATGGCGGTCGGGCACCGACATCAATGACATCATTATGCAGTGTCGATGTTATTCGATAGTTTAAATAGGTACTGAAAATTTTTAGGCATCTTTAACCGCCGAAACGAGACGGACTCAATTCGACGCGAACATCAAAGTACTAAATCCTTCCATTTGACCGCATCCAACGCAGAGCTGCTCGATTTGTCTCGATTTGATGAGCCGCTGGCTGGGGCTGCATGCCGCAACCGCGTGACCATGGTCGACGCCGCTGGGCAGTCAGTCGTGTATTACTTTTTCAATGTTTTTAGGGTTCCGTACCTCAAAAGGAAAAAACGGAACCCTTATAGGATCACTTTGTTGTCCGTCTGTCCGTCCGTCCGTCCGTCCGTCTGTCAAGACCCTTTTTCTCAGGAACGCGTGGAGGTATGAAGCTGAAATTTATATCAATTACTCAGGTCTACTGTCCCTTGAAGCTGTGAAAAAATCAAACTTCTAAGCCAACGCAATCAAAAGATACAGCCGTTTATGCCGCAAATTTCCGCAAATTTTCAACTCTCAAGGGAATCAAAACCTACAAGGTAGTTCCCGTGAACGCAGAATCTTGAAATTTGGTATGAAGGTAGGTCTTATAGCACAGATTAAAGAATAATTGCGAAAACCGTAAATGTGTATGTATGTCTGTATATAGCAGTGACCAATATAAAGTAACCCCACACTGCGTACATTTTGCTTTGGAACAGGGCTCTGCTTACACTGGTTTTAGATATTTATAGATAATGATACGGAACCCTCGGTGCGCGAGTCCGACTCGCACTTGACCGGTTTTTTTTTATTGCCCTTGTAACGCATAAAAAAATAAAAAAAAATAATAAAGAATATATGTGGGCGGTTTACTCTGCCCTATGTTGTTGTTATAAAAACAGGAAATGGAAGATTGTTTAAGTTACGTTACACTATGTTGTTGAACTGTTATAAAATACTCACGTTGCACAGATAACTCTCGGAGGGCCTGAACCTTTGTAGTACAAGGTCCTCTTGTTTGCTACTGGGTATGGGTTTCGTCGGAAGACAAACAAATGCGAACGCTGAACACACAATATATTACTTTAGCGCGACATGGCGGTTACGGCCGCAGTGAAACAATTAGGAAAACATGCTTCTCTTATGAAATAATTATATTAATTAAACCTACACTGGCTCTAGATGGCCGGCCGGCAAAAAGAAAAAAATAAAGTCCACGGTACCGTTCGCAGTGTGTATAGACGTCGTCGTGACCTCGAATGATAGGCGCGCAGATTGGCGGCGCGGGGGAGGCGAGGATTGGTCGCACGCCGCGGCCTGGGCTAAGCCGTGGCGGCGTCGCAGGGACGGCTACGTCTAAGCTGAAGCCGCGCCGCGAGCTCTCGGCTCGCTTTGGGGGCGGCCCAGCTGGAGCCTACGGTGCTAGCCTTGGCGTCGCGCCGCGGGCGAACCCAGCGGCGCATCCAGCGGGCGCTCAATGCGACAATCGTGCCGCCGTTGATGGGCGGGCGATGGCCGAAGATTGTGTGACACCAATTGACGTCGGATGTACGATATCCGCACCGCACGGCACTGACACACACACAACACTGCACACGCGGCGGACGGGAGTTTGTTAATGCCTCGGGCGAAGCGACATTTCGTTAACACTGCCCACTCGGGCTACTTAGGATGCTACATTCACATCTCGTGACAAGGAAGGTCCCAACTGTGAGGCGAACAGCGCGGGAAAATGAGCTGCAACGGGACGTGACCACACGCTGACACGGTCCGTTGACAACTGTCGGTAAGGGCGCTAGTGCGCGATCAAGACGGAAAAACGTCAATATTTGATCGATCTTTTCAGAGGTCGATAGACAAAAATGGGGTTTTTATTTTATGAATTATATACCCAAAAATACTCCCTGGAGTTCTGTAAATACTAATATAAGCGGATAATTTCTACGTTCCTCGGTTTTTTAGGAATTAATGTTTTTGTGTTCCATTGATGTTAGTTATCGACTGTTTCCAACCCTCGGTCACAAAATTTACGGAGGTAGCCTGACAAAACTCACTGACGTTTATGAAAACATGAAAAATGATTTCAGCTTTCGCCTGTAAAACCATAATAAGATGAAAGAGCGTATTTTTCTGATTCCAATGGTACCTATAAACGTATAGTTTGGTTCGTAGGCTGTGACGTAATAACACGAAATATCATGTTTCCTGGGTGTACTTTTCGAGGCTATATTTTACTAAAATTCCTGTATTTCAGTCGAAGCTAGTATTTGATTATAATTAAATGATACCTAATAAACCTGGTTTTGATATTAGTTTGCTATTTAACATGTTATTTCGGTAGAAAAGTGCCTCCGGGGAAGTCATTGTCGCGCGTATGCAAATTAGCTAAAAGTCTTGTAGATATACCACTACAATACACCCCTTGGAAGGAAAGAGGTTAACCAGTAGGTTGACCGAGGCAGCCGGTGCACTCGGGAAAAAAAAAATGTTCTGAATGAACTTTGTTTTTACTTATAATAAACAATAGTGCTATATTACTTAGGTTGAGTAATGCTAAGAACTAATGTTATACCTAATGTTTGTACCTAGAATTTCTAACTGGGATCCCATAATTACTAAGAATTAACTAAGCGCTTCTAATATTGTCCTTATCATTAAATTTTTAAGTTTAAGTTACTTCATGCTACCATGCATACTGACATGCATTAATATTACTAATTATTATTATTTGTTTCAAAGGGATTTATTTAAAAAAAAAAAATCACACATCCTTAGATGGCCTACGGACTCAACCTATTATGGTTGGAGTCCTTGGCATCGCGATTTACATGTCTACCATAGTATGATGACTAGAGACCGGATTATATGCAACATAAAAAGCTCGTTATATGCATGCAAATATGCATGAAAAATGCTTGAAATATGCACGAAAATTGGCAAAATATGCAAAATATGCAAAATGAAATGATAAATTTTAGGAACCCAAAAAAAAGAGAAAAGTAAGCTTTAATTTTTTTAATTTAAAATTAGCATACAATTAGTAAGTTATTTTTTATAGACGGCAATAGGTAGATACCTACAGTAACATTACATGTCACTAAAATTATTAAAAAAATTTATAAACGTAAACAATCAAATATTTTTCCAAATTTTCAGTGGTAAGATTGTGTCGTCGATCATTCAGAATATTTTTGTATGTGGAAAAAGTTCGCTCCACATCCACTGAGGTAACTGGGCAGAATTTGAACTTGGGTGCTATGTTAGCACTTATAGTTTCTGGCAAAAGTTCTGCCGTCCCATTAATGAAACTATCAATTTGACACAAACTTTCAAAACCTTGTCGCAATTTGAAACGCAGGGTGTGCTCGCACTCGGAAAAATATTGTAAATGTACCGATAATATGCATCATAACTAGATTTTGGGTAAAATATGCAATTACCGCTGAAAATGCCTTAAATATGCAAATGCATATGCAAATATGCAAATGCATATAATCCGGTCTCTAATGATGACATAATATCTAAAGCAAGTAAGTGAGCAATTCTCACTAGTTTGTCAAGTAGGATTCCATGTTATTGGATTTACCATTGTTGATCACAATTATGTTAAAAATGTTCCTTTGTGGTCCTGCCATAAAGGTAATGAGGCTATTACAGCACACTCAGTAATTTGTGAGACTTGTAAATTTGGGCCCAGAAATTTACAAGGGTAAAAAACTTATTTTCCATTGTTTTGGAAAAAGTATGTGACCGAACGTGGCGAAAATGGTGCCTACGTGGTACACAAAAATTGTAGGTTGTAAAACCATTTTGTCAGGAAAAGATTGACTAAAAAAATTTTTTTTTTTTTTTTGTGCCATTATATCACTGTTACACACGGGATTGTATTTTTAAAATGTCTTTTGCATGGTATTTACCTATGTAACCTGTGTCTATCTCTTCCAACTCGTAAACTACATCAGATAGTTTGTTAAGGACTTTGCACTTGACAAATCTAGGTGCCAGTTTAGCGGAAAAGAACTTTGCTGCATTGGACTGTACGAAATTTCGCCTCCATACAATGTCACCGACGCTTAACCGCAGCTGCTGGCGGCGCAGGTTATATCTGTTGGCGTTTTGTTTGTACGCTTTGGTCAATGCAGAACTGACGCGTTGGTAAATGTTTGATAACTCTTCCAATGCGGCTGCCTTATCGGTCCTGTTAGTGACTTGGAGATCATCTAACGAATCTGGTGCGCTGCTCCTTATAGTATGCAGCGAGCCATCCGTTATTATCTCATGACCTGTGGCTAGGAAGTGTGGTGTGTAACCAGTGGCTATGTTAATGGTACTGTTTAGGAAAAGTTGTATTTGTGGAAGGAATCTGGACCAGTTCCTGTGGTCCTGTTCCACTAAAATAGCTAGGCAAGTCTGTACCGTTTGGTTATATCTCTCCACAGAATTTGACTGCGGACTGTAATATGCATTGTAAAATATCTTCGGAATTGCATATTTTTGTGCGAAGTTTTTAAAATCTTTGCTTTGAAATATTGTGGCATTGTCGCAAATAATTATACATGGAGTACCGTGCTTATACAGAATCTCTGATTCAATGAAGGATGTTACAGTTTTAGTGGTCGCAGTTCGCAGAGGATGTAACCAACAATATTTAGTAAATATATCTACTATGGAAAGAATGTAAATATGACCAGAACGAGACTTAGGCAATGGGCCTATCAAGTCAATTGAAATAGTGTGCAAAGGCTTATCAACTCTTTTTTGGTTGGTCATGTGACCATGTGGTAAAGTATTTGGGTGTTTGTACGCTTTACATTTCTCACAACTGGATACATAATTTTTAATGTCCTGGTACATTCCTTTCCAGAAATAGTTCTCTTTTATTTTGTTTAGAGTTTTATATGTACCAGGATGTAGTTGTTCATGGTTTTCTCTTATGCATTGATCAACCAATTCGTGTGGGATTACTAATTTCCATGAACTATCTGCCTGTAGCTGTGTGGTTTGCTTGCAATATCTAAATAATGAATTGTCTTTTATTAAGTAATTTTTATGGAATGAAGGGTTTGATTTAACATTTTTGAATAGTTGGTTATACCAATTGTCTGCTGAAGTGCTACCACCACTGAACGTTACGACTCCGAGCTCGACCCTCGACAATACATCTGGCACTACATGTAGTTTTCCTTTCTTGTGTCGAATTTCGAAGTCGAAGCACGATAACTGCATGGCCCAGCGCGCCAAACGACCTGAGGGGTTGTTTAGTGTCTTTAGCCATTTTAAGCACATGTGGTCTGTAACTATGATAAAGTGGCTGCCATCAATGTATGGGCGAAAATGGTTTATGGAATCTACCACTGCTAGCAATTCTCTCTCCGTGGTGCCAAAGTTTCTCTCTGTTTTAGAGAGTAGTCTTGAGTGAAACGCTACCGGGTGTTCGACACCATCTACTTCTTGAATCAGTACACTTCCGATTCCTACTGATGATGCATCGCAGTGGATTTGAAACGGTAGGGAAAAATCGGGACAGGCTAATACTGGAGCTTGAGTGAGAGCTTCCTTAAGCGCTGTAAATGAATTTTCGGCTGCAACTCCCCAAGCTATTGCCTCCCTTCCCTTTCTTTTTCCTATCAGCGCTGTCATCGGAGCGATGATGGTTGAAAAGTGGTTGACGAACCTCCGGTAGTATGAACATAAGCCAATAAACGCGCGCAATTGCTTCGCTGTGGTAGGTCGTGGAAAATCTTTTATGCAATTTAATTTCTGGGGATCTGTCTGTAAGCCTTTGGAACCAACTATGTATCCTAAATACTTTAATTCATCCTTGCAAAATTCGCATTTTGAAAAATTCAGAGTCAATCCTGCTGTTTGTAATGTTTGGTAAACATCTTTTAATATGTGTATGTGTTCTGTAAAAGTACTGGTAGCGACCAGTAAATCGTCACAGTATCCGAAAATTTTTTCGCCGTACTTGTGCTGAAATAAGGAGTCAATTAGGCGTTGAAGTTCGCATCCAGCATTGGACAAGCCAAAGGGCATACGTTTAAATTCGAATAAACCCCTATTAGGAACAACAAACGCTGTTTTTTGGCATGAAGTACCAGAACCATCAATATTGTCTGAGTCGCAGAGTGGTATCTGCCAGTAAGCAGCTGAGAGGTCAATGGAGGTCAAGTAGCGGGCCCCCTTTAGGTTATCTAAGATAGAGCTAATATATGGCAGCGGGTAAGAGTCTTTTATGGTTACATCATTTAACTTTCTGGCGTCTAAACAAAACCTGAGTGAACCGTCTTTCTTTGGGGTCATAACTACAGGGTTGGACCATGGGTCCCTGTTCGGGCGCCAATTGTAACGCATAAAAAAATAAAAAAAAATAATAAAGAATATATGTGGGCGGTTTACTCTGCCCTATGTTGTTGTTATAAAAACAGGAAATGGAAGATTGTTTAAGTTACGTTACACTATGTTGTTGAACTGTTATAAAATACTCACGTTGCACAGATAACTCTCGGAGGGCCTGAACCTTTGTAGTACAAGGTCCTCTTGTTTGCTACTGGGTATGGGTTTCGTCGGAAGACAAACAAATGCGAACGCTGAACACACAATATATTACTTTAGCGCGACATGGCGGTTACGGCCGCAGTGAAACAATTAGGAAAACATGCTTCTCTTATGAAATAATTATATTAATTAAACCTACACTGGCTCTAGATGGCCGGCCGGCAAAAAGAAAAAAATAAAGTCCACGGTACCGTTCGCAGTGTGTATAGACGTCGTCGTGACCTCGAATGATAGGCGCGCAGATTGGCGGCGCGGGGGAGGCGAGGATTGGTCGCACGCCGCGGCCTGGGCTAAGCCGTGGCGGCGTCGCAGGGACGGCTACGTCTAAGCTGAAGCCGCGCCGCGAGCTCTCGGCTCGCTTTGGGGGCGGCCCAGCTGGAGCCTACGGTGCTAGCCTTGGCGTCGCGCCGCGGGCGAACCCAGCGGCGCATCCAGCGGGCGCTCAATGCGACAATCGTGCCGCCGTTGATGGGCGGGCGATGGCCGAAGATTGTGTGACACCAATTGACGTCGGATGTACGATATCCGCACCGCACGGCACTGACACACACACAACACTGCACACGCGGCGGACGGGAGTTTGTTAATGCCTCGGGCGAAGCGACATTTCGTTAACACTGCCCACTCGGGCTACTTAGGATGCTACATTCACATCTCGTGACAAGGAAGGTCCCAACTGTGAGGCGAACAGCGCGGGAAAATGAGCTGCAACGGGACGTGACCACACGCTGACACGGTCCGTTGACAACTGTCGGTAAGGGCGCTAGTGCGCGATCAAGACGGAAAAACGTCAATATCTGATCGATCTTTTCAGAGGTCGATAGACAAAAATGGGGTTTTTATTTTATGAATTATATACCCAAAAATACTCCCTGGAGTTCTGTAAATACTAATATAAGCGGATAATTTCTACGTTCCTCGGTTTTTTAGGAATTAATGTTTTTGTGTTCCATTGATGTTAGTTATCGACTGTTTCCAACCCTCGGTCACAAAATTTACGGAGGTAGCCTGACAAAACTCACTGACGTTTATGAAAACATGAAAAATGATTTCAGCTTTCGCCTGTAAAACCATAATAAGATGAAAGAGCGTATTTTTCTGATTCCAATGGTACCTATAAACGTATAGTTTGGTTCGTAGGCTGTGACGTAATAACACGAAATATCATGTTTCCTGGGTGTACTTTTCGAGGCTATATTTTACTAAAATTCCTGTATTTCAGTCGAAGCTAGTATTTGATTATAATTAAATGATACCTAATAAACCTGGTTTTGATATTAGTTTGCTATTTAACATGTTATTTCGGTAGAAAAGTGCCTCCGGGGAAGTCATTGTCGCGCGTATGCAAATTAGCTAAAAGTCTTGTAGATATACCACTACACCCTACTTACTAATACCACTTGTTATTATTATTTCTTGTTTGTAACTAACATCTATGGATTTTGTCCGAAATAAATGATTATTATTATTAATAACCAGGCACTTTCTGGTCGGCTCGATTCTCTGGCTGTGTAGCATCCCTCTGCATACTGTACCGTATTTATCATGGGGAGTGCTCCGATGAACTCTTCGGATTGCTGCCTGCGGCTAAATTCCACTACCGTACTTCGCGGAACCGTCTGTCCTTCCATCCTCATTATCTTGATGGTTGGCAGTCAAGTACCCTGCGTTTTAAACGCAATTTCTTTCCTCGTACGGTAAAGATCTGGAACCAAGTTGCTGCTGCAACTTTCCCTGAGCGGTACAATTTAGGGATCTTTAAAAAGCGAGCCTTCCTGTTCCTCAAAGGGCCGGCTACGCACTTGTGATTCCCCAGGTCTTGCAGGTGTCCCTGGGCGACAGTGATTGCTTTCCATCAGGTGACCCGTCTGCTCGTTTGCCCCCTCTTATATATAAAAAAAAGAATATAATTTTTACAAGCTTTATATTAACTTGCAACGTATGTATGTATTTATGTAAGTATGTTTGTCCGGGTGGAATCTTGCAACTAAATTTTGAAGCAGATATCTTCAACCGGTCGAGCTGAAATTTTGCATACTTGTGGAAGTCAGATGACAATACAATAATCTGGTACCTGGTAGGATTCTGGTGGTCCAGCCAGGATCGTCTCCGCAGGAGGGCACTTTAACGGTTGGTGCGATTGACTTGAAATTTGGTAAACATTATATGTACTACGCATGGCCATGGAAATACAGTCAGCAAGAAAAGTTTGTATCAAAAATAAAATTTCTAGGGTATGTATGTATATGTATAGATCTTTCTCCCTTGCGGGGTAGACAGAGCTTAAGGTGCATATGATTAAGGGCGCATAGGTGGAATGGGAAATCAAAATAGTGATGGGTTGCTAGCCGCGTCGCCTATAACATGATTCCTAAGACTTTCGCCCATTCCCTCGATGGGCTTTTACCATCTGTGCGGGAAGAGAAGCAACTGTTTTTTTCTATGTTTTTTTGTTGTTTTTTTTGTTGTATTTCTAGGGTACCTACGTTATTTTTTATATTTTACAGATTATGTCCCCCGGGGTTGCGTGGCTTCACAGCGGTGAAAGATTTTTCAAATTGGTCCATTAGTTTCGGAGCCTTTTAATTCAAATGAACAATCAAATCTTTCCTCCTTATATTACTAGTAATAGATGTATGACCACGCATTAACTTTTCTATTTAAATTTGGAAAAAAATACAACCTGTCGGAAAAAACCGCCGTCGAATAATTAAAACCATAGAAATTTCATGTCACAATACATTTCGGTGCGCGCCACCTACCGGTTTGTTTGAAGCCGGTGCTTCTGATCTCGTGGCGCCAAACCCAATAGGCATCGACTTCAAACACATGGCAGGCGAACCGAAATGTGTTCTGATATGAAATTTTCAAGGTTATTTTCCACTACAAGCGGTTAGTTTTCGAAGGCGGTTTTTATGTATAATTCTACGCAGACAAAGTCGCGGGCAGAAGCTAGTGGAGTATAAAAAGAAAAAACTCCATTCCACATTTCGTCTAAATCAATGAGTAACAAATAATGCAGACAGATACACTCACAAACATTTGCATTTATAACATTAGTTAAATTCGTCGTGTTAACTTTGTAAACCTAACATTATTCAAATTCGATGTTGTATAAAGTTTTTAAAGATATTGACGAAGTTAATAGTATTTAAATAGAGTGTATTTATTCATGAACTAGCTGTTGCCCGCGACTTCGTCCGCGTGTGTTTTTGTGATACTTACGGCTTTTCTCGATATCAAAATTATTATTATTATGACTATTAACTTCGTCACGTGAACCACTGAAAGTGTTCGAAACTAATACTTTTAGAATTACGTCATGAAAATAATAATTTGCGACACGGAATCTTGAAAAAAAATCAGGTGTAAACTGGTTAATGACTCATCACATTTATTTATACCTTATTTTACAAATAGTTTTATTTATAGTTTCTTTATTCAAAAAAGCTAAGTACAGTTTTAGTTACATCAGTATTAATTTCGCCAAACTATGACGGTTATTGGCGAATACTGCGCTCACCTTTAACGATATTTATGTATACCCTGATTAATTTAAAAAATTAAATCTGTTCAAACCAAATAATACATTTATAAATGTTTACCTGTTTTACCTTTTACCGTTTTACCTTACGACTAACAATTCATTTACTAATCCGTTTTAATTAATATTTTGCGTCTCAATTTTTTCTAGCAGAAGATTTTTTAATTTATTTTCTTGGTTTAAGTACTCAAGTCACAGATTATTAACACTTATTATCATTCTACAAATTAATTACCTACAGGGGCCTTGCCATGATGTCTTAATGCGATTCAGTTTAGGTTCGCTCGCTGTTAGATTCATACTAAAAGCACCAACTTTTCACAATAAAATTCTGACATGTTCGTAGCGCAGGCGTAAACGCGCCTTTTGATTTTGCTTTTTTTTTTGGTTCTGTTTGTCCTTTTGGACAGGCTAAGGTCTGAGACCATACCGCATCGTCATCAGTGAGTTTTTGATTTTGCTTTTTATAGGCAAAGGTACCAAGAGCATGTCAGCCAAGCGTTTCGCGCCGCCCTCATAATAATATCAGGTTTTCAAATAAGAGTGCGTTCAAAAACCGAACGCGTTGTGAATAATGGCGCAATAAATAAAAACAAAAGTAACGGTATTGCATATTGAACTTTAGGTGTTAGGTAAAGAACACAATTTAGGACGCCAATTTAGGTTGATTTAGGTTTGACAAAAATCTCTTCGTTGAAAAAATACCTGTAGAACATGTAATTATTTTATTAATGTTTTTTCACAATTGACACAGTTTTCCGCTTATATGTCTTATGTACATTCGTATCTATCTATTTTCTCCGTAGTATTATTTTGTTTGTAATTATTACCAACTAATTATACCGAGGAAAGCTGATTTTCTTGAGTTCCGCTATTTTGTGCATAATCACCTCAAAAATTAAATTTCAAGAAAACTGAGAAATTATATTTACCTGTATTAAATTGGAAGTATTATTTAGCAATTTAAAAAGTTACACTTCATTAATTTTTATTGTATAGGTGTATGAAGTTAATTAATTTTAAACACAAAACCCTCTTTTTTGCGGCTCTGGGTGAGATTAAAAAAAAATGCTAAAACAGGTATTTCCTTATCTAATTTTATTTTTTCATACAAACTTTAACCCCCCTTTTCACCCCCTTTTTCCAAAAAATTCCAAAATGTCTGTAGCCTATATCCTATTCTGAATTTATTGAAATAGATTTGTGAACATTTCAACAATATCCGTTCAGTAGTTTTTACGTGATGCTCAGTCAAACAAACAAACAAACAAAAATTTTAAAAATTGTTTTAATATTTTCAGTTACCGATTTTAAGTCACCCTGGTCGGTTTTTTTTTAAATCTTCAATGTACAGATTTTTTGGTCTCAACGATTTTATTATATGTATAGATGTATAGATTATTACCAACTACTTATACCGAGGAAAGCTGATTTTCTTGAGTTCCGCTATTTTGTGCGTAATCACCTCAAAAATCAAATTTCAAGAAAATTGAGAAATTATATTTACCTGTATTAAATTGGAAGTATTATGTAGCAACTTTTAAAGGTTACACTTCATTGGTTTTTATTGTATAGGTGTATGAAGTTAATTAATTTTAAACACAAAACCCTCTTTTTTGCGTCTCTGGATTAGATTAAAAAAAAATGCTAAAACAGGTGTGTCTTTATTTTTACTACTTAGTATTTATTCTGAGTTTCATGATTCTAGAACAATCTAATTTTCTTTTTTCATACAAACTTTAACCCCCCTTTTCACCCCCTTTTTCCAAAATTTTCCAAAATTTCTGTAGCCTATATCCTATTCTGAATTTATTGAAATCGATTTGTGAACATTTCATCAATATCCGTTCAGTAGTTTTTACGTGATGCTCAGTCAAACAAACAAACAAACAAAAATTTTAAAAATGGTTTTATTATGTTCAGTTACCGATTTTAAGACACCCTGGGGCCTGATTTTTGGAAAGCACATGTATGAAAATACCACTCGAAAGTGGTATAAATCTGTTTATATCTTCAAAACTACAGCTCTAATCAAATTTTTGACTAGGTCACAAGATTAATGAGAGCCCTAAGTATTTTCTAAGCTACTCGTATCTCAAATTCAGCACAATTTTTCACCACTTTCGAGTGGTGTTTTCACACATGTGCTTTCCAAAAATCAGGCCCCTGGTCGGTTTTTTTTTTTAAATCTTCATTGTACAGATTTTTTGGTCTCAACGATTTTGTTATATGTATAGACAATACAATAAAAATTACATAAATGAAATTAATACAAATTAAACTATTAAATTAAAAACTAAACTAAAACTAATCTTAAAATAGTATTTTATAATGAGTAGTAGTTTTAGTTTTAGTATTTGCATGTATTATTTTGGGTTTTATTTTTAGTTTTGTAACTAAAAATAAAACCCCAGTACAGTAGCTACTTAATTAATGAAAGTAATGCGTTCTCCGAAAATGAAGAAGTCCGGTGTTCCCATACAAATATTAATGGAGGGTGTTCCAGTCTCCACGCCATGAAATTCTCGTAGGCTTTATCATTGCCGAGATTTTCTAGGCAACAAATTTTCCATCACTTCCCGGGCCGCCGCGGATATTTCTTTCGGTGTTGATTTAATTACGTTACGTTCTCATCCATGCTTTTTTATGACACGTTACAAAACTTTGTCAAAACTATTGCAGTCAAACGACAAAGAAGTCAAACAAGACACGAGCGGGAAACATGAAAACGACAAACGACAAAATTGGAAGTTCTTCTTCTTCTTCTTATTTGTGGCGTTTCAAGTCGTTATAGCGACGACAACTTCGCCAATGTCAAAGTAACCAAAATATAATTAAAAAAATCTTGTGACAAAATGTCGGCAACGTTGTACGGTAATGGTCAAAGACCCCCCTCCCCCCCTGTCGGGCTCTTAGCCAACGGTCAATGATATCCCTCAGAAACTGCCAGGAAATCATTAGCCGATGCCCAGGGTGCACCGGATCAAGCACTGCTCTTCCCTCCGGACGTATCCAAAAAGGAACCGCAGCTCTTGACCACACGTGGAGGTAACCCGACTCGCACCCCAAATTGGAAGTTTGTTTATCGTAAACTTTGTATTTAACTAACGTCTACTTTTTTTACAGCCTCGCGTTGGCGCATTTAGCCAAAACGTTTACCAACTTGCCAGTGACGTTACTAAAAATCTAATGCATTTAGTTCAGTGAGTTTCAGTTCCATAAAAAACCATAATAATTAAATAATTTGTTAAGTTGGTAGTCATACATTTTCATCGTAAATTTTATGTTGATCGTGTAAAAGTTTTACCTTGGTCTGGCAGTCTATGGCTGGCAGAGTAACGACGGAGCACTTTTACAGACATAAGCCAACAAGTGCTTTTTCTCAAAAATGTCCGTTAAAGTCGTCATTGTTAACTACATATCAGAACAGGAAGTTAATTGTTGCCGGTCAGTCCAAAATTAAAAAAAAAAAACATTACTGTCGCGCTAAACTCGACAGTAATGTTGCATACAAATTCCATTACTGTCTAGTTATTAACTTTTTAAAAATGCAAATCACCATTATAAAATAAAGGCACAAGACTTAAAACATGAAATTAAAAAAAAAAAAGCTAGTACGACAAAGTGTTTATCTGTGTCTGAAATAGCTTTAGGTGTTCTGGGTAGAAAATACACTCTTCAAATGCCATTGATAGAAAAAGGCGGCAAAGCAAAACAATTTTCACTATTTTATTTTCATTTATTTTTGTTGTTGTTTTATTTTCGATTTTTGAGAAATAGTACATTACTGCAGAGGCCGTGAAGTAAGGGATTGCTGGACGAGTTTGGGGTAGGTGGCCGAGTCGAAAACGAGGCCAGATAGAACGAGTCCTGCAATCCCTGTTCCGGCCAAAGCTTGTATAGTGCTTTTCTCAAACAATGTGAGGAAATATTAAAATTAAAATAACTACTAGACAATCAAGTAAATCATAGTTTATTATAGGGAAAAAGTAATTTTCTGAAAAGGAGGTTGTCCGGGTTTCTTTTCGCCAGTTCATGAAAGCATGTTCATGTAAATCTCTTTACTTTTTTCCGGTAGCATATTTTGCATAGCTAAATTTGCCTCCTCTTTTAAATGAGGCGGAGTACAGTTCATAAGTTCCCCGTCACTTTCATCACTAGAAGTCATTTTTATTTCTATTATATTATAATAACAATCACTACGAAATACGCATAAGCAGAAAAAAAGATTTTCGATTTGCCACCTTTTTTATTTTTTAAATGTACTAATTTGATCCAGCTATTTGAGCACCATGTTTAACCGCACATAAATATAGTACCATAGATTTTTTTTTATGTCGCAATTATGCTTAGATAGGTACAGATTGTGGTGGTGGTTGGCTGTATGTAATTTTTTCCTTTGCCAATTTAATTTTAGTATAGAAATTTAAAAAATTAGAGCAGCGGACAAAAATGGATTTTCATACTAACTTTTGTGGCCTAAGCCAAGAAGTAATGTAGGGAGCCATAAACGAGAAACTTCATGTCCTCATATCGGGACATTAACGCATACATTTCCGAGCATGTTTGAGAAAAGCACTATACTTGCCTCGGCCAGAATAGCATTGCTGGCTTCGTATTATTAAACGGACTCGCAAGCTCGTCCGTTCAAACCAATACTCAGCCAGCAATTGCCTACTTCCTGGCCTAGACAGTAATGTACTATTAGAGGGAATAGGCAATAAGACCTTTTTTTATGGTGTGGAAAATGCGCCTTATGCATCCGCCCGGTACGGGTTTACAGGGGGTATGTGGGGCGCCCGCGACGGCAGGCACCCCCTAAAAACCACACGGATTCCCTATTCGGTCGTATGTGAGGCGTTACGGCACTCGGTGTCTCCGCGACGCCCCACGACCACCCCGAGGTGGGGCTTCGCGGCACCTGTCCAATGCAGGTTTGGGAAATCCCGCCCTCCCCCGCTGGTGCCGCTTGGTTTTTTTATAGAGGTTGTCTCCTCGTGGCCTCCGTCTTGAAAAAGACAGCGGCCCACGTTCCCGGCGCCTACGGGCCGGGGTTACGTGTTGACCGACAGTGCTTATGCCCGCCGACCTTCACGTCAGCTCTCACAGTAGTACATGAAAGCAGAGCGGTACCGAAGGCATGATCGCGTCCGTCACCAAAAGCACCCGCGGGTACCCCTCTGGATTTTTTATAGAGGTTTACTCCTCGCGGCCCCCTGTCTTGAAAAAGACAAGCGGCCCACGTTCCAACCCGTAGGTCGCACCGCTCCGACGGTGAACTTTCGCCCCCGTCCATAATCCTTGCCCTCACCTTTCCCTGCAGGTACTGGGCTCAGGTTCGCCTCCATCAAAAAGGCGCCCAGAGGCGCCGCCCTCACTGCAGGTCCATTTCTGGACCCGCTGGCTCAGATCCCCCGCAACGAATTGCGGGTTTACCTTACCACCCCTCCCCCCCCCCCCCAGTCGGATATTAGCCAACAGTTAACTAACTTACAAAATAAATTAATTAACCGTTGTTGCCCAGGGTGCACCGGCCTAAGTATTACCCTTCCCCCCGTGAGGCCAAGAGCCTCTGTTAGAAGGGAACTGTAACGCTAGAGCTCTCGAGGAGGTTTCCGACAATATAGACCTATCCAAACTCTTTATATGAGTGTTCTTATAGTATTGCTCGTGATTCCATAAATCATAGATATAAATAGTACAGGAGTAGAAAAATATATTATCACTAGCTGTCCCAACTAGGCCCAAATGCCTCCGCGTTCTCCTGATCAAATCCTAAACAAGGCTTTAAAAATGTGCTTTCAATACAATACAATACAAATACTCTTTATTGAACACCACAAATCAGTACAAAACAATACAGAAACAAAGAACAAAGTAGACAAACTAGCTGTGCTTAGTAGTTAGTACCAATTCTTTTAAGCTGGGGTGCCTCATTTAGTTTTGTCGCCCCGGGCCTCTGACGGGCTTAGTCCGCCACTGTCTATGTTCCAAATTTCATCCAGATCTGTCCAGCCGTTCTGGCGTGAAAGAGTAACAAACATCCAAACATTCTCACAAACTTTCACATTTATAATATTAGTAGGATTTTGGGGCGTTGAATTGCATTTAACATTGATTTTATAACTAACTGCCTTTCGATTCGGCCGCAAACGTAACGTGGTGCGCATGAACGCGTGTAGCATACGAGATTGTTTAATTTTCGCGCACGTCTCATTTTACCGCCACTTGGCTGAACGGCGTCGGACCAAAGAGTTCTGTGTCAGTTTTTTTTTATTGTTTCGTGTTGTGTTGTAACTACTGGCAGGTTGGTTTAGTTTTTAATTTTGACAGTTTGGTGAAGGGAAAATATGTGATGGGAATTTAACGATTGACGCGTTCAACTTTTTATGTAGCTTTTGTTTTGATTGTTGTTAATTAAATGTAATGCTAAACTACAGAAAACTACCCTCATGTTAATAACAAAGCGAGCGGCTAAAAAATATAAAAATCATGTTATTACGGGTTAACTAATAGGTATCTTCCATGCTGGTCTGGGAGCAAAGAAAAAACATAGAATATACCAGTTGCTTCTCTACCCGCGCAGATGGTAAAAGCCAATCGAGGGAATGGGCGAAAATCATAGAAATCATGTTATAGGCGATGACGCTAGCAACCCATCACTATTTTGATTTCATTTTTCACCTATACGCCCACAATCTTGCTAAATGTGGACTGTAGGTAGCTGTTACCTTAGGCTCTGTCTACCCCGAAAGGGATAATGACGTGATTTTGTGTATAACTAATAGTTACCTAACTGATATTCGGGTAATGTTTACGGCATTTGTGGGTATCACCAACATTTTTGTGATAAAAGGTGTTACAAAAAATATCTTGAATATTGAATAAATAAATGTTATGAGACAATTGATTGATATTAATTAATTGATTTAGTGTCAAGTTAAGCGAGACTTGCGATAGTCCAAATTACTGATATTTAATAAATAAAAAACAACGGCGTTACTATGACGTCTTAATGCGATTCAATTCCGACTCAGTTCAGGTTTTATAATCTGTCTTTTTTAGTATGGATCTGACACCCATGATCTAACCTAACCTAAAAAACTTAATGTATTTCACACTTCGCGCCATGAGAGAGACTGGACCAATTTGTTAAGGAACGACATGATATTTTTAATAAAAAAAATGACTTCAAAAGTAATCTAAGATCTCAACATAAATATTATCTGTACAATTAGGCCTTCTAGTTACATAATCCGCAAGAGTACAATACAATACAATTCAATACATACATACATACCGTCACGCCTCTTTCCCGCAGGGGTAGGCGGAGACTACTTTGTTCCACTTGCTACGATCCTGACATACCACTTTCGCTTCATCCACATTCATCAATCTCTTCGTAGATGCTCGTCGGTTTCGGGTACTCCTGACCTGACCTTTTTCCAAAACGTCTCCTATTTGGTCAACAACAATACAATACAATACAATAACTCTTTATTGAACACCACATATAACAACCAAAACAGAAAAAGGTATGCTACTGGAATAAAATCTTTAATAACTTGCCTGAATGTATTAAGTCACTAGATGATAATAAATTCAAAAGGGAACTGAAGGAATGGCTTACAAATAAATGTTTTTATAATCTAAACTAGCTTCTGCCCGCGACTTTGTCTGCGTAGAATTATACATAAATACCTTCCTCTTGAATCACTATCTATTAAAAAAAACCGCATCAAAATCCGTTGTGTAGTTTTGAAAATATAAGCATACATAGGGACATAGGGACAGAGAAAGCGACTTTGTTTTATACTATGTAGTGATGATGAATATTTCTTATAGCTCTTCAAATGATTAGTTTAATTTTAAGTTCAATAATATTTTACGCCCGAAATGGGCAAACTGTTGATACTTTTCAATGTACAACATGAGATCTCATGTACACAGTTTTAGACAATAAATGATATCTATCTATCTCACCCAAATACTACGAAAATCCTTTTATTAAAAAATACATTTTATTCTGTTAATGAGTTTCTGGATATGACATTTTGATTTATTTATTTAATTTCATTGTTTTTTCTATTAATTTTGACATTTGGTTAATTTAAACCCTTTATTATATTTCATTATTTACCTGTAAGCAGTGACGATCCCTAGAGGAGAATTAATTTAATTAAATTGTACCTAATTGTTTTATTATTATTGTTTTTGATTTTGTCATTTTTGTCTTGACGATTGTCTTGTTTTCCTCTTGACGATTTCAATCTAAATTCTTCTAACTTGACAATGTACAATTTACAATGTACAATGAATGAATAAATAATCTAAATCTAAATCTATCCAAATTTTGGGCCGCCGAGTAAATTTACATACCCACGAAGCGCGGAACCCTGTGCGCATGTCCGACTCGCACTTGGCTGGTTTTTGGAGTTAAAAAACTTGTGTGCTTAGTGCTTCAGTGTTTATGGCTAACCTAGATAGACTTAGAGCACTGGGAAGACAGCAATGTTTCCCACGACACACACGCCATGAGAATAGAATCTATACCATCAAAAACATAAATGTGGAATGATAGCCAAGCTCAACATTAAACATACGCATTGTTATTGATATCGCCGACAAAAGATCTTGTATGTACCCATTTTCTGCAATAAACATTCTTATTCTTATTCTTATAAAAATTGGTAATAAGAACCTCATTTCAGATATACGCTCCTTATCTAATTTTCACATAAATAATTCCAGTATTCAGAGTTTCATAAGTCGAGTTTGTAGGTCGACTTTTCTAGATCAATATTTTACTGCTATAAGTCAGTGAGTCAGTCACAAAATCGCCGGTTTTTGAACGTTAGTTTTGAGCTACATTTATGGAATTACGCATTTTAGGCAAGCTTAAGGCTCTAAATGTGCCAAATTTCATGTACGAGTATGAAGGTTAAATAGGTTGTGAATTGTGAAGGGGTTAAAAGTAGCTCGAAATGGTTCGTGTAAATATACACACGGCAGTGTCCAAGGGCGGATCCAGCTTTGGCGCCAGGAGGGGGTCACATAGTCGTGGTCAAGTCAAGAACTTATAATTAAATTTTGATAACAATAGTCCTGGAACTAGATAACAAGTCCTGGAAGCAGCTCAGGGGGGGGGGGTCATGACGCCCCCCCCTGGATCCGCCCTTGGCAGCGTCGCCAGTTCCTTTTATTTTGAACTTGGCTGACACGCTTCCGCGTGTCGAGATACCATCTACGCTACGGCCTATAAAATAATGCAACACATTAGTGGTTTATTGTATACATGATACATTTCTTTTGCAATTGTTTTCACGCGTGATTTCACTTAAATAAGTTTCTGACGAATGTTTCATCATCATCATCACTATTATCACTACATAGACACTACATAGTATAAAACAAAGTCGCTTTCTCTGTCCTCATGTCCCTATATCCCTATGTCCCTATGTATGCTTATATCTTCAAAACTACACAACGGATTTTGATGCGGTTTTTTTTAATAGATAGAGTGATTCGAGAGGAAGGTTTTTATGTATACGCAGACGAAGTCGCGGGCAGAAGCTAGTGTACAATAAAGAGCTATACATACATAGGTACATACATAAATACATACTGCTTGTCCAAACCCATGTTGCGTGTGTCCGATTCTCCCTCTCCCTCTTTCTCTTCAAATTGTGTTGTTGTTTCATCTTACCCGATAATGACGGTCGTGAGGGTACAATCATTTTATTGTGCAATAGTTCTATGAGCTATTTCGAATAACATTTGACAAATGTCACACCGACTTGCCATTAATGGCGTTCGGATAGTGTAGTAGTTAGTGTCGGTGTTGTGAAGCCAGAGGTCCCGAGTTCAAATCCAGCGCTTGATTGATGATCATAAATTATTGTAGCCAAGTCATGGATTTCTAAATGTCTGTGAAAATTAGAACACAGAAAAATCCGAAAAGTAAAGCTATGGCCGGGAATCGAACCCGAATCCTCGTCATTCCGTGACGCGTGCTATACCCCTACACCACCCATAGCAGGTTCCCGGCCATAGCTTTACTTTTCGGATTTTTCTGTGTGTTCTAATTTTCACAGACATTTAGAAATTAAATTTCTAACGGTAAACATAAAAATCGAGAAATAAAAAAAACTTGATTCATTTGATAATAAGTCATGGATGTTGGTAACCCAAAAACTCTGTCTAGGGCATCGGAGCTCTCAAACGAATAGACTAATTTCGATGCGGTTTTTTCATTCGAGGGTCAGTTTCCATGCGGTCGTTCTTTGTAATCCTTCTAATATTATAAACGTGAATGTTTGTAAGTATGGATGTTTGTTACTCTTTCGCGCCAGAACGGCTGGACAGATCTGAATGAAATTTGGAACAAAGATAGATTATAGCCTGGAATAACACATAGACTACTTTTTCC
This sequence comes from Pandemis cinnamomeana, assembly GCA_932294345.1. Taxonomy (NCBI): domain Eukaryota; kingdom Metazoa; phylum Arthropoda; class Insecta; order Lepidoptera; family Tortricidae; genus Pandemis; species Pandemis cinnamomeana. The sequence goes on along the minus strand of OW028731.1, from coordinate 1,451,114 downwards.
CGAAAAATTGCGTAATTCCTGCGGGATAGCGATAAACGAATTCTATGCAGACGAAGTTGCGGGCAACAGCTAGTGTTTGATAAAAACCGGTCCAGCAAATTTAAAGATTGTTAGCTCTTTTCCAAAATGATGTAAGGCATGTTTGACATAAATTTGTTTTTTTTTATTTACGTATGAATACTTGATTTTTCAATTATTAGTGTTATGCAGAAACGTATTTATTCCATCACTATTTTGATTCCCCTTTCCATATACGCCCACAATCCTGCTAAACATGACCTTTAGGTCTTGTTAAGGCGGCAGTTTGCTGCCCTCCCCCCCAGTGGCGCCTGCCGGCGGGGGATGGGGATCCCCTGCTGGCAGCTATGGCCCACCAGTCTAGGGGAGGGACCTAGTATTCCCGCCCCCCCCCCCTCTTGGCGCGGGAGCCTTGGCGTAGGCTGGCGCGTTCACGGTGCCTCCATCATGCTCCCGTGGCGCCCTCCAATGGCGGGGAGGGAATCCCGGTGGGTTTTTAGTGGATATGCCTCCCCAAGGGCGGAGCTCAGGGGGGGGTCATGGGGGTCATGACCCCCCCCCCCCCTGAGCTGGTTCCAGGACTTGTTATCTAGTTCCAGGACTATTGTTATCAAAATCAAATTATAAATTCTTGACTTGACCACGACTATGTGACCCACTCCTGGCGCCAAACCTGGATTGACCCCCTCCTGGCGCCAAAGCTGGATCCGCCCTTGTGCCTCCCCTGCCTTTCGCTAAGAAAGGGGGCAGTGGAGAAGGAGAGTTTTTCCACTGGAAAAAAGGTCTTTCTACGCCGTAAGGGATAAAGACGTGATTTATGTGTGTGTACTTATTTATTCTATAACGTGAACAGAGTCCCGAGAATAAATAAATAAGTCAAGTATAATGAGACCGATCTGTTGGTGTAGACTACCTATTATAAGATTAAATATTGCCTCAAGCGTGCAAAGAGAACAGCCCACGCTATTGCAAATAAAAGCTCGTGTTTGAAGTCAAACGATAAAGTGACTGCATAGATATAGGGATAGCAAGTAAAGGTACGTGCGAGTGAAGTTTTAGTTGTGTATATTATCTTATATTTGTGTGTCTTGCAAAAAGGAATAAATGTCTTCTTTCTTTCTTTCTTTCTTTCTGTAAAATAAAAGATTAATAGTGTTAAATTATCATCATCATCATCATCATCATCTCAGCCATTACAAGCCCACTGCTGGACATAGGCCTCTCATTTAGATCTGCAATAAGATCGGAAGCGGCTTGCATCCAGCGCGATCCTCCGATCTTAATGAGGTCATCGGTCCACCTCGTGGGTGGACGTCCCACGCTGCGCTTGGTGCGTGGTCTCCACTCGAGGACCTTTCGACCCCATCGGTCATCCGTCCTCCGTGCTATGTGCCCTGCCCACTGCCATTTCAACTTGCTAATCCGCTGGGCTATGTCGGTGTCAAATACGATGCCGGATACTTATAACGGCCTTTTGAGTGGGAGGTGCGTTTAAAACGCGCAGTTCAGCCATTTGCGCAGGCGGCTTCCTCTGCACGTTTAAGTATTCAAATAGGCTTCTAGTACCATCGTGCGCGCCGTGTGCTCACACGATCACACGATGCTGATGCGCAATTATGACAGCATACTGATGAAGGGCATAAAAAAGTCATAAAACCTTTTTCACACCACCTGCTCGACAATGGCTTATTGTATACTAGCTTCTGCCCGCGACTTCGTCTGCGTAGAATTATACATAAAAACCTTCCTCTTGAATCACTCTATCTATTAAAAAACCGCATCGAAATCCGTTGTGTAGTTTTGAAGATATATGCATTACCGGCCAGTACCGCCGCAAACGCTACGTCCCGCAATTTTTAAATCTGTAATATCTTCGAAAATATTCATTTAAATCATATGCTGTAAAGGGCCATATAGATCTATATTAAATCAACAATGCATTTAAGGTATTTAATTGGATAAGGATTAATGCTGTATTGCTTAAAATCGCTTCGAAATATAGCCATTATTTGTCGTAAAAAGTAAATGACAAAAATGTTTTATTGTGGGCTTCTAGTAATATTGTACTGAAATTTATTATAACCCGTAGGTTAGTAATATGAATGTCACTTCCCATGGTTCTTATAGTGTCCAATTTCGTAAAAATCGCACGGCTCCGAAAATCGAGACGGCCACGCCACGGCAAGCGGCGTTCCATTTTCGAACGAATGAAACAAATCCTTCCTTATCCTTACTTCCTTACTAATCCTTCCTTACTAATATTATAAATGCGAAAGTAACTCTGTCTGTCTGTTACCTTTTCACGCTTAAACCGCTGGGCCGATTTAGTTGAAATTTGATATACAGATAGTTTGAGTCCCGGGAAAGGACATAGGATAGTTTTTATCTCGGAAAATTGCATAGTTCCCGCGGGATAGCACAGCCCAAACCACTGGAATTTTTCAAATTTAAGGCGGAACAAAGTTCGCCGGGTCAGCTAGTTACAAATAAAATAAAAGCTGCCAGTGTTTGCTGCTGTAATATTACACGCATAGAACTGCTAAGATTCCAAATAAAAATATTGCTGTATCATTACACAACTGGACTAATTTCTCAAACTTAAATTTTTACTTTTAGTTTTGTTTTACTGATGTTTTAATTAAATTCCTTTTCTAGTTACCTTGGTTTTGATTGTCTCGCAAAAGGTGTGAAACGTAGAGTATAGTTCTCGGAGATAAAACTGTTTATGTCTTGGGCGCGCTTAAATGCTTCGCTCCACTCAGGACTCAATCTTAATTCCCTCGCTACGCTCAGGAATTAACTCATAACACCCTCGCTACGCTCGGGAATTAAATCTGAAGTCCTTTGCTGCGCTCAGGATTCAATATCGCACCCGTGACATAATGCAGTGCTTTATCCCCTCGGTGTACAATCTACTAATAAAACCTTATAAAGGTTCCGACTTGCTTTGGATCTTGGAACAAATGAGCTAAAAACCGAGTAAGAGAAAAAGTTTATGTTCGTTTATGTTGAAACATAAGAAATATTACCACAGTAAATACTAGCAGTATGGAAACTAGGCTTATTTTTTGAAATAAATACCTACGCTCCAATAGAGCATTAGGGTTGTCGATTTATTATTTGTAAAATTGAAAAACTTTTTGTTTAGTTAGCGCTATCTCAGCTAGTAAGGCCTGTTTTAAAGTATGCGTGCGTCTGTTTATCTATGGCATCGTAGCTCTCAAGCCGATAAACCGATTTCGATGCGGTTTTTTTCATTTAAAAGCCAGTTTCCTAGCGGTGGTGCTCAGCCATGTTTGGTTAAAATCGGTCCAGCAGTTTGAAGAGTATCGTGTCTTTTCTCTTCTCTCACACACAACGCTCATGATCTATTTTTCTTGTCTTGATTATTTTCTATAAAATTGTGTATATTCTCTTTTATTTGTGTGTCTTGCAAAAAGGAATAAATGTCTTCTTACTTTCTTCTTTCTTTCTTCTTCTCTCTTGGTATAAAATTGTTTTTTTTATAGCGTACTAGCGGACCCGACAGACTTCGTTCTGTCAAAAAGATTTGGAATGTGGGACGCATACTGTTTTGATAGAATTTGAACTTTGTGCAGCGGTAATACAGTGCAAATTGACTCTTTGACGTTAGGAACACACCTACATTGCTTAGACAACAGTCAGTGCTTGTAATTTAATATGAACTTTATTGGAAAGCAATAAGGTTCTAATTTACTCTACATTTTAGTTAGAAAACGTTTGTATAGGAAGAAGAAAAGGGCTGTTTTTAGGGTTTTCCCGGCAATTATTCGAATTTTTCTCTCCGTAAGAACCATCCCCATACTTCAAGGAATATTCTAAAAAAATAATTAGCGGAATCGGTTCAGCTGCTCTCGAGATTTGAGCTTAGCAACACATTTTGCGATTAATTTTATATTTATAGATCATTTACTAGATAATTGCGCGGGGGTTTTTATTTGAATGAATATAATTTTATGTCATAGCAATTATTGTGCAGTTTATTATACGACTTAATGTAAAGTGACCATAAAGTGACGCACTCATTTAATTTCCACTATTTGTATGTATGTATGTGTGTATGTATAACTCTTTATCTCTACCAGTGGCGTGGCGTCAAGTATATCAGAAGGCAGGCCGAAAGTAATTTAACTAGCACTTTCCTCTAATTCTGCACAATAAAAGTGAAATTTAAAATGTTTTAATAAGTTTCGGTTTCGGTTCCGGCCGAAACAGAGAGCAAGACCGAAAGTTCGGTTTCGGTAACGGCTGAAAAATCAGTTTCGGTCGGACAGTATTTATCTTGCCTGATTAAGAATAAGAAAACTTTATTGACTGATACAGATACACACAGAATATTACTTATGGATTCTAACCAGCCAAATGGCCGCCACTCAGCTATGTGTCACGACAATATCCAGGATATTGTCGTGACGCTGATTTTCAGTGACGCCAGTTACAGAGTTACGGAGGTGGCTGTCACCAGGCACACATCCCAGTTCATACTGGTTCACGAAATCACCACTTCCGATACCCATACCTTATACAAGAATTATGATTACAATTTTATCATTTAAATCAGTTCTATAGTACCAACAATTTACATAATTCAACACATATTAATGTTAGTGTGTAGTGTACCTAGTGTGCGTGTGCGTTTGCGTGTGTGTTGTGTGTGTGTGTGTGTGTGTGTTTGTGTGTGTGTGTGTGTGTGTGTGTGTGAATGTGTCTTTGTGTGTGTGGATACATGTAGCTGGGGTGGAGGGGCTGCTAATGAGTTCGGTGACTGCCTATAGGGATTTTTGCTTGTCCGTCAGGAATTTCTTGAGACGCAGTTTGAATGACTCTATTGTATTTGATTCGGCCGCTTCTGCAGCCTGCTCTACTCGTATCAAGGTGATCTCGCAACATTCAAGCAAATTGCAACTCAACAAAACAACATCATACTCATTGTCAGGAATGCGGAACATTGCGCAAGAGTTGTGAGTCCAAGTAAAAAGTGAGAAACATATCAAATTCGTCAGAATCTAGGCACGGTAGTGCTGTGTAGCCAAGTTCGGTAATTTGGTATTATCCCATCAAAAACATAATAATAAATAATGCGAAATGAGAGCCAATTTCAATATTATATGTGGGGTGCGAGTCGGGTTACCTCCGCGTGTGGTCAAGAGCTGCGGTTCGTTTTTGCATCCGTCCGGGGGAAAAGCAGTGCTTGGTCCGGTGCAACCTGGGCACCGGCTAATGATTTCCTAACTGTCTCCGAGGGACATTAACGAATTTAATAATATCAATGTATAGTTTAATGTACTTAAATCTCATGGCATGTTTTGACAATATATTACAATCCTAGATTTAGATATTAACTACTACTACTATCCCTTATAGGATAAGTTCGCCTTTGTGCATATATTTACGGTATTTTTTTGTGATTTGTCCCTGCTTCTTTATATTTGTACAATAAAGCATTTACTTACTTACTATTGTTTGCTACAGGGCGTTACGGACTGACTTTGAACAGTTATAGTAAAAAGAAAGGTTAGGTACTAGTCTTTATATGTATGTACATGACTTGACAATGAATAAATAAATAAACTGATGTCATTGACCGTTGGCTAAGAGCCCGACTATGAGAGGGTTTTTGACCGTGTTCTACCGTACAACGTTGCCGACATTTTTGTCACAAGATTTTTGAATACTTCGCATCGATCGATGGGGCCATATTAAAAAAGAAGAAGACACCTAATTGCAATAAGGTTCTACAGTGGTACCTACGTGAACACTTCTTATTTGTGGCGTTTCAAGTCGTTATAGCGACAACTTCGCCAATGTCAAAGTAACAAAAAAATTAAAAAATCTTGTGACAAAAAGTCGGTAATGGTCAACCCCCCTCCCCCTGGCTCTTAGCTAACGGTCAATGATATCCCTCAGCTGCCAGGCAATTAGACGATGCCCAGGGTGCACCGGACCGAGCACTGCTCTTCCCGGACGGATCCAAAAACGAACCGCACTTTGAACACTTAATGCGCATGCTTCAAAAGTGCAAATCATGATCGTATTAAACGTAGGTAATAGTAGTTTAGTTATTATCTAAATCTAGGATTGTAATATGATGTCAAAATATGCCATGAGATTAATTAAGTGCATCCCTTCTTATATTATAAATGCGGATGTAAGTTTGTTTGTTACGGTTTCACGCGAAAACTACTCAACCGATCATCATTAAATTTTGTACACATGTTCTTGAAGGTATTAGAAGTAACATAGGATACTTTTTATTAAAAAAAACTGACGTTATCTGCGCGGACGAAGTCAAGGGCAAAAGCTAGTTAAACTACACATTGATATTATTAAATTCATTAATGTCCCTCGGTTACCGCTAGGAAATTAGCCGATGCCCAGGGTGCACCGGACCAAGTGCTCTCCCCGGACGGATCCAAAAACGAACCGCTCTTGACCACAAGTGGAGGTAACCCGACTCGCACTTACATCGCACTTTGAACACTTACTGTGCGTGCTTCAAAAGTGCAAATCACGATCGTATTGCACAAGTGACGCAACGAGGCACGCCCCAAGGCCGCGCGCGCGCAAGCAATTTGTTGCCCAAAATGTGTAATTAAATCTGTTGTATCATTAAAAGAGTAACGAGAACGACTCTGGCTCAGAATGCAGAATGCGCAGCCAACCAGCCAAGCCAAAATACAACTCGAACTTACATACACATACACAAATCACGTCTTTATCCCTTACGGGGTAGACAGAGCCTAAGGTAACAGGTACCTACAGGCCACATGTAGCAAGATTGTGGGCGTATAGGTGGAAAATGGAATCAAAATAGTGATCGGTTGCTAGCCTCATCGCCTAAAACATGATTCCTATGATTTTCGCCCATTCCCACGATGGGCTTTTACCATCTGCGTGGGTTGACAAGCAACTGGTACATTCTATGTTTTTTCCTTGCTCCCAGACCAGCATGGAAGAAACAACAACTCGAAAATGATGAAAAATTGTGCTGAATTTGAAATACGAGTAACTCTAAGAGCCGTAAGAGCCGTAAGTATCTTCTAAGCTTTAGAAGTGGGCCTTATGGTCGCAGGTCGTGGGTCCAAGTCCGAGCTCATCTGTGTTTCAAATTATTTCGGTGAAGAAAAGCATCGTGAGGAAACCTGCTCAAATAGTAGATACATACATACATACATACCGTCACGCCTCTTTCCCACAGGGGTAGGCAGAGACTACTTTGTTCCACTTGCGACGATCCTGACATACTTCTTTCTAATTGCATGCTGGTTTGGGAGTAAAGAAAAAACATAGAATGTACCAGTTGCTTCTCTTCCCGCGCAGATGTTAAAAGGCCATCGAGGGAATATCCGAAAATCTCAGGAATCATGCTATAGGCGATGCGGCTTGCAACCCATCACTATTTTGATTCCCCCTTTCCATCTAAATGCCCACTTTAGGTCTTGTTACCTTAGGCTTTGTCTACCGCGTAAGGGATAAAGACGTGATTTATGTAAGTATGTGTATGCTTAGGATAGAATGGTATAGATAATTTTTCAGGTTACGTAATGGTTTTCGACGTAATTCTGTTAAGTCTATCATCTGCATAACCGCCGTCGGCTGTGCAATGTTATCTTATTGAACATCATTAAAATAACGCTGGGCCATTTGTATGTGGCGCAAGCGCATCGAAAGTATCCTAAAGGTCAGATCGACAATGTTATTGCACCGCAAGGTTGTTTGGCCCTCTCTACTGTCTCTGCATGGGATGTGGCAGGTACCTTTGACAGCATAATAATATGTACACACAACAAAGCTATTCGGTAAGCAGTATAGATACGGCGCAAGCGTGCGTAGGTGCTTACCTGATTATATTGCCGTGTGTACTATGTTGCCCGCAACTTCGTCTGCATAGAATTCGTTTATCGCTATCCCGCAGGAATTACGTAATTTTCCGGGATAAAAAGTAGCCTGTGTGTTATTTCAGACTATAATCTATCTATGTTCCAAATTTCATCCAGATCTGTCCAGACGTTCTGGCGTGAAAGAGTTAACAAACATCCATCCATACTTACAAACTTTCGCGTTTATAATATTAGTAGGACTAGAGCTGCTGCCCGCGATTTTTATCTGCAAAAAATTAGTTACCGCTATCCCGCGGGAACTATGCAATTTACCGGGATAAAAAGTAGCCTATGTGTTAATCTAGGGTATCAGCTGTCTCCGTTCCAAATTTTATCCAAATCCATAGAGTAGTTTTTACGTGAAAGAGTAACAAACATCCATCCATCCATAAAGCAAAATAAATTATTTCATTTCATTTCATTACATACTTACAAACTATTAGTAGGATAGTAGGATGTACAACTAGCTTTTGCCCGCGATACATCCTACTAATATTATAAATGTGAAAGTTTGTGAGTATGTTTGGATGTTTGTTACTCTTTCACGCCAGAACGGCTGGACAGATCTGGATGAAATTTGGAACATAGACATATAGTCTGGAAGAACACATAGGCTACTTTTTATCCCGGAAAATTGCGTAATTCCTGCGGGACAGTTATAAACATTTCAAATGTCGTAGCTGCCTAGAGTCGCGAAGTAAATAATTATTGCAATTTCAAGAGCGAAATCTAGTTTTATCCCCCGACGCAAAAAGAGGGGTGTTGTAAGTTCAACGTCGATGTCTGTATGTCTTGTCTGTGTTCTTTCCAATTCTATGCAGACGAAGTTGCGGGCAACAGCTAGTATACCTATACATACAAACAGACGTCTGTATACGTTACGGAGTGGACAGACGGAGCCTAAGGTATCACGACCTAAAGCAGTGAGGGTTGTTAGCATCGAGTACAACATGATACCTAAAAAAAATATGATAATTGAGTGTCAGTATTTGAATAGGTCATCGCGCAATTAAGTGGATTACAATCAACAATACGGAGTTTAATGACGACACTGTGCTAGCAGTAAGTACCCGCTCAGATTTACATATATCACCGTTTTTGGGATTACGTACTTCAAAAGAATAAACGCAACCCTTTTAGAATCACTTTGGTTCCGTCTCTCCGTCTGTCATGGCCTTGAAATGAAATACATACATACCGTCACGCCTCTTTCCCATAGGGGTAGGCAGAGACTACTTTGTTCCACTTGCTACGATCCTGACATATTCCTTTCGCTTCATCCACAGTCATCAATCTCTTCATACATGCTCGTCGGTTTCGGGTATTGCTGACCTGACCTATTTCCAAAACGTCTCCTATTTGGTCTCGGAACGTCCGTCTAGGGCTTCCCCTCCCAACGTAACCATTCACACTCCCCATATAGATCTGTTTAGTTAGTCTGCTTTCATCCATCCGCTCTACATGCCCAAACCAATTAAGCATACTTTGAAATGAAATGAAATGATTAATTTTGTTTTAGACATGGTAAAAAGTGATCTAGTATTTAGTGTTGATGTCCGGCGACACGTCTAACCAAGTAAGTAAGTAATTAAATGCTTTATTGTACAAGTATAAAGAAACAGATACAATTCACAAAAAATTAAAATAACATTAATATATCCACAAATACGAACTTATCCCTATAAGGGATCTCTACCAGTTAACCTTAAGCATTAAACGAGGGACCGACCAAGTGTTAGTTAATATTAACTTATTTTCTAAAGTGGTTTTTGGTAGTTTGAATTTTACAAAGTTGCAATTTTTATTAAACAAAATAAAATACATTATGAATGTTACTATAAATTGTTAGTATTTAATTGCAGTTATTTATTTAAAGTACTCTTTGATTGAATAAAATGCTTTGTCTTTAAGCCATTGAAATAATTTAAATCTGTATTTGCTTTGGGGCAACTCAGCTATGTTCCTAGGCAGCTTGTTGGTATTGCCATTGGAAAACAGTTTCTGCGATACAAAAACAAAAGCGTGTTCGTTTTAGGATAAATTAACTTATTTCAAATATGTATAACAAAGAACTGTCAATAAATGTATTCTTTTAAAAAGTGGTTTGCAAGACGATTCCATGCTGGTCTGGGAGCAAAGAAAAAACATAGAATGTACCAGTTGCTTCTCTACCCGCGCAGATGGTAAAAGCCCATCGTGCCCAAAATCACAGGAATCATGTTGTAGGCGATGAGACTGGCAACCCAACACTATTTTGATTCCATTTTTCACCTATACCTATACGCCCACAATTTTGCTAAATGTGACCTGTAGGTACCTGTTGCCTTGGGCTCTGTCTACCCCGTAAGGGATACAGACGTGATTTGTGTATGTATGTGTTTGCAAGATGCTAAAGGGGGGCATCACATATGCCACGTATACCTTCTGTCTCAGGGACACGGAGAGAAGAATAAAGTGTAATGTAGGATAATCTACAACGCGAGGAATAGGGCTGGCTCAGCATATTTGTTTTAAAGCTATCCGCAATTCTAGTTTTTATTTGGGCGTTGATGAGTCGGCCAGTCAGTCAGATTTTGATATTGTTTGTAGTAATTTTTTTTTAATTATTGTGTAGTTAATCAGTTGTTGTGTGTTGCTTAGTTGTGTGGGTGCTGAAATTATTTATGAACTAGCTGTTGCCCGCAACTTCGTCTGCATAGAATTCGTTTATCGCTATCCCGCGGGAATTACGCAATTTTCCGGGATAAAAAGTAGCCTATGTGTTATTCCAGACTATAATCTATCTATGTTCCAAGAACTGAGAACTGAGGTATATGCGGTCTCCGGGAGCTGTGAAAAAATCAACTCTTAAAAGAGTGCGATACGACACTGAAAGCCTTTTTGAATCAATACAATACAATACAAATACTCTTTATTGAACACCACAAATCAGTACAAAACAATACAGAAACAAAGAACGAAGTAGACAATAGGCGGTCTTATCGCTTAATAGCGATCTCTTCCAGACAACCAATAATAGAAATAAGTTGGAGACAGTTTAAGTAGGTGGCGGAAACAAATAGACAGACAAATAGTCAATTATTATGATTAGCTAGTCTGCAGTGGCGGCCTAAGCCCGCCAGAGGCCCGGGGCGACAAAACTAAATGAGGCCCCCCAGCTCAAAAAAATATGTAGTTTTGTCCGTACACATACACATACGCACACTTGTCTTGTTTAGGATTTGACCAGGAGAACGCGGAGGCATTTGGGGCCCCCCCAAGACCGGGGGCCCGGGGCGGGCCGCCCCTTCCGCCCTCCTGTTAGTCCGCCACTGCAGTCTGTCTGTCTAATTAATTTGCTATGACGTCACCTCACTTTCTCTGAACCAGTGCCTTCGGCGCTGTCGTATACGGCTGGATTAATTGCTTTAACATTACCTGAATGTTAATCGCTACGTGGAAGAAACACGATGCGGCAAGGCCGTTCAGTATGTTCTATTTTTTGTATGTATGTATGTAAACTCTTTATTGTGCAAAATAAACAAAAGAAATACAATTGACAAACACTGAGATACATGCACAAAGGCGGACTTATTCCTTTAGTGGATCTCTTCCAGTCAACCTTTGAGTGGATGAAAGGAGTATTATAATAGGGATGGACGAGTGAGTTTAAAAATTACAAACACTGAGAGTCACAATACATAACTTTACCGAATATAATACATAAACTCCTAAACCCTACCAGTCAATAAACTACTTTATACTACCTATGATATAATCATTAAAATATACTACATAAAATAAATAAATAAAGAGCGCAATAAACAAAGGAGTATTTACCATTAATTTAAGAATTTTGTCTTGGCGGCGGCACTACCGTTGCCCCAGATTACTAGCTGCTGCCCGCGACTCTGTCTGCGGAGAATTCGTTTATCGCTATCCCGCGGGAATTATTGAAGCTGAATCTATATCTGTACCAAATAAGCTAACCTAAAAATTTCATTTTAGATACAAACTTTTTTGCTGAATACTTTTTGTTGACTGTACTTGCATTGTCATCCGTCCTACATATGTGTACCTACCAAATTTCAAGTCAATCGGACCAACCGTTGAGGAGTTCCCTCCTGCGGAGACGGTCCTGGCTGGACCACCAGGATTCTACTACCAGATTATTGTATTGTCATCTGACTTAGGTACACAAGTATGCAAAATTTCAGCTGAATCAGATAAAGATATAGCTTCAAAATTGAGTCGCAAGATTCCACCCGGACAAACATACATACACAATTTGCAAGTTAATATGAAGCTTGTAATAAAAAGATTGTAAAAAGCTGGTAATAATAATATTTAAGAGATACTTTTTTTTTCAGAACTTCGGGCACCATGGCGCTTCCTATGAGCGTGGCGGAGTACTATGACAACAAATCAATTTTCATCACTGGAGCTACCGGTTTCTTGGGCAAAGTCCTTGTTGAGAAGCTCCTGCGATGCTGTCCAGATGTCAAGAGGATATACCTGCTGATGAGATCGAAGAAAGGCCTGAGCACCAACGAGAGACTTGTGGACTTTCTCAAGCATCAGGTAATTTATGCTCAGTGACATCTAAGAGCGAGTAGTAGAACTAATTTAATTTTGAGTGATGACCTCGAATTTCTTACTTTGCTGAAATAGTTATAGTAAATTTACTAGATGGCGCTGATATCAGCTTTTCTCCACAGGCATTTAGTCGCCTTAGCGAAAAGAATCCGGCATGTTTCGGGAAGCTTCGAATCGTGCCAGGAGATATTCTTGTTGACAAAATGGGCATATCGGAAGAGGACCGAGAGGAGCTAAAGCGGGAGTGCCAGATTATCTTTCATTGTGCAGCATGTGTCAGGTAATGCGTTTCTATGAAGCGCCATCTATTGATGAGTAGGAAAACGAGGGTTGCATACACTTTTAGAAAATATATGGCAGTACCTGATTCCCATGTTTCATTCAGGCTAAACCAATTTATCAGTTTAGCCAAATTCATAAAATATTCCAATATTCCAGTCATACCATGTGAAAAATGAAAAATCAATGGTTGCGGTTTACTTATATGAGTTTAAGCAATTTAAATTAAACTTGTTGGAGAATTTGTTTGCTAAATTGCAGTCCTTAAGATGTTTCCCTTTCCGGAAAAGTTCGTGATAAATTTAAAAAATAATTTTGCACTAATTCCGAATAACTCAGAGTTGCGAGCCGGGGCTCGAACCCGCGACCCTCAGCTTGAGAGACCATAGATCAAACCACTGGGCTACCACGGCTTCTTTCAACTCTTAAGTTGGTGGTTGAAAAGTATTTCTCAAACATTCTCGCAATTTTTCTCTTTCCGTTAGAAAATAAAACACGGGAAGTGCCTCATTTTTGCTTTTCGAAATTAAAAAAAGTAACAAAACTTCCCTGCCTAAGAGTAAATGAAATGTACTAAAATACATTTTTTCCCGCTTCGTTAACTTTTTAATACTTCAAAGAATTGCGTGTAAAATTGAGAGGGCTATAGAATAATTCCATACAGCCAGGCCAACCGCTCGGTTTTCATCGCAGTGCGTGCGTAAGTTTTTTTAATTTTCTGTTTATAATGATTTGAAAAAAGTTATTAGAAGGCGGTAAAATTGTGTTCTTCGTGATGAAATCTATTTGTTTTCATTGTTTTATTTTATTATTTCTTCATGTTGTTGGGAAGTTCGGAGGGGAAGGCCTAGACGGACGTTTCGAGACCAAATAGGAGACGTTTTGGAAAAAAGTCAGGTCAGGAGTACCGGAAACCGACGAGCATGTATGAAGAGATTGATGAATGTGGATGAAGCAAAAGAAGTATGTCAGGATCGTAGCAAGTGGAACAAAGTAGTCTCTGCGTACCCCTGTGGGAAAGAGGCGTGACGGTATGTATGTGTATGTATGTGTATGTTCATGTTGTTCGAGAAAATCACTATACATTCCTCGACGGAAATATGAATTGCCGGACTCGTCTCTTTACCACCCCCAGCTTTCCAGACCTCAGCAGTAAGGTAACTATTATTATTTTCCATTTCAGATTCGACATGAAGCTGAAAGACGCGCTGGACCTCAACACCCGCGGTACGCAGCGCGTACTGGAGCTAGTAGCCGACGTGCGCAAGCTTGAGGTACGCCTAGCCTACCCTACTTCCTAACCTACCTCACCCTAATTGTAGGTAATGCTAACCTAACCTAACTAATTGTCCTACGTCCTTGAGAGGACGTAACATTGCGACAGCTGCGTGAAAAGTCGGATAGACTCGAGCTACTTGTTGATTGATACTTGTAGTGACATCTATCGGGAACTTTTGTACAATAGCTTTCGCGGTCGCGCTTTTGTATGGCGGTTGTCAGTCTTGCCTTATTTCGTCCATGGTCCAATTCTATCCAACTTCCTATCTTATTCAATCCAAACCTATCCTACTTAATACTTCCTATGCTACTAATATCATGAACGTAAAAGTTTGTGTGTATGCCTGTTTGTAATTATGTTTGTTGCTCATTCTCGCTGCAACGTCGAGAAGATTTGGATAAACTTATGTAAGCAACGTACAGTATTTAAATTCTTACCTACTGACTAGTGAACGAATATACGCCTGCCGTCAAGACTTGCTTAATTCTGGGAAACGGTTACGTAGAATTAAAATGTTTTCTATTCTATAACTCAATTAGACCTTAAGCCTTGTCGCGGCACTTACCTATATCTCCATTCATAAATATTTTGCAATAATAAATTTAAATTTTAACACCCCCTCCCCCTCCACGCAGGAACTGCTGAACTGATTTTTACCAAAAATTGCTAAGAACCAACGCAATGAAACTGGCTTTCGAATAACAAAAACCGCATCCACATCGGTATATCCGCTTGAGAGCTACGATGCGACAGACATACAGACACACAGACAATACACACAGACATCGACGTTGAACTTACAACATCCCTCTTTTTGCGTCGGGGGTGAAAACTAGATGTCGCTCTTGAAATTGCAATAATTATTTACGTTGCGACTCTAGGCAGCTACGACCTTCGAAATGTTCATAACTATCCCGCGGGAACTACATAATTTTCCTGGATAAAAAGTAGCTTATCTGTTAATCTAGGAAACCCGCTATCTCCGTTCCAAATTTTATCCAAATCCGTCCAGCCGTTTGCGCGTGAAGAAGTAACAAACGTACACAAACACACAAACACTCCCAAACTTTCGCCTTTATAATATTAGTGTGATGTAATGTGATGTGATGATGTCGTCTCTGTCTGTTTCATAGTAAGAAAGGGAATAGAAAAAATAGAGAGGGAATTATAGATAACTGACACTTAAAATAACGGGAGTTTTACAGAGAGTGGTGAGACAGGCTCGTAGTCTACAGACTTTTAGCCCACCAGTGACTTTGAGTTAGATATGGCTCTACGGATTTAACATTGGTACAACCATCCACAGGTATTCGTCCACGTCTCCACAGCATACTGTCACTGCGAACTACCAGTCCTGGAGGAGCGGGTGTACAAGACTGAGCACAACCCTCAGAAGATTATGGAATGCGTGGAATGGATGGACGACGATCTGTTAGCACATTTGGAGCCTAAGTATGTACACTGACCCGCAGGTATTGGCAGGAAATAGCTTACTGTGCTGGCGAGATTGTTAAGCTTTGTGCAGAACCGTACATGGAGAGTTCACTACGCTACAGGTATTCCTGTAAGGCGTACTGTGTCGGTGAGCTGGTATTACAAGCTTTTTATTACAAGTTGTAGTTATTACCTTGCAGCGTATGTAGGTATGTTTGTCTGGGCGGAATCTTGCGACTCAATTTAGAAGTAGATATCTTCAACCGATTGAGCTGAAATTTTGCACACTTGAGTAAATCGGATGACAGTATCTCTGGCAGTGGAGTTCTGGCGACCCTGCTAGGACTGTCTCCGCAGGAGGGAACTCTTCAACGGTTGGTCCGATTGAATTCAAATGTAGTACAGTACTCATATGTAGGACGGATGACTACGCAAGTACACTCATCAGAAAAGCTTGTAATATAAATTTAATTTTTGACAGAAACATGTATCTATCTAGAAAGTGTTACCTAAATGTAGTTGTACGTATGTGTGCAGGCTCATCGCTCCTCAGCCAAACACGTACGCGTATACGAAGGCCTTGTCGGAGGCGCTGGTCGCCCAGTACGAAGGGAAATTCCCCATAGCCATCGCGAGGCCCTCTATTGGTGAGTAGCGTACACTAAAGCCAAGCGGAGGCGCTGGTTGTCCTACGAAGTCAAGTTCCCCATTGCGAGGCCATCTATCGGTGAGTAGCGTACACCAAGGCCCTGTCGAAGTAGCATTGCAAAAAGGAAAAGTAACCAAAAGATACGAAATTTTCTAGTGGAGTGTTCTCAGAAATTTAAAGGGGTTTGGATTAAAGTGTTGTCATTGTTAAGGTGAGCGGCCGCTGGCTAAAATGGTAAATTATGATAGATCTATTCAAAATAAACATATTTTGTAATGGCATATAATACTCCAAAGGGCATCGGAACCAAGATATATTCAATAAAGACTTTCATATGTCAAATAGAAAAAATTGAAAATCCAGATACCTAGTTACATTTTCTCACTCCTGTAGGGCCAAAAGAAGTAGGCAGAGATCGACAAAATGTGATGCTGTAGTGACAAGTTGAAGGATAATTTTCTTCATTATAGCAGTATTACTTTTACTGACACACAATGACAATACTATAATATGGTAGTCGAGTTCTGGTGACCCAGCTAGGATCGCCTGCGCAGGAGAGAACTAACTCTTCAACGGTTGGTCCGATTGACTTGAAATTTGGTACACATTATGTATAGCGGATTACAATGCAAGTACAGTCGAAAAAGAACAGTCAGGAATAAAGCTTGTATTAAAAAATGGGATTTTCGACATAAACGGTGCGGTTTAATCGGTCTTTTTTGCCACGAACTTGCAAAATCTGGAACGAGCTTCCCGCTGAGGTCTTCCCATCGTGTTACGACCTGGGTGCCTTTAAGAGGCGAGTGTACAATTTTCTGCAGGGCCGACAACGCACTGGCATCGCATAAAGCGCTGCGGGTGTCTAACAGTGGTGTCTAACGGGTGATCATTTACCATCAGGTGACCCACTAGTTCGTTTGTCTGGCCTATCTAACATAAAAAAAACTTTCTTTACCTATTCGGCCTTTCCTTTTCCCGGCCTTTGGGCAGTCTTGTAACGTTTTCATACTGTTTTGGTCCCATCGGAAGACCAGCGCTGGCTGCAAGGCCAGCATTATGCTGAGATGGGACCATTTCGTGATATATGTCCTTATGTTTTTTACCTCTTTTTTTGTTTTTTGTAATTATTATCAGAATCTATGTCACGAATAAATGTTTTCTTTCTTTCTTTCTTTCTTTTGCAGTGACGTGTGCCTGGAAGGAACCCATGCCAGGTTGGGTGGACAACATGAACGGGGCGACTGGCTTGATCGTGGGCGCCGGCAAGGGCGTCATCAGGACGATGCACCTCGATGTTGGTACCATACCCAATCTAATACATGAAATAAAAAACTAACCCAATGTACGACAAAAAACGACGCTGAAAAAGTACGAAACAAGTTGATAATAATGACATAATGATACTGTAGTACACAATATCACTGTGTAGACACACATTCAAGCTGGAAAAGCCGTTGTCACACGTTACATCGTGTTATGGTAGGTATTTATGTAACTGAGAGGACAGGGCCTGCTCGAAGGGACATTTTCCGTCCTGGAGAACAACCCCTTTGTGACGGAGGCGCCTCAGGGTGCCTGTCGTGGCTACGCGTAACCTCGGCGTTCCGAACGCTGAGGCCGTGGGTCGCTACAGTGGCTGTGAGGAGTAAACCTCTATAAAAAATCCAGCGGCACCAGCGGGGGAGGGCGGGAATTCCCAATCCCGCATTGCACAGGTGTCGCAGGGAGGTAGCCCCATCCCGGGGTGGGCCCGTAGGGTGCTGAGGTACACGCTAGTTCTCCCGTAGTGCCCTACAATAGCGCCAAATTTGGGAATTCGTGCGGTTTTCATTGGGTATGCCTGACGCCTCGGGAGAGCCCCAAATACCCCTGGTAACCTCGTACCGGGCCGGATGCATAAGGCGCATTTCCCGCACCATAAAAAAAGGTATTTATGTAACGTGTGACAACGGCTTTTCCAGTTTGAACGTGTGTCTACACAGTTATTATTGTGCACTATAGTATCATATCGCATGACATTATTGTCAACTTGTTTCGTACTTTTTCAGCGTGGTTGTTTGTCGCAGTTGGGTTTTAGTTTTCTACTTTTTTAGGGTTCCGTACCTCAAAAGGAAAAAACGGAACCCTTATAGGATCACTTTGTTGTCCGTCCGTCCGTCTGTCAAGACCCTTTTTCTCAGGAACGCGTGGAGGTATGAAGCTGAAATTTATATCAATTACTCAGGTCTACTGTCCCTTGAAGCTGTGAAAAAATCAAACTTCTAAGCCAACGCAATCAAAAGATACAGCCGTTTATGCCGCAAATTTCCGCAAATTTTCAACTCTCAAGGGAATCAAAACCTACAAGGTAGTTCCCGTGAACGCAGAATCTTGAAATTTGGTATGAAGGTAGGTCTTATAGCACAGATTAAAGAATAATTGCGAAAACCGTAAATGTGTATGTATGTCTGTATATAGCAGTGACCAATATAAAGTAACCCCACACTGCGTACATTTTGCTTTGGAACAGGGCTCTGCTTACACTGGTTTTAGATATTTATAGATAATGATACGGAACCCTCGGTGCGCGAGTCCGACTCGCACTTGACCGGTTTTTTTTATTATCTAAACTGTTTCGGTGTTTCAATGCACTACGCATGAAATACTGCGTATGAATACGGACAAAGCCACAAGCAAATGCTAGTAATGTATATCACTACATATTATAAAACAAAGTCACTTTTTCTGTCCCCATGTCCCGATGTATGCTTATATCTTCAAAACTACACAACGGATTTTGA
This sequence comes from Pandemis cinnamomeana, assembly GCA_932294345.1. Lineage (NCBI taxonomy): Eukaryota > Metazoa > Arthropoda > Insecta > Lepidoptera > Tortricidae > Pandemis > Pandemis cinnamomeana. Next base: position 1,432,199 of record OW028731.1, on the reverse strand, counting down.
TGCGGTTTTTTTTAATAGATAGAGTGATTCAAGAGGAAGGTTTATAATGTATAGTACATGCACAATATACCGTGCGAAGCCGGGGCGGGTCGCTAGTTTCCAATAATACCAAACACGGTAGCTATATTTATCTCATTTTCATTCTCATTTCAGTACTCTACGACCGCTAGAGGGCGCCATATTAGATTTAGTAACACCTCGTATAGTCATCGCTATCCCGCAGGAATTACGCAATTTTTCGGGATAAAAAGTAGCCAATGTTATCACAGACTATAATCTATCTATGTTCCATTTATCCAGATCTGTCCAGCCGTTCTGGGGGCCGATTTTTGAAAGCACATGTGTGAAAATACCACTCGAAAGTGGTGAAAAATTGTGCCTAATTGGCATTGTTCATTTTTTTAGTATGCTCCAATTCGAAAACCATTTCGAGGAAAACCATTAATTATCCGATTTATCTTGTTCGATTTCAAAAATACTTTATGATTGCAGATATTTTTGTAAAAGTACTTTGAACCTTTATTTGACCGAACGACCCGGTTTTTAGACAGAATCCAGCATCGAATGATTGCCACAAAAATGAAAAAAAAAGTTCACCTTTGGCAACTGTCACGTGTCACTGTCAAATCGACAAAACCATAGACAAAGCCGTTTTTTTTATAGCCAGCCGAACGAAGGCGATTGGGAGTCTGTCTAAATTCACGAATTATCAAACAGCGAAAAAATATTTATTATTAATTAACAAAGCTACGTAAAAGCATAATATTCAAATTAGTTGCTTGAAATAGTCCATTTTATCAAATAAAGGTGTTAAAAGCACAGCTTAAAAAAAATGAACAATGCCAATTTCAAATACGAGTAGCTTAGATACTTAAGGCTCTCATTGATCTCGTGACCTAGTCAAAAGTTTGATTAGAGCTGTAATTTTGAAGATATAAACAGATTTATACCACTTTCGAGTGGTATTTTCACACATGTGCTTTCAAAAACCACCATCACCATGTACCAGTTGCTTCTCTACCCGCGCAGATGGTAAAAGCCCATCGAGGAAATGGGCGAAAATAATAGGAATCATGTTATAGGCGATGAGGTTAGCAACCCATCACTATTTTGATTCCATTTTCCACTTATATGCCCACAATCTTGCTAAATGTGGCCTGTAGGTACCTGTTACCATAGGCTCTGTCTACCCCGTAAGGGATAAAGACGTGATTTGTGCATGCTTTCAAAAATCGGGCCCCTGGCGTGAAAGAGTAACATCCATCCGTCCATACTTACAAACTTACGCGTTTATAATATTGGTAGGATTAGTAGGATTGAACAGCACTTTTTTGTGTGTATGTACCTACACTCACTATGGCAGCCAACTACAATACAATACAATACAATACAAATACTCTTTATTGAACACCACACATCAGTACAAAACAATACAGAAACAAAGAACAAAGTAGACAATAATAGGCGGTCTTATCGCTTAATAGCGATCTCTTCCAGACAACCAATAATAGAAATAAGTTGGAGACAGTTTAAGTAGGTGGCGGAAACAAATAGACAGGATAAACGCAGGGATAATAAAAACAACAATATCAACATAAATATAATACATAGCTAAATAAATAAAATGAAATAATACATACATCCTTACTATATATAATATATTATAATATTATAATATAATATATAATATATATATATATATAATATTATAAATGCGAAAGTAACTGTCTGTCTGTCTGTCTGTCTGTCTGTCTGTCTGTTACCTTTTCACGCTTAAACCGCTGGGCCGATTTAGTTGAAATTTGGTATACAGATTGTTTGAGCCCTGGGAAAGGACATAGGATAGTTTTTATCCCGGAAAATTGCATAGTTCCCGCGGGATAGCACAGCCCAAACCACTGGAATTTTTCAAATTTAAGGCGGAACAAAGTTCGCCGGATCAGCTAGTGTGAAATAAATGTGAGAAGTAATGAAAAATAAGAAGGCCATACAACAGAAAAGGATTTGATGAAAACATAAGGTATACTAAAGACAGGGAGTGGATTAAATTAGTGATAAATAGTGAGATTTGAGTTGGTTTTTAAAAATAGGTGGAGTTTTAGCTCGTCGTAGGTCAACTACCCTCGTTATATTTTTTTTAACTGGCTTGTGTTCTGTTTGCCCTAAAAACAGCTATATTTCAGGGGAAACTGAATGCAGATATCGTGCCTGTGGACATAGCGGTGAACGGCTGCTTGCTGGCGGCCTACAGCACGGCGCTGAACAAGCCTCGACAAGTCGCTGTCGTGAATCTTACGGAGTCGGGGCGCCATCCTATCAAGTGGGGTGACACGATCGAAATTGGTAAGTATTGGCTCCGTGCGACAGTAGCGCCATCTAGTAAACGCAACTTTCGGGGAGTTTGTTAAATAGTAAGTGTCGGAGCTTAGACATAAAACAGAAATAAACCTTGAAACTACTTATTATGATTTATTACCATTAACAACAATAAGTTTAAATAAATGGAGCAACAAGGGTTCTTTAGTTTTTGGGACACGAGGCGATAGCGTGCGCTCGGTAGCGCGTCCGTGAGTGAAGTGAGAGAGAGACATCACGCCGCCGCCGCGGTCCTTGTCGGGCCCGGGGCGCGGCGTGATTGGTCGCGACGCTCGGGCAGCCTCGGGAACCGAGAAGACGGCGCGAATAGTGAGTGACGAGTGGGGGGTCACCATGACGTCTTAATGCAAGTCAATTCCGATTCAGTTTACGTTCGCTCGCTGTCAGATTCATACTAAAAATGAGAGCTAAAATCTGAGTCGGATTGAATCGCATTAATAAATGGGGAATAAGTCGGGTTGCCTCCGAGTGTGGTCAAGAGCTGTTCGTTTTTGGATCCGTTCGAGGGGAAGAGCAGTACTTGGTCCGGTGCACCCTGGGCCTCGGTTAATGATTTCCTGGCAGATTGTGAGGGATACCATTATCCGTTGGCTAAGAGCCCGACCGTGGGGTCTTTTCACCGTGTTCTAACGTACAACGTTGCCGACATTTTTGTCACAAGATTTTTGAGTACTGTATTTATTACTTTGACATTGGCGAAATCATCGCATCGATCGATGGGGCCGGGCCATATTAAAAAAAAAGAAGAATCGCATTAAGACTTTTATATAAAACTAGCGACCCGCCCCGGCTTCGCACGGTATATTATGCATGTATTATACATAAAAATCTTCCTCTTGAATCACTATATCTATTAAAAAAACCGCATCAAAATCCGTTGTGTAGTTTTGAAGATATAAGCATACATAGGGACATAGGGACATGGGGACAGAGAAAACGACTTTATTTTATACTATGTAGTGATGATGATTATGTAGTCAATAAATAATATATAAAAAGGCGATAAATAGTATTTTAGAGGCATTTGTTACAAATAGTACCTAAGAGGAAAAATTTATGTCACTACAAAAAATTGTTTTGAGAGTGTAAAAATCAAAATAAGTTTCCCCCAACTATGCTCAGAAAGGAAATAAATTGCTTTTAGCAGAACTCGTCAGGAATGTAGAAAAACAAAGAAGTAATGGCAATAGTTATTTAATACGAGCCAAAATAATGGGGGCTATCGCGTGCGAATTTGCCACTAGAGGCGCTAATGTCGCGTGAGGTTTAATTAGATTCACTTTTCATTGGTTTGGCGGGCTTCGTGACATAAATTATAATTTCTTTCATTTACTTGTTGAAAAGTGATCTCCTTCGTGAAATTTTTGCAAATATGGATTATTTGGCGATGAATGTGGAGTGGACGCTTTGAAAGCGGTTTTGTGCATACCTACTCGATAATATGATGATGGTTAATTACACATAAACGGATAACTCACGTATTAAAGTCGAGTGATGCTCGACATGTTTCGGACTATTTCGAAGTCCTTTTTCCAAGAGCGCTCGCCCCGACGGCAGCGACACGAACACTGCGCGCCAGCGCTCTGCTCGCGCGGCTGTTCGACGCAACTGACAGCGGCGCACAACTACCCTCGTTTTCATCGTCATTTTTATTATTGTCAAATGTCGGGCAGCACACAACACTGATCACGTCACTCCGTAAAGGTTCGCTCACACTCACCGTTTGGTCAATATTTAAAACAGTTTTCCAACTCGGGGGCACCGACCATCCACTATCCCGGTTGAAATTGGGATACCGACTTATTTCAATGGCTTCACGTACTTTCCGCGGAACTCGACTTTTATACGTGAGTTATCCGTTTATGTGTAATTATGATTGAGTCTCACGGTAGTTTCATGATGATGATGGTTATTTATAATTAATAAACTTAATGAGATTCAAGATTTAAAACTTTGTTTGGGCGCCAATCTTATAAAGGCGCCTTTGACAGCTACACCTCTGGACCTTAGCCAACAGTGGCGCCAGCTGGTGAGCAAAGAAACGATAGTCCCCATCCGCCAAGCATCGGTGACCTTAACACCTCATAAAACAAGTTTAATAATTACTAGTGTCCGACCGAAGTTTCGGTTTCGGTTTCGGCCAATTTCGGCCAAAAAAGTGATTTCGGCCGAAGTTTCGGTTTCGGCCAGAATCCGGCCGAAACCTTCGGCCGGGTCGAAATTACTTCGCGGCCTCTCGCGGCTCTCGCATCGGGAGCATTCGGCTTAATTCGGGCGCGTAAAGTAAAAGTACAAATTGAAATATGTACTCTAAAGTCTAAGCTCCAGGAAGAAGGACTACAAAATAGTCCGGAACATGTCGAGCATCACTCGACTTTTTATACGTGAGTTATCCGTTTGTGTAATTATGATTAAAGTAGTTTCAATTTTCATTAAAAATAAACGTTTTTTTATTTTGTTTAACAAAAAAAGAAACGTTCTTAAATAAGAAATCCTTGCAATAACCTTTTCCTTACGATTTGTACAGTAATTTTGAATATTTTTATACGTCTTCATAAATTTCGGTTTCGGTTTCGGCCGAAATCAGAAAAAAAACCGAATGTTCGGTTTCGGTTTCGGTTTCGGTTAAAAATCGTGTTTCGGTCGGACACTAATAATTACTAGTGTCATATAAGTCAAACTTTTTCTCCAAAACACCGTCGCGTGAGTTACGTCTAAGGCGATGGTCAATAAGGTTAACGTCGACCCCAATTTTTGGCACCTCATCAGTAAACAGTAATGTCAGAGGGCAGGCCACATTAGCCAAAGAACCGACAATGACCGTAAACAAGTTCTTGAGTGGTGACCGCGGATCGGCAATTGGCATTGTTAATTTTTTTTTAAGCTGTGCTTTTAACACCTTTATTTGATAAAATGGACTATTTCAAGCAACTAATTTGAATATTATGCTTTTACGTAGCTTTGTTAATTAATAATAAATATTTTTTCGCTGTTTGATAATTCGTGAATTTAGACAGAATCCCAATCGCCTTCGTTCGGCTGGCTATAAAAAAAAACGGCTTTGTCTATGATTTTGTCGATTTGACAGAGACACGTGACAGTTGCCATAGCTAAACTCTCAAACAAAGGTTCAAAGTACTTTTACAAAAATATCTGCAATCATAAAGTATTTTTGAAATCGGATAAGATAAATCGGATAAATGATGGTTTTCCTCGAAATGGTTTTCGAATTGGAGCATACTAAAAAAATGAACAATGCCAATTGTATTGCAGGACGCCCTCGGACCGGGTGGAGCGATGAGCTTCGCAGGTAGCTGGCAACTATTGGCCCCACTCTACCCACAGCAATTACGCTATACAATAAAGTCTTTGATTTTGTCCTCAGGGAAAATTCACGTCCAAGAGTTCCCGTCCTCCGTAAACTTATGGTACCCTGGCGGCTCTGCCACCAGCTCCTATCTGATGCACCAGCTGATGGTGCTGCTGACGCATATGCTTCCCGCTTACCTGATAGACTTGATGATGTTCCTGCTGGGGAAGCAGCCCTTGTGAGTAGCAATCTGCTCGTGACAGAGCCAGTGGCGTAGCTACCTAGGGACTAGGCGGGGCAGTGCCCCGGGGCTCTCAAGCCCAGAGGGCCCTCGAATCCTTACCAGAAAATCTCGATCGAACTATTATTATTAAAACGTAACCAGTTTAGATAGTAGTGGGGCCCCATTTTTTTATTTGCACCAGGGCCCTTGGGCCCTTGGTTACCTAGCTACGCCACTGGACAGAGCCATCAGCTAGTTTTCTTGTAGTGTTGTAGTACCTAAGTCCTTGCTGCTACACGAGCTGGCTTCGCTGCTGACGCATCTGCTACCACCCTAGCTGATAGACCTGATGATGCTTTCGCTGGGGAAGCGCCCCTTGTTTGTTAGTAGCAGTGTGCTCATGATTCTTGTAGTATGTAACTAAGTTGTAGTGTTGTAGTGCCTAAGTCCTTGCTGATACACAAGGTGGATTCGCTGCTGACGCATCTGCTACCCCCCTAGCTGATAGACCTGATGATGTTTTTGTGGGGAAGCGCCCCTTGTTTGTTAGTAGCAGTGTGCTCATGATTCTTGTAGTATATAACTGAGTACCGGCTTCACAAGCTAGCCTAACTGCTGGCGCATCTGCTGCTGCTTACATGATATGATGATGCTTCTGCTAGACGTGCTGTCTTTTGACAAGCTTTTGTTTACCTCGCTGTGCTTGTTTTTGTATAATGTTATGTATCCACTTTCAGTGGTCGGGTTGGCGTGAAAATGGCTTTCGGCCTATACGCCCACAGTCATGCTAAACGCGGCCTCTAAGTCTTGCTCCCCAGGCTCCGTCTAGCCCGTAAGGGATAAAGTCGTGATTGATGTGTATGTTTGCAGTTTGTTCTCGTAAGTTCACGTCTGAACCTTGTTCACAGCATGGTCCGCGTACAGAAAAAAATCAATTACGGATTGGAGGTACTCCGCTACTACACCACGAAGGAGTGGTACTTCAAGAACGACAACTTCGTCGCGCTGAGGCAGCAACTCTCCCAAGCGGACGATGAAATCTTCTTCACCGACATTAAGGTAAGAAACTTTACTGCCAAGTCCTAAATTTTGTAAATGGCATTTTTAATTAACGCCCGCTGGTTGTTACTTTACAAAAACTTAATAGTACGGCACATTGCATTACGAAGGCGGTGAAATAGAATATCTCAGATCGCAGGAATTTGTCGCACGAGCTAAAGCGACCTGGGGCTCGATTTTTGAAAGCACATGTGTGAAAATACCACTCGAAAATGGTATAAATCTGTTTATATCTCCAAAACTACAGCTCTAATAAATTTTTAGACTAGTACACAAGATTAATGAGAGCTCTAAGTATCTTCTAAACTACTCGTATTTAAAATTCAACACAATTTTACACCACTTTCGAGTGGTGTTTTCACACATATGCTTTCAAAAATCGGCCCCCTGAGGCTTTCTTTATCACAACCCGAGGTGTGTACACAGTTTAACGTCTTGCTTTAAGTATCCGTTGACTGACTGACTTCTCATCACGCCTATTCATAGCAATCGCAGACTCGCAGAGATTATTTCCGTGCATGGCGGGAAGAACTTGATAACTCCACTTACACGATTTTTTTTTTATCGTCGCAATGGCTTCCTACAGCATTGGTTTTGTAGGAAAAAAATTGACAACTCGATATCTACGATACTTTTAGAGATATTGCCTCGTGAGTATTTGAATATATCCATACGCTGCGTATTTTATTTAACGAAACGAGATATATACGCGATGAGTCACAAAAAAATATATAATATCGTAATATATCCTTACATCAACTTATGCTCAAAAACCGATCTAGCGTACGTAAATTGACAAAACAAGATATCAAAGCGACGACTAACACACTATTACGTTAACAAATAAATATATCGTTTTATCTACTTATATTCAACTACTGGTAACTTGATATGTCAATTTATACTTACACTATAAAGTTAACAAATAATATATTGACGTTATATTTCGACTTATCAAGTTACTCACGCTATGCACGGAATATGATATCTCGTGTTATCTTAGTAGTTTCTCATTTATAGACCGGGTCAAATCAAAAATATGTTCTTTATTGAATAACTTGTCACATTGTGTCATGTCTCATACTGATGTCGCATACTACTTTTCCCGAGATATATGAGAACAGGGGTGCGTTCAGTTTGATCACCCGACGACGCCCGACTACGCACTGGCCCGTTCAGTAAGTCAGTGCGATCATCGGACGATCACACCGGTCACCCCATAAAATAGATGGGTAAAAAAAGCCCAGACGTCACTTTGACAGTTGAAAAGCGGCAAAATTTTAAATTCGAACGCTGGGGATATAAACTTATTATTACGAATACGAAATCGCATACCATCGACATTTAAATTTAATGTGAATTTAATTTAAAATGGGAGATTCAATGAAGACGTTAATGATTCAAGATGAAAAGGGACAGAAATATAATAATATAATATCAAAGATATCAGAAATATAATATCAAAATAAATATAAAATGAATTTCTATTCAGGTCTCGGAGCAAATATTTATTTTATATTTATTTTGAATTGACACTTTTGACAGAAGAACGTCCCAACTCGTTCGGTAAGTGTGTTCATGATCGGTCGATTTTCATCCGACTTTAGTTACTGAACGTAGCCCAGAAGTTGTTCTAATTTTTCTTTTTTTTTCAAATTAGGTAGTGCAAAAAGTGCGCTTGCATTCCCAAATTATTGAAATTTTATTACGAACATTTTTATTACAAACGATTAATGTGTATTATTGATACCCAATTCTATGGTGAATAAGTTGATAAGTCATCGGTGAACATGTTGATAAGTCAATTATTATGAATAATAAGATAGTAAGAAAGATAAACATAACCATATTTGAAAAACCATCTAAAATTACTCTTAAATCAATTTAGACATTTCAATTACACTGAAAAACTGATTTTTAGGAATTAAATTAAATAATGTTTTCACTGGTTTGAGCACTAATGTATGGGTAATAAGTTGATAAGTCTCTGGGTAGTATGTTGATAAGTCTAATATCTTACAAAATAAGCAGAATTTACGAGAATACGTAACATAATTTGAAAGATTACATAAAATTATCCATAAATCAAGCTATAGAGATGAGTTCGAGATAAAAACGGATTTTGGAGAAAATGACAAACTTTAAAATCGCTGCCCTGTAAAATTGCCATTTTGGAGTTATCAAGTTCTTCCCGCCATGCACGGATTTATTCACTTTAATACATTTCCACTACTGCAGCGCTTTTCAACACAATCGTCATGAAACAAAAGCATTATTATAGCTCGCTGAAAAATTCTAATATCTCCTTAATATGATTTAAGAGAACTTAAGAAAATAATTACTCATAGTGGCTCGCACGTCATCACTATCACTACATAGTATGAAACAAAGTCGCTTTCTCTGTCCCTATGTCCCTATGTATGCGTATATCTACCGCCTATTGTCTACTTTGTTATTTGTTTCTGTATTGTTTTGTACTGATGTGGATTGTGGTGTTCAATAAAGAGTATTTGTATTGTATTGTATTGTATATCTTCAAAACTACACAACGGATTTTGATGCGGTTTTTTTTAAATAGATAGAGCGATTCAAGAGGAAGGTTTTTATGTATAATTCTACACAGACGAAGTCGCGGGCAGAAGCTAGTATAAAATAAAATATTTAGATTTTGACAGATTCACAGTCACTCGAAATACTACTCGCTGCTTAAAAATAGCAAATAAATAGCAATTCACGCAAATAAACGACTTTCGAGCGAAATTTGTACTTACCTAACTGTAATTGTTATTATGTGACGACCGGATAGCCTAGTGGTTAGTGACCCTGACTATGAAGCTAGAGGTCCCGGGTTCGAATCCCGGTAGGGGCAGACAGTCGTATGATGAATACGAATGTTTGTGCCCGAGTCATGGATGTTGTATGTATTTAATTATGTATTTATCTACATTATATAAGTATGTTTATCCGTTGCCTGGTACCCATAGTACAAGCTTTGCTTAGTTTGGGGCTAGGTCAATTGGTGTAATTTGTCCCAAGATATTTTTATTTATTTATGTTCTTCATAGATGGTGAACTGGGACAGATACATCCGCGAGTACGTCCGCGGGGCGCGCGAGTATTGCTGCAAGGAGGACCCCGCCACGCTGCCGCAGGCCCGCAGGTTGCAGAGGAAGTGAGTAGCTGACCAGCTGAAGACATACATACATACATCTATCACGTCTCCATCCCTTACGGGTAGACAGAGCCTAAGGTAACAGGTACCTACAGGCCACATTTAGCAAGATTGTGGGCGTATAGGTGGAAAATGGAATCAAAATAGTGATCGGTTGCAGGCCTCATCGCCTAAAACATGATTCCTATGATTTTCGCCCATTCCCTCGATGGGGTTTTACCATCTGCGCGGGTAGACAAGCAACTGCTACATTCTATGTTTTTTCTTGCTCCCAGACCAGCATGGACTAGCTGAAGACCTTGGACGAAATAAGGCCCCATTTTTTAAAGCACATGTGTGAAAATACAACTCGAAAGTGGTGAAAAATTGTGCTGAATTTGAAATATGAGTAGCAAAGACAATCACAGCTCTAATTAATCTTGTGAATCAGTCAAAACTTTGATTAGAGCTGTAGTTTTGGAGATATAAGCTGATATATACCACTTTCTAGCGTACTTTCGAGTGATGTGCTTTCAAAAATCGGGCTGATAATTGCCATACGAGAGCACCACCGCGCGAAATTAAGTACAAAAGTTCCCGATAGATGTCACTACAGATCAATCAACAATTTATGAGATGACGGTTTGCATAACTAGTTTTTTAGGGTTTTTTTCACGTAACTGTCGAAACTTTACGTCCTATCAAGAACGCAAAAATATTGCACTTATCAAATTAAGAGCGCCATCTATTAGTGGGAATTAGGATTAAATGAACTTACCCGAAGTGAAGTTCTATCCCGATTGTATGCAATTGTTTCGATATAATTACTAGCAGCAGTCGCTATTTCGGCTGGCAATAACGCGTAGCAAATAATAGGAAATTAAAAAGCTCTGGCAACACTATAATACCTCACGTCATTTTGATTCCATTTTCCTCCTATACGCCCACAATCTTGCTAAATGTGGCCTGTAGGTATGTTACCTCAGGATCTGTCTACCCTGTAAGGGATAAAGACGTGATTTGTGTATGTATGTAAAAACAAATACAAAAATCGGAAAGTAAAATCCTCGATTCTTTAATAGAATCTATCATTGAAAAACAGCGCCATCTATAGGTAGATACATTCAACAAAAAGCTTGTATTAAAAATGTCATTTTTGACAGAAACTTGTTGCTAGCTGTAGTTGCATTTTCATCCATCCTACATATGTGTACACACAGCAAAGCTATTCGGTAAGCAGGATAGATACGGCGCGAGCGTGCGTAGGTGCTTACCTGATTATATTGCCGTGTGTACTTAAACTAGTTTTTTTTGCAGGCTCTTCTACTTGGACTTGGTGACGAGAATACTGATTTACTCGCTGTGCGCGTACTACTTCTATTACTTCGTCAGAATGATTATCTCCCTTGTGTTTTAATGAACTGAATAGCATTAAGTCGTCATGTTAAAGTCGGTGTCAAAGGTGTGCGGCGTAAGTGCGATGACCAGAGATCGGACAAATTTGCGTCATTGCTCGCAATAATGTGGACATGACTCAAAAATTAATCAAATAATTAATCATTTAATTAATATCTCGAAATAAAATTTGAACTCCCGGAGATAAAAATTTACACATGCATAAAATTATTAGCAAAATGTTAATTAAAGTGGCAGTTGTCGTTCTCGTAAATCTTTTTATATAAATCACGATCCTGCTAGATATGATTATTATTTCTGACAAAAAAGTTCACTAGTTCTGTAGGTATAAAACCTCCGTGGATATACTTATTCTTAATATATGTATTTTGACATATTTGATTAATTTTTGAGTCATGTCCACATTATTGCGAGCAATGACGCAAATTTGTCCGATCTCTGGCGATGACTGAATTCTAAATAATAGCACATTACATTCCGAGGGTTGTGAAATAAAGATTGTCTCAGAGCCTCTAGTGTAAGTTTTCGCATAAAAAACGTCTCGAACGCGTTCACGTAAACGTCTCATTTGCCTTGGAAAAATCGGCAGCGCCACTTGCCGATCGAAACGGCAACAAACTGCTGTCATCTTATTTGACTTTTTAACGCAATTGGGATTGTCTAAAAAAAAATACCTATCCTTTTTATATTTTTTTTGTGCAGAATAGTCAATTATAAGAAACCAATTTCAATATTTTCTCATATAACTCGGTATTTTTTTCACTATTAATTATTGAAAGTATTTTGGTTGATGACGTCAGAGTTTCCATTGTGACGTCAGAGTTTCCATTGCCGGTGTCACACATCTGCTTATTGGATAAATTGATCATAAAACGTATGTGAAGCGCCGCCATTAACGTCTTTTCTATCTGTGGTGAAGTTGGCAAACTGTCATTAGTATCAATGTCAACATGATTCAACAATAACACAGGAAGATTAACGCGATCTTCTCCTATGAATTTTATATTTTCACAATCGTTACACATACCATAACATTCTGCGCGAAGCAGAAAGGTCCATAAACACATACCAGGTATTATCGAGACAAAACAGGACCCGGAGATAAGACAGCAAACTCAGTAGGCGAAAGTAAACCGAAAAACGTAATATTTTCGCTCTCCATTAAACTATTTAGCGGAAAATCTTTCATGTGAGCGAAGCACATCGCTGTGCGGTTACACTGTTGCCTAATTATCTACCGAAAGTGCTTCTAAATCTAAACTATAATACAACAATATGAAAGTGAACAGTGGAAAAAACAAGAATGACAGTAACAAGATTGCCCATTTGCTTGTCATCTGTCATAAGATGAATGAAATGTCAGATTGCGGGTCCAAATTGAACTCTGTAGTATAATACACGCGTAAATAGCATAGAATTTGTAACCTTTGCAAATAAAGGACATTTTGGACCGTCTACGTCATGTCTGGGAATATCAAATGAAGGTCATTGCTTATTTTTCATGTAATAAATTCATTATAGCAAAATAAAATAAAGTAAATACAGAAAACGATTTAAAAAGCATTTATCTCGAAATGGTTTTCGATTTACTATACATTGTAAAAAAATAGACAATCCCAATTGTGGACGAGACGTTTTTTGTGAACGAAAACTGAGACTAACCAAAACAATAGTTATTATTTTGTGAAGTCGCGACCCTCTGCCTGAGAGGCCTTAGTTCAAACCACTGGGTTACCAGGGGCCTGATTTTTGGAAAGCACATGTGTGAAAACACCACTCGAAAGTGGTGAAAAATTGTGCTGAATTTGAGAGACTACTGATTGCATAATGAATTTTTTTGTCGCAAAAGTTACAATTGTCGTTTATGCAACTAATACATAATAAGGGCCCTTAACCCCTCGTATGTCACAGCTAAAAAAAAGTGTTTTAATATGCACAGATCTGTCTTAAGCACACGAGCCTTGGCGACTTTTATAATAAGATCACACGGGTGTTGGAGCTGTGAGGCCTAGTTATGTGCAGTTGCATATAACATTTATAAGTACTCTGAAACGGGTTCAGCGGAAAATGCTTCAACTGCATGATAATATCGATTTCGGTGTCATTATGACGCTATAACGACACTGCAGTAATGCTGGCAGCTACGGCTTCTGAACATATTACAGAGCACTTATGTTTATGTGTAGATAAATCAGAACCAAACTGTCGCATATTTCCGGCAAATATGTCCGTTAAATGTATTGTTCGGAATATAAATTGTTATTCAGCAGATTAATTTAATTCGTTTTCGGTCCTTGGGTTGTGGCAGAATATCAGTGTTTTGCTCCCACGAGCAATGTTGACCACTGAGCCATGGCCCTTTTGCACTGCTGCAACGCACACAACAAAATACTTATAAGTTAAGTCTAATTTGTAATTTCTTGTTTTTCTTTTTTTTTAATTGTTATTTTTAACTTGATTGTGTGTATTGCAGTATCAAATAAACGATTTATCTATCTATCTATCTATCTATTCAAGTAGTTTAAGTTTTAATGAAATGTTTTTTTATTTTTATTAAATGAAACTGTTGTAAATGATATGTTTGTTTTACTTATTCACTTTGACACACGGGATAAAACAAAAAATGGTTTGTAGGCGTGAAACGTATTAAATGCGTTTTTACCTGTTCCTGAGAACCAGGAAAAGTGGACAGATGATTCCTTCCATATGCTTAATAATTGCAGTTGAAATAATAAACTTTTGCACAACGCGTCGTTTTTAAAACAATATGCAGTCGAATGGCAAAACCGCATGCAAAGCAGATAATTATATAGCTTTTCAGAAAATTGTGCCCGTACTTTTTTAACATAGTACATAATTTTAGATATTGGGATCGAATAGAGAAGAGAATCTTTCTTTTTAGAAGTCTGTTAAAATAAGTTTCAGACAAAAAAGTCATTTTTTAATACAAGCTTTTCGGCTGACTGTACTTATACTGTCATCCGTCCTCCATATTTATTTTAATGTGTACCAAATTTCAAGTCAATCGGACCAACCGTTGAAGAGTTCCATCCTGCGGAGACGGTCCTGGCTAGACCAACAGAACTCCACCAACACACTTTTTTTTTTTAATAGAAGAAAGTTTATTAACATACGAATTAACTACTTACGTTATAAACACTACAAACACTAATCCTAAAAACCTACATATCTATGCTAAAAATAACTATAAAAACCTATATTTACAAATAAAAAAAGTCATAAAAAGAAAACCCCGTCTAACCCTATTGTTATTGTATGGTCATCTGACATTACATAAATGTCAAAATTTCAGCTCAATCGGTTGAAGATATCTGTTTCAAAAATTGAAAGTTTAGTTAAGATCCGTAATGAGAAATGTTAGGCTACACGCCATCCAGTAACCAACAGGTGACTACATTGCCATCTATTAGTGAATAGTAAAACTATATTAACACTGCCATCTGGTTCTAATTAGTTTAACTAACATTACAACGACATCTATTAGAATATAGTAAAACTATAATAACACTGCCATCTAACGCTGAATAGTTGAACTAACATTACACTGCCATCTAGTTTTAAATAGAAGCAATACAATTGTAGCACCTTCTATCCACACATGGTAGCCAACTTCAAAGTGTTCGCCGTTTACCGCTAGATGTCGCTACATTTTGGCGGTGCTTAAATTTCTGAAATAAATTATTAGTATTATTACGTTTTCATTCATTCTTTTTGCACTGAGACTTAATAAAAACGTATCTAAAAATTATTATTTTCTTACTGTTGATTGCTTTTAATGAGGGCTATCGCGTGTAAATTTGAATTAGAGGCGCTAGTGTCACGTGAGGTCCAATAACATTCACTTTTCACTGGTTTTGGCCGGCTTCATGACATCATCATCATCACTACATAGTATAAAATAAAGTCGCTTTCTCTGTCCCTGTGTCCCTATGTCCCTATGTCCCTATGTGTGCTTATATCTTCAAAACTACACAACGGATTTTGATGCGGTTTCTTTTGATAGAGTGATTCAAGGGGAAGGTTTTTATGTATAATTCTACGCAGACGAAGTCGCGGGCAGAAGCTAATAAATTATAATTTCTTTCATTTACCTGTTGAAAAGCGATCTCCTTCGTGAAATTATCGCAAATATGGATTATTTGGCAATGAATGTGAACGCTTTGAAAGCGGATTTTTTCCCGAACAAAACGACGTGATCGGTCTATAAAATAACTGTAAATGGAATTAAAACAAATTAAACTAAATTAAAAACTAATCTTAAAATAAAATAATTTAAAAAGGAGGGGCCCCCGTGGCATAGTAACAGACGCTGGCAGCATTCCTCCTTTGGACAGCGATACTAACACGCTGTCCAAGGAAGCTGCCAGCTCTGCGGTCACCCGTAGCGCCTATTAGCCTCTTCGAATATCTTTGAAGGGGTAATAGCGCTAGGACCCCACGGACCAAGGGTCTCAACACCTAGAAGTTAAAGTGAAAATATTAAGTAAATTATTCTGTTGTATGTGTGAGTGAGGTGTGCGAATAGACGACGTTCCAAATTAGAAAATTGACTTAAGTCATACCAGTTCTGTACTACTACATACAAGGTCGTTAACTTTAGTTTTTCACCTATAATAGTACATTACTGTCTAGGCCAGGAAGTAGGCAATTGCTGGCTGAGTATTGGTTTGAACGGACGAGCTTGCGAGCCCGTTTAATAATACGAAGCCAGCAATGCTATTCTGGCCGAGGCAAGTATAGTGCTTTTCTCAAAAATCGAAAATAAAACAATAACAAAAATAAATGAAAATAAAATAGTGAAAATTATTTTGCTTTGCCGCCTTTTTCTATCAATGGCATTTGAAGAGTGTATTTTTCTACCCAGAACACCTAAAGCTACTTCAGATTCAGACACAGATAAACACGTTGTCGTACTACCTTTTTTTTTTTAATTTGATGTTTTAAATCTTGCGCCTTTATTTTATAATGGTGATTTGCATTTTTATAAAGTTAATAACTAGACAGTAATGGAATTTGTATGCAACATTACTGGAGAGTTTAGCGCGACAGTAATGTTTTTTTTTTATTTTGGACTGACCGGCAACAATTAACTTCCTGTTCTGATATGTAGTTAACAATGACGACTTTAACGGACATTTTTGAGAAAAAGCTTGTAACATACTAGTTACAATAAAACATTAGTTATTAGCCAAACATGCGCTAATTCTGAAGTTATTAGTGCATTCCTAGCGGTGCGGACTTGATGGGTATTGGTCAACATCTGCCGGTGGACCAGAACCTCCCCCCCCCCCTCTCCCCCCTCCCCCTGGGTCATCAGCTGACCCGCTATACTGACGTAATGCTAGCCGCATAGTTTTTCATAACCGCTAACCGGTTTAGCGAGGGACGGGAAAGAGTTGTCGATAGAATCTATGATTTGTGAATGGGGCCTCAGTTTTTAAAACACGTTACGTAAACTTTCAACATGAAACTACCGTGAGACTTAATCATCATTACACATAAACGGATAACTCACGTATAAAAAGTCGAGTGATGCTCGACATGTTTCGGACTATTTCGTAGTCCTTTTTCCAGAGCAGAGCGCTGGCGCGCAGTGTTCGTTTCGCTGCCGCCGGGACGAGCGCTCTTGGAAAAAGGACTACGAAATAGTCCGAAACATGTCAAGCATCACTCGACTTTTTATACGTGACATGTTTCGGACTATTTCGTAGTCCTTTTTCCAAGAGCGCTCGTCCCGGCGGCAGCGAAACGAACACTGCGCGCCAGCGCTCTGCTCTGGAAAAAGGACTACGAAATAGTCCGAAACATGTCGAGCATCACTCGACTTTTTATACGTGACATGTTTCGGACTATTTCGTAGTCCTTTTTCCAAGAGCGCTCGTCCCGGCGGCAGCGAAACGAACACTGCGCGCCAGCGCTCTGCTCTGGAAAAAGGACTACGAAATAGTCCGAAACATGTCGAGCATCACTCGACTTTTTATACGTGAGTTATCCGTTTATGTGTAATGACGTTACGTAAACGTTTAATTATAAAAGTGATTCTCTGGGAAGTCGGTTTACGGACATTGATGAGAACTGCTCTGACGTCACGCGGAACGCGACAGCATTTCAGCAACACTTTTTCGTGCGTGCAGGCGGCGTTCATCGATTTATAAGACGTCATCAAGTCAAAAAGTTTAAAACCCCCTATTAATCGAGTATAATCAAACCGTAAAGAATAAAAAATTTAAAAATATTTTTTCTGACAAAAATGTCTAACATCACTGGGAAAAGAGCTCATATTCTTCAAACTGCTGGACGGATTTTTAGCAAACATGGCCAAGACCCACTGAATTTGTTTTTTTTTTATGTATGTCTGTTAGGAACCGATGTAAAATGACCTCCCACTGCCTACATTTTGCTTAGGAGGCAGGGCTCCGGCAACACTGGACTTTAGAAATGTTTTTTAGTCCGATGTGAGTAACCAATGTAAAATGACCTCCCACTACATACATTTTGCTTAGAAGGCTGACACTGGCCTTTTGTTTAAAAATTGAAAAACAATAGTAAGATGATTAGTTAGTATTTACTAGTTACTTTTGTGTTCATCTAACTACCTATCTACCAGACAACCAATAAAAGACATTTCTGTATTTTTTATTTTTTAATGTGCAATAAAGAGTTTACATACATACAGACATACATCTACTGCTCACCAGGGACGAGAGAAGGCGGCTGTTGTACTATCAAATGCATCAAGAATTTTTATTTTTACGGTTTTACCGTTAGAAATTAAATTTCTACTGATTTATTATATGCATAGATATGATGGTATGATGAATAGAATAGATGTGGTGATGAATTAAATATTGTGATAGAGTCATCATCATCATCATCATCTCAGCCATTACAAGTCCACTGCTGAACATAGGCCTCTCCTTTAGACCTCCAATAAGACCGGTGATAGAGTATCGATACGCTAATCGCCCGCGCCGCGCCCGCACTGGCCGCTAGCGGAGCGAAACCACTTTCACTGCCCGCGCTTTGTTTACCTCCTCTATTTACTGTTTCATTACACTCGCTTTCCTACTGGGGCTTGCCTTAGTGGGTCACATACATAAATCACGTATCCCTTAGTACCTGGATACCCGAGCTATGCTCGGTATTTTTTTTATACGTCTCTAAAAATGAAACGTAGCTAGATCGATTTATAAAGAAAGAAAAGAAAGAAAACATTTATTCATGATATATGTATAGTGACTGGATTACAAAAACAAAAAGAATGAAAAAAAAAAACAAAAAAAATCAGTACATACATCACGAAATGGTCCCATCTCAGCATAATGCTGGCCTTGCAGCCAGCGCTGGGGCCCGATTTTTGAAAGCACATGTGTGAAAATACCACTCGAAAGTGGTATAAATCGGTTTATATCTTCAAAACTACAGCTCTAATCAGATTTTTGACTAGTTCACAAGATTAATGAGAGCCCCAGGTATCTTCTAAGCTACTCGTATTTCAAATTCAGCACAATTTTTCACCACTTTCGAGTAGTATTTTCACACATGTGCTTTCAAAAATCGGTCCCCAGGTCTTATCGCCCCCGAAACCCCAAGCATACTAAATTCAGACACCTATTGTACAAGAATTCCATGCTGAAAAAAGCTGATACTCTTGAAATTACTGGACTGATTTTTACCAAACATAGCTAAGGAGCACCGCAAGGAAACTGGCCTTTGAATGAAAACCGCATTGAAATCTGTCCATCCGTTTGAGCGCACGATGCCACAGATAACACAAACTTATATTATAACACAGTTTGAAAAAGACTACTGGACTAGTATTTAATAATAACGATCTAGTTACGCCACGATCAGTTACTCTCCTACAAATCATATTAATAGTAAAAACTGGTCGCACAAATGCTTTATAGAACGACACTTCGATACTAAGTTTGAAACTAGTATAGCGCCATCTGTCGGCGCATAGCTGCACCGTCCATCATCATCACTACATAGTATAAAATAAAGTCGCTTTCTCTGTCCCTATGTCCCTATGTATGCTTATATCTTCAAAACTACACAACGGATTTTGATGCAGTTTTTTTAATAGATAGTGATTCAAGAGGAAGGTTTTTATGTATAACTACCTGTTGCCCGCGACTTCGTCTGCGCAGAATTCGCTTATCGCTATCTCGCGGGAACTATGCAATTTTCCGGGACAGAAACTATCCTATGTCCTTTCTCGGGACTCAAACTATCTATATACCAAATTTCAACTAAATCGGTCGAACGGTTTAAGCGTGAAAAGGTAACAGACAGACAGACAGAGTTACTTTCACATTTATAATATTAGTAGGGATTCTACGCAGACGAAGTCGCGGGCAGAAGCTAGTATACTATACAAGCTGAACAAACACCTCTTTGCGTCGCAGGTTATACATTCCCACGGGAAGCAGACAAAGCCGCGCGCCGCAGCTAGGCTTGTATGTTAATTTGTTAGATACACGATTATGTTATGTTACTCATCTATACCGGATACGGATTCGTTGCGTATACGAACGAGGAACAAAATCGTAACATAATATACGATGCGGCAGAATTTCGCTTGAAATCTGTTTGTCAATCTTTAGCAGCCGACACGAAAAGGGGGGTGTTTTTGGCCTCGACGTCTCTCTGTCCTTTACATACATACACCAATCACGTCTTTATCCCTTACGGGGTAGCCAGAGCCGAAGGTAACAGGTACCTACAGGCCACATTTAGCAAGATCGTGGGCGTATAGGTGGAAAACGGAATCAAAATAGTGATGGGTTGCTATTCATCGCCTATAACAAGATTCCTATGATTTTCGCCCATTCCCTCGATGGGCTTTTATCATGCGCGGGTAGAGAAGCAACTGGTATATTCTATGTTTTCTTCGCTCCCAGACCAGCATGGAAGAACTTGGTGTCCTTTACAATTTTTAGAATTAACTTGCAAAATATTGCGTGGAATCAATTTATTGTACAACAAATAAAGATATTTTTTTAAAACGGACTAATACTATTCAAACAGATGACGCTTAGCGACATACATTCGCATAGTAACAAGGTCACGTGACAGCTAGTAACAGCTAGAAAACAATCGAAGTTTACCCAAGAAGAAGATGGCTGTGGGTGGTGTAGGGGTATTGGGAGAGTGCAAAGCGGGTGGAGGGGGTAGCCTAAACGATCACAGCGCTCGCTATGGCTAAAATTGTCATTTTTGTCGCTGATTTGAGCTGTCAAATCCATATTGCAGTAAACATTTTCTAATCGTTTTTGAGATAAAAATATGGTCCTGGTAAGATGTGTTGTTGTGAATTGTAATAACACCAAGAAGAATAGCAACTGTAAATTTTACCAATTTCCAAGACCATGGTGGAAACGAGACCAAAGAAATAAGTGGATATTTGCCGTAAGAAAAAAAAAGTAAGTTACCTAACCTCTAAAATTTTCACTGAAAACAACAATTTTAATATTATTGGCAATAATGTTACTGACTACCATTGTTCAAAATTGTGTAATATAGTAAAATAACACAAGATTTCATTAATATTTTTCACATTATTTACTTATTTCTTGTTTGACAGCGGTGACAATAATGTCCATAATGGCCGCCTGTGACGTGGCGCTGTCGTCGCGCTCGGTCCCAATAGCACGCGTCACGGAATGAGTGATAATAACTAGGTAGCGGTTGCCCGCGACCGCAGAATTCGCTTATCGCTATCCCTCGGGAACTATGTAATTTTCCGGGATAAAAACTATCCTATGTCCTTCCCCTGGACTAAAACTATC
The DNA here is from genome assembly GCA_932294345.1 of Pandemis cinnamomeana. NCBI lineage: Eukaryota > Metazoa > Arthropoda > Insecta > Lepidoptera > Tortricidae > Pandemis > Pandemis cinnamomeana. The sequence goes on along the minus strand of OW028731.1, from coordinate 1,410,849 downwards.
TGTATATCAAATTTCAACTGAAAAGGTAACAGAAAGAAAGACCGACAGGCAGACAGATAGAGTTATATTCGCATTTATAATATTAGTAGGGTAGGGATTATCACTTCACTACATAGTATAAAACAAAGTCGCTTTCTCTGTCCCTATGTCCCTATGTGTGCTTGTATCTTCAAAACTATACAACGGATTTTGATGCGGCTTTTTTTAATAGATAGAGTGATTCAAGAGGAAGGTTTTTATGTATCTACGCAGACGAAGTCGCGGGCAGAAGCTAGTAACTTATAAAAATTATGCGACAGCAAAGTACAAAAGTTCTGCCTATGAAATTACGACACGAACATATCACCTGTAGCGTTCCCGTAATCCTAACTCGGTCAAAGTGCACGGATGCACTTGACCGCGTTGCTACCGCCGCAACGCATGAGCCGCTGTTGCGTTGCGGCGCGTAACAGTTTGCCGGCCGCGAACACACGGGCGGTGCGTGCACACGAACAGCGGCGTTTGCGCCACTCTCGAGCCTCTCTTCGAGCTGTGTCGCGCGAGGTAGACTGCTCTTCCCTTTCTAAATTGAATATAAGAAAAAGACGGGTAGTATGACATGCATGCGCATGACTCAGCTATCGCGCGAAGTCGTGTGAGCTCTGCCCGCGGCGCGCCCCTCTGTCCTCGAGTGCGGCGCTGCCATCTTCCTTTTGGTTCGGGCGTTTGGGCCGCTCTGCCCGCGGCGGGCCCTTCTGTCCTCGCGCGGCGCTGCCGGCTTCCCTTTGGTTCGCGCGTTTGGGCCGCTCTGGCCTGGCCCGAGAGCCGCGGCGGGCCAGCCCGGCCGCTCTGCCTGCGCCGCTCCCTGTCTCGCGCGGCGCTGCCAGCTTCCCTTTGGTTCGGGCGTTTGGGCCGCTCTGGCCTGGCCGAGAGCCGCGGCGGGCCAGCCCGGCCGCTCTGCCCGCGGCGCGCCCCTCTCTCCGCTAGCTCGGCTCGCCTAGTGAAAGCCGCGCCGCCGCGCCCGCCGCTCGTCCGCACTATGGACGCATAGACCCGCGCCTCGACAGCTTCCCTTTGAATTCGGTGAGTCCGTTTGTTTTGGGGTGTTCCGATGTTGGGGTCTAACTGTAAGTTGCACCAATTACCGATAGTTTTGACGTACAATTAACAGAAAATTTATGAAATATTAATAGCAGAAAACAAAGTAAAATAAGTTAAATTTAATGTAACATTAAATTCCAAATTTTTAAAAACTTCCCACGCATTTTTCTAATAATCATACGTAGAAAAAAATGTGCCAAAAATGCCTTACATCATTTTGGAAAAGAGCTAGGCCCCGATTTTTGAAAACACATCACTCGAAAGCGGTATAAATCTGTTTATATCTTCAAAACTTCAGCTCTAATCAAAGTTTTGACTTCACAAGATAAAGATTGTCTTATAAGCTACTCGTAGTTCAAATTCAGCGCAATTTTTCACCACTTTCGAGTGGTATTTTCACACATGTTTCTTCAAACAGCCGGAAACTACTGGAGAGGCCCCCGTGACAAAGTACCACGGACGCTGGCAGCATTTCCCCTTTTCAGTTATTTTACTATTTGTAATCTTATGTTTAGCTAAGTATATCAACATCTCTGGACATTTTTTTTTTATATGAATAGCAAGGTAAACGAGCAAGTGGGTCACCTGATGGTATGTGATCACCACTGCCCATAGACACCCGCAACCCCGGTGGGATTGCAGATGCGTTGCCAACCTAGAGGACTAAGATGAAATGCCTCTTGTGCCCGTAATTTCCCCGGCTGTGTTACTCTCCACTCCGGAACACAGCAGTGCAAGCACTGCTACTTAGCGGCAGGATTAGCGAGTAAAATGGTGGTAGCGATTCGGACGGACCTTGCACAAGGCCCTACCACCCGCATGGTTATACGTATAGTTATAGTAAGCTGGTGCAACTCACGCTTAACTTTTGTCCCATAAAATTAAAGTTCCGATTACAGTTTGACATAATTTTCATCATCGCTATCATCATCACTACATAGTATAAAATAAAGTCGCTTTCTCTGTCCCTGTGTCCCTATGTCCCTATGTATGCTTATATCTTCAAAACCACACAACGGATTTTGATGCGGTTTTTTTAATAGATAGAGTGATTCAAGAGGAAGGTTTATATGTATAATACATGCATAATATACCGCGCGAAGCCGGGGCGGGTCGCTAGTTAGTCATAAAGCTTTTTAAGCTCGCTTATTGAAAGCACAATGATACCTATAAAAATGCCACTCGAAAGCGGTGACAAATGGTGTTGACTTTGAAGCACGAATAGATTGAACGAAAATTACAGCTCGCAGCAACCAGTCGGAAATTTAATTCAAACTGTAATTTTGTAGCAAATCACTACATAGTATAAAACAAAGTCGCTTTCCGCTGTATGGCTGTTCCTATGTACGCTTAGATCTTTAAAATTAGGCAACGGATTTTGATGTCATTTTTAGGGTTCCGTACCTCAAAAGGAAAAAACGGAACCCTTATAGGATCACTTTGTTGTCCGTCCGTCCGTCTGTCAAGACCCTTTTTCTCAGGAACTCGTGGAGGTATGAAGCTGAAATTTATATCAATTACTCAGGTCTACTGTCCCTTGAAGCTGTGAAAAAATCAAACTTCTAAGCCAACGCAATCAAAAGATACAGCCGTTTATGCCGCAAATTTCCGCAAATTTTCAACTCTCAAGGGAATCAAAACCTACAAGGTAGTTCCCGTGAACGCAGAATCTTGAAATTTGGTATGAAGGTAGGTCTTATAGCACAGATTAAAGAATAATTGCGAAAACCGTAAATGTGTATGTATGTCTGTATATAGCAGTGACCAATATAAAGTAACCCCACACTGCGTACATTTTGCTTTGGAACAGGGCTCTGCTTACACTGGTTTTAGATATTTATAGATAATGATACGGAACCCTCGGTGCGCGAGTCCGACTCGCACTTGACCGGTTTTTTTTTAATAGATAGAGTGATTCAAGAGAAAGATTGTGTGCATTATTATACGCGAATAGGTTCGTGTCTGTACATGAATCCCTATTTCCCTCGGTCGCGGTCCCCCGCGTGTGGTCAAGAGCTGCGGTTCGTTTTTGGATCCGTCCGGGGGGAAGAGCAGTGCCTGATTCGGTGCACCCTGGGTATCGGTTCGGTTAATGATTAAAGATTCTGAGGAATATCATTATCCGTTGGCTAAGAGCCCAACAGGAAGTCGAGGGTTCTTTTGACCGTGTTCTACCGTACAACGTTGCCGACATTTTTGTCACAAGATTTTTGAATACTATACAGGGTGGTCCAAACACTGACGTCTAAAAAAAAAATTTTGATGCCTCACATCCGGGGCTATCCGAATATACCCCATGTATGTTGGCCGATTTTTTGTAGTTTTCGAGTAATTAATTTTTAAAGATTTTTTCAAGAATTTTCGGGCCGAGCAGTTTATCATCATGTAACTTTTTTGGTTACGTTTTTCTGAGTGTTTTTTTTTGATGACATTATCCTCACAAACTGCACTTTCACACGTAAAATAATCAGCTTCCCAACCTTGAGCCAAGTTACAATAAAATTGACCGAAAGTGAAAATTTTACCTTTGAGCAAATTGAAGTTTGATTTTGTAATTTAAAAAAAAACTAAAAATCTCAGAATTCAAAGACCATAAGTAATTTTAAAAACTTCGCCAGTCTTTAAACTTGCAGAATAATACAAAAAAAGTGACACTTAATAGGTCATAATTTGCTGGATTCGACTTTCAAACGTACTAAGGTAGAATGTGTAATAAAGAGTCAGTTGTTAGTAACATAAAAACTGTTTTATTTTGGCCAAACCTAATTTGGCACTGGCCATCAATAAAGCCATGTAATACTTTTTATGAACAAATAAATGTGTTCTTCTTTTGTTTTATGTTTAAGTTTATGTTTATTTTTATTTAATCATTCAATATAAAATTACATCATCACTTAAAATTAAATGTCAAGGAATTTATATTGAAATCGTCAGTTTAAAATAAAAAATGTCATTAATTAAAAATTAAATACAATTTGTAGCGTATCATCTCACCCACTCACAGACGTGTAACCGCACCTTTACACGCACGTCTGTACCACCTCCTTAATTTCATAACTCTTTACTCTTTGACACATTCACCTTTCACCTCATTCAAAAAAGACATTCACTCACTCATACCGCGCGCCATATTAGCCAGTCTATCCGAGCCCACCATGATGGTGCTACCGCCGTGCGCGCGATCTTTCCAACCTTCCTTCTTGAAGTGAGTTTTGTGTTCTATTTCCCACTAAGCCGTAAATCACAGGACCCTAAACCTACCGTAGGTTAAACGTGGCGCTCAACGTGAAGCTTGTGTTGTGTAAGTGTCGAAAGTGAAACACGTGCGAAACCATGCCGCCCAAGAGGAACGCGGAAACCACGAACGCGAACGGCGCCCAAGCCGACGGCGACGACGTAAAGACGGAATCCGTAAATGTGACAATGCCACAAGAGTTTTTAGCTTCCTTGCTGCAACAGATGCAGCAATGCCATAGCGAGCTGTGTGAGAAAGTAACGGCGGCACGCCCACAAACGAGTGGAAGCTTTGCCGGTTGCAACCTCAGCTACGATGGGTCCGAGGACTCTGCAGAAGACGCTCTAGAGGCATTTATCAACGGCATTCAGACGTACAAGGATTGTGCGTACGTGTCTGACGAGAACGCATTGCGAGGATTGGCAACTTTATTCACCGGATTGGCTGCATCGTGGTGGAACGGGGTTAGAAAAACCGTCACCACGTGGGATGATGCAATTTCTAACCTACGACACGCCTTTGGCGCGAAGAAACCACCGTTCCTCATATTTCGAGAAATATTTCGTTCTGAGCAACAAGAAGACGAAAATACAGAAATCTACATATGTAAGTTGCGAGCATTAATTGCGCAATTACCATATTTCCTGGAAGAAAACATTCAAATTGACATCGTTTACGGTCTTCTTCAACGGAAAATTCGCAAAAGGATTCCGCGCGAAGACATTCATTCATTCAACGAGTTACTCAAACGCACCCGGTCGGTCACGCACTCTATGACCGTACTGAACGGAACGAACGAAACGTCAAACGTCAAAACCAGAGCTGTCACGCGAAACGTCAAAACCGACGAACGGGACATCGAAAATAAAGGAAGTTCCGAATATAAACAACCGAAACAGAAAAGTTTTACGCGTAATAGTAGTTCAACCGTGACTAAAGTGTCGGGTAACGTGAACGTTGACGCGAAACCGAAACAAAGCCGGTACTGCAATTACTGCAAGTTATTTGGACATAATAAAGACAATTGTAAGTGGCTATCCGCGAAACAAGCCGACCCGTCGGCCATACCTACGTATAGTGATGAAGTGAAAAGTGAAAAGTTTTCGTGTTACGGATGCGGCGCACCCGGCGTGGTGCGCGCGAACTGCCCGCGATGCAAGGGCGACGGTGGCGCTGCGGGAGGCAGCGCGGGCGCTGCGTTCTGCGCCCTTTCGACCGGCGACTCGCCGACAGCGGGACGCGCTTCGGACCTCGCGACTGGCGCGCGCGGTGTGAATACACACACACATCCCCTCACGCACACATCACACGATACACATGCGCATACTGGGCATGGGATTGATGATGTCTCTCGTCCCATACTTCACATCACCATCTGCGGACGTGAAGGCCGCGCCCTCATTGATACGGCTGCTAAAAGATGTATAGCAGGTGAAAGCTTATACAAGCTCATGAAGGACTCTGGTAAGTCATTCACTCCCTCTATGCTTAACATTAAGTATGCTGATGGTCGTTCCGGATATGAAAATGTTCTATTAACAGATGTCATTGTGACCTTGAAAGGGAAAAACATACCTACAACATTTATAGTGCTACCTGAAGCTACTAACAATGAAACCCTGTTGGGAATGGACTTCTTGACTACATCTAAGCTGATGATTGACTTTGCCTCCCAAAGCTGGACCTTTGGTGATGATACACATAACCGTCATAAATTATTTTATGAGCCCAAATTGGTGAACATATCTATGTGTAATACTGTTGAGATTCTGCGAGATAATGAAGGTGTGTCACTCACTGCTGACCAACGTGGGAAGTTAACCCAACTTCTTGACCAACACCTGGAAACTTTCAATCTAGGGGGAGAGCCTACTAGCTATGCTGTCCATCGTATTGAGTTAATCGATAAGAATGTTCAGCCCATATCTGTACCACCTTACAGACTTCCTGAGCCAAAGAAGGAAGCACTACGAGTAGAGCTGGAGAAAATGCTGAGGGATGACATCATCGAAGAGTGTGAGTCACCATGGTCCGCTCCTGTGGTCTTGGTGCCGAAACGTGACAATAACATCAGAGTATGTGTTGATTACCGGAAGATTAATGCAGTTACCAAACCTGACCGGTACCCACTACCACGAGTCGATGATGTACTACATGGAACAGGGAAGTTCAAATTTATAACAGCCCTTGACCTTCGCTCAGGATATTGGCAGGTACCTGTTGCAGTTGAAGACCGTGATAAAACAGCATTTGTGACACCACTTGGAATGTACAGATTCAAGAGAATGCCGATGGGACTTCGTAACTCGGGTTCTACATTTCAAAGATTAGTCGACAGATTTCGAACCAACCTCCCCGGAGTGACGATTTTAGCCTACCTGGATGATATCCTGATTCTGTCGGACAGCTTTGAGAAGCATCTTCAAGACATTGAAGCCGTTTTCCTGAGATTGAAGCAATTCAAGCTGCGGGTGAACAGAGAAAAGAGCATGTTTGCCTGTGACACTGTGAAGTACTTAGGTCACATCTTGTCTGCCGAAGGAATACAACCTGATGGAGAGAAAGTGAAAGCCATCAATGAGATGAAGGAACCGCACAATGACAAACATTTGAAGACTTTTATCCAGACTTGCTCCTGGTTCCGCAAATTTATCCCAGATTTTGCGAAACTAGCAAGACCCTTGACAATGCTGCTCAAGAAAAATCAAAATTGGATTTGGGGAGAAGAACAAGCAAATGCATTTAACGAGTTGAAGCGAAGACTTATAACTGCACCAATACTGCGGCAAGTTGACTACACACTACCATTCATTCTCAGAGTGGATGCCAGCGGATACGCTTTGGGAGCGGTACTATTGCAAGGAGAAGGCTATGATGAACGACCAGTTGAGTATGCAAGCAGACTATTGACCAGCGCCGAGCGCAACTACACTACGACCGAGCGTGAAGCCCTCGCAGTTGTCTGGGCTTTGGACAAATTCCGCGGATACGTAGAAGGGTCTGAGATTGTTGTCGCTACTGATCATCAACCACTTAGGTGGATCCTTACCTTGAAAACACCCACAGGACGCCTTGCACGATGGGCTTTGAAGATACAAGCTTACAACCTGAAAATAGAATACCAACCTGGTAAGAAAAATGTTGTTGCCGATGCACTTAGCCGACCTGTGTGCGACACCACCACAGAGAGTTCCTGCAGTATTTGCTCTGTCATTGTTGATATACCCCGTGTGTCACCAACTGACCTGAGGAACGCCCAATGTGAAGACCCCGAAGTTTTTAAAATCATAAAAGACTTCGAGAGAAACGACACTTTAGCTGCCACACGCTGGACTGAACGAGGTTATTATATGTCACAGGGAGTTTTATACCGTTTTAACCCTGATGGGGAGAGTGATGACCCTCAACTTGTAGTGCCACAATCTATGAGAAAGGAGATTATGAAGGAGCTACATGACTCTCCCACAGCTGGACATAATGGAATTGAAAGGACCTACCAACGCGTGAGCAAGAGTTACTACTTCCCAGGAATGAGAAAGTACATAGCAGAGTACATAAAGGACTGCAATGAATGCCAACGGTACAAACCGTCCAACCTGAAGCCAGCAGGACTGTTGCAGACGCCTGCACCTGCTCAGCGATTTGAGTTACTTGCAATGGACCTGTTTGGACCTTTACCTACTGGTGAAAATGGAGAGCGATGGATTTTTCTGGTCGAAGACACTGCAACAAAATGGGTCGAACTGTTCGCGTTAGCAGCAGCAACAGCTGAAGCGTGCGCCAAGACATTGGTTGAAGAAATTTTCCTCAGATATGGAGTCCCACGACGAATAATATCTGATAATGGGGTCCAGTTCGTTTCCCAGGTCATGCAGAAGGCCATGTACACTCTGGGAGTTGAACAGAACCTCATACCTCTCTATCACGCCGAAGCCAACCCAGCAGAAAGAAAAAACCGGGACCTCAAGAGCCAACTAGCCATTATAGTTGAAGGTAACCATAGCAACTGGCCAAATGCTCTAGCCGCTATACGCTTCGCCATGAATACTGCTGTGACACAGAGTACTGGAAGGTCGCCTTCTTACCTCGCTTTCGGGCGAGAGATGCGATCACCTATAGAGACCAAACATGACCTGCGAACTATCATTGAAGCTGAGAATTATATCCCGCAAATAACGCCATATTTGCTGAAACTCAGCGACGACCTCGCTGATGCCCGGGAGCAAATCATGCAGCAGCAGGACCACAGGAAGGCCTATGCTGATCAAAAACGCAGGCCTCATGAAGAATATAAGGTTGGTGACAAAGTGTTGTTGAAATCCCACACACTAAGCAACAGCTCAAAGGGGATTACAAGCAAATTTACACCCCGGCGAGATGGGCCATATACAATAACCAAAGTAACGAGCCCCACCACCTATGTTTTGTCGAACAATGATGAGACGATCGGCAAGTATCACGCTGCCGACCTGACAAGATATAACCAGAGGAGTGATGGCGAACCTGCAGTGCCTGTGATACCACAGAGGAAGAGAGGCAGACTGCCGAAGCGCTCACCAGCTGCCCCGACGACCTCTGCAGCGACAGGTGAAAGGAAGAAACGAGGGAGACCACGCAAGAACCAAGTGTGTCGGCCCATGGGCGAGGACGTCCCCATGGCCCGAAGGGGGAGTATGTAGCGTATCATCTCACCCACTCACAGACGTGTAACCGCACCTTTACACGCACGTCTGTACCACCTCCTTAATTTCATAACTCTTTACTCTTTGACACATTCACCTTTCACCTCATTCAAAAAAGACATTCACTCACTCATACCGCGCGCCATATTAGCCAGTCTATCCGAGCCCACCATGATGGTGCTACCGCCGTGCGCGCGATCTTTCCAACCTTCCTTCTTGAAGTGAGTTTTGTGTTCTATTTCCCACTAAGCCGTAAATCACAGGACCCTAAACCTACCGTAGGTTAAAAATTCAATTTAAATACAAATTAAAAATATGTCATAAAATGGAAATTATCATTAAAAGTAACAAAAAATAATAGTAAAAAATATGGATAAATTAGATAACTGTCAAAGGAATCACCTCTTTTATTGTGAAATAACTAATAGTTACTTCTGCTCTCGTTACGATTAATTTCTGCATTCTTCTCGCTTTAAGTGATGATGTAATTTTATATTTAATGATTAAATAAAAATAAACATAAACTTAAACATAAAACAAAAGAAGAACACATTTATTTGTTCATAAAAAGTATTACATGGCTTTATTGATGGCCAGTGCCAAATTAGGTTCGGCCAAAATAAAACAGTTTTTATGTTACTAACAACTGACTCTTTATTACACATTCTACCTTAGTACGTTTGAAAGTCGAATCCAGCAAATTATGACCTATTAAGTGTAACTTTTTTTGTATTATTCTGCAAGTTTAAAGACTGGCAAAGTTTTTAAAATTACTTATGGTCTTTGAATTCTGAGGTTTTTAGTTTTCTTTTTAATTACAAAATCAAACTTCGATTTGCTCAAAGGTAAAATTTTCACTTTCGGTCAATTTTATTGTAACTTGGCTCAAGGTTGGGAAGCTGATTATTTTACGTGTGAAAGTGCAGTTTGTGAGGATAATGTCATCAAAAAAAAACATTCAGAAAAACGTAACCAAAAAAAGTTACATGATGATAAACTGCTCGGCCCGAAAATTCTTGAAAAAATCTTTAAAAATTAATTACTCGAAAACTACAAAAAATCGGCCAACATACATGGGGTATATTCGGATAGCCCCGGATGTGAGGCATCTAAATTTTTTTTTTAGACGTCAGTGTTTGGACCACCCTGTATATTATTACTTTGACATTGGCGAAATCATCGCATCGATCGATTGGCCCATATAAAAAAAAGAAGTAACCTAACCCAAGAAATTACTCCACCGACAAGAAGAAGAACCCAAGTATTTATTGTATTCTGATGACATTTACACAATTTCTGAAAAACGCATTTTTTTAACGAGTGGAAAATACACCTTATGCATCTCCGCGCTCGGGGCAGCAACGGAGGTATGACGGGCTCTCCAGCTCGCCGCTGCCTTCCCTATGGAAGGAGGGGAGAGGCCTACCGTCTAAAGACACACGTTCCCTCCTGGCCATGGACTGTGGGCGTTACGGGAGCACTAGGTGTCACCACGACGTACAATTAAGTACCTAAGTAAATATTTCAACACACACACACACACACACACAAATCACGTCTATATTCCTTACGGGGTAGACAGAGCCTGAGGTAACAAGACCTAAAGGCCACGTTTAGCATGATTGTAGGCGTACCTATAGGTGGAAAGGGGAATCAAAATAGTGATGGGTTGCTAGCCGCATCGCCTATAACATGATTCCTAAGACTCGCCCATAATATTTCAAACTATTCTAGAAAGGTAATTAATTAAATGTAATAACTACATGTAAAAAATCTCAACAGAAGGGGAATTAAAAACAAATTAAACTATGATTAAATTAAAAACATATTAAAAACTAAACTAAAACTAATCTTAAAATAAAATAATTATAAAAGGAAGGAGCCCCCGTGGCATAGTTCCGCAGACGCTGGCAGCATTCCCCCTTTGGACAGCGATACTAATAGGTACGCTGTCCAAGGAAGCTGCCAGCTCTGCGGTCACCCGTAGCGTCTATTAGCCTCTTCGATATATCTTTGAAAATAAATTATGAAATAATGTAATTTCTAATTCAACTAAATATACAAAACTTAAAACTAAATAAAAATACCTAACTATAAAAAGAAAACGCCATCTAAAAGGCCCTCCTGCGGCATAGACCCCAACACACTGGCGGCATTACCTCTCTGTACAGCCAGAGAAATTCGCTGGGAGAGGTAAGCGCCAGGTCTGGGGTCTCCTGAGGTCTCTATCAGCCGGGACGACAAGGCTCTTAGGGAATGACGTTTTGTTCATAACAACTGTGCTATTTATACGGTCACAGAAAAATCTTAATAGCGCCATTCAGGATTGCTATGGGCATATAACAGCGACATCTATGGGTTTTTAAACTAACTAAACTTGACACAAATTATTTACAAAGAAACATACTGAACCTATAAAACACCGTTGAATTATGAAGGCTCTCATGTCAGCCGACCGGACCATTTGTATATTTAGTTGAATTAGAATAAGTTGTTTAAAGGGTTTTATGAATATTGAAATTAAATAAATAATTTGAATGAATTGGAAAAAAAAAAATATTTCTTAAATAATTGAAAATGAAAATAAAAATGAAAATTTATTTTGCAAATTGGCCGCCAAGGGCTCTTTTACATGTCTTTTTGAAACTACCAGCACATTCGGAAAGACCATCACTGCCAAGAAGAATGCGCCGCAAGGAACTTGGCAGAAAGTCATTTTTTCAAAATAAAATACAGTAAGAATACTTAAATTCTACTTATATTAAATACATTTATATAAGGGATGTATAAGGTCCCCGAGCCTTAAATTATATTAATCTATAAATAGTAGCGTTTGTATAGAGTCTCTACTGGTCAAAATAAAAAATAATAATAATAGTAAGTTCAGTGGAGGTGTAAAACGCCTCCACCGTCAAATAAACTAATTGGAGATGTTTCCAATCTCGCAGGAAAAAAAATTATATATAAAACAAAATTATGAAATATACCATTTCATGTCAAGTAAGTAACCAATAAGCTTTTGGATTCCGAAGGCAAGCTTACGTCTGCCGCCCCCAATGTTGGCTTTCACGCACTCATGTCCTGCTCTGAAAGCAGAGCGGTACCGAGGGCATGTCTCGCTTCCGTCCCCACAGGCACACTATGGGAACGTTTTAGGAACTTCGACGTCGCTAGCCTGCAACTAAACAGTAAAAGAAAAAAAAAAAAAAATGAAACCGGAAATCCATAAGCTAACAATATACCTACCTAATACCTAGTATAATACACATATTTGTAAAGTGTAAAGGTCTATATTTAGTGTTTATTTAAAAAGACGTGTCAAGATTGTTTACATTTAGTTAATTACCTAATCCTTGCAGCACAGCTCTGTTGCCGGCGACTTCGTCCAAGCAGAATTTTAATTACGTTATTATGTTCATCGATGGAATTATCCGTCTAAATAGCTTTCCAATAGCAGCACGCAATACCGTGCGTAGACACATTAGCCTCGTCTCACCTTCGCGGAACCACAAGTAGGCCGGCGCGGCTGCAGAAGCGGCCGAATCAGGCGAGATAAATAAATACAGGGGTCTCAGCACCGAATATAACTTTGTCCCTTTCGGTGTTGAGACCCTTGGTCCGTGGGGTCCTAGCGCTATTAGCCTCTTCAAAAAATCATATGATATTTCATGTTTTTAGGGTTCCGTACCTCAAAAGGAAAAAACGGAACCCTTATAGGATCACTTTGTTGTCCGTCTGTCCGTCTGTCACGACCCTTTTTCTCAGTAACGCGTGGAGGTATGAAGCTGAAATTTATATCAATTACTCAGGTCTACTGTCCCTTGAAGCTGTGAAAAAATCAAACTTCTAAGCCAACGCAATCAAAAGATACAGCCGTTTATGCCGCAAATTTCCGCAAATTTTCAACTCTCAAGGGAATCAAAACCTACAAGGTAGTTCCCGTGAACGCAGAATCTTGAAATTTGGTATGAAGGTAGGTCTTATAGCACAGATTAAAGAATAATTGCGAAAACCGTAAATGTGTATGTATGTCTGTATATAGCAGTGACCAATATAAAGTAACCCCACACTGCGTACATTTTGCTTTGGAACAGGGCTCTGCTTACACTGGTTTTAGATATTTATAGATAATGATACGGAACCCTCGGTGCGCGAGTCCGACTCGCACTTGACCGGTTTTTTTTTATATACTAGGTACATTTCAACGATACTTTTACCTGCAGGTTAAAGTAAAGCTATGGCCGGGCTGCTATGGGTGGTGTAGCACGCGTCACGGAATGACGAGGATCCGGGTTCGATTCCCGGCCATAGCCTTATTTGTTTTTGTACTTTTCAGTTTTTGGCGGGTATTTTTATTTTGAAGGGTTTTCTAATGTACCAATATTTTTGTTACAGACTGAATAAAGAGGAAGCTTCCAACTCCTGAGGGCCTGGACGCTGCATCATCGCTATGGACAAAATGGACGACGTGTAAGTGTTGCTTTGTCGCCCTAGGGCTGCAATAGTAGATTGTACACCGAGGGGATAAAGCAGTGTATTATGTCACGGTTGCGATATTGAATCTTGAGCGCAGCAAAGGACTCTAGATTTAACTCCCGAGCGTAGCGAGGGTGTTATAAGTATTAACTTATGAGCGTAGCGAGGGAATTAAGATTGAGTCCTGAGTGGAGCGAAGCATTTAAGCGCACCCAAGACATAAACAGTTTTATCTCCGAGGAGTATAATCTACTTTTCTCACCTTTTGCGAGACAATAAAAACCAGTAACTAGAAAAATAATTTAATTAAAACAACAGTAAAACAATATTAAAAGTAAAAAATTAAGTTTGAGAAATTAGTCCAGTTGTGTAATGATACATGTTTGTTACTCTTTCACGCCAGAACGGCTGTACAGATCTGGATGAAATTTGGAACATAGATAGATTATAGTCTGGAATAACATATAGGCTACTTTTATCCCGGAAAATTGCGTAATTCCTGCGGGATAGTGATAAACGAATTCTATGCAGACAAAGTTACGGGCAACAGCTAGTATATAATACTGCTGCCCGCGACTTCGTCTGCAAAAAGTTAGTTTTTCGCTTTCCCGCGGCAACTATGCAATTTTCCGGGATAACAAATAGCCTATGTGTTAATCTAGGGTATTAGCTAACTGCATTCCAAATTTTATTTAAATCCATTCAGTAGTTTTTACGTGAAAGAGTAACAAACATCCATCCATCCATCCATCCATCCGTCCATCCATACTCACAAACTTTCGCGTTAATAATATTAGTAGGATGTATGTATGCAAAGATATTTCGAAGAGGCTGATAGACGCTACGGGTGACCGCAGAGCTGGCAGCTACCTTGGACAGCGTGTTAGTATCGCTGTCCAAAGGGGGAATGCTGCCAGCGTCTGCGGAACTATGCCACGGGGCCCCTCCGTTTTTAATTATTTTATTTTAAGATTAGTTTTAGTCTAGTTATTAATTCATTTTTAGGGTTCCGTACCTCAAAAGGAAAAAACGGAACCCTTATAGGATCACTTTGTTGTCCGTCTGTCTGTCCGTCCGTCCGTCCGTCTGTCAAGACCCTTTTTCTCAGGAACGCGTGGAGGTATGAAGCTGAAATTTATATCAATTACTCAGGTCTACTGTCCCTTGAAGCTGTGAAAAAATCAAACTTCTAAGCCAACGCAATCAAAAGATACAGCCGTTTATGCCGCAAATTTCCGCAAATTTTCAACTCTCAAGGGAATCAAAACCTACAAGGTAGTTCCCGTGAACGCAGAATCTTGAAATTTGGTATGAAGGTAGGTCTTATAGCACAGATTAAAGAATAATTGCGAAAACCGTAAATGTGTATGTATGTCTGTATATAGCAGTGACCAATATAAAGTAACCCCACACTGCGTACATTTTGCTTTGGAACAGGGCTCTGCTTACACTGGTTTTAGATATTTATAGATAATGATACGGAACCCTCGGTGCGCGAGTCCGACTCGTACTTGACCGGTTTTTAATTTAATAGTTTAATTTGTTTTAATTCCATTTTGTATGCAACTGCAGCTACGGTTACATCTCTCAGATGAGTACCAACTCGGCGTCACAGATACTCCAGACTCCTCAGTTTACTTAAGTTCCTCTTGCAGTAAGGGCGAGCAGAACGGGAACGACCCAACAGCTCCTGACCTCAACCGGGCGTCGGCGGAGTCCATCGCAGACTACTTCGACGGCGCTGTACTCCTGGTGACGGGGGGCACTGGCTTCCTTGGCAAGGTACGCACACTTGATGCAGCACTGGAGCAGACTGCTACAACGCCTCTGTTCTCCTGGTACCTATAGAAGTCAAACGCCAACTTCAAATAAGTCGAGCGGAGTCATGGACACTTCGATGGTGCTTAAGGGTAGGCTTCTTATCTAACTCGCTCGCAATCGCCATCGTGTTCATTTTGGCACTTCATATATGAGCTGACAATCGACATCGGAATCAGCTAGCTGTCACATTCATACAAGAACTGTCAGAATGAACACGATGACGATTGCGAGCGAGTTAGATAATAAGCCTAAGCAGCGGGGGCTCCGGCTTCCATGGCAAGGTACCTCTGTTTTCCTGGTACCTATGGGGTGTCAAACACAATGAACCAGTATCCAATAACAGTCATGGATGCTTATGGTGCTATACACCAGGGGCACCGGCTTCCTTGGCAAGTGTATACACAGCATCAACATTACAAGGGCTCTATAATATATGTTGACTACTATGACGCCTCTGTTCTCCTGGTATCATTGAATTGTGTCATAAAAACATACAAAACACAAACAACTCCAAATGTAACTGGGCAGTCAGGGATGCGTCGGCACTGTTCTTCTGGTCACCTGGTGGCCGGCGTCTAGGAACAAGATATAGGCATCGGCTTAAAATTGAAACGACAAGTTAACTTTTAGTCTTCGGCTAGTCGCATCCGGTCAATATCAGCCACCTTTCGCAAATCGTCACTCCATCTTGTACACTACGCTTGCCGAGTCGCGGTCTCCAGTCAAAAATTCGTTTACTCCAAGCGGTTATCGGCTCTTCAGCATATTACGACCGTACCACACTGGTATCTTATTCCTCGCCTGCTTCCCAAGCTCTGCTGCACTACCCCTTTTTTTTTACCGAGAGGAAATATTTATGGATGCTCAAGGCACGGGGATGCCTAGGGTTATGTGGGACTCCCCCCCGGATGGGTATACCCGAACTAAAAACTCTCCGTTGCCTCAATCCAGTGTGATGGGGACGCAGTGGGATGCCACTAGGGTTTCGCCACAAACGCCCCCCCGGTGGCCCCGGCGCCCGCCAGGACCGCGCCAAGAAGGGGAGGGCCCGTACGCTGGGCCCGTCTTCCCTTAGACAATGAGACCGTGCAAAACGTCACTCCACCTAGCTGGAAGGCGTCCCACACTGCGCTTGCCTAGTCGCGGTCTCCACTCAAAAACTGGTTTACCCCAACGGTTATCAATTCTCCGACATATTACGACTACACGTTGCGGGTGGTAGGGCCTTGTGCAAGGTCCGTCCGGATCGCTACCACCATCTTACTCGCTAATCCTGCCGCTAAGTAGCAGTGCTTGCACTGCTGTGTTCCGGTATGGAGAGTAAGACAGCCGGGGAAATTACGGGCACAAGAGGCATTTCATCTTAGTCCTCTAGGTTGGCAACGCATCTGCAATCCCTCCGGGGTAGCGGGTGTCTATGGGCAGTGGTGATCACTTACCATCAGGTGACCCACTTGCTCGTTTGCCATCCAATTCACATAAAAAAAAAAAAAAAAAACACGTACCACCCTGGGAATCCTGGGATCTTATTCCTCGTCTGCTCCCCAGGCTCTGCTGGAGAAGCTCTTGCGGAGCTGCCCCGGCATCGACACCATATACCTGCTGCTGCGTCCGAAGCGGGGGCTAACTGTAGAACAGCGGTACAAGGAGCTACTCAAGAACCAGGTAAGCATCAGAGGATCAGCTACTTGGAGAAAACAAGTCTAGATTTTTCAGCAAGCTTTTGAAACTTGTAAGAATTCAATCCACACAACAGATGTAGACCAAGATCACCTTTAAAATCGACTGAAGAAGTATTGGCTTGATGAATCTTCTTAAGTGGACTTAGTACGTGTATATTTATATATTTCTGACATAATCTTAGTTTATCGTATTTTTTTATTTATATGTATTAGGGTGTAGCTGTATTGTTGTGTAGGTGTATTCTTATTATTATTATTTTCATGCTTTATTTGTTTAGGTTAAGTTAGGGTCTTTGGTCTTAGCTTTTTAGTATGTCTACTCTCTATACTCTGGTTTCTTTTGTCCTGTCAATCGTTCGAAGATTACCTGGGATCTCCTTTAAGGGAAAAGTTCGCCTTTGTACATCTGCTTTTCTCATTACCTGTAAAATTCAATGTATTTTATGTACAATAAAGGGTTTTACATACATACATACAACATCATGTTAGCTGGAGCATCATGTTCAGTGGATTGAAGAAATTGCGAAAAAGTTACCTACTCAGTTAATAACTTCACTTAACGATCTTGACTCCTGTCGGTGGAGCAATTTCCAATTAGACCTTTCCAGGGTCTCTTTTTGGCAAAAGCCTAAAAATCGCACACTTATCAGGCAATCCAATCTATCTAACTCAGTGATTTTCAAAGTGGGGGGCGCGCCCCCCTAGGGGGGCGCAGTGACCTGCAAAGGGGGGCATGGGCTACGATACAGGACCTTATAGAACCTTATTAACAAAATCCTTGTGTTTATGCCTAACAGCCTACGGCTGAAATAGGGGGGGCACAGAGTTTTATCTTTTTAGAGAGGGGGCGCGTAATGAATAAGTTTGGGAACCCCTGATCTAACTCTTAGTCTTCGATCGCATCCGCACCCGTTGGTTGGAGCGGCTCAGCAAGGTCTCGCCTTGGCTTGGTGCCGTCGACGCCCCAGGAGTGGTGGTCAGCGCCGACCAGAAGGAACTAAACATTGGATATAGGCTCTTGTCGGTGGAGCAATTTCCATATGGTCCTTTGGGCCTTCTTTGAGAAAACCCTGGAAATCGCACACTTATCGAGCACTCCAGTCTTTCTAACTCTTAGGTCTTCTTTTAGGTCTTTGACCGCATCCGCGCCCGTTGGCCGGAGCGGCTCAGCAAGCTTTCCCCCATCGCGGGCGACGTCTCCGCCCCAGGAGTGGGAGTCAGTGCCGACCAGAAGGAACTGCTGGCCCGCGTGACTGTGCTCTTCCACTCGGCCGCCACGGTCCGCTTCACCGAGCCTCTGCACACTGCCGCTGCTCTGAACGTCCAGGGCACTGCTGCTGTGCTGGAACTGGCTAAGGACATGCCGGTCTTGCAGGTACGTTGAGCCAGATGAATGATTTGCTTTGCTATTTTTAAGCCCTGACCCTAGAGGGGTAGTGGAAGTTTGATGTCGATGTCTCTGTGTGTATGTGGCATCGTAGTTCTCAAACGGATGGACCGATTCGGATGCAATTTTTTTCATTTGAAAGCCAATATCCTTGCGGTGGTTTTTAGCTAGGTTTGGTAAAAATCGGTTCAGCAGTTTGGGGAGTACCAGTTCTTATTCAAAATGATGTAAAATTAATCATTAAGGGTGGTTTCAAACTACATTTAAGCCTATCTTTCGTGGAGGTTTTTTAAATTTTAAATTAAATGTTATTTGCGGTTCCGCGTACCGTACCGTAATCGCCAACATCGGAAACCTTACAAGATAACTTCGTAGTCCGTCCGTCCGTTCGTCTGCATGTTCAGGCAGAAATTGATATTAAGCACTCAAACATCATCCTCATCTTTGCATAATATGTCGTATTAAAGCGTACTCTCTTCCCACAGGCGCTGGTGCACGTATCGACGGCATACAGCAACGCCCCGCAGCAGAACATAGAGGAGCGCGTGTACCCGCCGCCCTACGACCCCGAGAGCCTCGTGCGCTGCGCCAAGATGCTGCCACCGCAGACCGCCAATCTGCTAGCTGACTCGCTGCAGGTCAGTCTCCCTCTGCCACCAGGTGCCAGCTGTCTACTGCCCTACGACCCGGAGTTCCTCGTGCGCTGCGCCAAGATGCTGCCGCCGCAGACCGCCAATCTGCTAGCTGACTCGCTGCAGGTCAGTCTCCCTCTGCCACCAGCCGCCAGCGGTCTACTGCCCTACGACCCCGAGAGCCTCGTGCGCTGCGCCAAGATGCTGCCACCGCAGACCGCCACTCTGCTAGCTGACTCGCTGCAGGTCAGTCTCCCTCTGCCACCAGGTGCCAGCTGTCTACTGCCCTACGACCCCGAGAGCCTCGTGCGCTGCGCCAAGATGCTGCCACCGCAGACCGCCACTCTGCTAGCTGACTCGCTGCAGGTCAGTCTCCCTCTGCCACCAGCCACCAGCGGTCTACTGCCCTACGACCCCGAGAGCCTCGTGCGCTGCGCCAAGATGCTGCCGCCGCAGACCGCCAATCTGCTAGCTGACTCGTTGCAGGTCAGTCTCCCTCTGCCACCAGCCGCCAGCGGTCTACTGCCCTACGACCCGGAGTTCCTCGTGCGCTGCGCCAAGATGCTGCCGCCGCAGACCGCCACTCTGCTAGCTGACTCGTTGCAGGTCAGTCTCCCTCTGCCACCAGCCGCCAGCGGTCTACTGCCCTACGACCCGGAGTTCCTCGTGCGCTGCGCCAAGATGCTGCCACCGCAGACCGCCAATCTGCTAGCTGACTCGTTGCAGGTCAGTCTCCCTCTGCCACCTGCTGCCAGCGGTCTACTGCCCTACGACCCCGAGAGCCTCGTGCGCTGCGCCAGGATGCTGCCGCCGCAGACCGCCAATCTGCTAGCTGACTCGTTGCAGGTCAGTCTCCCTCTGCCACCAGCCGCCAGCGGTCTACTGCCCTACGACCCCGAGAGCCTCGTGCGCTGCGCCAGGATGCTCCCGCCGCAGACCGCCAATCTGCTAGCTGACTCGCTGCAGGTCAGTCTCCCTCTGCCACCAGGTGCCAGCGGTCTACTGCCCTACGACCCCGAGAGCCTCGTGCGCTGCGCCAAGATGCTGCCGCCGCAGACCGCCAATCTGCTAGCTGACTCGCTGCAGGTCAGTCTCCCTCTGCCACCAGCCACCAGCGGTCTACTGCCCTACGACCCCGAGAGCCTCGTGCGCTGCGCCAAGATGCTGCCACCGCAGACCGCCAATCTGCTAGCTGACTCGCTGCAGGTCAGTCTCCCTCTGCCACCAGGTGCCAGCGGTCTACTGCCCTACGACCCGGAGAGCCTCGTGCGCTGCGCCAAGACGCTGCCGCCGCAGACCGCCAATCTGCTAGCTGACTCGCTGCAGGTCAGTCTCCCTCTGCCACCAGCCACCAGCGGTCTACTGCCCTACGACCCCGAGAGCCTCGTGCGCTGCGCCAAGACGCTGCCGCCGCAGACCGCCAATCTGCTAGCTGACTCGCTGCAGGTCATTCTCACTCTGCCACCAGGTGCCAGCGATTAACTGCCCTACGACCTGAGAGCCTCGTGCGCTGCGCCAAGATGCTGCCACCGCAGACCGCCAATCTGCTAGCTGACTCGCTGCAGGTCAGTCTCCCTCTGCCACCAGGTGCCAGCGGTCTACTGCCCTACGACCCGGAGAGCCTCGTGCGCTGCGCCAAGATGCTGCCGCCAAAGACCGCCACTCTGCTAGCTAACTCGTTGTAGGTCAGTCTCACTCTGCTACCAGCTGCCAGCGATTAACTGCCCTACGACCCCGAGAGCCTCGTGCGCTGCGCCAAGATGCTGCCGCCAAAGACCGCCAATCTGTTAGCTGACTCGCTGCAAGTCAGTCTCCCTCTGCCACCAGGTGCCAGCGGTCTACTGCCCTACGACCCGGAGAGCCTCGTGCGCTGCGCCAAGATGCTGCCACCGCAGACTGCCAATCTGCTAGCTGACTCGCTGCAGGTCAGTCTCCCTCTGCCACCAGGTGCCAGCGGTCTACTGCCCTACGACCCCGAGAGCCTCGTGCCAATCTGCTAGCTGACTCGTTGCAGGTCAGTCTCACTCTGCCACCAGGTGCCAGCGGTCTACTGCCCTACGACCTGGAGTTCCTCGTGCGCTGCGCCAAGATGCTGCCGCCGCAGACCGCCAATCTGCTAGCTGACTCGCTGCAGGTCAGTCTCACTCTGCCACCAGGTGCCAGCGATTAACTGCCCTACGACCCCGAGAGCCTCGTGCGCTGCGCCAAGATGCTGCCACCGCAGACCGCCAATCTGCTAGCTGACTCGCTGCAGGTCAGTCTCACTCTGCCACCAGGTGCCAGCGGTCTACTGCCCTACGACCCCGAGAGCCTCGTGCCAATCTGCTAGCTGACTCGTTGCAGGTCAGTCTCACTCTGCCACCAGGTGCCAGCGGTCTACTGCCCTACGACCTGGAGTTCCTCGTGCGCTGCGCCAAGATGCTGCCGCCGCAGACCGCCAATCTGCTAGCTGACTCGCTGCAGGTCAGTCTCCCTCTGCCACCAGCCGCCAGCGGTCTACTGCCCTACGACCCGGAGTTCCTCGTGCGCTGCGCCAAGATGCTGCCGCCCCAGACCGCCAATCTACTAGCTGACTCGCTGCAGGTCAGTCTCACTCGGCCACTAGCCATCAGCGATAGCTCGGCCTCAATTTACTACAAGCTACCAGCTGTCTGCCATCCTACGAGGGGCATGAGCAGGCTGCGCCAGGACACTGCTGACCGCCACCCTGGTGGCGCAGGTGGGTCTCACTTTGCCAGTTTAGCTTCCAGCGGTCTACTGCCCTAGCCTAGAGTACCCTAAACCGACGAACAGGTATGAAAAGATTGACGAATGTTGATGAAGCGAAAGAAGTATGTCAGGAACATAAGTGGAACAAAGTGGCCTACCCCCGTGCAGTGGCGTAGCTGGGTAACCAAGGGTCCTGGTACAAATAAAACAATGGGGCCCCACTACTATCTAAACTGGTTACGTTTTAATAATAATAGTTTTTATTTTTGGAATATAACTTATGACAAAACAAAACATTTCCTTAAGCAGCATTTGCTTAATAAAATCTTGACGAAGTGATAATTTGCCAAGTGATAGTTTGAGCAAATGAACTAAATGCTAAATGTAACTTTGCTAAAGGTTCACTTGTAAAATGTAAGTATTGCGATAAGTTGTTTGGGAAGTCATATTTGGGAAAAATAATTTGGGAGATTTTCTGATAAGGATTCGAGGGCCCTCTGAGCTTGAGGGCCCCGGGGTACTGCCCCGCCTATGGGAAAGAGTGTGTATTACAATGCGCTTTGTCGACAGGGCGAGCACCCGAACACGTACACGCTGACGAAGGCGCTGGCGGAGTCCATCGTGCACAGCCACGTGGAGCTGCCGGTGTGCATCGTGCGCCCGTCCATCGGTGAGCTTATAGTTCCATCTCAGTTTCGCCAACGGACTTCCAGGCGGGGGGAGCGTTTTCACCCATTTGTTGTCAACATACCATTGGCCCGCACGAGGCGGTTTGCTTCATCCTTCCTAATAATCCTAATGCGAACTGCTAGGGAATGGAATTCGCTCCCATCGTCTGTATTTCCGGACAGATACAACCTAGGGCTCTTCAAGGCTAGAGTGAATAGGCTATTACTGAACCAGTGAGTTACACCTTTGGCCTCATCTGCACCTTCCGCCAAGTGAGATAGAGGTCAATCACTGGTCAGTTTGTAGTAAAAAAAAAAAAAAACTCGTCTGCGCCATGCAAGGGTATAGATAGTAGTGTCCGGCCGAAACTGGTTTTTCAGCCGAAACTGAAACCGAACTTTCGGTGTTACTCTCTGTTTCGGCCGAAACCGAAACCGAAACTTATTGAAACATTTAAAGTTACGATTATTTACTGACATTTACTGTTTTTTTAACATTTATTAACACACTAGCTTCTACCCGCGACTTCGTCTGCGTAGAATCCTTATCCTTTCCTTACTTAATATTATAAGTCCGAAAGTAACTCTGTCTGTCTGTCTGTTACCTTTTCACGCTTAAACCGCTGGGCCGATTTAGTTGAAATTTGGTATACAGATAGTTTGAGTCCCGAGAAAGAACATAGGATAGTTTTTATCCCGGAAAATTGCATAGTTCCCGCGGGATAGCACAGCCCAAACCACTGGAGTTTTTCAAATTTAAGGCGGAACAAAGTTCGCCGGGTCAGCTAGTTATACATAAAAACCTTCCTCTTGAATCACTCTATCTATTAAAAGAAACCGCATCAAAATCCGTTGTGTAGTTTTGAAGATATACTCGTAAGCATACATAGGGACATAGGGACAGAGAAAGCGACTTTGTTTTATACTATGTTGATGATAGTGATAGTGATGACATGTTATTGGTACCCAAGATACGTCAATTTAATCACTCACACCCTTATCAATAATCGAGCAAAAGAATTAAGAATTTTATTGTTACACAAGTATGGAAAAATTCAGTTGAAGCGGTTGAAAATTGAGTCGCAAGATTCCACCCGGACAAACATACCCACAGTGGCGTAACTATAGGGTAGCAGGGGTGGCAAAATGCCAGGGCCCCCAGCTCTACGGGGCCCCGAACTGGCTTGGTTTAGAGCACAGAAGGGACTGATGCACTTCTTTATATTGAGGAAGGAGCCCCATCTGACGAATTTGCCGCGGTCGCCATGTTATAGTTACGCCACTGCTTACACAAACTGCTGCATACGTGTGCTGGTCTGGGAGCAAAGAAAAAACATACCACCATCTTACTCGCTAATCCTGCCGCTAAGTAGCAGTGCTTGCACTGCTGTGTTCCGGTGTGGAGAGTAAGACAGCCGGGGAAATTACGGGCACAAGAGGCATTTTATCTTAGTCCTCTAGGTTGGCAACGCATCTGCAATCCCTCCGGGGTTGCGGGTGTCTATGGGCAGTGGTGATCACTTACCATCAGGTGACCGACTTGCTCGTTTGCCTTCCTATTCATATAAAAAAAAAAAAAAAAATAGAATGTACCAGTTTTTTTTTTTTATACGTATGAATAGGAAGGCAAACGAGCAAGTGGGTCACCTGATGGTAAGTGAACACCACTGCCCATAGACACCAGTTGCATCTCTACCCGCGCAGATGGTAAAAGCCCGTCGAGGGAATGGGCGAAAATCATAGGAATCATGTTATAGGCGAAGCTAGCAACCCATCACTATTTTGATTCCATTTTCCACCTTACGCCCACAATCTTGCTAAATGTGGCCTGTAGGTCCCTGTTACCTTAGGCTCTGTCTACCCCGTATGGGATAAAGACGTGATTTGTGTATGTGTATGTATGTTACACATACGTTGCAAGTTATAGACCGCTTGGATGAGTCCTCACCCGCGGCTGCGGGGCGCGGGGGGGGGGGGGGACCTCTCGGGGGGTGGGTGGGTAGTGCGCCTGCCGCCGTAAGGGTCGCCGTACACTTGTAGTTTCCCATGGCATTCATCAAATAGTCATGTGGATAACTAGGCTATCGATCGAACACATGGCGAATTTCCCATAACGTTGAATCATATTGAAACATAATAACCCGGCTACTATTTACCCCCTTATTAATAAACGCTCTAGGCTTCTGCTAACTTAGCAATCGTTTGTCCTTATCTGTGAAAGGTAAATGTCAAAGTGACAAATAAGGACCAACGATTGCCAAGTTAGCAAATGGGGTGCGAGTCGGGTTACCTCCGCGTGTGGTCAAGAGCTGTGGTTCCTTTTTGGATCCGTCCGAGGGGAAGAGCAGTGCTTGATCCGGTGCACCCTGGGCATCGGCTAATGATTTCCTGGCAGTTTCTGAGGGATATCATTGACCGTTGGCTAAGAGCCCAACAGGGGGGGAGGGGGGTCTTTGACCATTACCGTGCAACGTTGCCGACATTTTTGTCACAAGATTTTTGAATTATATTTTTACCACACTGACATTGGCCCAAGCCTTACGGCCGCCATTAAGGAGAGAAGAATCAGCTAGCTGTCACATTCATACAAGAACTGTCAAAATGAACACGATGGCGATTGCGAGCGAGTTAGACAATAAGCCTACAGGGGCCCGATTTTTGAAGGCACATCACCCGAAAGTGGTATAAATCGGTTTATATCTTCAAAACTACAGCTCTAATCAAATTTTTGACTAGTTCACAAGATTAATGAGAGCCGTAAGTGTCTTCTAAGCTTCGTATTTCAAATTCAGCCCAAATTTACACCACTTTCGAGTGGTGTTTTGACGTAATATACACATACATACATACACAAATCACGTCTTTATCCCTTACGGGGTAGACAGAGCCTAAGGTAACAAGACCTAGAGGGCACGTTTAGCAAGACACTGTGGGCGTAGAGGTGGAAAGTGGAATCAAAATAGTGATGGGTTGCCAGCCGCATCGCCTATGACATGATTCATAATGATTGACATAATAATGTGCTTTCAAAAATCGGTCCCAGGTCATACCGCCGCTAAGTAGCAGTGCTTGCACTGCTGTGTTCCGGTGTGGAGAGTAAGACAGCCGGGGAAATTACGGGCACAAGAGGCATTTCATCTTAGTCCACTAGGTTGGCAACACATCTGCAATCCCTCCGGGGTTGCGAGTGTCTATGGGCAGTGGTGATCACTTACCATCAGGTGACCCACTTGCTCGTTTGCCTTCCTACTCATATAAAAAAAAAAAAAAAAAACCGCCCCGCCCACAGTTTCTTGAAAGAACTTTAAAATTTATTGAAGCTGTCGTCTGGGAATATTGATTGAGCCTTGAAATAGATTTTAATGATAGCTCCGGCAACATTACATATTCCTGACTTACCGTCGGCGGCAAGGGGTCGCCAACCTTCAGTTTAAACTTGAAACTATTTTTTTAAACGACGAAAAAACGGCGACAGTTAATTCGATGCGTATATTTTTTTCTTTTTACAGAGTAGTCCGATTTTGTTTTTTTTGACGTGACAACAAATGGCGTTACGTTCCGCGTGACGTCAGAGTGTGCAAGCGAGAGCGCGGAACAAGCGATAGGCACAGAGCTAGCAGTTCGAATATGTTTCTTTACGAAGTTGTCACGTAAGACTATCGTTCGTAAGCCGACTTTGCAGACGATCAGTTTTTTATTGGAAAGGGAGGAAAGTCCCATATGAATGAATTTGGAAAAGATTTTAATTCTGCGTTTTGTATTACAAACAAAAGCGTGAAACATTTTTTTTTTAAATAAGACTGCCTTAAAAAATAACCGCTAAAAAGTGTAAAATGACCATAGGGTTTTTCGTGTGCATGTATGTGTATCGTACCTAATATTATAAATGCGAAGTTTTCGAGTATTGTTTGCTACTTTTACACGCTATACAAAAGGTGTCATGAATGGTACAGCTGAACAAAAGCGTCAGAGGCGCCACCACCAATTCGAAAAATGACAAAAATGTTATTTAATTTCAAAATAAGCCTTACTAAAAATATTGATAGTTTGTTTTGTTCCTATGAAATATTGTTTTTAATTGTTAAGCGGTGAGAAACAATTTTTGAATTTAATGTAGCAGAAAAAAAATGCCTGTTTTCATTAAATTTTCAGTGCAATAAGAATCTGAATAATGATTATTCTTTTATTAAATTTTTGCGAACAGCCAGCAGTATGGCGCAAATTTAGTGCTGCCATCTATAACTACATGCCGCTGTAATATTAATAAAACTATTCTGCATAAGATAGCATTGCTAGTTCTGTTTAGTCTATTCATTAGTAGATGGCGCAGTAAAACTAGTTCTGATATTACTTACTAGATGGGGTTTATAAACACTTTTCTAAAAATAAAATGTTGTGATAATTAGTAAGGTACCCTTTAAATATTAGACAAAAGAAAAAATATTAGGCACACTTTTTGTTTTAAGTTTCAGTGCAAAAAGAATGAAAAAATAACGGTATAAATATAGTCAAAATATTGCGGCATCTAGCGGTAGGCAGCGAAAACATTATTTTCAGGTTTTCTCCTATTCGTCGGTAGATGCCGTTAAAATTTTAGCTCTGCTGTTTATTAATAGATGGCGCTGTAATATTAGTACGACTTTTCAGCGTAAGATGGCAGTGTTCACTATGCTTAAACTACCCGTCAATAGATGGCGCTGTACAACTAGTTCCCCTATTTGTCAATAGATGTAGTCCGTGATCAACTAAATGCATAACTTCTTGAGGTGAACTTACACAAAATTACTGAACAAACTTCGTTTTGGGTATCACGACGAGTGTGAGCGATCTTCCAAACTGTGTCAGCTGATCTTTGGTTAACTGAAGTGTTCTCTCTCCTCAGTGACGGCTGCCCTGCAGGAGCCTTTCCCAGGATGGATCGACAACATCTACGGAGTTACCGGTGAGTGAATATGAAATGAAATGAAAAATATTTTATTCTGTAACTTCAATTAGAACAGCAGTATCTGTGCTGGCGCCTCTTTTTGAGCACACGAGATACGAGATACTCGTGCTGAGAGAGCACCGCTCTTCCACGTATTGTATCTTACGATTTAAATAAGTGTAAGAATTCATATATTGGCACACACACACCCACACACGGACATGATGCTAGATGTAGGTACACAGGCTATCCAATTATGCAACACATTCGTGATTTTCACTGAAATTTTACACACACTACTAATAGACTAGACTAGTCTTCCACGCTGGTCTGGGAGCAAAGGAAAAACATAGAATGTACCAGTTGCTTCTCTACCCGCGCAGATGGTAAAAGCCCATCGAGGGAATGGGCGATAATAATAGGAATCGTGTTTAGGCGATGAGGCTAGCAACCCATCACTATTTTGATTCCATTTTCCACCTATACCCCTACAATCATGATAAATGTGGCCTGTAGGTACCTGTTGCCTTAGGCTCTGTCATAAGGGATAAAGACGTGATTTGTGTATGTGTATGTATGTATGTACTAATAGACTACAAGCCCATGGAAAAAAAAGATATGAAATGACCCAGCGTGAATGAAGCTTAGAAGGCTGTTACTATATCATAAAATAACTCTGAGCGCTATGCCGTCATTTCTGAGCGGTACATTTGACGTACATATTTTTGCCCTTGACTGTATACACCTGTCAATGCAACTAATGTGGTTGACTGTACACATGCATGACATGTAAAAATGCATATTTTAACACATATCGCCTACCCTACACATATCAAGACATCGGGAACCAATCAGCACCGATATCACGTCATCTACGGCTGCGCTGATTGGTCGAGACTCTCGGCGAGAGGGCGCACCATCATCGAGCATTCGCCTTCACCTGACAGCGCCGATGCGTACACATATTACCGATTTTTGTTTTATATTAATTTTAATTCGATCCTGGGGTACGATTTTTGAAAGCACATGTGTGTGAAAATACCACTCGAAAGTGGTGAAAAATTGTTCTGAATTTGAAATACGAATAGCATATAAGACAATCACATCTCTCATTAATCTTGTGAACTAGTCAAAACTTTGATTAGAGCTGTAGTTTTGGAGATATAAGCTGATTTATACCACTTTCGAGGGGTACTTTCGAGTGATGTGCTTTCAAAAATCGGGCCCCTGTACAATACGACCCTAAGCTTATCAACGGATTAAACGATTTTGCCATAAAAATCATCTTAAATCATTGCTGCGAATCCCGCCTACAAGCCGAACCCGCTCATCCAGCTCTACGCCGCAACAACACCTCTAAGCTAACCGAGAACTCATAATAACCACAGGTATAATAATGGAGGTGTCGCGCGGCACATACCGCTCCGGCTTCTGCCGCGAGCGCTGCGTCGTGGACCTGGTGCCGGTCGACCTGGTGGTCAACAGCTGCATCCTGGCGGCCTGGCGGCAGGGCAGCGGCAAGTCAGTACCTCATTAATAACTCGTATTTAGATTAATTTATTTTTAAGATTTGTAAATAATAAAATTTCAACTCGTTTAACTAGTAAAAAAAAAAAAAAATAGCGCCACCTAGTTGGCCTCTACATAACTACTTCGACACAGCTGTCACATCGTTCTACAAGCCGCTTACGAAGTTTCTCAATGCGGCTGCATAAATACAACTCTCAACTCTCCTCCTTCGGACTTCGGTCCCCAGGCATAACATCTGCCTGGAGAGAGATCTCTCTATTGTGGCACTCCCCACATGTACATTGGACCTTACTAGCTAATAAATTTCCCAACATGAAACCCTGTAGCAGGGCACTGCAACATACTTCACCTAATAATGTGATTAATTATTATTATACTTGATTTAAACAACTTAATAACTTATATATAACTAGCTGACCCGGCGAACTTTGTTCCGCCTTAAATTTGAAAAATTCCAGTGGTTTGGGCTGTGCTATCCCGCGGGAACTATGCAATTTTCGGGGATAAAAACTATCCTATGTCCTTTCCCGGGACTCAAACTATCTGTTTACCAAATTTCAACTAAATCGGCCCAGCGGTTTAAGCGTGAAAAGGTAACAGACAGACAGACAGACAGACAGACAGACAGACAGACAGACAGAGATACTTTCGCATTTATAATATTAGTAAGGATTAACTTTAAATAACTTTAATCTACCTCTCGAAAATTAAATTTACAAAATTACAAAATTACATTCATGCTTTGGATTAAATGCCTAATATTGAAATTTAGACTCGCAATTGCATTTATTAATAACGTAACAACGTAACACAGTAATACAGTGTTTCTTAAACATTTTGCCGTCATAGTGTCATGGACTATGAAAATGTTTTGCCCAGTCGAGTTTGCCCGGAACTAAAGTAGCTCAGAACAGCCAGCCAATGGGTGAACAGGTATTTTTTTTTCAAAATTGTGAAAACAAGATGGCCGCCATACAATATTGAAACGCCAATATCTCAGAGGCCAGAGGAGATGGATGGGTTCTGCTCGACCAAGTGTCGTTCAAGACAGGAGGGGTAATCTAATGAACCTAATTTTTTTCCAAAATGGCGGATTCAAAATGGCGGCCAAAGATTAAAGTAAAAAAGGTTAGAAATTTTTGGAAATTAAAACAGGGTGCCAGAGTACCCTCCGCGGGCCTGAAAAGAAAGCCTTGTGGCGAAAACGCCACGAATCCAAGCCACGCATGGCAACACGAGAGAGAAAATATGCGGGGGGCTACTCCGAAATACGAAGTTCGTAGTTACGTGCTTCGAATCGCCTTCGATTCGATAGGTTGCTACTACGAAGTTACTTCGCATTCGTTTTCGGATCGAAGTTCGTTTGTCGTTCGTTTCGTCGCGTTTTTGTCTACTCTGAAAATTGAACTTCGTGAACGATTTCGGATTTTGATGACGTTTTGTCTACTCTGAAAATCGAACTTCGTGTGTGTTGTCGCAAAGATTTACGATTTGAAATGTCAAAATCAAACGATAACTAAAGAGATGTCGTTTCACTGTCGTTTGTTGCGTTTTGACAGTTGTGTGGTCAACGATATCGCGTTTAAACTTAAAAGAGTCATAAAAAAACTATTTTAGTGTTGTATTATACTTACATCCCTTCTTCAGTTTTGTTTTTCGCAACGTAAGTATGGTTTTTAACCGACTTCAAAAAAAGGAGGAGGTTCTCAATTCACCGTATTTTTTTAAATGTTTGTTACCTCATGACATTCGACTGGGTGAAGCGATTTTAATTATTCTTTTTTTATTTGAAAGCTCCGATGGCTAACGGAACAGTGTTTCTACTCTATTAAAGATTTTTTGTAAACACAGGAATTAATAAAATAATGAGTGGCAAAACGAAAACGAATGCGAAGTAACTTCGTAGTAGCAACCTATCGATTCGAAGGTGATTCGAAATGTCAACTTTTTTTTGACGTTTAGATGTAGGTACGTGAGAACGCCGAAAAACACAAAATAAACCCCAATGCAGCAATAAAACTTGTGGAAAAGTATATTGTGATCACGCATGATGTTGGAAGTTAATAATATTAATTATTTATTGGACTTTCAAGCTAATAATCTATTTACCGGTTTTTAAACGATAGTGTGAAAAGTACTTTATTTATTTATTCGCTCTTTCCATTCACGTAGTTCAATTCGAAAGTGGTCTATGGTTTCGACACGAAACTCATGCGATACGAAACTACTTCGTAGTAGCATTCGTTGACGAACTTCGTTTCATCTTCGTTGCGAGCTTCGTTTCGAACTTCGTATTTCGGAGTAGACCCCGTCTCTCGTCTCTAGACTTGTTCGATTACTGCACGGATTATTTCTCTCCTCTGTATAAAATTGTTGATTTTATCTAGAAATATAAAAATACTGTACTATTCCTCTGTACGAAGCAATTACATTAACTTTGGATGTTGCTCCTCTACCCGCGCAGCTGGTAAAAGCCCATCGAGGGAATGGGCGAAAATCATAGGAATCATGTTATAGGCGATGAGGCTAGCAACCCATCACTATTTTGATTTCATTTTTCACCTATACGCCTAATCTTGCTAAATGTGGCCTTGGGCTCAGTCTACCCCGTAAGGAATAAAGACGTGATTTGTGTATGTATGTATTGTGCTATACAGTAGCGCACACAAACAAAGATAATGTTCTAGTTTTAAGTTTTGGCTTGATATGTTGATATTTTATGTACTCTTGGTTGTGAGTGTTGGCAGTACCAAATAAACGTTTTATCTATCTATCTATCTATCTATATCTATTGGATTATAATCAACATCTTTTCGTAAGCCCGACACGTACCACGACCCATAGCCTAATATAAGTTTTTTTTGTGTTGCCTGTAAGGAATGCACGGGGCACTGGGCAAATAATTTGAACACTAGGTTTTGTGATATCGAGTGGGGACAGCGTTAGCGCACGCGCGGCGAGCATCACGTGACACAGGCGACTAAAAACAGCCTGCCCTCTGTCGGGCTTCTAACGCTACCCTCAGCACTCTCATTTAGTGCAATAATAATCTATCCACCCACAACATTGACTATACAATAAACAACTAGACTCTCAGTCGCTAACAAAGGTTCCTCAAGAAACGTCTGAGTTGCTTTGTCTATGTGTTGTGTGTGTCAAAACATCGACTTAGGCAGATAACATTAACATATTCGTTCAATTTGACACCTTATTTCGTGGCAGTAATGTTTAATATCAATAACGTAGGATCGTGAGAAGTAATGACACGACGCCACGCGCTGGAAACCTGACTGTCTCTTTTGTTCTCAATAGTTAGATTACGGTGCGAAAGAGACATATACATTGTTATAAAAGCGCGGTCGAAACACAACTGAACAAAAACTCTGAACAATAGACGCGTCGTTCAGACTTTTGCTTCGGACAGTTTTTGAGCGTGATTGGGAGTCTAGTTGTTTATTGTACGTCAATGACCCACAACCTTAAAACTAGTGTGTGTATACGCGTCGTCTACATTGCCTATTTGGTGTCCTGCTGGGCAAAGACCTCCTCTTTCTCTTTCCACCCATCTCTGTCTGTTGCAACGCTTCCCCAGTTCGGCTCAAAAGACTCCAATTCGTCCCGCCATCTTCTTTTAGGTCTGCCTCTGCTCCGGCGCCCGTAGTATGGAATCCCAGTCGGTGGTAATCTTTGCCCAGAGACCCGGACGCATTCGGCAGACGTGTCCCGCCCAGGCCCGCTTGGGTTTTGTGGCTTTCACTCCTACATCATTTCAATTGGCATTGTTCATTTTTTTAAGCTGTGCTTTTAACACCTTTATTTGATAAAATGAACTATTTCAAGCAACTAATTTGAATATTATGCTTTGACGTAGCTTTGTTAATTAATAATAAATATTTTTTCGCTGTTTGATAATTCGTGAATTTAGACAGAATCCCAATCGCCTTCGTTCTGCTGGCTATAAAAAAAAACGGCTTTGTCTATGGTTTTGTCGATTTGACAGTGACACGTGACAGTTGCCATAGCTAAACTTTTTTTTTTCATTTTTGTGACAAACATTCGATGCTGGATTCTGTCTAAAAACCGGGTCGTTCGGTCAAACAAAGGTTCAAAGTACTTAAACAAAAATATCTGCAATCATAAAGTATTTTTGAAATCGGACAAGATAAATCGGATAAATGATGGTTTTCCTCGAAATGGTTTTCGAATTGGAGCATACTAAAAAAAATTAACAATGCCAATTGTCCTAAGCTGAGTGTGTGTGTGTTGCAGGGCGGGCCGCTGCCCCGTTTACAACGTGACGTCGGGCTCCATCAGCCCGCTGCAGTGGGGAGCCTTCTCGCGGCTCTTCGTCAAGTACGCCCGGGAGAACCCCACCAAGTAAGCGCCCTAGAAACAGTAACTTCCAAAATAAGTGAGGCCCCTGGAAACAGCGAGGTCTTAGAAACAATGAGTACCCTAGAAAATAAACTAGATCCAGTAAGCACCCTTAAAACAGAGAACACCGTAGAATTAGTAGCACCTTGAAAAATTGCCACGCTAGAAACTATAAGCAACCTAGAAACAGTAGGCACGACCCACTGTGCGATGAAACCCCGATCTAGGTGGACAAAAAGGGTCACGCTATTTCATTATCTGTGGTGGCTATAGCGATAGCCAACATCCTAGAAGGAATGATTCCAGTAATAGTTTTGTCCTACTACCCTCATAAAATTAATAAATAATGTCGAAGCGAACCGAAACACTGTCATCGATAGTGAAATCGTGCGTTTTACTGCTCTTCGCTTATCAATATTTTATAATAATTATCAATCAGATCGTGCTACTTCTAGTCATGGATCGTGAAGTAAATGGTAAGGACTACATTTTAAAATATTAATTGTTAAAAACGGATATTCCTTTGCCAATAAAAATCAACTTCAACGTAAAAAATTCCAATTTTTTTGCATGAGTTTCGTGTTTCATAGACAAGGAAAAGGATGCCCTCCCTTGCCCCCGGGCTGGATTTTTTTTTAATGATAGAGTTTTTAATGTTCTTTCGTTTGATGCATGTTAGAAACTGCGATCTGATGCGAGTCTTTGACTTTTTTTTTGAAATCGAACTATCCGTACTTAGGAGGGAGTTTTATGAAGAATGGTTAAAACACGCTAAAAAGGATAAAAATAACCGTCTTTTCGATTATTTTTCAATTAAATTTGATTTCAGCAGAGTCACGCCAGATTCACTAAGAAATTTCAAGAGAAATATAGCTCGTATTTCTGGGAAATTATTAGAATTAGCGATTCAGAGTAAGGTACCTACCTAATAAACCGCATAAATTATTAGTGTTGTTTTATTTACTTCATAGTGCTGTGAAAAATAATATGAATATAAAATGTGTGTCAAAAACTATATTTATACTGCCTAAAACAATGACCAATATAAATTGGCCTTCACGCGTGTAGTAATTCTTAGTACCAATAGGTCAGCTTATATTGGTTTTTATTTTAATGTGATTTTGTAATTTCTTTCATTTCATTTCTATTTTGACATCATAATATGACCTACTAGAGTCGGTTTTGAGGCTTAAATAATATTGTCCACCTAGATCGTGGTTTCATCGCACTGTGCGACCCTAGAAACAGTGAGAACACTAGAAGCAGTGAGCACTCTAGAAACATTAAGCGGCTTAGACACAGTGAGCACACTAGAAACAGTGGGCACACTAAAACAGTTAGCACACTAGAAACAGAGAGCACACTAGAAACACTAAGCGGCTTAGACACAGTGAGCACACTAGAAACAGTGGGCACACTAAAACAGTTAGCACACTAGAAACACTAAGCGGCTTAGACACAGTGAGCACACTCGAAACAGTGGACACACTAAAACAGTGAGCACATTAGAAACATTAAGCGGCTTAGACACAGTGTGCACACTAAAAACACCCCTCTGACTCTTGTCTACCACCTAGTATGTATGTATGGGTATGTGTTATTTTTGTTAACTGTTCAATAAAAAGACATGTCTAGGTGGTCTACCTTTTTTCTTATGCTGTATTAACGAAGTATACAGACTATTGAACAGTGTATTGATGCCGCTTCCAGATACGTGATGTGGTACCCGAACTTCTCGTTTACGGAGTCCCGCGCCGTCAACACCTTCTGGGAGGTGACGTGCCACTTCCTGCCCGCGTTCCTGTACGACCTGCTGCTGCGCGCGCAGGGCCGGAAGGCTATGTAAGTATAACTTACATCCGACGACCGGATAGCCTAGTGGTTAGTGACCCTGACTATGAAGCTAGAGATCCTGGGTTCGAATCCCGGTAGGGGCAGACAGTTGTATGATGAATACGAATGTTTGTGCCCGAGTCATGGATGTTGTATGTATTTAAGTATGTATTTATCTACATTATATAAGTATGTTTATCCGTTGCCTGGTACCCATAGCACAAGCTTTGCTTAGTTTGGGGCTGGGTCAATGGGGGCTATCGCGTGTGAATTTGCCACTAGAGGCGCTAGTGTCGCGTGAGGTCCAATAACATTCACTTTTCACTGGTTTTAGCGGGATTCGTGACATTAATTATAATTTCTTTCATTTACCTGCTGAAAAGTGATCTCCTACGTGAAATTATCGCAAATATGGATTATTTGGCGATGAATGCGAACGCTTTGAGAGCGGAATTAAGAAAAAGTGGCGCAAAAATAAAAGGCCTCAAAGAGCAGCTAATTCAGAGGTTTGTTTGTTTAATAAACTTATTGAGATTCAAGATTTAAAACTTTGTTTCGGCGCCGGTCTTATAAAGTCGCCTTTGACAGCTATACCTATGGACCTTAGTCAACAGTGGCGCCAACTGGTGAGCAAAGAAACGATAGTCCCCATTGGTGTAATTTGTCCCAAGATATTTATTATTTTTATTATTTACTAGCGACCCGCCCCGGCTTCGCCCGGTATATTATGCATGTATTATACATTATAAACCTTCCTCTTGAATCACTATCTATTAAAAAAAACCGTTGTAAAATCCGTTGTGTAGTTTTGAAGATATAAGCATACATACGGACTTGGGGACAGAAAAAGCGACTTTGTTTTATATGTACTATGTAGTGATAACTTCTTACTGGCACACGGAAAACTGATGAAAGCTGCTAGCTCTGACGTCACGCGGCCTGCGACAACGGGACTCTTCTTCGTGCGTGCAGCCGCGCTCATCGATTTATAAGACGTTATCACGTCACGTCACGTCACGTGTGGTCTGGGAGAAAAGGACAAACATAGAGTGTACCAGTTGCTTTTCGTCCCGCGCAGATGGTAAAAGCCCATCGAGGGAATGAGCGAAGTTCTTAGGAATCATGTTATAGACAATGCGGCTAGCAACCCATCACTGTTTTGATTCCTTTTTCCACCTATGCGCCTACAATCATGCTAAACGTGGCCTTTGGGGTTTGTTACCTCAGGCTCTGTCTACCCCGTAAGGGACAAAGACGTGATTTGTGTTCGTGTGTGTTTGTTTATCACGTCAAAATCTAGTATCTAAGAGATTTTTGACGGAATCCTTTTTAAATTTCTAAATGTCAGTAAAAATTAGAACAGAAAAATCCGAAAAGTAAAGCCATGGCCGAGAATCGAACCCGGATCCTCGTCATTCCGTGACGCGAACTATACCCGTACATCACCCATAGCAGGTGGGTAGTCTTCGAATTTTGCTACCCGTTACTAGCTGTCACGTGACCTTGGTTACTGTTCAGCTCGTATAATGTATAAGGCGGTGCAGCTATGCGCCGACAGATGGCGCTGTACTAGTTTTAAACTTGGTATCGAAGTGTCGTTCTACAAAGCATATGTGCGAAAAGCATATTTGAGATAAAATTAGCATATCGAAGGAGCGTAACTGTTTAGAAAGTTTAATATAGTTAGGTTAACTTAGTTTGAAGTTGAAGCTCGACTTTCATTTCGATACCCTTAGTCCATTCTCAAACAGTTACTATGTGAATTTTTGTCGCTAAGTGTCATCTGTGTGAATGATGTGTCTGTACCAGGGATGTTGCGGATCCACTTTTTTCCACATCCGCGGATGCGGATGCGGATTTTAAGAGGCTCACATCCGCGGATGCGGATTTGTATAAAAAACTGAAGTGTTGGGTTGGTAGAGTTAAAAAACACAGTAGCGCGAGTCAGTTGCCACAACAAAACAGTAGCGAGCCGCGTCACCTTCACCGATTCACTGAAGTCCGAAACAAAATTTACCGCTTTCCTATTGGTCAATCGGCACGCGCGGTCGACACGTGCCACTCGCCGGGCCCTCCCCTTTCTTTCATGTCGCGGCCTGCTACACATCCGCATCCGCTTCAGCTCCGCATCAATTTATGCGGATGCGGATGCAGATGCGGATGTCGAAATTGATGCGGATGTTCCGCATGTGCAGATGCGGATGCGAATATTTGCAACATCCCTGGTCTGTACGATACAATTACATTTTTTTTATCTGTTTCACAGTATGATGAAGCTAGCGCGCCGCTTCCAAATGGCCGCGGCCACGGGGGAATACTTCGCGAACCACGAGTGGACGTTCGGCGTGCAGCAGTTGACGGCCCTCCGCAACGACGCGTGCGCCGCCTCGGACGCCGCCGTGTTCCCCCACTGGCCCGACATCAACTGGGACGAGTATATCGGCACGTATATGCTCGGGATACGGAAATATGTGCTGAAAGATGGCGCTGACTCGCTCACGCAGGCGCGGACTAAGCTTAACAGGTGAGATAAAAATGAAAATGAAAATGTATTTGTTTAACAATCAGTACATAATGAGAAGGCTAGGGATCTAGTAGGTATGCAAGATGCCTGTAACAGAAGACCCTACTTCTCCAATAGAATGCAGCAAGGTCATCAGACAGTATTTCCTAAGATATATTCAATTTCTAATTTCAATTTTATAAAGCATGACCAGAACTAATTAAATTATAAGATAGAAGATAACAGCTCCCATTCAGCAGTCCCATTGGTGCTGTAGTTGTCCATGGGCGGCGGTGATTACTTACCATCAGGTGCACCGCATGCCCGTTTGTCGGTTATAATATAAAAAAAAAGTCAGTCTCTGTGGTATGAACCACAAGGGTGAGACTATGCTACTAATATTATAAATGCGAAGGTTTGTGAGGATGGATGTGACGATGCGGGACAGATTTACATGGCGGCCGAAGTTCCGTCAACATCTGTCTCTCTCTCTCGTTCGGTGCGGACGCGTTATACTTTCGCTCCATGTTGACTTTTGACATGCTTAGTGTCATGAATAAACGAACATACACATACACCGACCTTCCTTTGTCCTTCTCACCCTTTCAGTTGCATACAAAAGTGCAACAGAGAGAACTCTAACTCGTTATCTTAGACATGGTATAGCTCAGCGCATTGCATAGTGCGCCATCTCTTCTAAGCCCTTTGAACGAATTAGTCAAACTCCTCCACGACAGATGGCGCTGTAATTAATGTTTTGTTTTTTCAGGTTGTACTGGGTTCACAAAATAGTGCTAGCGGCCACTGGCTACTACTTCTTCAGACTGCTAGCCGGAAGACTGCGATAGAGACTATACTAAGTGAAATTAAAATTCAGTTTGTTTTTTACAACTTAAAAAAGAACTAAAGCCACGGACGAAATGAGGCGACTGATATTTGCCATACAAAAGTGCGACCACGTGAACGTGACAAAAATGACCTATGAATGCCTACATTTTGCTTAGGAGCAGGGTTCTGCTAACACTGGATTTCTATTAAATTGCTCAATTTCTACGCAACCCACGGCAAGAGTCCAACTCGCACTTGGCCGGTTTTTTAAGAATTAGAAATAAAACAAAGTTGATACTTAAAGTGGTTTGTGTGCGTTCGACTCGCTCTTGGCCGTTTTAATTAGTAACCATGTGTATAATTGAAATGTATAAAAATTAAGATTTATTAGTAATGTGGACCAACGATATAATTTACCTTGTTATTATAAAAATGGTAAGTACAGTTAACAGCACAATTATGTAGACAAATTAGTTGAGCTCGAATCGTTTACACAAATGTTTAATTTCATACATACATATATCACGTCTTTATCCCTTTCGAGGTAGACAGAGCCTAAGGTAACAAAACCTTAAGGTCACGTTTAGCATGATTAAGGGCGAATAGAAAGGGAAATCAAAATAGTGATGGCTTTCGCCCATTCCCTCGATGGGCTTTTACCATCTGCGCGGGAAGAGAAGCAAATGGTAAATTCTATGTTTTTTCTTTACTCCCAGACCAGCATGAAATAGTCTGCTTTAGTTTTTAAATGTAGCTATGTTCTAATTTTTATTTAGATATGAATGAATATTATACATTGTAAATTTTTACATATTTTTACATACCCTTACCCCCACAGGGCCTAAGACCTAAAAGCGAGAGGGAACATAATGTTTCTAATTAAATTAAATAACCGCCTAAAAACACTATAAAACTCACCTGATATAACTAAGCTAAAGTTAGTAAATAAGGCCCCATTTTTGAAAGCATACCACTCGAAACTGGCATAAATCAGCTTATATCTCCAAAACTACAGCTCTAATCAAACATCACTAGTTCACAAGATCAATGAGAGCTGTGATTGTCTTCTATGCTACTCGTATTTCAAATTCAGCACAACTTTTCACCACTTTCGTGTGGTATTTCCACACATGTGCTTTCACAATATGGGCCCCAGGATTCTAAGTTTTTAAAAATGGTTTGTGAAATGATTGGATCTAACAAATGGCTAACGAAATGATTGGATCCCGATTTCACTCACACGGCAATAAGGGTGTTTAGATCTTTTGGGATTCAATTGTTTATCTTCTCGTGCTGTAAACTAAAAATTACTATAAGTAGCAATAAGTAAGTTAAACAATAATTATATGAACTTAGCTTTAATGCTCTGAGTTACCAATATTATACGTTTTTCAATCAGAACATTTGTTTTTCTTGTAAGACACACACACACACACACATAAATCACGTCTCTATCCCTTAAGGGGTAGACAGAGCCGACATGGCTCGTCGTAAAACACGCCCATATAAACTCAATATTAAATTCTGTTTTTCTAGAAAGAGATAGAGACAAGTCTGCGGTACTTTATCTCTGTTATTTTTATTTGAAATATTCTTTTGTAGTTATGAAAACAATAATAGTTTGACATATACAGTTCCCGGTCGTTGCAACTTTTACGTGTAAACTGATGACCGGATAGCCTAGTAGTTAGGGACCCTAACTATGAAGCTAGAGTACCCGAGTTCGAATCCCGGTAGGGGCAGACGGTTGTATGATAAATAAGAATGTTAGTGCCCGAGTCATGGATGTTGTATGTATTTATCTACATTTTATAAAAACATATGATTATCCGTTGCCTCGTTCCCATATTACAAGCTTTGCTTAGTTTGAGGCTAGGTCAATCGGGACTATCGTTTCTTTGTTCACCAGTTGGCGCCACTGATGACTAAGGTCCAGAGGTATAGCTGTCAAAGGCGACTTTATAAGATCGGCGCCGAAACAAAGTTTTAAATCTTGAATCTCATTAAATTTATTAATTATAAATAACTATCATCATATCGAGTAGCTATGCCGCAAAGTTCCGCAGTTTCGCTTTGTTCGAAAAAAACATGTTTGCGATAATTTCACGAAGATCACTTTTCAACAGGTAAATGAGAGAAATTATAATTTATGTCACGAAGCCCGCCAACCAGTGAAGGTCGATTTACATCAAACGAGCGAATGCTCATTATATCAAATTTATTGTGTACAGCAAACATAACTGGTCACTCTCCAAATTTGTATGAAAAGCGACCCGTTATTTTTGCTCGATACAGCAAATTTGGCAGAGTGGGGATAGAATGAGCATTCGCTCGTTTGATGTAAATCGACCTTCAAAAGTGGATGTTATTGGACCTCACGCGACACTAGCGCCTCTAGTGGCGAATTCACACACGATAATCCATCCATTCCATCCATTCCATTGGTGTAATTCGTCCTTAGTAAGATAAGTCTTACAATAAAAGCTTTGTTCAGTTTAGTGAGAAGTAACTCTCACAACTAAAGAATTAAAAAGAAGATAATTAAAAAAATCATTTATTTCATAAAAAGTCTTGTCATATAAAAGTATAAAAGGTTTTACACCTACACCTTGAACTAATGTAGGTACGTATGTATATACATCGATAAACTTCTTGTCACTCGTTGCTATGGTAACGTTCTTCTGGGTCAATCTTTAGTACGCTGTTTTATATGATTAAAATTAGTCTCTCACCATCATCTACAAAGCATTTTAGTATTATGAGACACATGTTCCGCCACTCTGTCAAGTTCAAATGTCCCGATTTTTGAAAGCACATCACTCGAAAGTGGTATGAATCAGCTTATATTTCCAAAACTACAGCTCTAATCTTGTCACAAGATTTTTGAATACTGTATTTATTACCTTGACATTGGCGAAATCATCGCATGGTTCGATGGGGCCATATTAGAAGAAGAACAGGGGCCTGATTTTTGGAAAGCACATGTATGAAAATACCACTCGAAAGTGGTATAAATCTGTTTATATCTTCAAAACTACAGCTCTAATCAAATTTTTGACTAGGTCACAAGATTAATGAGAGCCCTAAGTATTTTCTAAGCTACTCGTATCTCAAATTCAGCACAATTTTTCACCACTTTCGAGTGGTGTTTTCACACATGTGCTTTCCAAAAATCAGGCCCCTGGAGTTACGTAAACCATCGTCTCATAATGTTGATTGATACTCATAGCGCCATCTATCGGAAACTTTTGTTACTAAATTCGCGCGGTCGCACTTTTGTATGGCGATATACTGCCTTATTTCGACCATGATAGTAGATAGATTATCGCCGCATTGGTGATATTTTCGAGCGATGTAATACCAAGAATCAACCCTTTTTAGAGTGAGCAAGAATACAAAAATTATCAAAAGAATGACTACAATTTAAAGCCTAGGCAGATACAAACCAGAACTTAAATTCTACTTTATAATTAATACAATATCTACCCTTAAAAATATATTATTTACAAAATTATTTTCTTTCAAAATACAGAGCAATATTACACACTTCTCAAAAAATAATTAGGTTAAGAATTGATTTATTATTAATAATGCATAGAATAAAAACTAAAAATTATTTCCTAATTATATACAGGGGGTTCGTAAGATCGAATTATTTGGTCGAACGATCGTTTCGTCTAAAAATTCTGAAGCGGTAACTGAAAATGTTAAGGAAAACACTTTTACATTAGCATATTCCCGCTCCGTCTGCGCAGAATTAGCTTATCGCTATATCTCGCGGGAACGCCATTGTCCGGGATAAAAGCTATCCTATGACCTGCCCCAAGACTGAAACTACATCTAATCCAATTCCATCTAGTCTAATTCCATCTAATCTAATTCCATCTGTATCGGTTCGAAAGCCTAACCGACAGAGAGTCAAAGTTACCTTCGCATTTATAATATTGATAGAGGGTTGCCATTGCAGTACAAAGAGGCAACGCGGCCAGCACAATGGGAACCTTTGAACCAGCCACGAAACAGGGGGGCATTTTTTAGGTTAATTTTTAGTAATTTTTATCATAATTTACTTTGAATCAACTTTCGTAGTTTTAGTGATCCTTATTATTATTTCGTTTTTAATGGTTTGTCTATACTAATATTATAAAGAGGAAAAAATTGATTGTTTGTTTGCATTGAATAGGCTCCGAAACTACGGGACCGAT
The DNA here is from genome assembly GCA_932294345.1 of Pandemis cinnamomeana. Lineage (NCBI taxonomy): Eukaryota > Metazoa > Arthropoda > Insecta > Lepidoptera > Tortricidae > Pandemis > Pandemis cinnamomeana. Next base: position 1,368,280 of record OW028731.1, on the reverse strand, counting down.
TTCAAAAATTCTTTTACCGTTAGAAAGCTACATTATCACTGAGTGACATAGGCTACTTTTTACCGCGGGAAAATTAATTTATCGCGGGCGGAAGGCTAGTCTATACTAATATTATAAAGAGGAAAGATTTGTACCTATTTTTGTATGTTTGTATGTTTGTAATGAATAGGCTCAAAAAGTACTGGGCCGATCTGGATGAAATTTGGAACATAGATAGATTATAGTCTGGAATAACACATAGGCTACTTTTTATCCCGGAAAATTGCGTGATTCCCGCGGGATAGCGATAAACGAATTCTATGCAAACGAAGTTGCGGGCAACGGCTAGTATATTAATAAATTGCTCATTACAGCAGACATTTTCTTGAAAAGTCGATTTCAGTTTAATTTTTTTTTCGACCAAACGTTATTAGACGAAACAACTATTCGACCAAATTAAAATTTCACGACCAAAGGGAACACAGTACATCACAGTAAAGCAGTATACTAACTTGCCTATAGGCTAAGGCTGTTAGGTGGGGATGGTGGGCAGACTGGAGGACGTTGGGAGCGGGGCCGTGTCTGCTGACGAGAACAGCGGGCTGAACCAGCCGCTGAGCCAGTACAGCATCAGCGCCCAGAAGAGGCAGCGGAAGACTATGTCTACCACGTACATGCTGGGAAAAAAAAACATTTAAATAATACATACATACGGTTTGCGGGTGGTAGGGCCTTGTGCAAGGTCCGTCCGGATCGCTACCACCATCTTACTCGCTAATCCTGCCGCTAAGTAGCAGTGCTTGCACTGCTGTGTTCCGGTGTGGAGAGTAAGACAGCCGGGGAAATTACGGGCACAAGAGGCATGTCATCTTAATCCTCTAGGTTGGCAACGCATCTACAGTCCCTCTGGGGTTGCGGGTGTCTATGGGCAGTGGTGATCACTTACCATCAGGTGACCCACTTGCTCGTTTGCCTACCTATTCATATAAAAAAAAAAAAAACATACATACATACATACATACATTACATACATACCGTCACGCCTCTTTCCCACAGGGGTAGGCAGAGACTACTTTGTTCCACTTGCTACGATCCTGACATACTTCTTTCGCTTCATCCACATTCATCAATATCTTCATACATGCTCGTCGGTTTCGGGTACTCCTGACCTGACCTTTTTCCAAAACATACATACACAAATCACGTCTTTATCCCTTACGGGGTAGACAGAGCCTAAGGTAACAATAGCTACAGGCCACGCTTAGCAAGACACTGAGGGCGTAGGGGTTGCTAGCCGCATCGCCTATAACATGATTCCTATTATTTTCGCCCGTTCCCTCGATGGGCTTTAACTATGCGCGGGAAGAGAAGCAACTGGTACATTCTATGTTTTTTCTTTGCTCCCAGACCAGCATGGAAGTAATAATACCATTCGTAAATCACGTCTTTATTCAGGGTAGTCAGAGCCTTAGGTAACAATAGCTAAAAGCCACGTTAAGCATGATTGTGGGTTTGACCTGTGGCATCAAGCAGAGGTGTGGGTTCGAATACCGGGCTCGCACCTCCGAGTTAAAAAAAAAATCTGGGCCCCTAGCCCCTAGCCCAGCGGTTCTTAACCTCGGGTCGCGACCCAAATTTGGGTCGCGGGCGGTTTTGGGATGGGTCGCGGGTACGGTTCCACACTCTCCTGGAATCTCCCGGCTCCCGGAAGGAGTTTTAAATAATCGAAATTCTCCCGAAATTTTAAATTTACGCGCGCATTTAAAAAAAATTTGGGTCGCGGACTTCAAAAATATTTATAATTTGGGTCGCCAGCCAAAAAGGTTAAGAACCGCTGCCCTAGCCCCTAGCCCCTGGCCCCTGGGTCTGGAGTTGGAGCGTGTACTCACACTTTCATGTGCCGGCGCGCGGCGGGGATGGTCTCGTCGCCCTCCTTCAGGATGTAGCGCCGCGCGGACAGGATGCAGTCCTCGAAGTACCGCGAGATGTCCAACCCTGGGGACACAAGTTGACATACTGTTATAAAACGTACCTTAGGATGGACAGGATGTCATGTACCTACCTCCATTTTGCACAGTACATCTTGATATTTATGTAATGAACATGACTTGAATGATTAAATGAATAATAAATGAATAAAATTCCTTTTTCTCAAAAACGTCCGTTAAAGTAGTAATTGTTAACACTAGACGTACAGAATAGGAAGTTAATTGTTGCCGGTCAGTCCAAAATTAAAAAAAGCATTACTGTTGCGCTAAACTCGACAGTAATGTTGCATACAAATTCCATTACTGTCTAGTTATTAACTTTTTTTAAATGCAAATCACCATTATCCTTATCCTTCCTTACTAATCCTTACTAATATTATAAATGCGAAAGTAACTCTGTCTGTCTGTCTGTCTGTTACCTTTTCACGCTTAAACCGCTGGGCCGATTTAGTTGAAATTTGGTATACCTACAGATAGTTTGAGTCCCGGGAAAGGACATAGAATAGTTTTTATCCCGGAAAATTGCATAGTTCCCGCGGGATAGCACAGCCCAAACCACTGGAATTTTTCAAATTTAAGGCGGAACAAATTTCGCCGGGTCAGCTAGTATTGTTATAAAATTTATTTTTCTCAAAAACGTCCGTTAAAGTCGTCATTGTTAACTACATATCAGAACAGGAAGTTAATTGTTGCCGGTCAGTACAAAATTTAAAAAAAATATAACTGCAGCGCTAAACTCTCCAGTAATGTTGCATACAAATTCCATCACTGTCTTGTTATTAACTTTTAAAAAATGCAAATCACCATTATAAAAAATAAAGGCACAAGATTTAAAATACCAAATTATAAAAAAAAGCTAGTATGACAACGTGTTTATGTGTGTCTGAAATAACTTTAGGTGTCCTGGGTAGAAAAATACTCTCTTCAAATGCCATTGATAGAAAATGGCGGCAAAGCAAAACAATTTTCACTATTTTGTTTTCATTTATTTTTTTGTTGTTTTACTTTCGATTTTTGAAAAAAGCACTATACTTGCCTCGGCCTTCGTATTATTAAACGGACTCGCAAGCTCGTCCGTTCAAACCAATACTCAGCCAGCAATTGCCTACTTCCTGGCCTAGACAGTAATGTACTATTAATTCCAGTAACAATAGACAATTGCCCTGACATGAATAAAGTCACATTCAATATTTCAAATTTTTTTTAATACGCTTTTATTTCACAAATCTTCTCGTTTCATTTTTACGAAAAGCACTATACTTCGACCGTTTACAAACTAAGCAACACTATTTCACGAAGCAAGAACGCCGAGATAAACGACGATTTGAGTAAAATTTAAGAAAATAACGAAACCTTTAACCTTTTCAACGCCAACGACCTATATATACGTCAACGTCAATGCAAAAGCAACCTTCATTCAATTGGGTTTAGGTTCAACTTAAGGCATCGCAATAATGAAGTCTGGCGTGTGGGTGACGTCTCTTGTATTTGACGTGGCGGCGAAAAGGTTAAATAGTACATTACTGTCTAGGCCAGCAATGCTATTCTGGCCGAGGCAAGTATAGTGCTTTTCTCAAAAATCGAAAATAAAACAACAACAAAAATAAATTAAAACAAAATAGTGAGAATTGTTTTGCTTTGCCGCCTTTTTCTATCAATGGCATTTGAAGAGTATATTTTTCTACCCAGAACACCTAAAGCTATTTCAGACACAGATAAACACGTTGTCGTACTAGTTTTTTTTTTAATTTGATGTTTTAAGTCTTGTGTCTTTATTTTATAATGGTGATTTGTATTTTAAAAAGTTAATAACTAGGCAGTAATGGAATTTGTATGCAACATTACTGTCGAGTTTAGCGCAACAGTAATTTTTTTTTTTAATTTTGGACTGACCGGCAACAATTAACTTCCTGTTCTGATATGTAGTTAACAATGACGACTTTAACGGACATTTTTGAAAAAAAACTAGCTAACCGGTTTGCTCAATCCCTAGTCTCCACTCACACCTGTTACCTTAGGCTCTGTCTACCCCGTAAGGGATGGAGACGTGATAGATGTATGTATGTAGTCTCCACTCACCGACTGCGTCCACCTTGTAGTCGCGGCGCTCGCGCGCGTTGAGCGCCTTCCGCTCGCTCTGCGCGATGTCGGACTGGAAGTCCCACTGGTTGGTCGTGTAGTACTCTCCACTCACCGACTGCGTCCACCTTGTAGTCGCGGCGCTCGCGCGCGTTGAGCGCCTTCCGCTCGCTCTGCGCGATGTCGGACTGGAAGTCCCACTGGTTGGTCGTGTAGTACTCTCCACTCACCGACTGCGTCCACCTTGTAGTCGCGGCGCTCGCGCGCGTTGAGCGCCTTCCGCTCGCTCTGCGCGATGTCGGACTGGAAGTCCCACTGGTTGGTCGTGTAGTACTCTCCACTCACCGACTGCGTCCACCTTGTAGTCGCGGCGCTCGCGCGCGTTGAGCGCCTTCCGCTCGCTCTGCGCGATGTCGGACTGGAAGTCCCACTGGTTGGTCGTGTAGTACTCTCCACTCACCGACTGCGTCCACCTTGTAGTCGCGGCGCTCGCGCGCGTTGAGCGCCTTCCGCTCGCTCTGCGCGATGTCGGACTGGAAGTCCCACTGGTTGGTCGTGTAGTACTCTCCACTCACCGACTGCGTCCACCTTGTAGTCGCGGCGCTCGCGCGCGTTGAGCGCCTTCCGCTCGCTCTGCGCGATGTCGGACTGGAAGTCCCACTGGTTGGTCGTGTAGTACTCTCCACTCACCGACTGCGTCCACCTTGTAGTCGCGGCGCTCGCGCGCGTTGAGCGCCTTCCGCTCGCTCTGCGCGATGTCGGACTGGAAGTCCCACTGGTTGGTCGTGTAGTACTCTCCACTCACCGACTGCGTCCACCTTGTAGTCGCGGCGCTCGCGCGCGTTGAGCGCCTTCCGCTCGCTCTGCGCGATGTCGGACTGGAAGTCCCACTGGTTGGTCGTGTAGTACTCTCCACTCACCGACTGCGTCCACCTTGTAGTCGCGGCGCTCGCGCGCGTTGAGCGCCTTCCGCTCGCTCTGCGCGATGTCGGACTGGAAGTCCCACTGGTTGGTCGTGTAGTACTCGAACACTTGGAAGCCCTTCTGGATGCGGCGGTGCACGCGAATCAGACTGCAAAGGCAATATCCAGTGTAAGTAGCCCTGTAGGCTTATTAAGTAGATTTGGTATCTATACATATAATAAAATCGTTGAGACCAAAAAATCTGTACATTGAAGATTTAAAAAAAAAACCGATCAGGGTGACTTAAAATCGGTAACTGAACATATTAAAACAATTTTTAAAATTTTTGTTTGTTTGTTTGTTTGTTTGTTTGACTGAGCATCACGTAAAAACTACTGAACGGATATTGTTGAAATGTTCACAAATCTATTTCAATAAATTCAGAATAGGATATAGGCTACAGAAATTTTGGAATTTTTTGGAAAAAGGGGGTGAAAAGGGGGGTTAAAGTTTGTATGAAAAAATTAAATTAGATTGTTCTAGAATCATGAAACTCAGAATAAATACTAAGTAATAAAAATAAAGGAATACCTGTTTTAGCATTTTTTTTAAATCTCATCCAGAGACGCAAAAAAGAGGGTTTTGTGTTTAAAATTAATTAACTTCATACGCCTATACAATAAAAACCAATGAAGTGTTACCTTTTAAAATTGCTACATAATACTTCCAATTTAATACAGGTAAATATAATTTCTCAGTTTTCTTGAAATTTAATTTTTGAGGTGAATACGCACAAAATAGCGGAACTCAAGAAAATCAGCTTTCCTCGGTATAAGTAGTTGGTAATAATTACAAACAAAATAATATTACGAAGAAAATAGATAGATACGAATGTACATAAGACATAAAGCTGGAAAACTGTGTCAATTGTGAAAAAATATTAATAAAATAATTACATGCTGTACAAGTATTTTTCAACGAAGACATTTTCGTCAAACCTAAATCAACCTAAATTGGCGTCCTAAATTGTGTTCTTTACCTAACACCTAAAGTTCAATATGCAATACCATTACTTTGTTTTTATTTATGTGCTATTATTCACAACGCGTTCGGTTTTTGAACGCACTCTTATTTGAAAACCTGATATATTATGAGGGCGGCGTGAAACGCTTGGCTGTATGCTCTTAATATCTTTGCCTAAAAAAATCAAAATCAAAAGGCGCGTTTACGTCTGCGCTACGAACATTTCAGAATTTTATTGTGAAAAAAGTTTGTGCTTTTAGTATGAATCTGACAGCGAGCGAACCTTAACTGAATCGCATTACGTCCATTACGACGTCATGGTAAGGCCTCTGTAGGTAATTAATTTGTAGATAAAGAAAATAAGTCTTAATAATCTGTTGCTACCTACTTAAACCAAGAAAATAAATAAAAAAACTTCTGCTAGAAAAAATTGAGTCGCAAAATATTAATTAAAACGGATTAGTAAATGAATTGTTAGTCGTAAGGTAAAAACAGGTAAACATTTATGTACCTATTATTTGATTAGAATATATTTATTTTTTTAAATTAATCAGGGTACAAATATCGTTAAAGTGAGCGCAGTAGGTATTCGCCAATAAGCGTCATAGTTCGGCGAAATTAATAGTAATGTAGGTAACTAAAACTGTACTTAGCTTATTTTGAATAAAGAAACTACAAACAAAACTATAAATTAAACTATTTTGTAAAATAAGGTATAAATAAATGTGATGACTCATTAACCAGTTCACACCTGTTTTTTTTTTCAAGATTCCGTATCACAAATTATTAATATTTTCATGACGTAATTCTAAAAGTATAGTTTCGTACACACTTTCAGTGGTTCACGTGACGAAGTTAATAGTCATAATAATAATAATTTTGATATCGAGAAAAGCCGTAAGTATCACAAAAACACACGCGGACGAAGTCGCGGGCAACAGCTAGTATTATAGTAAAATTGTAATAATTTAGATTCGTGTAATCCATTAGGTAACTGATCTCATGAATAAATTTTGATTTTTTTTGAATTTTTACGACCGGATAGCCTAGTGGTTAGTGACCCTGACTATGAAGCTAGAGGTCCTGGGTTCGAATCCCGGTAGGGGCAGACAGTTGTATGATGAATACCAATGTTTGTGCCCGAGTCATGGATGTTGTATGTATTTAAGTTTGTATTTATCTACATTATATAAGTATGTGTATCCGTTGCCTGGTGCCCATAGTACAAGCTTTGCTTAGTTTGGGGCTGGGTCAATTGGGATTGTCTAAAAAAAAATACCTATCCTTTTTATATTTTTTTTGTGCAGAATAGTCAATTATAAGAAACCAATTTCAATATTTTCTCACATAACTCGGTATTTTTTTTACTATTAATTATTGAAAGTATTTTGGTTGATGACGTCAGAGTTTCCATTGCCGGTGCTACACATCTGCTTATTGGATAAATTGATCATAAAACGCATGTGAAGCACCGCCATTAACGTCTTTTCTGTCTGTGGTGAAGTTGGCAAACTGTCATTAGTATCAATGTCAACATGATTCAACAATAACACAGGAAGATTCACGCGATCTTCTCCTATGAATTTGTTATTTTCACAACCGTTACACATACCATAACATTCTGCGCGAAGCAGACAGGTCCATAAAGAGATACCAGGTATGATCGAGACAAAACAGGACCCGGAAATAAGTCAGTAAACTCAGTAGGCGAAAGTAAACCGAAAACGTAATATTTTCGCTCTTCATTAAAATATTTAGCGGAAAATCTTTCATGTGAGCGAAGCACATCGCTGTGCGGTTACACTCTTGCATAATTATCTACCGAAAGTGCTTCTAAATCTAAACTATAATACAACAATATGAAAGTAAACCGTGGAAAAAACAGGAATGACAGTAACAAGATTGCCCATTTGCTTGTCATCTGTCATAAGATGAATGAAATGTCAGATTGCGGGTCCAAATTGAACTCCGTAGTATAATCCACGCGTAAATAGCATAGTATTTGTAACCTTTGCAAATAAAGTACATTTTGGACCGTCTACGTCATGTCTGGGAATGTCAAATGAAGGTCATTGCTTATTTTTCATATAATAAATTCATTATAGTAAAATAAAATAAAGTAAATACAGAAAATGATTTAAAAAGCATTTATCTCGAAATGGTTTTCGATTTACTATACATTGTAAAAAAATAGACAATCCCAATTGGTGTAATTTGTTCCAAGATACTTGTTTATTTATTTAAATCTGACTTGTATAAGATTCAATACAACACAATAAAATACTACTAATATACGTAACTAACTAATATAACATGATTGTTGTTACGTTATTAATAAATTCAATTGCGAGACTAAATTTCAATATTAGGTATTTAATCCCGAGCATGAAAGTAATTTTGTAAATTTAAATTTTTGAGAGGTAGATTAAAGTTATTTAAAGTTAAATACATATAAGTTATTAAGTTGTTTAAATCAAGTATAATAATAATTAATCACATTATTAGGTTAAGTATGTTGCAGTGCCCTGCTACAGGGTTTCATGTTGGGAAATTTATTAGCTAGTAAGATCCAATGTACACATGAAAGCGACGAATAAATGACTTATGACTTATCATCTACTACTTCTTCTTTTTAAATATGGCCCCATCGATCAATGCGATGATTTCGCCAATGTCAAAGTAATAAATACAGTATTCAAAAATCTTGTGACAAAAATGTCGGCAACGTTGTACGGTAGAACATGGTCATAATACCCCCTCCCCCCCCTGGCCGGGCTCTTAGCCAACGGATAATGATATCCCTCAGAATCTGATAGGAAATCATTAACCGATGCCCAGGGTGCACCGGACCAAGCACTGCCCTTCCCCTCGGACGGATCCAAAAACGAACCGCAGCTCTTGACCACACGCGGAGGTAACCCGACTCGCACCCCGGCTTCTTATCTAACTCGCTCGTAATCGCCATCGTGTTCATTTTGACAGTTCTTGTATGAATGTGATAGCTAGCTGATTCCGATGCCGATTGTCAGTCCATACTTGAACTGTCAATGAACACGATGGCGATTGCGAGCGAGTTAGGTAATAAGCCTACTGGTGTAAGCTAAATGTAGGCGGAGTAAAGTCATTGTATACTGGTAACATAGACAGATAAGCACGAAAATATAAGTTTTTTTTTTCATAGGAGCTTTAAAACAAATATCAAATTAAACAAATCACGTCTTTATCCCTTATGGGGCAGAGGCTAATGTAACAAGACTTTCTTATGATTTTAGCCCATTCCCTAAATGGGCTTTTACCATTTGCGCGGGAAAAGAAGCAACTGGTACATTCTATGTTTTCTCAGCTCCCAGACCAGCATGGAAGTTCAAATTTTTTCTCAAAAATGTCCGTTAAAGTCATCATTGTTAACTACATATCAGAACAGGAAGTTAATTGTTGCCGGTCAGTCCAAAATTAAAAAAAAAAACATTACTGTTGCGCTAAACTCGACAGTAATGTTGCATACAAATTCCATTACTGTCTAGTTATTAACTTTTTAAAAATGCAAATCACCATTATAAAATAAAGGCACAAGACTTAAAACATCAAATTAAAAAAAAAAGCTAGTACGACAACGTGTTTATCTGTGTCTGAAATAGCTTTAGGTGTTCTGGGTAGAAAAATACACTCTTCAAATGCCATTGATAGAAAAAGGCGGCAAAGCAAAACAATTTTCACTATTTAATTTTCATTTATTTTTGTTGTTGTTTTATTTTCGATTTTTGAGAAAAGCACTATACTTGCCTCGGCCAGAATAGCATTGCTGGCTTCGTATTATTAAACGGACTCGCAAGCTCGTCCGTTCAAACCAATACTCAGCCAGCAATTGCCTACTTCCTGGCCTAGACAGTAATGTACTATTATGACATCTATAATTATCTACCCTATGGGTTTTGATTAAACATCAATTTTTAAGGAAACAACTTTTGTAATGACTTGTTGAAGTTTGAATTTTTCATAGATTTAAAGGAATGTTGAGTCTGACTCAGAGTCGATCTGTCCGAGTCTATGTGCCTGTTTCACTCTCTGTAAAGTTCCTGATATCTTAAGTGTCAGTTATCTATGATTCCGTCTCTATTTATTACTACGAAACAAACAGAGAGGTCATCTTAGATAAACGACACTTAAAATAACAGGAGCTTAACAGAGAGTGGTAAAACAGGCCCTTAGTCTGTCTGAACTAGAGTTAAAGTCTGTCTGTCAAAGTCTTTCTGTCTGAGTCTGAGTGTCTGTCTCAGTCTGAGTCAAAGTCTGTCTGCCTGAGCCTGAGTCAAAGTCTGTCTGTCTGAGTCAAAGTCAGTCTGTCTGAGTCTGAATCAAAGTCAGTCTGTCTGAGTCTGAATCAAAGTCAGCCTGTCTGAGCCTGAGTCAGAGTCTATATGAGTCTAATTCTGCCTGTCTGACTCAGAGTGAGTCAGCCTGAGTATGAAATTCTCATCCAGTTTCACAGGTATACATACACTGGCTTGTATCCTATGACCAGCAGCAGTGTGTCGACCAGGATGGCCGGGATCCAGTGGAACAGCACCATGCAGATGTTGTGGTACAGGCGGGAGTGCTTCATAGAGCCGCCGGGGTACCTGTCATACAAACAAACATATGAATAACACATACATACACATACAACAATCACGTCTTTATCTCTAACGGGGTAGACAGAGCCTAAGGTAACAGGTACCTACAGGCCACATTTAGCAAGATTGTGGGCGTATAGGTGGAAAATGGAATCAAAATAGTGATGGGTTGCTATTCATCGCCTATAACAAGATTCCTATGATTTTCGCGCAATCCATCGATGGGCTTTTACCATCTGCGCGGGTAGAGAAGCAACTGGTACATTCTATATTTTTTCTTTGCTCCCAGACCAAAATTTTAAAAATAGATATTTTTATTACCACTTTATGACAAAGCACTAATGGCGGTTGTACGATCAAGCTTTTGCTGGGCAAATCATCATCATCTTCAGCCTATATATGTCCCACTGCTGGGCTTGGGCTATAGTTCCCACACAACATTGAATTGCTTCGCAGATGTGTGCAGGTTTCCTCATAATGTTTTCCTTCAGCTGGGTTTTTTTTTTTTTATATGAATAGGAAGGCAAACGAGCAAGTGGGTCACCTGATGGTAAGTGATCACCACTGCCCATAGACACCCGCAACCCCGGAGGGATTGCAGATGCGTTGCCAACCTAGAGGATTAAGATGAAATGCCTCTTGTGCCCGTTATTTCTCCGGCTGCCTTACTCTCCACACCGGAACACAGCAGAGCAAGCACTGCTACTTAGCGGCAGGATTAGCGTTTTCCTTCAGTTGGGTAAAATAAATAGTAAATCTCACCAAGCCACGCCGTTGAGCGGCAGCCGGTTCAGGATGATCTCGCGCCCAGCCTCTATCAGCTCCGACCACGTCACCTTGATCTCAGCTGACGACGTGAAGTTGATCACCCTGTGCTGGTGGTTCCTGGAATAGAACAAACTTAGCAAACAAACCGGCCAAGAGCGAGTCGGGCTCGCGTACCGAGGGTGAATGTCACCGACAATTGTCGCGTTGATGAATTAGGGGCCTGGAAGCCAGCCAAAGCTCACTCGCAAAATATCCTACTAATATTATAAATGTGAAAGTTTGTGAGTAAGTTTGGATGTTTGTTACTCTTTCACGGCCGAACGGGTGGACAGATCTGGATGAAATTTGGAACATAGATAGATTATAGTCTGGAATAACACATATGCTACTTTTTTTCCCGGAAAATTGTGTAATTCCTGCGGGATAGCGATAAACGAATTCTATGCAGACGAAGTTGCGGGAAACAGCTAGTAATAAATAAAATAAATCATGTCTTTATCCCATACGTTGTAGACAGAACCTAAAGCAATAAGACCTAAAGGCCAAGTTTAGCACTGTGGGCGTAAAGGTATAGGTGGAAAGGGGAAACATAGTGATGGGTTGCCCACATCGCCTATAATTCAAAGATTCAAAACAAACTAGCTGCTGCCCGCGACTTCATCTGCTAAAAAAATAGTTTTTCGCTATCCCGCATGCAGTGTGCAGTTTTCCGGGATAAAAAATAGCATATATGTTAATCTAGGGTATCAGCTATCTATGTTCCAAATTTTATCCAAATCTATTCATTAGTTTTTACGTGAAAGAGTAACAAACATCCATCCATCCATACTTACAAACTTTCGCGTTTATATGTAACTAGTTGTTGCCCGCGACTTCGTCTGCAAAGAATTCATTTATCGCTATCCCGCGGGAACTACGCAATTTTCCGGGATAAAAAGTAGCCTATGCGTTATTACAGACTATAATCCATCTCTGTGCCAAATATTATCCAAATCTATCCAGCCATTCTGGCTTGAAAGAGTAACAAACATCCAAACATACTCACAAACTTTCACATTTATAATATTAGTAGGATTAGCGACCCGCCCCGGGTTCGCACGGCATATTATGCATGTATTATACACATAAACCTTCCTCTTGAATTACTCTATCTATTAAAAAAACCGCATTAAAATCCGTTGTGTAGTTTTGAAGATATAAGCATACATCGGGACACGGGGACAGAGAAAGCGACTTTATTTTATACTATGTAGTGATTAGCGACCTGCCCCGGCTTCGCACGGTATATCATGCATGTATTATACATTATAAACCTTCCTCTTAAATCACTCTATCTATTAAAAAAAACCGCATCAAAATCCGTTGTGTGGTTTTGAAGATATAAGCATACATAGGGACATAGGGACACAGGGACTGAGAAAGCGACTTAGTTTTATACTATGTAGTGAAGTAGGATAGGCCGCCAAGGGCTCTTTTACATGTCTTTTTTGAAACTATAAGCTTGCAAGTGTTCGGTATTACCCCACAGAGATCCAGTACCAGGCGGCGATCATGATGCCGTTGATGAACACGTCCACCGGCAGGTAGTCCGCGTAGCTGTTGCTCTTGCAGTACATCGAGCGGATGACGCCTTTACCCGCACCTGACACAAAAAACTAACCTAAAAACTTCATTTTAGACACAAGCTTTTTGCTGTCTGTACTTTTTAACCGACTTCAAAAAAGGAGGTTCTCAATTCGTCTGTAACTGGGCGAAGCGATTTTAATGATTCTTTTTTTATTTGAAAGCTGGTGCTTTCCGTGTGGTCCCATTTCAATTTGGTCCAGTTCTGACAATGGCACCCATGAAAAAACCATACAAGTCTAAAATTAGCATTAAGTCATCATCATCATCTCAGCCATTACAAGTCCACTGCTGGACACAAGCCTCTCCTTTAGACCTCCATTTAGCATTAAGTATGTGTGCGACAAATCGTCAGTTTCATTTAAAAATCATAAAAAAATCTATTCGTTTGAGAGCTATGATTCCACAGACGTACAGACACAGACACACACACAGAGAGACATCCAGGTCAAACTTATAGCATTATACTCTGGGACTAACCTATAAGCAAGCCTGTGGGTCCATTGATGTTGTCGGTCCACCCAGGGATGGGTTCCTGCCAGATCGGTATCACTGAAAAAGAAATAAGTCATTGTTACTCCTCTAGAAGCACACTACTTCTCTATATTTGTCTCTGCTTCTCTATATTTGTACAATAAAGCATTTACTTACTTACTTACTACCCACAATGTATAGACTACAAGCCCATGGACAAAAAAAACATGTGAATCGAACCAGCGTAAATGAAGCTTAGAAGGCTGTTACTGTATGCGCTATGCCGTCATTTCTGAGCGGTACAGATTTTTTCTCATACATTGAAAAAAAAAATGCACTTCCGGCACCACCGCTTTAAAGCGGCACTAGGTTTTTCGACATTAATTTTTAATCATCTATCTATACTAATATTATAAAGAGGAAAGATTTGTACCTATTTTTGTATGTTTGTAATGAATAGGCTCAAAAAGTACTGGGCCGATCTGGATAAATTTTGGAACATAGATAGATTATAGTCTGGAATAACACATAGGCTACTTTTTATCCCGGAAAATTGCGTGATTCCCGCGGGATAGCGATAAACGAATTCTATGCAAACGAAGTTGCGGGCAACGGCTAGTAAGCTATAAAAACTAAATTAATAATTAGTCGTAATTTTTCACTTGTACCTGAGAAATTCCATAAATGTACCGCTCAGAAATGACGGCATAGCGCTCAGTTATTTTATGATATATGTAGTAACAGCATAGCTTCATTCACGCTGGTTCATTTCACATGTTTTTTTTTCTATGGGCTTGTAGTCCAGTAGTGTAGTGGTCCTACATTAATGTAAGGTGCAATGGGGTAAATTCGAAATTGGGGGAATATCGAAAATCGCGGATATCTATTAAACGGGAAACAATTCCAGAATCTGGCAACGCTTTTCTAGAAGCCAAACACATTGGAGATTGACATTTAATTTTGAAATTGAAATTCTAGTACCTCATTTATTATTATTATACATTTTTGTTACTCATGTTCTGACAATATTTTCACATTTTATGGTTTTATATTTATTATTTGACATTTTAAATTGCTTTTAAAATAGGTTTTATTTAAATTACTGTTATTTTATCTTTTTATGTACTCATGACGATCTTTTTGTGAATCTACATTGACATTTCATTTAGCTTTATTTTTGTTTGTAGCTAGTTATTTTGTTTTAATTTAATTTCAGTTATTATTATTTATTATTTTCTGTATACCTATTTCTTTTTGTCTTAAGTTAGGTTTTTACAAAATGTATATAAAAAGTAATAACACAATATTAATACAAAATATAAAAACATTATAAACACATTTAAAACATTTTTTTTATTACAAATGACAATCCTTTTGTGAATTACTTATGTTTAACATTTAATTGTACTTTCAAAAAGGTGATAAATAAATTTATCTATTAACAATCCTGTCTTATTTTGCCTTTGGTAATACCATATTAAAAAAATGTTTTGTCTCACCTATAGAAGGGCGCAGCACTATCGCCGGTATCTCGTCAAACGCCTCCACCACTAGCGCTTCACCCAGCGCCTTAGTGAACGCGTACGAGTTGGGAATTTTGTTCAGCAGCCTGCGAACATACAGACATACATATAATTCATGAATGGGAGGTACCTACCGCTTCTTTTTCAGAATATCCTGACCCAGACAGTTAACCTAAAATCCATACCATACTCAGCCATAAACAGACATGCCCCCAGACACAAACAGACTCAGAATCAGTCAATCTTACCTACAGTCTGACCAGTCCTGAATTTATAACTAGGCCGTATAGGCCGCGGCCTAGGGGCGGCAGATTTCAGACGACGGTCACTCGATTGCAGACGATAAAAGTCAAACAAGTTCACTGGTTTTATCATGGTATGTAATGTACATGGGGTGGCGGAAAAAAGTGGCCTACACTCATAAAAATATAAATCCAGCACTGAGTCTGACTCAGACACAGTCAACCTTATCCATACCCTGACTCAGACACAAACATTCTTGCACTCAGACACAGTCAACCTTATTCATAGTCTGCCACGAACGCAGATAGACTCACACAGAGTTAACCTTATCCACACTCTGACTCAGACACAAATATACTTACACTCAGACACAGACAGACTCAGAGTAACAAACACGCTCATACTCACTGAGGGGTGACAGCGGCCACAGTGGCTTCGTCCATCCACTCCATGGAGTCTATGATGGTGTGAGGGTCCGCTGGGGGCGGGTACGGTTTCTCTTCTAGAAGCTTCTCGTGGAGATGGCAGTATGCCGTCGAGATGTGGATCAAGAGCTGAAAGAGGTGGAGATATTAAGTAAAGTTTAGCTACTGGGGACTGATTTTTGAAAGCACATTGTGTGAAAATACTACTCGAAAGTAGTGAAAAATTGTGCTAAATTTTAAATACGAGTAGCTTGGAAGATACTTACAGCTCTCATTAATCTTGTGACCTAGTCAAAAATTTGATTAGAGCTGTAGTTTTGAAGATATCAACAGATTTATACTACTTTCGAGTGATGTGCTTTCAAAAATCGGGCCCCAGGGGCCAGACTGCAGTTCTAATCAAAGTTTTGACTAGTTCTCAAAATTAATGAGAGCTGTGATTGTCTTGTATGCTGCTCGTATTTCTAATTCAGCGCCATTTTCCACCACTTTCAAGTGGTATTTTCACACAATGTGCTTTCAAAAATCGCCCCCTGGCCCTTTTTTTCGCAGTGTTGGTTATAAATTAACATAGGTGTAGGTATACTTTAAGATCCTTTGTGTATTTTTTTTTTTAATTATTTTTGTTACTTTAACAAGAATCTAATGAGGCTCGAATTGAGTACACTTGGTCGAGCTTGCGAAAGGGCTAGTATTTATTAAATATTAATGTGAGCTGTGATTGTCTTCTATGCGACTCGTATTTCAAATTCAGCATAATTTTTTACCACTCGAGTGGTATTTTCACAGATGTGCTTTCAAAAATCGGGCCCCTGATGTCGAATCATGGGCTTCAACAGACATTTCGGACCCATTTTCCATCCTGGGTGAATCAAAGGCTTTAGAATAACAAAATCTACACTTTTGTCCGTTTTGATACGTCACTTAGAAACTGTTAATGACTGCTAATTAAGCAAACCGGTAGGTTCAGTTCATAATACCGTCAATAAAGTTTTTCAAGAAAACAAAAACAAAATAAAAGCCGACTTTGCCTCCAAAATGACTTTCCCGCGCAAGTTTAACGGAACAAAACAACTTCAGTCTCAGCTCAGCTGTCACCCCGACTGCTTTAACCACCGAGCGTCGCCATGATAGACTGCTTAACCGACTCTGGCTAGCCTACCTAAGAGCTTAAAAGTTAAAACTTTAGCCGACAGATGGCAATACTATTTACCTAGTTGACATTGGTCACCTTGAACTAATAAAAGCTTATAACAATTTTATTATTCGTAAAAAAGTAGCAGTTTAGCATAGACGGTAGCGCCATTTTCATACAAAACAGTAACATGGGATGTACCTTAAGATGTTTACATTCCTTAGCGATGTCTATGACGATCTTGGTGCCCCGTACGTTCAGTAGTACTGCTTTCTTTAACTCTTCGTCGAATCTGTGTTAAAAAATAAAAATATTAAATACAAAAGTTCTTGACAGCGCTGTCTATTGATGAGTAGCGACAGTGTACAGTTTAAACATTCTAAAACTAGATAACTACCTACCCAATGAGGGACTATCAATTCTTTGCTCACCAGTTGGCGCCACTATTGACTAAGGTCCAGAGGTAGACAAAACATAGCTGATACCTTGGCAAACAAGCATACTTTTTGCAAAAAATAAATTTGTAAACAGTAAACAAAGAAATCTCTGAATTAGCTGCTCTTTTAGGGCGCTTATTTTATCGCGTTTTTTTTTTAATTCCGCTTTCAAAGCGTTCAATAATCCATATTTGCGATAATTTCACGAAGGAGATCACTTTTTAACAGGGGCCTGATTTTTGGAAAGCACATGTGTGAAAACACCACTCGAAAGTGGTGAAAAATTGTGCTGAATTTGAGATACGAGTAGCTTAGAAAATACTTAGGGCTCTCATTAATCTTGTGACCTAGTCAAAAATTTGATTAGAGCTGTAGTTTTGAAGATATAAACAGATTTATACCACTTTCGAGTGGTATTTTCATACATGTGCTTTCCAAAAATCAGGCCCCAGGTAAATGAAAGAAATTATTATTACTATTACGAAATTATCATTATTATTATTACGACCGCAAAAACCAGTGAAAAGTGAATGTTATTAGACTTCAAAGCGTATTAGCAGCCAAGCGTTAGTTATATTTTTAAAAATTGTATCATGGCTTGGCACTTGTACCCTTGCGTACTGACTTCATATTACAGCGCCATCTATTGTAGAGTAGCCCAACTCACCGAATAGTTGCAGCAGCATGAATGATAATGTCGATTTCGTCTATTAGTTTCTGCCGATTCGCATCACTAAGACCAAGGTTAAGCTCCCCCACGTCGCCAGAGATCAGAGTCATCTTCTCCATAAGAGGTTCAACACCTCCTCGCATGTTGCGAAGCTTCTCGAACAACTGCAAAGAGGAAGGTTGTTGTTTAGCTAGTTCCATGTTTGTTTGATAGATGGCGTAAGTAGTAACTGTAAAGAACTAGTAACCATTGAATCTAAAATCTATCTATAAGCTAAAATCGTACTTTACACGAATACTATTATTACACCAAATTGTGCGTTTTACAAAATGCATAATATATTAGTAGTGGTATACTATTTATTTTGAAAAACGATACAACAAAGTTGATAAAAAAATCCCGTACATACTAAGGTCACATTAGAGAAAAAAAACCATTTATAAACATAAATAACCAGTGTACGCAGAGCCCTGCTCCAAAGCAAAATGTACGCAGTGTGGGGTCACTTTATATTGGTCCCTCATATATACAGACATACATACATAATTCTGGTTTTTGTTGTTATAGCGGCATCAGAAATACATCATATTGTGTGAAAATTTCAACTATCTAGCTGTCACGGCTCATGAGATACAGCCAGTGACAGACGGACGGACGCCTGGTTGAGGTGCTGAGGTGAAAAATAAATTGTGCAATTTTGGTAACGACAATGCTTTTAAAGAAAGACCACCGCTACTTGACTTATGGCATGTTTCACCCACAGTCACATCGTCTAAGGGAAGAGTCTAGCATACGGGCACTCCCCTTCTTGGCGCGGTCCTGGCGGAAGCCGGGGCCACCGGTGGGGTGTTTGTGGTGAAACCCTAGTGGCATCAAACTGCGTCCCCATCACACTGGATTGAGGCAACGCCGGAGAGTTTTTAGTTCGGGTATACCCCTTCGGGGGGGGGGGGGGGGACTCCACCATCTCCAAAACTACAGCTCTAATCAAAGTTTTGACTAGTTCACAAGATTAATGAGAGCTGTAATTGTCTTCTATGCTACTCGTATTTCAAATCAAGCACAATTTTTCACCACTTTCGAGTGGCATAAATCAGTTTATATCTCCAAAACTACAGCTCTAATCAAAGTTTTGACTAGTTCACAAGATTAATGAGAGCTGTGATTGTCTTCTATGCTACTCGTATTTCAAATCAAGCACAATTTTTCACCACTTTCGAGTGCTACAAATCTGTTTATATCTTCAAAACTACAGCTCTAATCAAAGTTTTGACTAGTTCACAAGATTAATGAGAGCCGTATCTTCTAAGCTACTCGTATTTCAAATTCAGCACAATTTTTCATCACTTTCGAGTGGTATCTTCACACATGTGCTTTCAAAAATCAGCTCTAATCAAAGTTTTGACTAGTTCACAAGATTAATGAGAGCCGTAAGTATCTTCTAAGCTACTCGTATTTCAAATTCAGCACAATTATTCACCACTTTCGACTATCTTCACACATGTGCTTTCAAAAAACGGCCCCAGGCTCTTAATGAGTACGGTTTTGCCCAACAAGTTCGCCGGCTGGTCAGCGCTTGTAGAATGCGACCTTGGCTCCGTAAGCCAAGGTCGCTTGGCCAAATGTTGGCCAACGCCAGCCAATGTCGCGTGTCGTAACCATCTCGTGCGTACCTTTATATGAATGAGTTGCATGATCATGTGACCGCTGTAAGCAATGATCATGATTAAAGACCGCATGCGGCTAGCAACCCATCACTATTTTGATTCCTTTTTCCACCTATACCTACGCCTACAATCATGCTAAACGCGGCCTTTAGGTTTTGTTACCTCAGGCTCTGTCTACCCCGTAAGGGATATACGTGATTTGTGTATGTATGTTTATGACACTTTTATCAGGTTAAAAGCGTTCGTACCGAACACCACTCTTTTTCTCTATACATACGTTTTTCCACTTAAATCAGAAACACACATGCTCACATGTGCTTTTGACGACCGGATAGCCCAGTGGTTAGAGAACCTGACTATGAAGCTTGAGGTCCCGGGTTCGATCGGTCGGGGCAGATATTTGTATGAAAAATACGAATGTTTGTTCTCGAGTCTTGGATGTTTAATATGTATTTAAGTATGTATTGTATATCCGTTGTCTAGTGCCCATATTACAAGCTTTGCTTAGTTTGGGGCTAGTTCAATTGGTGTCAATTGTCCCAAGATATTATTATTATTAACCTACCTATATGACGCTGACTGTACCTATGAAGTGTGCAACAAATGCATTTTCACCACGACGGTGCACGTCGGCGCCTGCAGTTGCAACACCGGACGGCCTCGGGCAACTGCACTTTGTTTACCAACATGTCGGTGTACTAGTTTAGTCGTTTGCAGCGAAACGGAAACAACTATCAGTGTGGAATGCCCAACCTACATAGGAGCCGATTTCTGAAAGCTATGCCATAGGAATCATGTTATAGGCGATGAGGCTAGCAACCCATCAGTTTTGATTACGTTTTCCACCTATACGCCCACGATCTTGCTAAATGTGGCATGTAGGTCTTGTTACCTTAGGCTCTGTCTACCTCGTAAGAGATAAAAACGTGATTTGTGTATGTTAAAGTGAGCGTTTTCCTAAAAACACGCACACACATGAACCACGCCTTTATCCTTTACGGGGTAGACAGCTAAGGTAACGAGACCTACCACGTTTAGCATGATTGTGGGCGTATAGTCAAAATAGTCATGGGACGCTAGACCCGGGACCTGATTTTTGAAAGCACATGTGTGAAAATACCGCTCGAAAGTGGTATAAATCATCTTAATCTCCGAAATTACAGCTCTAATCAAAGTTTTGACTAGTTCACAAGATTAATGAGAGCTGTGTCTTCTAAGTTACTCGTATTTCAAATTCAGCACCATTTTTCACCGCTTTCGAGTGGTATTTTCACACATGTGCTTTCAAAAATCGGGCCCTAGTGAAAAATTGTGCTGAATTTGAAATACGAGTATTTTAGAAGATACTTACGGCTCTCATTAATCTTGTGAACTAGTCAAAACTTTGATTAGATCTGTAGTTTCGAAGATATAAACAGATTTATATCACTTTCAAGTGATGTGCTTTCAAAAATCGGGCCGGAGTGACGAGCACGTGAAGAACAATGAATGTGGATGAAGCGAAAGAAGTATGTCAGGATCGTAGCCAGTGGAACGAAGTATTCTGCCTACCCCTGTGGGGCATAAGAGAGGCGTGACGGTATGTGTGTGTGTAAGTCATTGCACAAACCACGTCCTTATCCCTTATGGGGTATACAGAGCCTAAGGTAATCTAAAGGCCACGTTTAGCAAGAAACTGAGGGCGAATAGGTGGAAAGTAGAATCAAAATAGTGATGAGTTGCTAGCCGCATCGCCTATAACATGATTCCTATGATTTTCGCCCATTCCCTCGATGGGTTTTTACCATCTGCGCGGGAAGAGAAGCAACTGGTACATTCTATGTTTTTTCTTTGCTCCCAGCCCAGCATGGAAGTATGTGTGTAAGTCATTGACTTACAATAAACAACTAGACTCTCAGTCGCTAACAAAGGTTCCTCAAGATACGTCCGAGTTGCTTTGTCTATGTGTTGTGTGTGTCAACACATCGACTTAGACAGATAACATTAACATATTCGTTCAAATTGACACCTTATTTCGTGGCAGTAATGTTTAATATCAATGGCGTAGGATCGTGAGAAGTAATGACACGACGCCACGCGCTGGAAACCTGCCTGTCTCTTTTGTTCTCAATAGTAAGATTATGGTGCGAAAGAGACATATACATTGTTATCAAAGCGTGGTCGAAACACAACTGAACCAAAACTCTGAACAATAGACGCGTGTTCAGACTTTTGCTTCGGACAGTTATTGAGCGTGATTGGGAGTCTAGTTGTTTATTGTACGTCAATGGTGTAAGTCTATGCTTGGTGCATTGTGTTGTAGTACCTAAGTCGTTTGTGCAGCTATTTATGTGTGAAACAAGTTATGCGTCGACGCGCCGACAATTGTTAGGATCTTGCGTAAAAAGCTAACCTTTTCGTGATCCCTGCTGACAAATATAACTATGAGTTAACTCTTAAGTACCTTTGTCTTTACGCGCACGTCAAAATCACCTCATGTTTGTGACAAATTAATATGTTTTCACCTCAGAGGCCCGATTTTTGAAAGCACATGTGTGAAAATACCACTCGAAAGTGGTGAAAAATTGTGCTGAATTTGAAAGACGAGTAGCTTATAAGATACTTACGTTTGTCATTAATCTTGTGAACTAGTCAAAAATTTGATTAGAGTTGCAGTTTTGAAGATATAAGCAGATTTATACCACTTTCAAGTGGTATTTTCACACAATGTGCCTTCAAAAATCGGGCCTCAGCATCTCAAACAGGTATGCGTCCGTCTGTCTCCAGGCTGTATCTCATTAGCCGTGATAGCTGCTACATACATACATACATACAACACGTCTTTATACCTTACGGGGTAGACAGAGCCTAAGGTAACAAAGGTTTAAGGTCACGTTTAGCATGATTAAGGGCGTAGGTGGAAAGGGAAATCAAATTAGTGATGGGTTGCTAGCCGCATCGCCTATAACATGATTCTTAAGAATTTCGCCCATTCCCTCGATGGGCTTTTACCGTCTGCGCGGGAAGAGAAGCAACTGGTAAATTCTATGTTCTTTCTTTACTCCCAGAGACCATAGCTAACCAGTTAGCTATTCAGTTGAAATTTTCACAGATGATGTATTTCTGTTGCCGCTATAACAACAAATACTAAAAACCAGAATAATGTATGTAGGTATGTCTGTACATATCGGTGACCAATATAAAGTGACCCCACACTGCGTACATTTTGCTTTGGAGCGGGGCTCAGCTTACACTAGTTAGTTATGTTCATACCTAAATAATGGGTTGAACCCTTCGTGCGCGAGCCCGACTCGCACTTGGCCGGTATTTTTTAACGTGAATAAAAGTTCTGTCACTACAAATATTATCAGAAAATAATCTCAAGTAGTAGTAGCAATCTCATCTCTCTTTTCGGTGAACGAAAACCTCGTGAGGAAACCTGCACACATATGGGAAGCAAATCAATGGTGTGTGCGAAATTCTCAATCAGCACTGGGCCCGCGTGGGAACTACAGCTCAATTCCTCTCATTCTGAGAGGAGGCCTGTACCCAGCTACAGGACGTATGACGCCGGAGATGATGACGATGATCATCATTACACATAAACGGATAACTGACGTATGAAAAGTCGAGTGATGTTTCGGACTATTTCGTAGTCCTTTTTCCAAGAGCGTTCGCCCCGGCAGCGAAACGAACACTGCGCGCCAGCGCTCTGCTCGCGCGGCTGCTCGACGCAACTGACAGCGGCGCACAACTACCCTCGTTGATGACGATGATGATGATTTCATATATCTCAACCAATTAGGATTGTCTATTTTTTTACAATGTATAGTAAATCGAAAACCATTTCGAGATAAATGCTTTTTAAATCGTTTTCTGTATTTACTTTATTTTATTTTGCTATAATGAATTTATTACATGAAAAATAAGCAATGACCTTCATTTGACATTCCCAGACATGGCGTAGACGGTCCAAAATGTACTTTATTTGCAAAGGTTACAAATTCTATGCTATTTACGCGTGTATTATGCTACGGAGTTCAATTTGGACCCGCAATCTGACATTTCATTCATCTTATGACAGATGACAAGCAAATGGGCAATCTTGTTACTGTCATTCTTGTTTTTTCCACCGTTTACTTTCATATTGTTGTATTATAGTTTAGATTTAGAAGCACTTTCGGTAGATAATTAGGCAAGAGTGTAACCACACAGCGATGTGCTTTGCTCACATGAAAGATTTTACGCTAAATATTTTAATGGAGAGCGAAAATATTACGTTTTTCGGTTTACTTTCGCCTACTGAGTTTACTGTCTTATTTCCGGGTCCTGTTTTGTCTCGATCATACCTGGTATGTGTTTATGGACCTTACTGCTTCGCGCAGAATGTTATGGTATGTATAACGATTGTGAAAATATAAAATTCATAGGAGAAGATCGCGTAAATCTTCCTGTGTTATTGTTGAATCATGTTGACATTGATACTAATGACAGTTTGCCAACTTCACCACAGATAGAAAAGACGTTGATGGCGGAGGTTCACATACGTTTTATGATCAATTTATCCAATAAGCAGATGTGTGACACCGGCAATGGAAACTCTGACGTCATCAACCAAAATACTTTCAATAATTAATAGTGAAAAAAATACCGAGTTATATGAGAAAATATTGAAATTGGTTTCTGCACAAAAAAAATATAAAAAGGATAGGTATTTTTTTTTTGGCAATCCCAATTGCTGAATGCACAGATATTTTCAACGGGCTGTAAAGTACTCACGGGATCGTTGAGGGTCTCCTCCATCCGCTGCTGAGGAGTCTTGCCCTTCTTCTGGCGAACCAGCAGGAAGATCTGCCGGATGTTCGGGCTCATCCTGGAATGATACGACACAGAGCTTCAAAACAGCATAGGTTTGTAAGTAACGATGGATGGATGGATGTCTGTTACTCTTCCACGTACAAACTACTAAATGGATTTGGATAAAATTTGGAACGGAGATAGCTGATACTCTAGAACACATAGGCTATTTTTTATCCAGAAAAATTGCATAGTTCCCGCGGGATAGCGAAAAACATTTTTTTTGCTGACGAAGTCGCGGGCAGCTGCTAGTTTAAGAATAAGTATGTTAAAGCAGTAGATAACTACTATGGACGAAATAACCTAAACCTAAAAATTTCATTTTAGATACAAGCTTTTTTGCTGACTGACTTGCATTGTCATACGTCCTACATATGTGTACCAAATTTCAAGTCAATCGGACCAACCGTTGAAGAGTTCCCTCCTGCGGAGACGGTCCTGGCTGAGCCACCAGAATTCTACTACTAGATTATTCTATTGTCATCTGACTTGCACAAGTATGCAAAATTTCAGCGCAATCGCATATCTGGGGCCTGATTTTTGTAAGCACGTCACTCGAAACTACGATTCGAAAATGGTATAAATCAGCTTTTATCTCCAAAACTACATCTCTAATCAAAGTTGACTAGTTCACAAGATTAATGAGAGCTGTGATTGTCGGGTTAGGTTCGTAAGGACTAGATTACATAACGACTCTATAAGCAAAACGTCTTAGTTACATAAGGTCTTGGTAGCTAAATGACTAATTGTACAAACGTCTTAATAGTAGAATGCCCGGGTTTAAGATTGGACTTAGTTCTATTACGTCTTGTTTGTATAACGCCCTAATATCAAAATGTTGTAATAGCAAAACGACTAGGTAGGCATATCGTCAAACATTAATAACGTCTAAATGGCATTACGACTAGATGGTTGAATGACAAGAAAAACTCAAACGTAGTTTGTGAAGGAACTCTTTGATAAAGAAACTTCAAAGTCGGTATGCAATCATGACGTTTTGCTACCAAGACCATATGCTATCCAGACACTTTTGCTTATGCGTCGTTTTACAATCAAGACTTATTAATAACTTGGACGTAAAGTCTATTAGTCATTTTGCAACTTCGGGCGTTATGCTATAGTTGTCGATCGAACAACTAAGACATTCTACTCACTAGGGCACTCTGCAAAAAAGACATTGTGCTTACCAAGACCTTATGCAACTAAGACGTTTTGCTTATAGAGTCGTTATGCAATCTAGTCCTTACGAACCTAACCCAATACCAGCTCAACTCCAAAATTATGTAAGCATTTTTGGCTCGAAATTGTCAATTTATGCTTATTTTGAATTTAATGTTATTTTAAATTGTTTGTACTTTGAGCCTCACCTGTTACACAAAAGATAAAGATACACGAATAGGTCAAAGTGTCCGTAGGGACCCCTAGAGTAAGATAAGACAAGATGGCTCACCTGAGGAGTTTCTCCAGCAGCACCTTCCCCATGAACCCGGTCCCCCCTGTGACGAAGACGGTCTGCCCCGTGAAGGTTTCAGCGATCCGGTCCGGCATGGCGTCCAGCTCGCTCGCACTCATGCTCTCGGTCGCACTCATATTGGAGGATTCTGGGAAGCAATAGTGAAATACATTAAGTCTGTAGTCGGACTCGTATTTGGAAAATCGGCATCGTTCATTTTTTTAAGCTGTTCTTTTAACACCTTTATTTGATAAAATGGACTATTTCAAGCAACTAATTTGAATATTATGCTTTTACGTAGCTTTGTTAATTAATAATAAATATTTTTTCGCTGTTTGATAATTTGTGTATTTAGACAGAATCTCAATCGCCTTCGTTCGGCTGGCTATAAAAAAAACGGCTTTGTCTATGGTTTTGTCGACACGTGACAGTTGCCGTAGCTAAACTTTTTTTTTCATTTTTGTGGCAAACATTCGATGCTGGATTCTGTCTAAAAACCGGGTCGTTCGGTCAAACAAAGGTTCAAAGTACTTTTACAAAAATATCTGCAATCATAAAGTATTTTTGAAATCGGACAAGATAAATCGGATAAATGATGGTTTTCCTCGAAATGGTTTTAGAATTGGAGCATACTAAAAAAATGAACAATGCCAATTCTGGGAACCAATAGTAAAATACATGAAGTCTTCAGTCGGACTCATATTGGAGGATTTTGGGAACCAACAGTGAAACACATGAAGTCATTAGTCGGATTCATATTGGAGGATTCTGGGAATCAACAGTGAAATACGTAAAATCTTTAATCAGACTCGTATTGGAGGATTTTGGGAAATACATTAAGTCTTTAGTTGGACTCAATTTTGAAGCAGATATCTTCATCCGATTGAGCTGAAATTTTGCATACTTGCGTAAATCAGAAGACAATACAATAATCTGCCAGGACCGTCTCGGCCAGGAGCTTCTCCTCAGGAGGAAACTTATCAACAGTTGGTTCGATTGACTTGACATTTGGTACACATAATGTAGGACGCATGGCAATCCAAGTAGGTACAGCCCACAAAAAGTACATTCAGCAGAAAAAACGTTTATGCAAACGCGACAAGGCTTCACAAATCGCGTGACTGCACATAAATTAGAGATTAGCGCAATAAAAACATACAGATTTATCAGAAGAGACTTCGCGTATTATTTTAATCACACATCTGGAGTTGCATCACGTTCGCATGCGGTTTTTCTGAAGGACTATACAATTACCTTGTTTGTAAATACTAGCTTTTGCCCGCGGCTCTGTTCACGTGACCTATTAAGACGCATCTGAGAGTTGTTACCGTCACTGTTGCATGTTACTTTAACCAGTTTTTACTTCGCAGCACACGGCTTTAGATACACAGTAACAGTTGTGCTCATTAGGTTTTGATAATGGTCCCGTAGAGAGTCGAAACGCGTCGGTGTTTGTGTGGTGTGGGGGATAATTTTGTGGGATTTATATGTGTTTTGTTGGCAGCAGTGGAGGGAGGATTGCATGAAAAACATATGTTTCACACTGGCTTGGTTATCTTGCACGTGAGTAGCGGAGAAGCAAGATAAAATTTTTTGTTCATTGAAAAGGACCTCCGCAAAATAACGCCAGATTCAATAAAATATTTAGTGTAGTAGGTTTTCACTTTTCGGTCACAAAATTCAAATAATATGAAATGTCAAATACTATGAGAACACTTTGTTGCCATTTCGATCCGCAAGTGGCGCTGCCAATTCCATAGTAATTGAGACGTTTACGTGAACGCGTTCAACACGTTTTTATATACGAAAGCTTACACTAGAGGCTCAGTTGACCTTTCGAGACTTCACTTAACTCCCGTCGGAGTATATGGACCCGACAGCGAGCGAACCTAAATTGAATCGGAATTGAATCGCATTAAACAATTAATGTGACAGCTAGCTGATTCCGATGCCAATTGTCAGCCCATACATGAACTGTCAAAATGAACACGATGGCGATTGCGAGCGAGTTAAATAATAAGCCTAGGTTACAAATTATAAGTGTGCCAAAGACCAAAGTTCATTTGATGAACGGTTAAATATACGGAAACACACACACTCACAAACTTTGTCAATTATAGAATTAGTAGTTTTCCGACGTCACTTGGTAATACAGATAATCTATGCCTTGATCTTAATGATCACAATCTTCTTTGAGCGGTTCATAGTAGGTATACATACACTTGGGGTGCTATGTCGGAAACCTCCCCGAGAGCTCTAGCGTTACAGTTCCCTTCTATCAGGGGCTTTGGCCCCATGGGGGGGGAAGGGTAACGCTTAGGCCGGTGCACCCTGGGCAACAACGGCTGATTAAACCCCTCGTGGATTAGTTAGCTGGTGGCAAATATCCGACCTGGGGGGGTGGGGGGGTAGGGCGGGGCGAATTATTATGTTTATGTATATATTTTCTTGGCGAGGGCCGGGGCGAAAGCCCCTTTTTATCAAGGGAGGGATAAAGATTAGGTGGGGGTGGGGAAAGGCGGGCGGTAGCTGACGGGAAGCTGCTCTGCATCTGCGGCCGAGTAGCCACTGGTGCGGGTCGGTGCCAGATGGTGAAAGGAGGCGTAGCTCTGCACCAGGCCTGAAGGCACCAAACGCCTTTTGGGGGGGAAGGGGAGCCTTGGGGAGACGAGGGACAGAAGCGTTGGGTACTGTCGGGCCGAGCTGAGCTGCCTACTGAGTAGCCCCTCCCGCCGAGCTGGGCACTCGGCCTGGAGCTGGCGAAAAGTAGGTATTGCTTTGCGGTTAATTACCGGCAGGCCTTTCGTTCTCTGAGGGGGGGGTGCCTAGGGGGGGACGGGGCGTGCGGTAGCTGCCGGGGAGCTGCTCTGCATCTGCGGCCGAGTAGCCACTGGTGCCGTGGGGCGGTGCCAGGAGGTTGAAAGGTAGCGCAGCTCTGCACCAAACCTGGAGGCGCCAAACGCCTCGTACGGGGAGGGACGGGGGCGAGTCCAACCTTGTACCTGCTGTTCGCCCCGGGCGGGGAATGGAAGGGCGAGCCTCATGCTGGCGGCGGGCGAAAGCCTGCCGTCGAAGCGGTGCGTTCCGCAAGGGACGCGATCGCGGAGCGGAGTGACCTCGGTCATTTTCGGTCGGCACGTAACCTGGTCCGTAGGGCCGGGACCGTGGGCCGCCTCGTCTTTATCAAGATAAGGGGGCCGCGAGGAGAAAACCTCTATAAAAATCCGGAGGAGCGACGTGACCTCGGTCACGGTCGGACGCCACGTAAACCTGGTCCGCAGGGCCGGGACCGTGGGCCGCCTCGTCTTTTTCAAGATAGGGGGGCCGCGAGGAGTAAACCTCTATAAAAATCAACAGGGCGGCGTGATCTCGGTCATGTCGGCCGTCACGTAACCCCGGCCCGCAGGCGCTGGGAACGTGGGCCGCTGAGGGGGCTACGAGGAGTTAACCTCTTTAAAAAAACAGACGGTCACCGGCGGGGGAGGGCGGGGAATCAAGAACCCGCATTCAACGGTGCCGTCGCCACCTGCCCCATCCCGGGGCGGCCAGTGGACGTTGCGGTGGTCACCGTGTTCGCCCGCAACGCCCGCAGTTCAAGGCCTGGAGGGAACGTGTGTGTTTTTAGACGGTAGGCCTCTCCCCTCCTTCCATAGGGAAGGCAGCGGCGAGATGGAGAGCCCGTCATACCTCCGTTCGTGCTGCCCCGAGCGCGGAGATGCATAAGGCGCATTTTCCACACGTTAAAAAAAAAAAGGTATACATACACTTTGTAGCTATATTATATGTGTACGACGTAATATATGTGCATATACTCGTATGAAAATGAAAATGAAAATTTATTTTTGCAAATTGGCCGCCAAGGGCTCTTTTACATGTCTTTTTGAAACTACCAGCGCATTCGGAAAGACCATCATTGCCAAGAAGAATGCGCCGCAAGAAACTTGGCAGAAAGTCATTTTTTTTAAATAAAACAGTAAGAATACTTAAATTCAACTTAAATTAAATATATTCATAAAAGGGATGTATAAGGTCCCCGAGTCTTAAATTATATTATTCTATAAATAGTAGAGATGTATAAAGTCTCTATAAAGTATTATGTATGTTCTTCCACACTGGTCTGGGAGCAAAGAAAAAACATAGAATGTACCAGTTGCTTCTCTTCCCAAAGCCCATCGAGGGATTGGGCGAAAATCTTAGGGATCATGTTACATAATGTGGCAACCCATCATTGTTTTGATTCCCCATTCCATCCATACGCCCACAATCATGCTAAACGTGGTCTTTAGGTCTTGATACCTTAGGCTCTGTCTACCCGTAAGGGATACAGACGTGATTTATGTATATATGTATGTATGTATGCACGAAACCCGAATATCGTTCAAGAAACTTCCGGACTGCATGTCACTCTGACGCTAACTGCGCCGACGAAGTCTCATGATACGCCATGACAGCATGAAAGCCTTTCGCGCTGGTCTCGGACCAAAGAAAACCATACAATGTATCAGCTACTTGTCTTCACGTGCAGGGACCCGATTTTTGAAAGCCCATCACTCGAAAGTACCACTCGAAAGTAAGAAAGAAAGATAGAGGACATTTATCCATTTTTGCAAGACACACAAATATAAGAGAATATACACAATTTTATAGAAAACTAGCTTCTGCCCGCGACTTCGTCTGCGTAGAATTATACATAAAAACCTTTCTCTTGAATCACTCTATCTATAAAAAAACCACATCAAAATCCGTTGTGTAGTTTTGAAGATATAAGCATACATAGGGACATAGGGACAGAGAAAGCGACTTTATTTTATACTATGTAGTGATGATAATCAAGACATGAAAAATAGATCATGCGCGTTGTGTGTGTCTTCTTGTCGAAACGGTCGCTGAGGTGTTAGACAGCTGCAGCACTGATTTACAGCCAGAACCGTGGTACAAATCAGTTTATATCTCCAAAACTACATCTCTAATCAAAGTGTTGACTAGTTCACAAGAATGAGAGCTGTGATTGTCTTCTATGCTGCTCGTATTTCAAATTCAGCGCAATTTTTCACCACTTTCGAGTGGTATTTTTACACACGTACTTTCAAAAATCGGGCCCCAAATCGTATGCCCGTCTCGGGAATAGGCGAAAATCGAGGAACCATGTTTATATTAACTTTAGCTTTATATTAACTTGCAACGTGTTTATGTACGTACGTATGTGTGTCCGGGTGGAATCTTGCGACTAATTTGAGGCAGATATCTTCATCTGATTGTGGCAAGACGGGCATGTTATTTCGGAGGTGTGGCCGTTGCTATCCGTTGCTGCCGCGCCTGCGCCGCGTGGCGCAACTCCCGCGCAGGACCTTGGACATTTCTCCAAGTAGCCGCAAGTATCCGACGTATTCGGTAATTTATGATGAATCAGACGCCAAAATACGGGCAGTAAGTGCTAGTCGCTAGTCACGTATTAAATCATCATTTCCAGATTTTTGAAAGCACATCACTCGAAAGTATAAGGGGGCATTTTATTGAATCAGGCGTTACTTTGCGGAGGTCCATTTCAATGAACAAAAAAATTACCTTGCTACTCCGCTACTCACGTGCAAGATAACCATGCCTGTGTGAAATATATACTACTGTTACACATACAAACCCCATATTGGTTTGCATGTGTAACAGTTGTGTTCATTAAACTTTGATAATGATCCCGTAGAGGGATCGAAACGCGTCAGTGTTTGTGTGGTGTAAGGGATAACTAAGTTTGCGGGATTTATATGCGTTTAATTGGCAGCAGTGGAGGGAGGGATTGCATGAAAAACATATATATTTCACACATGCGTGGTTATCTTGCACGTGAGTAGCGGAGTAGCAAGGTAATTTTGTTTTTTTTGTTCATTGTATAAGGGGGCGTTCAAGTATTACGTAACGCAATTTGAGGGGGAGGGAGGGTATCGTAAAACGTTACAATGCATTACAGGGGCGGGAGGGGGTCTTTCTTACAACACGTTACGTGACGTTTTCTTTTTTTAAATATAAAAATATGGAATTAAAACTGCCAAGTTAACAAACTACGCATGTATTGCGGGTTAAACATCTCTTGCTTTGTTTAGTATTTATCCCGTTAGGGCGATTAAAACTATAACAAGGATATTATAGCGACTTTGTTATACTTTGCGCAACATAAATTTTGACACTTTTGGGTAAAAATGGTCACTTGAGTGTTACGTAACGTTTAGAGGGGAGGGGGGGGGGCTACAGAAAAACGTTACGACGCGTTACAAGGGGGGGGGAGGGTCAAAAATCTTCAATAATTGCGTTACGTAATACTTGAACGCTCCCCTCGAAAGTAGTACAGACATACATACATACATACATACATACATACATACATACATACATAAGCCTGAGGTAACAAAGCCTTTAGGCCACGTTTAGCATGATTGTAAGCGTATTGGTGGAAAAAGGAATCAAAATAGTGATGGGTTGCTAGGTTGCTAGCCACATCGCCTATATAACATGATCCCTAAGATTTTCGCCCAATCCCTCGATGGGCATTTACCATCTGCGCGGGAAGAGAAGGAACTGGTACATTCTATGTTTTTTCTTTGCTACCAGACTAGCATGGAAGTAGTATAAATCTGTTTATATCTTCAAAACTACAGCTCTAATCAAAGTTTTGTTTTAGTTCACAAGATTAATTAGAGCCGTAGGCATCTTCTATGCTTCTCGTATTTCAATTCAAATTCAGCACAATTTTTCACCACTTTCGTGTGGTATGTTCACACATGTGCTTTCAAAAATCGGGCCCCAGGGAACAGGCCTCTTCTCAGAATGAGATGGCTTGGGCTATAGTTCTACGCGGGCCCAGTGCGGATTAGGAACTTCACACACCAATGAATTGCGTCGCAAATGTGTGCAGGTTTCCTCGCGATGTTTCCCTTCACCGTAAAGGTCATGGTAAATTCAAATGTAATTTGCAATTTTTTTTGAAGTGAAGCCTTCTATAGCGGCTTTCTCGCGTCAGGTGAGACGGAGTAATACGTACGTTGATTTCGTTTCTCGCTCGTAAGCTTTTGGCCTAGTGCAGGGTAGGCGAACCAATGGCACGCGACACACTATTTTGGGCACGTCGCCGATCATAAAACATGTGTAAAAAATGTGTTAAGTATAAAGAGTTTTGATAGTATTTCTCCAAGTCTATTTCGTATTGCGCCTTCATACCTTAAGTTTAGTGTCAACATTATCCGATAGATGTCGCTGTACCGTCGACAAAAATGCTAACGGTATGTCGATGTAGATTAACCAGGTGTTTTGTTGCTTTATTGTAAATAAGACTGTAGTTCAAATTAAATGCATTCCAACTTTTGTGGCACTGCTACATCTTGTGTTTGATTTAATTGTCCCTTGAGAAAGACGTGTGCTACTACTGCTACTGCAGTGTACAGTATTAATTATTATTATTTACCGAATAATCAGAAAGTCAAAATTATTTGATGGCACGTCAATGACCCTATTATACATTTTTTAGAAAAAATGGCACGTTGATGCGTAAAGGTTCACCTACCCTGGGCTAGGTGTGGAATAACAGGGCGTTCGCTCCGGTGACCGCGGTTCAAATCTCGAGAATTATTTTTTTTTTCTTTTTGAAATGTGTTTAATTTACATACATACATACATATATCATGTCTTTATCCCTTACGGGATAGACAGAGCCTTTTTTATGGTGTGGTTAATGCGCCTTATGCATCCGCCCGGTACGGGTTTACCGGGGGTATGTGGGGCGCCCGCGACGGCAGGCATACCCGCTAAAAACCCCACGGATTCCCTATTCGTCGTATGTGAGGCGTTACGGCACTCGGTGTCACCGCGACGCCCCACGACCACCCCGGGATGTGGTTCCCTCGCGGCACCTGTGCAACGCAGGTTCGGGAAATCTCGCCCTCCCCTGGGTAGACAGAGCCTAAGGTAACAAAACCTTAAGGCCATATTTATCTTGATTAAGGGCGTATAGCTGGAAAGGCAAATCAAATAGTGATGGGTTGCCGCATCGCCTATAACATGATTCCTAAGACTCGCCCGTTCCCTCGATGGGCTTTTACCATGCGCGGGAAGAGAAGCAACTGGTTCTATGTTTTTTCTTTACTCCCAGACCAGCATGGAAGAAATTGCAGCATATTAGTAAACTAGCTTCTGCCCGCGACTTCGTCTGCGTAGAATTATACATGAAAACCTTCCTCTTGAATCACTCTATCTATTAAAAACAACCGCAGCAAAATCCGTTGTGTAGTTTTGAAGATATAAGCATACATAGGGACATAGGGACAGAGAAAGCGACTTTGTTTTATACTATGTAGTGATGATGATGCGTGGGGTTATTTTGTTATCTGTATTGTTGTATTGTATTACGTGGGCTGTGTTCGTGGAGACCGTCCGTTTCCTGCAGTTCCTCAAACACTGCCTTGAACTTGTTTGTTCCGGTCAATTTAACGGGCGCGAAGTTTTTCCACTATTTCGAACAGTTATTTCATTCACTGAGAGATTATCCTACATACATACACAAATCACGTCTTTGTCCCTTACGGGGTAGACAGAGCCTAAGGTAACAAGACCTTCAGGCCACGTTTAGCAAGATACTGAGGGCGTAGAGGTGGCAATTGGAATCAAAATAGTGATGGGTTGCTAGCCGCATCGCCTATAACATGATTCCTAAGATTTTCGCCCATTCCTTCGATGGGCTTTTACCATACGTACCGATCTTTAAAAAAGGCAAAACATCGTCTGTTGTATGGAAGCAGTTGTATGGATTTTGTGTGTTGTTATAGCGGCAACAGAAATACATCATCTGTGAAAATTTTAATTGTCTGTCACGGTTCATGAGATACAGCGTGGTGACAGACGGACGGACAGCGAAGTCTTAGTTACAGGGTTACGTTTTTACAAAAAATTATACGCAGTGGGTTTTTTTAATCTTTATCTTTTTTACCATGTTGCATTTCCTTCCATGCTGGTCTGGGAGCAAAGAAAAAACATAGAATGTACCAGTTGCTTCTCTACCCGCGCATGGCAAAACCCCATCGTGGGAATGGCCGAAAATCATAGGAATCATGTTATAGCCGATGAGGCTAGCAACCTATCACTATTTTGATTCCATTTTTCCACTACGCCCACAATCTTGCTAAATGTGGCCTGTGTACCTGTTACCTTAGGCTCTGTCTACCCCGTAAGGGATAAAGACGTGATTTGTGTATGTTATCTTTGTTAAACTAAGCCGCGGACAGACTAACAGACAGACAGACGGACATGTCGAAACTACAGGGGTCCCTGAATGTACAGATTTTAGTTAGACAGAGAGGAACGCACATCCTACTAATATTATAAATGTGAAAGTTTGTGAGTATGTTTGGATGTTTGTTACTATTTCACGCCAGAATGGGTGGACAGATCTGGATGAAATTTGGAACATGGATAGATTATAGTCTGGAATAACACATAGGCTGCTTTTTATCCCGGAAAATTGCGTAATTCCTGCGGGATAGCGATAAACGAATTCTATGCAGACGAAGTTGCGGGCAACAGCTAGTTGCACATATTAGTGAGAACCGCGATGTTTCATGCGCTAACTGTTGGTATTGCTGGTCACTATGTCAATGTTTGTTTGTCTGTCCTCGTAACGTGACTACTGTCGCTTTCTATTGGAGCAATATTTGCTAATTGTACAATTTCATGTGACGACATTTTAAAGGTGAAATCCGTTTAACACGATATCATGATTTCTAAATGTCAGTGAAAATTAGAACACAGAAAAATCCGAAAAGTAAAGCTATGGCCGGGAATCAAACCCGGATCCTCGTCATTCCGTGACGCGTGCTATACCCCTACACCACCCATAGCAGGTGGGTAGTCTCCGAATTTTTCTACCTGTTACTAACTGTCACTACTAAGCGTCATCTGTTTGAATGATGTGTCTGTACGACACAATTACAAACTACCGTGGAACATCTACTGCTCACCAGGGACGAGAGAAGGCGCTGTTTTTCCAATGATACGGTTACCGATAACGGTTTTACCGTTAGAAATTAAATTTTAAATTTTACCGAAAAAGTAAAACATAAAAATCAAGAAATAAAATTTCTTGATTCATTTAATAGTACGATATCATGATTTTTGAGATATCATTGGATAACATACACTTAAAGCCCGACCCATCTGGACCTTGAGCCTTACCACGACGTCTTAATGCGATTCAATTGCGATTCAGTTTAGGTTCGCTCGCTGTCAGGTCTACTAATAACCTAATCTAAAAATTTCATTTTTGATACAAGCTTTTTTGCTGACTGTACTTGCATTGTCATCCGTCCTACATGTGTACCAAATTTCAAGTCAATCGGACCAACCGTTGAAGAGTTCCCTCCTGCGGAGACGGTCCTGGCTGCACCACCAGAATTCTACTACCAGATTATTGTATTGTCATCCGACTTACACAAGTATGCAAAATTTCAGCTCAATCGGTTGAAGATATCTGCTTCAAAATTGAGTCGCAAGATTCCACCCGGACAAACATACTTACATAGAATACCTAGGCTGTTTGATAAGTACCCGTTTTCTAAATATATTAATATCACTGGCCGAAAATAAGTATACCACATTTTTAAGCCATTTTTCAGAGGCGGGAAAATTAAAAAAAAAATGGCATTCTTTTGTTTTTTTTTCTCCTTTGACCGATTTAGTGAAACCGTGAACTTAAAATTGTTCAAATGGAGAAAGAACAGTATCGGTCTGTAATTAGATTCTCGTTTTTGGAAGGAAAACATGTGATGAAATAAAAGTAAGAATGCAAGCGGTTTACCATGAATGTGCTCCTTCTATGACAACCGTCAGATATGGTATAACGAGTTTAAGCGGGGGAGAATAACCGTCTTTGATGAGGATCGCCCAGGCCGGCCAATTGAGGTGACTACAGACGATATGGTTAAGAAAATTGAAAATATCGTTTTAGCCGACCGCCGAATTAAACTTTGAGAAATCGTTGATGGTGTAAACGTTTCAATCGAGAGGGTACAACACATATTAGAAGAAAAATTGGGTATGAAGAAAGTATCGGCGAGGTGGGTGCCGCGTTTACTCACGGAGGAGCAAAAACGGAACCGACTGACTACTTCGGAGCAGTGTTTGGCCGTGTTCAAATGTAACCCGAAGGAGTTTCTGCGTCGTTTCGTGACCGTGGACGAAACGTGGGTTCACCACTACACCCCAGAAATGAAAGAGCAGTCGAAGAAGTGGATTTTACCGGGTGAACCTGCTCCAAAGAAAGCATAAACCGTCCCATCGGCTGGAAAGGTCAAGGCGACTGTTTTTTGGGATTCGCAGGGTATTATACATATTGACTACTTATAAAAGGGGAAAACGATAACAGAGCAGTACTATGCCAATTTATTGGATGAATTTGACGCCATGTTGAACGACAAACGACCCCATTTAAAAAAGAAAAAAATATTGTTTCATCACGACAACGCCCCGGCTCATTCGTCCAGAGTTGTGACGGCTAAATTAAGACAGTTACGCTACGAACTATTGCCTCACCCCCCCCCCCCGTATTCTCCAGATTTGGCCCCATGCGTTTTCTTTTTGTTTCCCAACCTAAAAAAATGGCTCGGTGGTAAGCGATTTGGATCAAATGACGAAGTCATTGCCGCCACAGAGGCCTATTTTAATGACTTTCCAAAATCATATTTTTTGGATGGTTTATTGAAGCTTGAGTATAGGTGGAACAAGTGTATAGAGTTAAAAGGTGACAACGTAGAAAAATAAATGCATATATACAAAAAAAAATGTTTTTTTTTTTTTCAAAAACGGGTACTTATCAAACAGCCCTCGTAGAATAGAATAGAATAGAATAGAATAGAATAGAATAGAATAGAATAGAATTTTATTACCACAAATAGAGTCTACATACATTTATATAAAGTAAATCAGACTTAAAACTAAGCGTGGCAATTGGATTGGGCTCAGCGTGTGCTGCGGGTGCGCACCGCGGGAGCGCGCACGCACACAGCGCTGATTTTCAGCCCAACCCTATATACTACAGCCCAGCCCAACCCCTACATACCAGTGGCGTGGCGCCAAGTATATCAGAAGGCAAGCCGAAGCAAATTTAACGAGCCTTTAGTGGTATAAACCTGCTTATCTTCAAAACTACAGCTCTAATCAAATTTTGACTAGTTCACAAGATTAATGAGAGCTATCTTCTATGCTACTCGTATTTCAAATTCAGCACAATTTGCACCACTTTCGATTGGTATTTTAGTTGTGCTTTCAAAAATCAGGTCCCATGGCTCTATAATACATATACAAACACATACGCTTGTAAAAAGGGTGCTTGTGCATATGGATCTTGCCCAATGCGCTGTCGTCTAGAAAGGACTCGTTTTAGTAATGCGCCGGCGCAGGGCTGAGGCAAGAGTTGCCCAACGCGCCGCTTCAATACCTCTAGTTACGAAAACTGGGCAGCTAGGTTACATTTACTACCAAACGTTATCTACAACTAAATCACTATCATCATCACTATCACTATCACTTCACTATCACTATCACTACATAGTCCTACTAATATTATAAATGTGAAAGTTTGTGAGTTTGGATGTTTGTTACTCTTTCACGCCAGAACGGCTGGACAGATCTGGATGAAATTTGGAACATAGATAGATTATAGCCGGGAATAACACATAGGCTACTTTTTATTCCGGAAAATTGCGTAATGCCCGCGGGATAGCGATAAACGAATTATATGCAGACGAAGTTGCGGGCAACAGCTAGTATAAAATAAAGTCGCTTTCTCTGTCCCTATGTCCCTATATCCCTATGTATGCTTATATCTTCAAAACTACACAACAGATTTTGATGCGGTTTTTTTAATAGATAGAGTGGTTCAAGAGGAAGGTTTATATATGTATGGATGTTGTGATGTTGGATACTTTAATCTACTCTCTGTCTTTAGTACCTCATATATTCTCTTTGCTTCTGATCAAATCCTTTTCTGTTGTATGGCCTTCTTATTTTTCATTGCTTCTCACATTTATTTTATCTTAAGTATTATGTTATGTGTATATGTATGTATTATTTTATTTTATTTATTTAGCTATGTATTATATTTATGTTGATATTGTTGTTTTTATTATCCCCGCGTTTATCCTGTCTATTTGTTTCCGCCACCTACTTAAACTGTCTCCAACTTATTTCTACTATTGGTTGTCTGGAAGAGATCGCTATTAAGCGACAAGAACGCCTATTGTCTACTTTGTTATTTGTTTCTGTACTGATTTGTGATGTTCCATAAAGAGTATTTGTATTGTATTGAACTTTTGCATCACTTTCGATTTTTATTTTCAAATATTGTGTTTTCAAAAATCGGGCCCCAGATCGTAATTGTTCATCGAGGGAATGGGCGAAAATTTTAGGAACCATGATAATAGGCGATGCAGCTAGCAACCCATCACTATTTTGCAGGCTTATATTTAACTTGCAACGTATGTATGCATGTATGTTTGTCCGGGTGGAATCTTGCGACTTAATTTTGAAGCGGATATCCGATTTTGCTGAAATTTTGCATACTTGTGTAAATTAGATGATGATACAAAAATCTGACCGATCCGGGATCGTCTCCGCAGGAGGGAACTCTTCAACGGTTGGTCCGATTGACTTGAAGTTTGGTTCACATATGCAGGACGGGTGACACTGCGAGTACAGTCCGAAAAAAAATTTTTTTTTTAATGAAATTTTTGACAAAAAATTTTTGATTATCCTTTCGAGCTATCACGCTAAACTTTTAGGTGTTGCTACCCTAGGCTCTATCTACCCGCAATGGATAAGGACGTGATTAATAATATTTTTTTTCACACAATTTTTTTGAAAAAAGACGCAGCGTTTTAAAGAATATTCAGGTAGGTATGTAAAAATTATTAGTTCCACTGTAAATTAAAAAAAAACACGGAAACAGGTACTCATAGCGCGATTTTTTTTTAATTTACCTCGGTAATTCGATATTGCGTAAACCGAAAATTATTTAATTTAAAAAAATATTGAAAAATCACCAAATGTTCCGAATCGTACGGTTTCCATTTTTCACTGTCACCTTTTCGAAAAAAAACTTTTTGGTTTTTTTTTAACTTACCTGTTTTCGAATAGCGAACACGAGACACTCCTCCGGCGCGGCGCTGCGAACTGTCGTCTGCGCGGGAGTCGCGAAAACTCACGCTTTTCGGCCTTGTGAAAAACGGTAACTGATTGAATGGAGTGGTTTAAACCGGCTTCCAAAAAAAGGAGGTTCTCGGTTCGGTTGTATTTGTGACGTTTGGCTCCGAGCGACTGCAATCCGACTTTTGTAAGCACATCGAAAGTAAGTGCGAGGATGGATGGATGTGACGATGTGGGTGTGTATGTTTGTTCCTTCTTCACGCAAAAACGACTTAACGGATTTGGATAAGATTTGACACGAAGATAGCTGGTACCCTAGATCAGGGGTGGCGAACCTTTTTCGGTGGTCGTGCCATTTTTTCACAAATAATGTACAATATTTGGGTCTGACGTTGTTGTCTTAAGAGTGTTGTTATATTACCATCATATGACCATATTGCCATTATTGGCGTGCCCGAATTATTTTGAAGCGTGCCAACACTGGCACGCGTGCCGTTGGTTCGCCATCCCTGCCATAGATTAACACATAGGCTACTTTTTATCCCGGAAAATTGCTTAGTTCCCGCGGGATAGCGATAATCATATTAAAGGTCGTAGCTGCTTGTGTCGCGACGTTAATAATTATTGCAGAATATTGTCAACATCAGGAACCCGATTTTTGTCCCGGTTTTTGGACTCGAAAGTGGTATAAATCAGCTTATATCTCCAAAACTACAGCTCTAATCAAAGTTTTGACTAGTTCTCAAAATTATTGAGACCCATGATTGTCTTCTATACATACATACATACATACCGTCACGCCTCTTTCCCACAGGGGTAGGCAGAGACTTGTCTTCTATGCTACTCGTATTTCAAATTCAGCACAATTTTTCACCACTTTCGAGTGGTATTTTCACACATGTGCTTCCAAAAATCGGGCCCCATTTCTTTATGTCGTATTCTGCGTGGATGAAGTCGCGGGCATTTACATAAATCACGTCTTTATCTGTTACGGGGTAGACAAAGCCTAAGGTAACAAAACCTAACGGCCGCGTTTAGCATGATTGTGGGCGTATATAGACGAAAAATGGAATCGAAATATGGGTGCACGGTTGCTAGCTGCATAACCTATATTCTATAACATGATTTCTATGATTTTCGCCAATTCCCTCGATGGTCTTTTACCTTCCATGCTGGTCTGGGAGCAAAGAAAAAACATAGAATGTATCAGTTGCTTCTCTACCCGCTCAGATGGTAAAAGCTAATCGAGGGAATGGGCGAAAATATTAGGAATCATGTTAGAGGCGATGAGGCTATCACTATTTTGATTCCATTTTCCACCTATACGCCCACAATCTTGCTAAATGTGGCCTGGAGGTATCTGTTACCTTAGGCTCTGTCTACTCCGTAAGGGATAAAGATGTGATTTGTGTGTGTGTCTTTTACCATCTGCGCGGGAAGAGAAGCAATGTACATTCTACGTTTCATCTTTGCTCCCAGACCAGCATGGAAGTTATTATAGTTATAAACAAATTTCTTCTATGCTTTCTACGTGCTGTTTGGCTAATTGACGTTTCTGAGTGCGCCAGGTATGCTGCTCCACTGTGGTCAGTTACACTTGGCCTTGACACTAAAATGGCCGACCGCGTTGATGCCTCTTGTGTTGCAACTTGCGTGGGGGGCACGGCAGGTAATTGCTCGCCGCCAGACCAGCCGCGTGCTGTACAGTGGCGTAGCTAGGTAACCAAGGG
This sequence comes from Pandemis cinnamomeana, assembly GCA_932294345.1. Lineage (NCBI taxonomy): Eukaryota > Metazoa > Arthropoda > Insecta > Lepidoptera > Tortricidae > Pandemis > Pandemis cinnamomeana. The sequence goes on along the minus strand of OW028731.1, from coordinate 1,326,536 downwards.
CCCTGGTGCAAATAAAAAAATGGGGCCCCACTACTATCTAAACTTTTTTATTTTTTTTATATGAATAGGAAGGCAAACCAGCAAGTGGGTCACCTGATGGTAAGTGATCACCACTGCCCATAGATACCCGCAACCCCGGAGGGATTGCAGATGCGTTGCCAACCTAGAGGACTAAGATGCAATGCCTCTTGTGCCCGTAATTTCCCCGGCTGTCTTACTCTCCACACCGGAACACAGCAGTGCAAGCACTGCTACTTAGCGGCAGGATTAGCGAGTAAGATGGTGGTAGCGATCCGGACGGACCTTGCACAAGGCCCTACCACCCGCAAAACTGGTTGCGTTTTAATAATAATAGTTCGATCGAGATTTTCTGGTAAGGATTCGAGGGCCCTCTGAGCTTGAGGGCCCCGGGGCAATGCCCCTTGGTAGCTACGCCACTGGCCGTACCTAACCTATAGTACATTGTGCATTTTGTTTCATACATACATATATTACGTCTTTATCCCTTACGGGGTAGACAGAGCCTAAGGAAACATGGTAACAAACCTTAAGGCCACTTTTAGCATGATTGTTTCATTGTTTCCTTTTTAAAGACAAAGGGCTTTGTGCCCGGACAACCACATCAAATTATATTTTACTAGCTTCTGCCCGCGACTTTGTCTGCGTAGAATTATACATAAAAACCTTCCTCTTGAATCACCTATCTATTAAAAAAAACCGCATCAAAATCCGTTGTGTAGTTTTGAAGATATAAGCATACATAGGGACATAGGGACGTAGGGACAGAGAAAGCGACTTTGTTTTATACTATGTAGTGATTATGTTTACTGTCTATTTCTTACCTACTGTTATTTAGTGCAATCACCCTATGGTCCCAACGGAAGACCAGCGCTGGCTGTAAGGCCAGCAAATGCTGAGTTGGGACCATTTTGTGACAATTTATCTGTATTGTTTTAAGTGTAGGTACTTAATTTAAATTTTATTTCATGTTTTGTGATTGTCATAAATAAACTTTTTCCTTTCTTTTCTTTCTTACATTGGAGTAAATGCGAAATTGGGGGAATTTCGAAACTCGTGCATATGGCGGAGCCGTCCATTAATCGTGTGATGTTTTTAGCACTTTTACCCCCCCCCCCCCCCCCCCTTGGTGATACGTGAGGTTTAAAACTACCCCCCATTCCCCATCCAAAATCACGTGTATTTTTAAAACCTACAAAGAATTTTAAAATATATCGAATATTATCTTTAATACAGGTATAAAAGTATAAAAGTGCAGTGCTTGTTCCGGTGCACCCTGGGCACCGGTTAATGATTTCCTGGCGGTCTCCGAGGGATATCATTATCCGTTGGCTAAGAGCCCGACAGGGGGGAGGGGTATTCTGACCGTGTTCTACCGTACAACGTTGCCGACATTTTTGTCACAAGATTTTTGAATACTGTATTTATTACTTTGACATTGGCGAAATCATCGCATCGATCGATGGGGCCATATTAAAAAAGAAGAACAAGAAGACGTGTTCTGTGACCGAAATTTTACACTAAGCATACTGACGTCACGCGGAACGCGACATATTGTATAACAGAAGTACGTATTGTATTCTATAACCATATACAACAAGCTGCCTGATAGATTTAAGGCATTGCCACTAAATTCTTTCAAAAAGGAACTCAAAAACTGGCTCATAGACAACTGCTTCTACACTGTGGAAGAATTTTTAAATGTCAAATGACGATAATTATTGTGTGTAAGTTAGCTGATAATTTCTGACTATTTTGTAATTTTTAATGACATCATGAAAATTGTATTACTTTGTGTTTAATTTATGTAATTGATTTTGTGGTTTGACATTTAATTTAATATGTATTGTCTCCATTATTTTGATTTTATTACAATTATTGATTTTTACGTGTTGTCTTTACAACAAAACATGTGAAACCATTTAATTTTAAAACCTGTTTGTACACCATGTTTTATGTAAAATAAAGAATTTGATTGATTGATTGATTGACACTTTTTCGTGGGTGCAGCCGGCGCTCGTCGATTTAAAACACGTTATCGCGTCAAAAAAGTCATATATAATTGGGTTAATACAATAATTCGCGATTTCACGCATGCCTTGCGCCACGGCGGCTAACCTTCGGAGTTCCGACTTGTGACATATTACACAGATTGGTCGTTTTATTACGAGAGCTAGCAGACGTTTTGGAATAGGCATTTGAATATGAAAAATCATGACGTTTGCAAAATTTAGAAGAGAAATAGTAAAATGGTTAAGAGAAATGGTTTTTACAGTGTAAAGGAATTTTTAGAACATAATATCACTATCACTATCACTACATAGTATAAAATAAAGTCGCTTTCTCTGTCCCTATGTCCCTATGTATGCTTATATCTTCAAAACCACACAACGGATTTTGATGCGTAATAGATAGAGTGATTCAAGAGGAAGGTTTATATGTGTAATACATGCATAATATACCGTGTGAAGCTTACGATGTGGACTGTATGATAATTATAGAAGGAAAATGAGAACACCATGAAACTGAATTATTGGCTTTACTGAGCTACGTAACAACTAAAATACATGTGACAATAAACTTCAAAAAACAAAACAATTAAAAAAGATATAAAAAAAATGGTTGCCTGTAAAGTCGGTATACGGGCGAAAGTTTTACGTGACAACGACTGTCATTGTGAGCGCATAACGTGAGCGGAGCGTAACGCAGTTTCTTGAAGTGTCACCCGGCAAACCAATTTATAAGACGTTGTCACGTCAAACGTATCAAAAGAAAGGAGTTCGCGACACCGTGCGAAGCCGAGGCGGGTGGCTAGTATAGTATAATATAACGGTTCTGGCTGAAAATCAGCGCTGCAGGTGTCTAACGTCTCAGGGTAATGCTGAGCCAGCGACCGTTTCACTTTTGCGAAGACACACAACGCTGATGATCTATTTTTCATCTCTATGTTTTTTATTGTTATACCTTATTTATTTTCTATAAAATTGTGTATAATATTATCTTATATTTTGTGTGTCTTGCAAAAAGGAATAAATGCCTTCTTTCTTTCTTTCTTTCTTTCTTTCTTTCAAATGCGTGTATATTCTCTTATATTTGTGTGTCTTGCAAAATAAATAAAAGTCTTCTTTCTTTCTTATTTATATACCACTTTCGAGTGCTCTGCTTTCAAAAATCGGACCCCATCCGCCATCCACATTTATTTTCCTTGACAAGCTTCGATAGATAGCAAGCAAGACATTGACGTATTAAAAAAATATGATTTTTAAAAAGGAGCGCGGTGCAAGGGGGCAACAACATTACGGCTAGAGGTTATGGACCCGACTAAATTATCTTCCTTGTTGATATTTTTTCTCTTCAAAAATTCATTTTTAAGTGTTCAAAATCAACTTGTCGTGCATTTTCAGCGCAAAAAAATGCATACACAATTGAAAATTCATTGACCTTTAGTCTGTGTTTTTAACCCAAGACGCAAAATATAAGTTTGGGGTATCTGTCTGTAGCATCGTAGCTCTCAAACGGATGCACTGATTTCTATGCGGCTTTTTCATTCGAGAGCCAGTTTCCTTGCGGTGGTTCGTAGCTATACATACACATACACATACACAAATCACGTCTTTATCCCTTACGGGGTAGACAGAGCCTGAGGTAACAGATACCTATAGGCCACATTTAGCAAGATTGTGGGCATAGGTTCAAAATGAAATCAAAATAATGATGGGTTGCTAGCCTCATCGCCTATAACATGATTCCTATGATTTTCGCCCATTCCCTTGATGGGCTTTTACCATCTGCGCGGGTAGAGAAGCAACTGGTACATTCTATGTTTTTCTTTGCTCCCCAGACCAGCATGCAAGAAATTCTTTCTTCTAAAAATGTATTCTTCTATCCAAATATTAATTTAAATTCCGCTCAATTTTCGTCCATACTTCCTTTTAAAACTCTGATGCCTAATATAAAATATTTAAAAAAAAATAAAAACCTCCACGAACTAGTCGAGTAATCATACATTAATAAAATAATAATTCGATTTTGTGGCAAAAATGCCTGACATGATTTTGGGAAAGAGCCATTGATACTCTTCAAATGGACCGATTTTACTAAATATCGCTAAGAACCACCACAAAATAATGTTTTCCCGCATCGAAATCCATCTCACAAATGTAAATGTGCATTTTTCTCAAATAGTGTTGTAAGTATGAGTGCAAGAATTTAAATAAATTACCAATTGAAATAAAACAATTACCTCCTGCACCTTTTAAACGGAAACTATCTGGTTGGTAAATGAATGTTTATACATTTTGACTGATTTTTTTTCCTTGAAATATTGTACCTAATCATCTTCCCAAAATGTGTTCGATATTTATTGAATGTAATGACATAATCAAAGTCTGTGTAGGTATTGAAATCATTGTTAGTATATTTTATTAATGTAATATTGACATTCAGCTTTATGTAATATATATAATAATAATTAGAATTAAGATTATTTGAATATTGTACGCCTCTCTGAGGCAGGACATGATGAACTTATCACTAAACTATAAAACATCTGTATCATGACCAAACAATAAATAACATTTCATTTCATTTCATCCATCCGTTTGAGAGTTACGATTCCACAGCAGATTCACACACAAAAACTTATAACAATAAAATTAAAAACTACCACAAAGTAATTTATAGTAGCGTTCTCTAGTATCAGATAGCAAAACTAATATTACAACGTCATCTGTTGTTAGATAGTTGTAACAAGTTTTTACCGCCATCTAGTAGTGAATAGTCCAACTAAAGTTACAACGCCATCTGTGTAAAGATAGAAGCAACTTTTTTACAGCGCCTCTAGTGGCGAGTTGAGTAAACAATTTTAACTAAGTTCACCGACAGATGTCGCTACTTTATATGGAAATAACTTGAGCCATTATGAATGCCATCGGTATCAAATTTTAAAGTTTTAAAACTCGGTGAGCGGAATGGCTGTGGCTTTCTTATCATCAGGTTGTGGACAAAATTCCATTGTTCGACAATAAAACACAGTTTAAGCTTATTTTTATAATTTTATTTATTGATTATTTCCTATTTTAAGCATTTCAACAGCATCTGAGCGGAACTACAAGAACTATACTTGGGTGCAAAGAAACCGACGATACGACGTTCTATGAGAAGTGACCCGGTTTATTTGCACTCGAGTATACATTTGCGTCTATAAATAAGCTTTGAGAGAGTTTCTATGACTTTAGTCGATTCTGGCGCCCGATTTTCTAAAATAAAAAAACTCGAAAGTACCACACAACAGTGGTAAAAACGGTGCATTCATATCAACTGCTTAAATAAAATTTTCAACGAGGTACTTTCAAAAATCACCTTTGGAATTACTCTTATCGCCATCTAGTGTCGAATAGACGAACTAAACTCCTCTCTGAATTCCAAGCAAACTTGGAATTAGTACAACAAGCGACAACTTCGTCACTCAATATCGAAAGAACTAGAAACATAACTACCGCTTTTCAGTAACTATGATGCTGGTTACAGGCCTCGTCTCACACTGAGAGGGCTTAGGCTGTAATGCCATAACGAGTAGGCTTACTTAACGAAATAAATAAAACAATTAATTTATAACATTATTAGCGAATTTGCCACACGATACTCTACTATATTGAAGAGATCAAATATTTTAAGCTAAATTGTCTGTAATTTAATTTGATTTAAACTAAAATCGATTTCAGGAACTTGAAGTTTTCCTCTTTCAGTTCCATCCTTTTGCATTCGTGTATTTTTATAACGCGACCTGGGGGGCGATTTTTGAAAACACATATGCGAAAATACCACTCGAAAGTGGTGAAAAATTGCGCTCAATTTGAAATACGAGTAGCATAGAACACAAAGCTCTCATTAATCTGGTAGTTCTGGAGATATAAACAGATTTATACCACTTTCGAGTGATGTGCTCTCAAAAATCAGTCACATTAAAATTTGGCACACACATGTAGGACGGATGACAATGCAAGTACAGTCCAGGGATGTTGCGAATATTCGCATCCGCATCCGCACATGCGGAACATCCGCATCAATTTCGACATCCGCATCTGCATCCGCATCCGCATAAATTGATGCGGAGCTGAAGCGGATGCGGATGTGTTCGCGCTACTGTGTTTTTAACTCTACCAACCCAACACTTAAGTTTTTTATACAGATCCGCCTCCGCATCTGCGGATGTGAGCCTCTTAAAATCCGCATCCGCATCCGCAACCGCGGATGTGGAAAAAAGTGGATCCGCAACATCCCTGGACAGTCAACTAAAACGCTAGTTATAATTTTTAACAATAACTTAGCTTTTTTTGAGAATCTAACTGTATATCGAAGAATGAACTGATAAAAGTCAATACAGAGGTTTGTAGAGTTCAACTTCCATTCAGATATCCTTCATGTAGGACCTCGTATAAGGTCCATCCAGATCGCCACCATCTTACACACTAATCCTGCTAAGCAGCAGCGCTTGCGCTGTGTTCCGCCATGTAGTAAGACAGCCGGCAAAATTACTGGCAGAGTATTCTTAGCTCTAGTCTGGCAACGCATCTGCATCTAGTGTTGCGGGTGTCCCGATGCTTGTTTGCCTTCCATGTCGTATAAAACACTCTCGTCATGAACGGTAAGAGACAGGTTTTTTTTTTATATGAATAGGAAGGCAAACGAGCAAGTGGGTCACCTGATGGTAAGTGATCACCACTCCCCATAGACACCCGCAACCCCGGAGGGATTGCAGATGCGTTGCCAACCTAGAGGACTAAGATGAAATGCCTCTTGTGCCCGTAATTTCCCCGGCCGTCTTACTCTCCACACCGGAACACAGCAGTGCAAGCACTGCTACTTAGCGGCAGGATTAGCAAGTAAGATGGTAGTCGATTGAGGAGTACAGCAACAGCATAGTGTTTTGTAGTTTCAAAAAATAACATGTAAAAGAAACCCTTGGCGGCCTATTTGTAACAAAATTTGAATTTTGAGTATCTAGCATAAATACATATACCACGTCTTTATCCCTTACGAGGTAGACACAGACTAGGGTAACAAGACCACGTTAAGCATGATTGTGGGCGTATAGCAAGAGGGAATCAAAATAGTGATGGGTTACAACATGATTCCTAAGATTTTCGCCCATTCCCTCGATGGCTATTTACCATCTGCGCGGGAAAAGCATGTTTTTTCTTTACTCCCAGACCATGGCAGCAGAGTAAGCAGCGTGTGCTAATTGGCATTGTTCATTTTTTTTAAGCTGTGCTTTTAACACCTTTATTTGATAAAATGGACTATTTCAAACAACTAATTTGAATATTATGCTTTTACGTAGCTTTGTTAATTAATAATAAATATTTTTTCGCTGTTTGATAATTCGTGAATTTAGACAGAATCCCAATCGCCTTCGTTCGGCTGGCTATAAAAAAACGGCTTTGTCTATGGTTTTGTCAATTTGACAGTGACACGTGACAGTTGCCATAGCTAAACTTTTTTTTTTCATTTTTGTGGCAAACATTCGACGCTGGATTCTGTCTAAAAACCGGGTCGTTCGGTCAAACAAAGGTTCAAAGTACTTTTACAAAAATATCTGCAATCATAAAGTATTTTTAAAATCGGACAAGATAAATCGGATAAATGATGGTTTTCCTCGGAGTGGTTTTCGAATTGGAACATACTAAAAAAAATGGACAATCCCAATTGTGTTGCGTCGCTCAGCCGCTGCCTACCGCTGCCTGCCGCTGCCTACTGCACGCTACTTGGCGCAGTACATCCGGCGAAGTGTCTCCCCCTCACCCCTCTTGGTTCCACACGAAGGGTTCCAGCCTCTTCTCGGGTGGCAGCATTGCGTTTAGCTCATCCACGTCGCGCAGCGTCTGAAGACAGACACACATATTTAAAAAATTAAAACCGGTTAAGTGTAAGTCGGACTAGCGCACCGAGGGTATTGTGCTGTTAGCAGAGCCTTGCCTCCTAAGCGAGATGTAGATAGTGCGGGGCCATTTTATATAAAATATTGTTTTTAGTCATTGTTGTTATAGCGGCAACAGAAATACATTAACTGTGAAAATTTCAACTGTCTATCTATGTCTATGAAATTAATGACATGTAATAAATAACTACATACATACGCATACACAAATCACGTCTATATCCCTTACGGGGTAGACAGAGCCTGAGGTAACAAAACCTAAAGGCCACGTTTAGCATGATTGTAGGCGTATAGGTGGAAAAAATAATCAAAATAGTGATGGGTTGCTATCTGCATCGTCAATGACATGATTCCTAATAATTTCGCCCATTCCCTCGATAGGCTTTTACCATCTGCGCGGGACGAGAAGCAACTGGTACATTCTATGTTGTTTATTGATCATCCCACATTGGTTTTACCAGTGCCGGTTATGTACGGGGCACAAGCTTAGGGGAAAATCAAAATCAAAATTTTATTTTTTGCAAATTGGCCGCCAAGCGCTCTTTTACATGTCTTTTTTGAAACTACCAGCGCATTCGGAAAGACCATCATTGCCAAGGATGCGCCGCAAGAAACTTGGCAGAAAGTCCTTTTTTTTAAATATAATACACTAGCTTTTGCCCGCGACTTCGTCCGCCCAGATAACGTCATAAAAAATGTATATATTATTTTATAAAAAGTATCCTTATGTTACTTCTAATACCTCCACGAACATGCGTACAACATTTCATGATGATCGGTCGAGCAGTTTTCGCGTGAAAGCGTAACAAACAAACCTACATTCGCATTTATAATATTACTAGCTCCTGCCCGCGACTTCGTCTGCATAGAATTATACAAAAAACCTTCCTCTTGAATTACTCTGGTCTATTAAAAAAAAACCGCATCAAAATCCGTTGTGTAGTTTTGAAGATATAAGCATACATAGGGACATAGGGACAGAGAAAGCGACTTTATTTTATACTATGTAGTGAAGTAGGATTAAGAATATTTCAATTCTACTTAAATTAAATACATTTATAAAAGGGGTTCTTCCATGGGAGCAAAGAAAAAACATAGAATGTACCAGTTGCTTCTCTACGCGCGCAGATGGTAAAAGACCATCCAGGGAATGGGCGAAACTTATAGGAATCATGTTATAGGCGATGAGGCTAGCAACCCATCACTATTTTGACTCCATTTTCCACCTATACACCCTCTATCTTGCTAATTGTGGCCTTTAGGTACCTATTACCTTAGGCTCTGTCTACCCCGTAAGGGATAAAGACGTGATATATGTGTTTGTACGTACAAAAGGGATGCATAAGGTCCCCGAGCCTTAAATTCTATTCGTGTACTAGTAACCTCACATAGGTAGATGCTCACGCGTCATATTTGTCATCAGTCGAAATAACAAAATACGCAATTAACATTTTGCAATTTACATCATAATTGCACACGAAAACAAAACATTTTAAATAAAAACCCTACGCGTCACGTCGAGTCGAGCGCGTCACAGAATCGACCCCCACGTACGGAAGTGACACTCTCACTACATCGGGTCAGAACGGGTCAGCTCGTTCGGTTTTCCTGTTATTTTGTTAATTAACTAAAATATTGCATGCCTAGTGTAGGTAGAACATAAGCACATCCTATTCCACTACTCATAAGATCTTTGTTATTCACACTATGTTCTGGCCAGACCTTTATAACGTTATAAAAAAAAACGATATAATAGCGGTATATATCGTTTGTGTTTAAAATTTCGTTCAAACAAATTCTATATTCCTTCATAACGTTATATCATATCATAACGAAAAGAAAACCGTAACTTTACGAAATAGCGTTATAGACCTTTAAAACGTTATGAAAAAAACGATATAATACCGGTATATGTCGTTTGTGTTTAAAGAAAACCATAACGTTATGAAATAGCGTTAGGTATAATAACGCTATGAAACTGATTATGAACGAATGACATGATTTGACAATTCACGAAAACAGTACAGATTTGTCATTGCATATGTTTGTCGCACGTTATATAGAGCGGGTGTTATAGAGTGTAAGAAAGAGATGGTCTATAACGTTATTATATCACTTGCCGAAGTATCGATATATATCGCTATTAATAACGTTATAATGAATACCGCTACAGAATAAATAATGTTTTATTAAAAAACGCTATTTGGTAATATAACGTACTGAAAAATAGCGCTACCTAAAAACGTTTTATTGAAAAATGCTATTCGGTAATCTAACGTTATGAAAAATAGCGTTACGCAAAAATAACGGTAATTAAAGGTCTGGTTCTGGCAATAAATAACTTTGACTTTGACTTTGTTCAATGACTTAAGTGGCGCGTCTGGCTGTCCGCAGAGGCACAGTATATAATATAAGCTAAAGCAGTAAGGAAACTACGAACAAAACTGGCGAAATTGTAGTGGTATTATCTAGCCTTTAAATACATGTGTAGTAGGTAAGTTGATTTAGAATGAAACGAGTATCCAGTAAAGACGGTTCTTTCTCTTATTACACGCTCCGCCACATGGCGACCGTGACAGGACACATAGACGCGCGCTTCAACAAGGCCCCTAAGCGGACCTCGCGGTGCCGTCAGTCGCCATACGTCATACTATAAAATTTTATAATACAGCTTTCCGAACGTGTCATGGCAGGCGAAAATATTTTTCACTAAGTAATATATAATACTTACCCACTGACTCTTTTAAGTACTCTTTTTTATTTACATACATACATACATACATAAATCACGTCTTTCTCCCTTACGGGGTAGACAGAGCCTAAGGTGACAAGACCCAAAGGCCACGCTTAGCATGATTGTGGGCGTATAGGTGGAAAGGGGAATCAAAATAGTGATGGGTAGCTAGCCGCATCGCCTATATGATTCCTATGCCCATTCCCTCGATGGATTTTATAAACTATTATTATTATTATTATTTTTATTTATAAACTAGTAAATTACGATTATTTATTTAATATAGAACCAAATAAACGGTTTCTTTTTTACGAAAATTAAGGATGCCAACCCTTAATTAAATGTAGCTAGTTACTTTAAAACAGGCCTTACTAGCTGAGATTCGCTTACTAAACAAAAAGCTTTTCAAAAAATAAGCCTAGTTTCCATACTGCTCTATTTATTTACTGTGGCCTGGTTACGTACCTCTTTAACTGACGTACCTCCGTTGTCACTGTGACCTGCCAAGTTTGGGACACCTGTACCATTTCCCTTTTGTTCTCTAAAATAGAGAGAATTGGCATTGTTCTTTTTTTTTAGTATGCTCCAATTCGAAAACCATTTCGAGGAAAACCATCAATTATCCGATTTATCTTGTCCGATTTCAAAAATACTTTATGATTGCAGATATTTTTGTAAAAGTACTTTGAACCTTTGACCGAACGACCCGGTTTTTAGACAGAATCCAGCATCGAATGTTTGCCACAAAAATGAAAAACACGCAACTGTCACGTGTCACTGTCAAATCGACAAAACCATAGACAAACCGTTTTTTTTTATAGCCAGCCGAACGAAGGCGATTGGGATTCTGTCTAAATTCACGAATTATCAAACAGCGAAAAATATTTATTATTAATTAACAAAGCTACGTAAAAGCATAATATTCAAATTAGTTGCTTGAAATAGTCCATTTAATCGAATAAAGGTGTTAAAAGCACAGCTTAAAAAAAATGAACAATGCTAATTAGATTAGATGAAATATGCAATTACCTGCTGCAGCAGCGAGCAGCTGCGCGCCAGCTGGTGCTGCACCTCGTGCCCGCGCGAGAGCCGCTCCGCAGCATGCTGTATGGACGGGGTGTCTGCTGGCTACCTGCTGCAGCAGCGAGCAGCTGCGCGCCAGCTGGTGCTGCACCTCGTGCCCGCGCGAGAGCCGCTCCGCAGCATGCTGTATGGACGGGGTGTCTGCTGGCTACCTGCTGCAGCAGCGAGCAGCTGCGCGCCAGCTGGTGCTGCACCTCGTGCCCGCGCGAGAGCCGCTCCGCAGCATGCTGTATGGACGGGGTGTCTGCTGGCTACCTGCTGCAGCAGCGAGCAGCTGCGCGCCAGCTGGTGCTGCACCTCGTGCCCGCGCGAGAGCCGCTCCGCAGCATGCTGTATGGACGGGGTGTCTGCTGGCTACCTGCTGCAGCAGCGAGCAGCTGCGCGCCAGCTGGTGCTGCACCTCGTGCCCGCGCGAGAGCCGCTCCGCAGCATGCTGTATGGACGGGGTGTCTGCTGGCTACCTGCTGCAGCAGCGAGCAGCTGCGCGCCAGCTGGTGCTGCACCTCGTGCCCGCGCGAGAGCCGCTCCGCAGCATGCTGTATGGACGGGGTGTCTGCTGGCTACCTGCTGCAGCAGCGAGCAGCTGCGCGCCAGCTGGTGCTGCACCTCGTGCACGCGCGAGAGCCGCTCCGCAGCATGCTGTATGGACGGGGTGTCTGCTGGCTACCTGCTGCAGCAGCGAGCAGCTGCGCGCCAGCTGGTGCTGCACCTCGTGCCCGCGCGAGAGCCGCTCCGCAGCATGCTGTATGGACGGGGTGTCTGCTGGCTACCTGCTGCAGCAGCGAGCAGCTGCGCGCCAGCTGGTGCTGCACCTCGTGCCCGCGCGAGAGCCGCTCCGCAGCATGCTGTATGGACGGGGTGTCTGCTGGCTACCTGCTGCAGCAGCGAGCAGCTGCGCGCCAGCTGGTGCTGCACCTCGTGCCCGCGCGAGAGCCGCTCCGCAGCATGCTGTATGGACGGGGTGTCTGCTGGCTACCTGCTGCAGCAGCGAGCAGCTGCGCGCCAGCTGGTGCTGCACCTCGTGCCCGCGCGAGAGCCGCTCCGCAGCATGCTGTATGGACGGGGTGTCTGCTGGCTACCTGCTGCAGCAGCGAGCAGCTGCGCGCCAGCTGGTGCTGCACCTCGTGCACGCGCGAGAGCCGCTCCGCAGCATGCTGTATGGACGGGGTGTCTGCTGGCTACCTGCTGCAGCAGCGAGCAGCTGCGCGCCAGCTGGTGCTGCACCTCGTGCCCGCGCGAGAGCCGCTCCGCAGCATGCTGTATGGACGGGGTGTCTGCTGGCTACCTGCTGCAGCAGCGAGCAGCTGCGCGCCAGCTGGTGCTGCACCTCGTGCCCGCGCGAGAGCCGCTCCGCAGCATGCTGTATGGACGGGGTGTCTGCTGGCTACCTGCTGCAGCAGCGAGCAGCTGCGCGCCAGCTGGTGCTGCACCTCGTGCCCGCGCGAGAGCCGCTCCGCAGCATGCTGTATGGACGGGGTGTCTGCTGGCTACCTGCTGCAGCAGCGAGCAGCTGCGCGCCAGCTGGTGCTGCACCTCGTGCACGCGCGAGAGCCGCTCCGCAGCATGCTGTATGGACGGGGTGTCTGCTGGCTACCTGCTGCAGCAGCGAGCAGCTGCGCGCCAGCTGGTGCTGCACCTCGTGCCCGCGCGAGAGCCGCTCCGCAGCATGCTGTATGGACGGGGTGTCTGCTGGCTACCTGCTGCAGCAGCGAGCAGCTGCGCGCCAGCTGGTGCTGCACCTCGTGCCCGCGCGAGAGCCGCTCCGCAGCATGCTGTATGGACGGGGTGTCTGCTGGCTACCTGCTGCAGCAGCGAGCAGCTGCGCGCCAGCTGGTGCTGCACCTCGTGCCCGCGCGAGAGCCGCTCCGCAGCATGCTGTATGGACGGGGTGTCTGCTGGCTACCTGCTGCAGCAGCGAGCAGCTGCGCGCCAGCTGGTGCTGCACCTCGTGCACGCGCGAGAGCCGCTCCGCGTGCCTCGCGTTGCCGCGCTGCCGTTCCACCATCATGCTGTATAAGCGGGTTATCTCCGTGTCAGCCTGCACCAACAAATTAACTAGATTTTGCTTAGTTTTTAGGGACTACAGTTCACTTGGTCAAGTTGTCATACAGTCACCAGACCAACTTCAATTTTAATTCAAATCAGTGACGATGATTACAAAAATTATGTTGATGAAAACGATAATGATGATACTGACAGTTACGATGGTAAGGGTGATGACGGTTCTTGATGGCGGAATTTAAAAGCGTTTCCGCTTAAATGGTTTAATAACACAGACTAACACACAGACAAATTAACTAGAAGCCTAAACACGGAACAGCTGTTTATGCTAGCATCCCAACAGAGCAACTGTCTTGGAAGTTGATGTCAACACAAAAGAAAGGTATTTTAAAATTGGAATATACAGTATTGAAGTAGTTAATATACAAACTATGAACTAAAGGCTCCAACAACGGTGATAATGAAAGAAATGAAGATGATGATGATAATGACATAACTGGTAACGCTGATGGCAATGATAACAATGATAATCACAATTTTGTTGATAAAAACCGTGATAATGATAAGACAATTATGATGGAGGTGACAAAATCAATGCAAGAATATGATGCCGTTGATGACGAACGCGATGTTCTGTCGTGACGATCTTATATACGGATCTGAGTGTTGGCCAATGCGCAAGGTGGAAGAACGGAAAATGCACACCACCGAAATGAAGATGCTTCGTTGGGCGGGAGGAGTAACGCGTGTTGACAAGATAAGGAATGAACACATCCGCGGAACTTTTAAGGTTGCTTGTATCGCCGACAAGATGAGGGAGGCCCGTCTGCGTTGGTACGGACACGTCATGAGACGCGATGATGACCACATGACGAAGCGAGTACTCGCCATGGAGGAGGGAAAGCGAGGCCGAGGACGACCACCAATGACCTGGACACAAACCATAAAAAACGACCTAAAGATCACCAATACGGCATCGGAGACAACCCACGATCGTTTGATGTGGCGCAGGAATACTAGGAGGGCTGACCCCAAATAAAAATGGGATAAAAGCCAGGACCAAGAAGAAGAAGAAGAAGAAGAAGAAGAAGATGACGAACGCGATGACTATGCTAACAAAGATGATGATAATAGAGACAATAGTGACGATGAACATGAAGCGCCCGCAGTCGCGTCGCCAGGACGAGCTAGCACTGACCTCCTTCTGGGTGGCGGCGAGCGCGAGCTGGTCCGCGGCGAGCGGCACCGCGCAGGCCGCCAGGTGCGCCTGCAGACGCGTCGCCAGCCGCTCCCAGCCGCGAGCGTCCAGACCTGGCACGCAAAAGAGTCAGCCCAATTTTGCCCGCAGTCCACAGTTTACACCATATCGGTACTATTTCTAAGTATATTGTATTTCTTCCTATTATAATTCTACGTGTATCGAATGTGTGTAAATAAATGTCTCTCTCTCTCTCTCTCTCTCTCTCTCTCAGTCGAAACCAATATAAGTTTTTATTAAAAAAAAACATTTTGCATACAAGCTTTTTCAAATTTCCAAGCTTCCATGCTGGTCTGGGAGCAAAGAAAAAACATAGAATGTACCAGTGGCTTCTCTACCCGCGCAAATGGTAAAAGCCCATCGAGGGAAGGGGCGAACATAATAGGAATCATGTTATAGGCGATGAGGCTAGCAACCCATCACTATTTTGATTCCATTTTCCACTTATACGCCCACAATCTTGCTAAATGTGGCCTGTAGGTACCTGTGACCATAGGCTCTGTCTACCCCGTAAGGGATAAAGACGTGATTTGTGCATGTGCTTTTACCATTCTTCAAACCCCGAAGCATAGAGGGATATTATTTCTGCCAAGTTTCTTGCGGCGCATTATTGGCAACGATGGTCTTTCCTGCGCTGGTAGTTTCAAAAGAGACATGTAAAAGAGCACTTGGCGGTGTAATATACGCCTAAATTCATACAATAACCGCGACTTAACATTACTCCCTGCAACATGTGACGCACGTAATTGAATAATAAGAAGAATAAGAAGAATAAGAAAATTTATTTTGCAAATTGGCCGCCAAGGGCTCTTTTACATGTCTTTTTGAAACTACCAGCACATTCGGAAAGACCATCATTGCCAAGAAGAATGCGCCGCAAGAAACTTGGCAGAAAGTCATTTTTTCAAATAAAAATACAGTAAGAATACTTAAATTCTACTTACATTAAATACATTTATATAAGGGATGTATAAGGTCCCCGAGCCTTAAATTATATTAATCTATAAATAGTAGAGATGTATAAAGTCTCTACTGTTCAAAAAAAATAAAAAACAAAAAAAAAATAATAATAGTAAGTTCAGTGGAGGTGTAAAACGCCTCCACCGTCAAATAAACTAATTGGGATTGTCTATTTTTTTACAATGTATAGTAAATCGAAAACCATTTCGAGATAAATGCTTTTTAAATCGTTTTCTGTATTTACTTTATTTTATTTTACTATAATGAATTTATTACATGAAAAATAAGCAGTGACCTTCATTTGACATTCCCAGACATGATGTAGACGGTCCAAAATGTACTTTATTTGCAAAGGTTACAAATTCTATGCTATTTACGCGTGGATTATACTACGGAGTTCAATTTGGACCCGCAATCTGACATTTCATTCATCTTATGACAGATGACAAGCAAATGGGCAATCTTGTTACTGTCATTCTTGTTTTTTCCACTGTTTACTTTCATGTTGTTGTATTATAGTTTAGATTTAGAAGTACTTTCGGTAGATAATTAGGCAAGAGTGTAACCACACAGCGATGTGCTTCGCTCACATGAAAGATTTTCCGCTAAATATTTTAATGAAGAGCGAAAATATTACGTTTTCAGTTTACTTTCGCCTACTGAGTTTACTGACTTATTTCCGGGTCCTGTTTTGTCTCGATCATACCTGGTATGTGTTTATGGACCTTTCTGCTTCGCGCAGAATGTTATGGTATGTGTAACGGTTGTGAAAATACAAAATTCATAGGAGAAGATCGCGTGAATCTTCCTGTGCTATTGTTGAATCATGTTGACATTGATACTGATGACAGTTTGCCAACTTCACCACAGATAGAAAAGACGTTAATGGCGGCGCTTCACATACGTTTTATGACCAATTTATCCAATAAGCAGATGTGTGTCACCGGCAGTGGAAACTCTGACGTCATCAACCAAAATACTTTCAATAATTAATAGTAAAAAAAATACCGAGTTATATGAGAAAATATTGAAATTGGTTTCTTATAATTGACTATTCTGCACAAAAAAAATATAGAAAGGATAGGTATTTTTTTTTAGACAATCCCAATTGGAGATGTCTCCAATGTCGCAGGAAAAAAATTAATAGTCAGTAAGCATTAATTATAGTCCTTCCAATCATTTATTTTCTCGATGACAGCTCCCGTAGAATGTAACTGCGCTTTTTACGCAAAAATTAACTTTTAAATGCGAGGTATAAAAAATATGACTACTGCCTAATTTTGTTCCTTGATCTCATATAATATTCATCTAAGACAAATTGAGTCCATATATGCAGTGATATCTTTTTAAAGTGCGATAAACAATAAACGTTTTCATAAAGTTACATTCTATGGGATTACAAATAGTGATGTTATGATTAAAATATCGATATTGTATCGATAAAAAATTGTATAATCAAAAGGTGTAATTATTAAATATGCTGCGAGATGTTTATTTTGTGTTTTTCTTGTCATCGGTGGAGAAACGATGTGTATTTGTTTCGAATACCAAAACAAACGCGCGCAACTGTCATTCGGCCATTTTGCACGCTTATTGATAAATTAGCATTCAAGTAAGTTGGTTGTTTTATTCACTCCATAGCTGAATACTTCTCAACTACTCGTATATATAAAATTGGATCGATATCGTATCTACTGATCACTTATTAGGTCACAACACTATAACTATCAAACTACATCTGTCATTGAGAAAATAAATGATTGGACGAACTATAGGTAATAAATATGTGTAACTAATCTTTAAGCGCGCTCTTATACTTGGTCTACCGAGAATACAACATCTCTGGTACTATGGGTGTTTTTATTTAAACCTCCTCGTCCACCCTCAACCTATCTCATGGCGACCCTCAACATATCTCAACGGCCAATTTGCAAAAATAAAATTTAGATTTCTGATTTGTTTTTTTGCCAGTTTCCTTGCGCTTCTTAGCCATGTCTGATAAAGGTGCAGCAGTTTGAAGAGTCTGTTCTTTTCCAAAATAATTTAAGTCATTTGCGGCATAAAATTGAATTATAAGAGTTGATTTTTGGGCGATGAGGCTAGCAACCCGTCACTATTTTGATTCCATTTTCCACCTATACGCCCTCAATCTTGCTAAATGTGGCCTGTAGGTACCTGTTACCTTAGGCTCTGTCTACCCCGTAATTGATAAAGATGTGATTTGTGTATTTTTTTTTTATATGAATAGGAAGGTAAACGAGCAAGTGGGTCACCTGATGGTAAGTGATCACCACTGCCCATAGACACCCGCAACCCCGGAGGGATTGCAGATGCGTTGCCAACCTAGAGGACTAAGATGCAATGCCTCTTGTGCCCGTAATTTCCCCGGCTGTCTTACTCTCCACACCGGAACACAGCAGTGCAAGCACTGCTACTTAGCGGCAGGATTAGCGAGTAAGATGGTGGTAGCGATCCGGACGGACCTTGCACAAGGCCCTACCACCCGTAAATGTATGTGTGTATGTATGTATTTTTGGGCAGGGAACACTAAAAATAAACACGGAACTTACCTTCCAACACCTCAGGGTCCCTGGCCCCGGGCAGGCCCAGCGTGCCGCGCATGATCGGCAAGAAAGTGGGTATATCCTGCAGACAGACAGACAGACAGTCAGTAATAGGGTATATTCCAGCAGTGGGTTATGTTACTTTGACTAAATACCCCTATTATCTACTTTGTTCTTTGTTTCTGTATTGTTTTGTACTGATTTGTGGTGTTCAATAATAGTACATTACTGCAGAGGCCGTGAAGTAAGGGATTGCTGGACGAGTTTGGGGTAGGTGGCCGAGTCGAAGACGAGGCCAGATAGAACGAGTCCTGCAATCCCTGTTCCGGCCAAAGCTTGTATAGTGCTTTTCTCAAACAATGTGAGGAAATATTAAAATTAAAAAAGATTTTCGATTTGCCACCTTTTTTATTTTTTAAATGTACTAATTTGATCCAGCTATTTGAGCACCATGTTTAACCGCACATAAATATAGTACCATAGATTTTTTTTTTTGTGTCGCAATTATGCTTAGGTACAGATTGTGGTGGTGGTTGGCTGTATGTAATTTTTTCCTTTGCCAATTTAATTTTAGTATAGAAATTTAAAAAATTAGAGCAGCGGACAAAAATGGATTTTCATACTAACTTTTGTGGCCTAAGCCAAGAAGTAATGTAGGGAGCCATAAACGAGAAACTTCATGTCCTCATATCGGGACATTAACGCATACATTTCGGAGCATGTTTGAGAAAAGAGTATTTGTATTGTATTGTACCCCTGTTTGGGCGATTTTTTTAGTATTGGTTGACAAATCACTACATAGTACAAAACAAACTCGCTTTCCGCTATCTGTCCCTATGTATGCTTACATCTTTAAAACTACGCAACGGATTTTAATGCGGTTTGTTTTAATAGATAGAGTGATTCAAGAGCAAGGTTTATATGAATAATACATGCATAATATAGTAGAGAAACATTGATTGCACCCGTGCGAAGCCGGGGCGGGTCGCTAGTGTTTCTAGTCAATGTACGGCGTCAATCAGTTGACGGTTGAGTACTTTGCTATTAGTCGCTACTACTAGACCCCACCATTAGTCACCGAGACGAGCCGCTATTACTAGTCGCCATTAGTTGCCAACCAACCTACAGCATTCTAATGTCCTTGTCTAGCATTGTGTCACGATGTCGCGAGACCGCTTGGTCTTCCAAAAGTACTGGGAGAACTGCCGACGCTGCAGCAGTCTTTTTGATCCAGTTCTTTGCTATTGGCCGCCATTAGACAACAGTCGCCGACACAAGTCGCTACTACCAGCCCCAAGCACTAGTCGCCATTGGTTGCTGTCACTAGCCGCTAGCACTAGTCTACCGCTAATTTCCGCCACTTGTAGTCACTAGTGATTGGATGTACGCTCTATTGTGGCTTTCACTATATGGATATTTTAAACTCACTCTTTGTCGCTCTGTCGCTTAATGCTCCTCTCATTTACTCGAAGGTTAACTGGAAGTTCGCCTTTGTGCATATATTTAAGGTCTTTATTTGTGATTTATCTCTGTTTCTTTACTTTTGTACAATAAAGCATTTACTTACTTACTTACTTACTTACAAGTGTAGTGGAGTAGTGACGTAGTTATAAGATCTATGTATAATCAAGATGCGTTATCCAATAAACCAGTATTTACTCATCATTCGGCAGTTTCACTTGTTCTTTCATATCGCCTCCTTACATGGCGACCGTGACAGGCTACGTGACGCTACTACTAGCCCCAACCACTAGTCGCCATTGGTTGCTGTCACTAGCCGCTAGCACTAGTCTCTGCCGCTTGCAGCCACTAGCGGCTTACTCTGCAGCATTTTAAGGTCAAGAAGACTGTACCAACCTGCAGCTTTCTGATATCCTCGTCCAGCATAGTGTCTGTAGCAGCCTTCACTACCACGATGTCGCGAGCCCGCTTGGTCTTCCGAGCCTGCAGGGAGAGCTGCCTGCGCTGCAGCAAAGACTTCTTCGATTCAGTTCTTTGGTTCTTCATTGAGGTCTTAGGAGAATCTGGAGAAAAATTACCATTAACTTTACATACATACATAAATCACGTCTTTATCCCTTACAGGGTAGACAGAGCCTAAGGTGACAAGACCTAAAGACCACGTTTAGCATGATTGAGGGCGTATGGATGGAAAGGGGAATCAAAACAGTGATGGGTTGCTAGCCACATCGCCTACATAACATGATCCCTAAGATTTTCACCCAATCCCTCGATGGGCTTATAGCATCTGCGCGGGAAGAGAAGCAACTGGTACATTCTATGTTTTTTCTTTGCTCCCAGACCTGGGGCCTGATTTTTGGAAAGCACATGTATGAAAATACCACTCGAAAGTGGTATAAATCTGTTTATATCTTCAAAACTACAGCTCTAATCAAATTTTTGACTAGGTCACAAGATTAATGAGGGCCCTAAGTATTTTCTAAGCTACTCGTATCTCAAATTCAGCACAATTTTTCACCACTTTCGAGTGGTGTTTTCACACATGTGCTTTCCAAAAATCAGGCCCCAGCATGGAAAAATTACCATTAACTTTAATAACATTTAAATTCATATACAATAGACTGGTAATACTCTCTCAATAGTGAGATGGAAAGAACGGAGGCTTTTCCCAGCAGTGGGGCACTGAAGAAGGTTCATAAAAAAACTAGCCAAGTGCGAGTAGGACTCGCGCACTGAGGATTCCGCAGACATTAAAAAGACTTTTCCTTTTTTTTTATATGAATAGGAAGGCAAACGAGCAAGTGGGTCACTTGATGGTAAGTGATCACCACTGCCCATAGACACCCGCAACCCCGGAGGGATTGCAGATGCGTTGCCAACCTAGAGGACTAAGATGAAATGCCTCTTGTGCCCGTAATTTCCCCGGCTGTCTTACTCTCCACACCGGAACACAGCAGTGCAAGCACTGCTACTTAGCGGCAGGATTAGCGAGTAAGATGGTGGTAGCGATCCGGACGGACCTTGCACAAGGCCCTACCACCCGCAATTTCCTTATACTTTTGTGGTATACTTGTGCCAATGTACTAGCTAATCCTGCAACCAAGCAACAGTTCTTGTGTTGCTATACTCCGGCGTGGAGTGTAAGATAAAACAGCAAAATTACTGGCATACAAGGTATTCTATCCTAGCCCTCTAAGCTAGCAACGCAGACGCGTTGCAGATGCAATCCCCTATTGTTGCAGGTGTCCATGGATGGTGGTGCTAACTTACCATCAGGCAACCCACTCGCTCTTTTCCCTTCCCTGTCATAAAAAAAATCTGCGGCTAAGTTACTACGTCACACCAATTTCACGATTTCTAGAGCCCCCCCCCCCCCCTGTCACACGGTTTACTATGAAGACTGCAATTATTTTGTTCGTGACACAAATTTCCAGACCCCCCCCTAAATGTGTGACGTACTTTATCGATGACCCCTACCCTACTTATTAGTTTACATGATCCAAGGGCATCCCCAATGAGGGTCTGAAGGGGCTCCTGCCCCCCCCCCCCTTCCTAAATAATCGAAAACTGCAGCCTCTGGCCCCATCGATCTTGTGACAAAAATGTCGGCAACGTTGTACGGTAGAACACGGTCAAAATACCCCCCCCCCCCCAAAGTTGTGCTCTTACCCAACGGTCAATGATATCCCTCGGAGACCGCTATAAAATCATTATCCAATGCCCAGGCTGCACCGGACCAAGCACTGCTCTTCCCCCCGGACGGATCCAAAAACGAACCGCAGCTCTCACACGCGGAGGTAACCCGACTCGCACCCCATTTTTTGTCAATGTTTTTTCAAGTGGCGCCATATTGTTTGAGCTACCGATTGGGACCGAGCGCGACGACAGCGCCACGTGACAGGCGGCCATTATGGACAATATTGTCACCGCTGTCAAACAAGAAGTAAGTAAATATTGTGAAAAATATTAATGAAATCTTGTGTTATTTTACTATATTACACAATTTTGGACAATGGTAGTCAGTAACATTATTGCTAATAATATTAAAATTGTTGTTTTCAGTGAAATTTTAGAGGTTAGGTAACTTACTTTTTTTTTCTTACGGCAAATATCCACTTATTTCTTTGGTCTCGTTTCCACCATGGTCTTGGAAATTGGTAAAATTTACAGTCGCTAGTCTTCTTGGTGTTATTACAATTCACAACAACACATCTTACCAGGACCATATTTTTAACTCAAAAACGATTAGAAAATGTTTACTGCAATATGGATTTGACAGCTCAAGTCAGCGACAAAAATGACAATTTTAGCCGTAGCCAGCGCTGTGATCGTTTAGGCCACCCCCTCCACCCGCTTTGCACTCTGCCAATAGACGCTACACTTCTACTAGACCTGGCGCTCTTTACATGAGCTGCTCTTACCTCCGATAGGTCTGTCCACCGTGTACGATATGTACGGGAGCTCCGAGTCCGAGCACATGCTGGCTCCCGGGGAGTTGTTGCCGCTGGCTGAAGGCTCGGCTCGGCGCGACTCTACGTACACAACACAATGTTACATGAATCCATTGACTTACAATAAACAACTAGACTCTCAGTCGCTAACAAAGGTTCCTCAAGAAATGTCCGAGTTGCTTTGTCTGTGTTGTGTGTGTCAACACATCGACTTAGACAGATAACATTAACATATTCGTTCAAATTGACACCTTATTTCGTGGCAGTAATGTTTAATATCAATGGCGTAGGATCGTGAGAAGTAATGACACGACGCCACGCGCTGGAAACCTGCCTGTCTCTTTTGTTCTCAATAGTAAGATTACGGTGCGAAAGAGACATATACATTGTTATCAAAGCGCGGTCGAAACACAACTGAACCAAAACTCTGAACAATAGACGCGTCACTCAGACTTTTGCTTCGGACAGTTTTTGAGTGTGATTGGGAGTCTAGTTGTTTATTGTACGTCAATGCATTAATCAGTTAATATATAAATAGGGTGAGGTCAGGTCATGAGCCATTAAATATTTTTTTAAATATGAGAATATTTAATTCAATTCCCAGTGCACGCATTGTGGCAAAATTGAGGATTTAATAAAGTTTTGATGGAATTTGAAATGACGAAGGATAGAGAGAGGTACCTGGCTGATGTGAGCCTGTTTAATGGAGCAGTTAACACAACGTTGAGTTTTCTGGCATCAGAAAATGCAGTATGAATATACAGGTTCGTGAAATACTCCTTTGCTGCCAGAGGATCTGGTGGGCAGGGGAGTGTTTGATAAATCTGACCCAAGAGACATCCAATGAGGCGGGCATAGGCACAAAAGTGCACTTAAGCCTCGTAAAAATTGTTGACTTTCAAAGTGCATGGGTTCAAAGAGGTGACTTAATTCTGAATCTACGACTAGGATGAACAATCTGTACAGAATTCATCAATTACCCAACTACCTATGGAAATTTTCTGAAATTTTCCTGAAAGATCTAGATTGTACGGCTGTACCGACCTGGCAGATTGCTGACTGCGATCGTGTGTCCGCGGCGCACCGGCGGCGCACGCTGCGCCTTCTGCGGCGGCACGGAAGACTGCTCAGACCCCATCACAACCAATTCAATACATTCGACACAAACAGATCCTTATACGCGTACCGTGTAGCGTACAGTGCTTTTAAAGTCTCAGTAAGTACCCTTGCTTGTATATTAAATCAAAAATTAACGATCCAATATCGTGTGGGTCGAAAATAATAAACAAATCAATCTTATAAGACGAAACGATAGTCACACTAAGTTTTTAATACACTCGGGAGTCTTGTTCGCTTTTTCGCGTCTGGTGGAAGAACGCTAAGAACTTTGTTCACTTGCCTATTGTCTGACTATTAAGAACTTAAGTTGAAACTATGAGCAACCCTGATAATGATAAAATAAATATTATTTTGATAATATAATAACACCCAATTCCGCGTCATGAACAAAACAGTCAGTCAAAACAGAAACACTGACATTGACAATTGTATCGTTTTTTTTTTTATAAGGTTTTATGGCCCGGATGCTAGGTCTTTAAGCCAAGTCTATATATTTTGAGAACACTTAATTTAGAAGAGAAAAACTGTCATTTTGTGCGTTGCCGTTTTTCAAGTTTTTTTTTCATATGAAAATTAGGGAAACTAAAGGAAAAAAAACTTCTATTCTTTTTAACTTTTATCAGTTATACTAAAATGACATTACCTGTGTTACCTGTTTTTTGCAATTCAGAAATAGTAATGCCCAACCACTATCAAAAGTTCACGATAAATTAATTTTTTCAGTAGAATCTAATATTGCCGTCTTATTTCTTTGGCGGTAAGCTACATTTGCGTAACTAAGGATAGCAATAGTGGTAGATACTTCGTAAAATAGGTTTACTCTATTGACTTGATTTTCTGAGATTCATATTATGTTTTTTTTAAACTAAAACTTTTTGAACTTAATGCATAGCTGCCAACTTAAGAAACAAGTTTTATTTATTTATCCTCACTGGCAATTAAACGTTTTGGCGCCAATAGTGCAAAGCTATTAAAAAAACCTGTAGTGTGTAAAATCGGTTCACGGGCGATAGTTTTACGTGATAACGTAATAAAGAAACATTGATGAAAACTAGCTCTGACGTCACGCGGAACGAGACAACGTGACACATTTTCGTGCGTGCAGCCGGTGTTCATTTTATAAAACTTTATCACGTCAAAAAATAAACTTATATTAAAAACAAAGTCAAACAAATTTTAAACATTATCGTTTTCATAATTTATTGACATTTACTAGAATATAAAATGGCGGCCCGTTATTTCTCCTGTAGTATAGCCGCCGTCGCAGTGTTGTAGTTGTAGCCTAGTCAGTGCCGTCCTTGGGGCAGTCGGGGCACTCGCAAGGCGGACAGATCGTGCTGGATGGCGTCGAGGGCTCAGTCACATAGCGCGGTGGTGTCACCTGTAACGTGGCAAGAGTCAGAGCCCATCCCTTACAGCTCCCCGAAGGGCACCCGCTCCCGAGCTTGGCCTGGCCGTATCGCCTATGACATGATTCCTAAAATACTCATCCGTTCCCTCGACGGACTTTTGACATATGCGCGGGAATTTGCTGCTTTGAATTTGGAAATCAGAGCCTGAGTTTGGAAAACTTGTTAGGTACATCCCTCGAAAATACGTATGGACCCTGTTTCCTTTGCCTATCCGAGATAATGAAATTAATAAAAAACCCCTAAAATACTGTTCGAAAATTATTCGAAAGCAGTGAAAATTTATTAAACAACTAGTTGCCATATAATATACAAATTCTACTTTGTCATATTATATGGCATCACTATCAAATGACGAGGATCCGGGTTCGATTCCCGGCCATAGCTTTACTTTTCGGATTTTTCTATGTGTTCTAATTTTCATAGACATTTAGAAATTTATTACAAAGTAGAAGTTTAAGTAGAATTGAATTTTAGCTCTAATTAATCGTGTTTCGTGTTAACTAAATCGAAAGTTGATTAAAAGCTCTAATAAACCTACCCTACGAAAGTGATAAAATTTGTGTTTTGTGTATTGCTACAAAATTACTGTACCTAATTTTCGTTCCACTCTAGGTAGCTTAGCGTATTTAAATTTTTTTCGCCATTACAAACATAGTAAATACTCTATGCGTTTACCTTTATTTTAGGGAAATGTAGATTCCCGTACTTTTTCAAGGGTGGCAGCGGTCCGCGGGTTAAACACATACACTGTAGGTAAATAGAATTTATTATAATTTATGATCTAATCGTGCATGGACGAAATAAGACAGCATTGACAAAAGTGCGAACACAACATTGGTCAAAACTCGAACAAAATAGATGTTATAGATGGCGCTCTTAAATTGCAAAAGACGTTAAAAACGAAACGATAAGTCAAAGTACATTATTTCTGTGTTCTTGATAGAACGTAACATTTCGACAGATACGTGAAAATCGAATAAACAAGCGAGCTACGAAATCCATCGTCTCGTAAATTGTACTTGTAGTGACATACAGTGACGTACTACTTGTAGTGACATCTATCGGGAACTTTTGTAATTGAGTTCGCGTGGTCGCGCTTTTGCGTGACGATTGTCAGCCTCTTATTTCGTACATGATTCCAATCTAGGTAGGTACACATATTTTTTTAATAAATCCGATAGACCAGATTACTGCCGTATTAAAATATCGGATAACAGTTTCGAGA
This sequence comes from Pandemis cinnamomeana, assembly GCA_932294345.1. Taxonomy (NCBI): domain Eukaryota; kingdom Metazoa; phylum Arthropoda; class Insecta; order Lepidoptera; family Tortricidae; genus Pandemis; species Pandemis cinnamomeana. The sequence goes on along the minus strand of OW028731.1, from coordinate 1,299,811 downwards.
TTCATGAATCATAGCGCGACGAACACTAAATTGACTTATGTATTACCTACTAGCTGTTGCCCGCAACTTCGTCTGCATAGAATTCGTTTATCGCTATCCCGCAGGAATTAAGCAATTTTCCGGGATAAAAAGTAGCCTATGTGTTATTCCAGGCTATAATCTATCTATGTTCCAAATTTCATCCAGATCTGTCTAGCTGTTCTGGCGTGAAAGAGTAACAAACATCCAAATATACTCAAAAACTTTCACATTTATAATATTAGTAGGATGTAGGACAATTATCCTATATTATAATTGCGATAGTCTTCTATTGAAAAAGGTCTTGTTAATACTTTATTTGTTGACTGTACTTGTATTGTCACCCTCCTACGTGTAGCAAACTTCAAGTCAATTTGACTTGCAAGATTAGAAACGGTTCATTAGACTTCACAAGAAAGGACTTATTCAAACGAGAATCGGGGCTGTTTTTCTTCTCTTCTTAAATAGAATTTGATAGAACGAAAAATTTGCAGGCTTAATTTAAATTTATCTTTATCCTATTTATTTTAAAAGGTACTTACTCCAGGCTATTGGAAAATATAAAAATATAATTTTTATTTAATTTTAAATGTCATATAATTTTTTATCTTGAAATTTTAGTATTGTTCTTTTGTTTTACTTTTTATTCCAATTATTATCGATGATCCTTTTGGGAACTACTTATATTTGGCATTTAAATGTAAAGTATGATGTATTTTTACTAAATGAGATAAATAAATCTATCTATCTATTAACGTATTTTTTTAAGCGTGTCATTTCAATTGATAGTGGATTAGATACGTACGATCTGAAAATAAAAATGAAAAACAATTGAGTGAAACAGTTCTATATTAATTTATCGATATTTTTTTATCAATAACAATTTTAAAATGGAAACTCACCGTTGCAGGCTGAAATAATGAATTAATTTTATAATTTTTCATTTTTTTATACATACGTCTATGTACATTATATTTATTTAAATTAAATTTCGTAAACTTGGTTTTTTTTTTCTATATAATGAAAACTTATATTATACTTACGTTAGTCTGTTAAAAAATAAAAAAAACAATTAAAACAGTGGTTCCTGGATATTTACAATTACTTATTATATTGTTATTTATAGTTATCTCAACTAAAAAAAACTGTTCTATTGCCCAACACTTAACCCTCTGCAGAAGTAGGTAGCTTCAAAAACTTTCCGCTCAATGTTGTGTCTCGCAAGGAATGGAGATCCTAATGTTCTGGGTAATCATTTACAAACAACGGTAACACTTTTTGTAACTTTTTAACTGCAACAGTTATTAGGGTTCCGTACCTCAAAAGGAAAAAACGGAACCCTTATAGGATCACTTTGTTGTCCGTCTGTCCGTCTGTCAAGACCCTTTTTCTCAGGAACGCGTGGAGGTATGAAGCTGAAATTTATATCAATTACTCAGGTCTACTGTCCCTTGAAGCTGTGAAAAAATCAAACTTCTAAGCCAACGCAATCAAAAGATACAGCCGTTTATGCCGCAAATTTCCGCAAATTTTCAACTCTCAAGGGAATCAAAACCTACAAGGTAGTTCCCGTGAACGCAGAATCTTGAAATTTGGTATGAAGGTAGGTCTTATAGCACAGATTAAAGAATAATTGCGAAAACCGTAAATGTGTATGTATGTCTGTATATAGCAGTGACCAATATAAAGTAACCCCACACTGCGTACATTTTGCTTTGGAACAGGGCTCTGCTTACACTGGTTTTAGATATTTATAGATAATGATACGGAACCCTCGGTGCGCGAGTCCGACTCGCACTTGACCGGTTTTTTTCATTTTTATTGATTTGTAGTTTTGGTTCTGTGTTCGTTTTATTGTTACTCGCTAACATAAAATTTTATTTAATTAAAAAATATTGCGAATTGTGTCTTTTAATAGTATTAGTTTTAATTGAAAAGTCAAAGATTTTTTAATGAGGAATACTTACGTAGTACTGAAAAATAAATAATGACAGTTTAAGTAGGTCTTATATATATCATCTACATAAGGTCTATGTACATTTTGTTCTTGAGCTATAACTAAGATCACTACACGTTAAATTTTCATTATAAGTTAACGTAATTTTTCAAAATGACACCATAAATTATTTTATTTTGTGCAAGTAATAGACAAATAATTAATTAAAAAATATTCCTATATTTCAGGCCAGGTATCCCATAGAAACAATGTGTCTACATTAAAATTTATTATTATATGTACAAAATAAAATTTGAGTACTTACTGTGTTCTAGGTGAAAAAAAAACATTTTATTAGTATGTTGGATATCACCTTTTTTTATCAAAAAAGTAAATGTTTATTTAAATTTTTATTTTCAACTTACCCATTGCTATAAAATAATAACAATATTTTATTAAATGACAGTGAGAGGAAATGCATAATAAATACAAAGTAGACGTGTACAATTTAGCAAATTTTACTGGTTTAAATGGATTTGAAAAATATTTTACTTACCTCAGACTAAAAAGATCATCACAAAATTTATTAATTGCAAATTTAATAATAATTACTAAGTTTTGATAATCTCATCATATTTTGCTTTTGAGATATACTGCAAATTAAATAATAACTACTCTATTTACAGGAATAGCCAAAACTACGCAGATGAAGAAAAAAAACTAAAATTGTGCAAAACTTACAATAACATTCTGAAAATTGACCAAATCAAGTTTAAAAAAATGAATGAATTAAATAATGAAGCTCATTTATTGCTTGTGTGAGTAGCAACAATCTACTATATAAAAATAAGTCGGATTTTCCTTCCTGACGCTATAACTCCAGAACGCACGAACCGATTTCCACGGTTTTGCATTCTTTGGAAAGGTCTCGGGCTCCGTGAGGTTTATAGCAAAGAAAATTCAGGAAAAATTTCAACAGAAAACACACGCGGAAGAAGTCGCGGGCAACAGCTAGTTCTTTTATAATTTTGAGAGTCCGTCACATTCGTCATATAAGTTTTATAAAAATATCATGACAGTATTACAATGCCAACCACAACAATGTACAAGTTTCTTCAGCGTCAATACTGTGTCAAGCTTCATCAATCAAACGAGAATCACAGCAATTTTTCAATTTTTCTTTATTGACTCTTTTTTAAATTACATTTTGTATTACTTTTTGTATTGCATTTTGCATATACAAGGTTTTTACTGACTGTACCAGCATTATCACCCATCTTTCGTATTTATACCAAACAAGTCATTCGTTACTTCCACGCTGGTCTGGGAGTAAAGAAAAAACTTAGAATGTACCAGTTGCTTCTCCTACCCATCACTATTTTGATTCCCCTTTCCCCCTATACGCCCACAATCATGCTAAGCGTGGCCTTTGGGTCTTGTCACCTTAGGCTCTGTCTACCCCGTAAGGGAGAAAGCCGTGATTTATGTATGTATGTATGTAAGTCAATTCGTCAACCAGAAAGTCAAATTTGACTTGAAACATTTGATTCGAAAAGCAAAACAGTACGCATCGATTTTTTTTCGTGGCATTTAAGGGTTGAATACGAGGTATGACCTAATACATAAATGTTTTTTTATACTGGACCGGTGATAAAATTGCGAACATCTATTAACCCCTAATATGTATTTTTTTTAAATTTTACAATTTATTCCTTAAGTTGATTTTGACCTAAAACACTGATTAAGTTACTCACCAGAATCTAGAAAAATAATAAAGTTTAATGACTGAATCACAATAATATTATATATTTAAAGTCAAGCTATTTAAAAGAGGGGTCCACAGAGGGGTGCTCGTTCCAACATTAATGTACGGTAGCGAAACTTGGGTATGGCAAAAGAAGCATGAAAGTAGAATAAATGCAGTAGAAATGAGAGCGTTAAGGAGTATGGAAGGTGTATCACTGAAAGATAGAATAAGGAACAGTGTGATAAGGGAACGTGCTGGTGTGAAAGAGGATATAGTGACTAGGATAGAAAAAAGTATGCTTAGTTGGTTTGGGCATGTAGAGCGGATGGATGAAAGTAGACTAACTAAACAGATATATATGGGGAGTGTGAATGGTTTCGTTGGGAGGGGAAGGCCTAGACGGACGTTCCGAGACCAAATAGGAGACGTTTTGGAAAAAGGTCAGGTCAGGAGTACCCGAAACCGACTAGCATGTATGAAGAGATTGATGACTGTGGAGGAAGCGAAAGAAATATGTCAGGATCGTAGCAAGTGGAATAAAGTAGTCTCTGCCTACCCCTGTGGGAAAGAGGCGTGACGGTATGTATGTATGTATGTATTTAAAAGAGATTCTTGCATTTATATTTTACTGGTATTTTGTTTGGTTGTTTCCAGTTTTCAGAGTTATTTTAGTTTTTTTTAAACACTTAACAAATTGAAATTTGAGTAAGTACTAGACTAGATATTGCGTGTGGTTTCATTTTAATTTATGCTAAAATGAAAAATACTTACGCCACCATCCTATCAAAATACAAATAATAAGCGTTTAATACAGAACAGAAAAAAAAAATATTTTCATAGTAATAATTGTTAAATATTTTCGTTAAATTTTGTGTAAAATAAATTAACATGCTTACATGGAGCTGAGAACAAATAAATATTCATACATTAGTAACATAATTCGGTCCACTAAACATCCTGAGTGTATACAAAATGTCAAGTCAACTCGACCACAAGGAGGAAAGGTCAAATTTGACTTGCAAATTTTTATGAAAAATGATACACTTAATTGTAAGGTACATAAAAATAAAAAATCAGATCACATGTCATATACCTACCAATATTGTCCAT